>JANXHW010000009.1:26900000-27500000 GCA_026170595.1 Plestiodon gilberti rubricaudatus
CTAAGTGGGACAGAACAGTGAAAACAAAAGAATATCTCTCCCTCTCGTTGGTCAATTCAAGATGGCGGCGCCCGGAGCAAGAATATGCTGCTTGTGCCCCTCCTCTGACAAAAGATAAGTACCCCAAAAGCACACACAAGCCATGGGGGGGCAAACGATGCAGAAAGCAGCTGGGAAGCAGCGGGGGGCGGCAGCCGGAAACCTCCCCCCCGGAAAAAACCAAAAAAAGCGTAAAACAAAAACGAAACTTAAGGGGTACTGCACCCCTTCCCCTGCCTCAGCGCCCTGCGCCCTGGGGCCCTGGGGCCCAGCCCCCCCCCCTTGAAGATGCCTGGGGCAAGAATGCAAAATTTCAGATATATGCTGATAGTTTCTGAGCTTGGGGTGCTGGTGGACAGCTCGGTGAAAGTGTCGACCCAGTGTGCGGCGGCCGTGAAGAATGCCAATTCTGTGCTGGGGATCATTAAAAAGAGAATTGAGACTAAAACTGCCGATATTATTATGCCATTGTACAAATCGATGGTCAGGCCACATCTGGAGTATTGTGTCTAGTTCTGGTCGCCACATCTCAAAAGGAAATAATAATAATAATAATAATAAAAAATATTTATATACCGCCTTTCTTGGTCATTGGATTTCTTCTCTGACTTTAATCCAAGGCAGTATACATGGGCAGGCTTTCCTAACCCCCCCCCCCATGGTGTTTTTTTTTACAATATATAAATGTCCAATCTTTCATGAACAGCTACATTCCAGGTGGTATCCTTTTGCAGTCCGGCTCCCCCCCCCCCTTGTTCGTCGCCTCCCACACTCGACCGACGCAGCTGGGAACTCTTATCTCTCCTCACAGAGGCTTTCACAGCTTTTTGTCGGTGGCGTGTCTCAAACTTGTCATTCATCAATCTTCAGCCTTGCAAGGCGGCAGCTCTCCCGACTGAGCCAGACCCCTCTGCCCATAGTGGAAAAGGTGAAGTAGTGGAAAAGGTGCAGAAGAGAGCATCCAAAATGATTAGTGGGCTGGGGTACCTCCCTTTTGAGGAAAGGCTACAGCATTTGTAGCTCTTCAGTCTAGAAAGAAAGCACCTGAGGGTGGACATGGTTGAGACATATGCAATGATGCATGGGATGGAGAGAGTGGAGAGGGGGAAGTCAGAACCAGGGAACGTCCACCAGGGAACGAGAGTGGTGGGAGAGTCAGAACAGACAAAAGAAAATATTTCCAGTGAGTAATGAGTCTGTGGAACCCCTTGCCACAGGATGTGGTGATGGCCCCTAAAAGCCTAGATGTCTTCAAGAGGGGATTGGACAGGCTGATAGAGGAAATGTCCATCATACGCTACGAGTCATGATGGCTTTATGCAACAGGATATGGGTATCTTCTTATCTTGAGTGCTCCCTGAGGCATCTGATGGGCCACTGTGAGACACAGGAAGCTGGACTAGATGGGCCTTTGGCCTGATCCAGGAGGGCTCATCTGTTGTTCTTATGAACCGTAATCGTTAGACATGGAACCTCCATGTAAAGAAGCAGTATACCTCTACTCGAATATAGATATGGGGAGGGACTCTTTTGTGTGATACATAAGGAAGCTTATGTATACACATGCAAACTGAGACATGATGCCCCCTAGTTCAGTCTCAGTGTAAACAAAGTGTTATCAATGTAGCATGGATATCATTCTGCACAGCATACCTGTGTTTCCCTTGAAAATGTCCAGAGACTGGATGAAACGTTGGGACTGATATTGACATTTTATGTGGATCCTTTGTGTTTTTATATATTTTTATATTTTAAACTGGAATTCCTCGTACTTGTTTGATATTATAAAAAAAATTACATGATCTTTTAACCCATAAAAATCTCTACCTCTTTTTTACAAAGTGTTATCGTTTAGGGGGAAAAGGGGGTTCTTCAGGAGAGGGGTGCTTTTTCATTACACTCTGGAGAGCCACTGATCATCAATGCAGAGCGAGTTGGACTAAGGATTTCACGTGGTCCTAGGCAGATCCTGGTGCTCTCAAACCACAGCTCGAGTCTCTTTAATTGGGTCCGGGGATAAGCAGAGCTCAGCACAACTTTGTGAGTCGTTCTCCGAGAAGCCGTGCAAAACTGCTGGAAGGATATGGAGTTGATCAGCACTTTTGATAGGATGACTTTGGGAGCCAGGAAAGGGTGGACTATCCTGGCTGAAGGTTATCCATGCTGCACGCAATACCCTTCAGCTTGCATCAGTCACCACCACCCCTCCAGCTTTATCATCATCTGGGCTTTGCTGTTCTCTTGTAGTCGGGCTTTCATGCAACACCTTGAAGTTGGCTTTCATTGTGCAATATTACAAGTCATGGCTTGAGTTTCCACGCCATCCGAGGAAAGCCGATCCGGATTGAAACCAGCCTCCCATGTCTGTTGGCTTCGCTTCACCTGCACAGGTGTTGGGTGGCCACCTTTGAGGATGCCTCCTGGTGGACAACAACATTTGGTTCATTCGCTCACCTTTCCTAGAGCAGGGATAAAAGGAAATCTTGCTATAAGATGACATGATCTTGTTCTTAGTCATTATTACTATTATTAGGTATTATTAACGGATTGCATCCATAGGACTTTACGTGGAATGAAAACACACACACATCCCTGTCCCAAAGGTTTATGATCAAACAGAGACATGAGGGAGGCGTTGGAGAACAAGAGAGGTAGGAAGATGTCTGAGGAAAATTTGATTCTTCATCATGTCTGGGGAAGAAGTTGTGATTCTTCATCATGTCTGCAGAAGAAGATGTGGTTCTTCATCATGTCTACAGAAGAAGGTGTGATTCTTCATCATGTACTTTTACTAGCTGCCCCAATCCCATCCAAGTTCCCCCGCACCAATGCAGCAGCGCCAGCGCAGATTCTGCTGCATCCTGCGGGGGGATTTTGCATGCTGGAGGTCTCCGTGATTTGTCCCCAAGCCAAGCTCAATGCAGTGTGGAGCTCAGCAACCCAAAAATTTGTTGATGACACGTGAAGTCGAAGAAAGGGTCTGTGAACTGGCGTGGACCCCTTAGAAGACATATAGGTTGTGGTGTCTCCCCACTGAAGCCAGCGACACAATGAAATCTTTCATAGAAAACACCAAATCATAGCTTTTAGCCACAGGGCAGAATCCTTCTCGCTGAGAACAATCAGATTTAACTCAATGCAAAACAGATAAAGGAAACCTTACAGATAAAGGAACATTTTTCCTTGGGTTGAACGTTGAGAGAAACTGTATTTTTCTGAACCTCTCCACCACTACCACCCCCAAGAAAAACCCAGACTGGTGTGCATCAAATATGAAAACTTGTTGTCATCCAGGATCATTCACCTACATTTGAGTTGCACTCAAAGGAAGAACTTGATTAGGAGTTTAGCACTACGAAGGGTGGTCCTTCCAACACACCAGAAAGACTTATTACCCTTACACCCCCCCCCCAAATAAGTACACCAGACAAGACACATTGGAGAAATGGTCATTGGTTGGGGGAAACGGCACTAGCTGCTTAACTCCCCCGGAAGATTCAGGTTCAAATCCCCGCTCAGCCATGAAGCTTCCTGGGTGACCTTGGGCCAGTCACTATCTCTCGGCCCCACCTACCTCACAGGGTTGTTGTGAGGACAAAAAGGAGGGGAGGAAATATGTACACCACTCTGAGCTCCTTGGAGGAAGGGTGGTATAAAAATGTGAAAAACAAATAAAATAAATTGGCATAAACACCCTGGCTCCAGGTCCCCTCGGTCACTGCCTATTACAGCCAACCCCTAAGGGTTGAGACAGCGGAGCAGTTCAGGTACCCATACTAGCTACGCCATTGATGGTCCTTCCCTGCTCCAGCCAGGTGGCTTGCCAGCCAACCTCACCGACCCAGTTAAGTGTCATTATGAGCGGTCCTGGCTCACCTCCTGACCTTACCGAGCTCAAGATGCATGCCGAGGCCCTAGCATACTACCTACCCATTCCCGCACACCACCTGCCTGCCAGGTGACCCACTGGTTAAGACCTGCTCCCCAAAGCACAGTCTGAGGTAGGCGAAAAGACCACCAAATACGTGCCAATCTATTGGTGGCCAAAAATTCCTACCTGCCCCCCAAAGGGCGACCAGCTAGTCCCAGACTATGCCCAGGGAGAGCGGGAGGGTGTTGCTTCCCAGGCGGTGACTGAGGGGGCTGAATAAACGCTGCCGTGTTCCCTCAGCCACCGCCGACCCACGTGACCTGCCCAGCCAATCAGCTGGCCAGGCCTCCGTGCATCGCTGGGCGAACCTCGTGCGGGGGCAGGGTAAAGCTCCTGAGACGTGAGGTGCGTCCCAGGAGGATTCTGATGATTGTCTACCATCTCAAGGATGGAAAAAGGTCTTACTAACCAGGTTCTGAAGGCATCTGAGCAATCTTGAAGAATACAGGCCATCTTAAACACTGTCAAATTAGCATTTGGATTCCAAATGAAGGGCGACATCCTACTGGAGCTTGTAATATTCTCAAATGAAAGGGGGAACACCCAAATATATGGGATTAGAAATGGTGAATGATGAAACATAAATCGTTGAATGATGAACACAAATGATCTGTAATTGAGAGCTATTCGATTTATGGTTCATACATTCTTTCCTATGACTTTTCTACAAAGGTGCCACAGGTTGGAGTCAAGGTTTTCACTGGGCTCCTCACCACAACCCTGTCCTCCCTTGATTAAGCCTTCACAGGCAAGCTTGTTTTAATTAAATCAAAGGCCGGCTCCTGTGCTCTCAAGCCGTAGCATAAGTCTCCTAATTTGGGAAAGGGGATAAGCACAGCTCATATGAACATCTGAAGAACCCTGCTGGATCAGGCCAACAAGGGCCCATCTCGTCCAGCTTCCTGTATCTCACAATGGCCCACCAGATGCCTCTGGGAGCACACAAGACAACAAGATCCCTGGATCCTGTTGCTACTCCCTTGCATCCGGCGTTCAGAGATAGGCTACCTCCCAAACCTGGGGGTTGCATACAGTCATCATGACTTGTAACCTGTGATGGACATTTCCTCTATGCAGCTCAGCAGAACTTCCTGAGTAGTTCTCTGAGGAGTCGTGCAAAACTATTGGACGTACCTGGAGTTGGGGAAGGTCTTCTTACAGCCCATTCCAACCCAAGTGCTAAGCAGCCCAAGTCAGACCTAAAGTCAGCCTAAGTCGTTTAGGTCGAAGTTAGGTCTGGAACGCGACCATTTAGGGCGAAGTTAGGGCGAAGTTAGGTCAAACTTACCACCGACGGACTAAGAATGGACTAAAAACGGCGCACATGCGCACCACCGACGCCGGCACAACTCGGACCTAAAGTCGACCTAAAAGTGGGCGGACCATGGGCGGAACGTGGGCGGAACGGGGGCGGAGACCAATTAACGTCGGATTCCAGACCCTGGCGAGCACAGACACGCCCCCTCCAACACAAATGCTGACACAAAATTTAGGTCGACCAAAAAGGTGGACCCAAATTCGAGGAGACCCATAGGAGCCATTTTACCTTACCCAAGCCAGCCCTATCCTGAAAATTTCTAACACCCTACTCCTGAGTTAGGTCAGAGTTAGGACGGAGTTGGGCCTGCTAGGTCTGGAAACCGACAGAGTTATGCCTAAGATAGGGAGCCTATCAGCACCCAGCCCCACCCAGCCTCATTCCCACAAAAGCCCAGCCCCAGACCTCCAGTCACTCTCTCTCTCTCTCTCTGAGCACGTGGCGTGGGGGTCTGTCCCCCACAGCCACAAAGTGGGACTTTGTCGGTGGAGGGCAAAATTCACAAACACCCCACTTCTCTCTTCTCCTCTCTGCCTCCCTCTAGGGCAGAGAGGGCTGTTCTGGCTGTGGCCAACCTGTTTACAGCTGTGCCTGGGCAGCTGCCTCCATGCAAGTGTTTGCTAACCCATGTCTTTCTCCCAGCCCCTCTTCCCCCCCCCACAGGCAACAACACCAGCAGGTAAGAGCAGGTAAGAGCAGGGTTTGTGCTGACATGTGGTCTGACTGCGGCCTCTTTGCATTTAGAAATATAGGAAGGATACATGCCTCTTTACCAATGTCTTGTCTCATAGCTGCCTGCATAGCCTGCCATGATATGCCTCTTTACCAATGTCTTGTCTCATAGCTGCCTGCATAGCCTGCCATGATATATAGGATACATGCCTCTTTAGCACTGTTGTGTCTGATAGCTGCCTGTAGTCATGTGAGCAGACACTGCCACAAGTGTGGAACTGTTAGCCTTATGTAGACACCAGCTGTTTCCCCCCCCCTTTTCCTCCACAGGATCAACTGACAGGTCAGTAGTGCTAGGTTTGCCATGGTAGTGACCCCCAATTTGTGTTGTTGTCTCTCTCTTTGACCCTTTCCCCTTACAGGATCATGCTCTCCTTACACCCAGGTAAGCAGCCCAGACCATGCTATGTGTGTCACACCTCTCAGCTGTGTTTTATTTCTCTCCCTGCAGGCTTTTGCAACCGACACACTGGCATTTCTTCACTGGCGATTGCTTCCACACACCAGCTGACATGTAACTCCCCCTTTTTTTTTGTCTCCCCAGGAACGTCCACTACCACCTACCTTCCTGGGAGCACCCCTGGGGCTGCAGTCTGGTTGCCCCACTGTCGTCTGCCTCGATGCTGCCAGAGGTCAGGGAGCCAGCCCTGCAACCCTCCTCAGCTGCTGGTGCTGCTGCTGCTCCACCTCCCTGGCTGTGGTTCTTGCTGCCCCTCCCCTTTCTATGGAGCAGGCTGTGGTTCCACAGGGGAAGAGCCTGCATCCCCAGGTCCATGGGGCAGCTGTGCTGCTGCTGCTGCTGCTGCTGCTTTCTGATTGGCTGCTGTGACTACCCCTGGCAGCCTCGCCTGGCCATCTCTGCTAACGTTCCAGAACAATAAAGACGCCCCTCGGGCAGAGCCCCAGTGAAACATATGTGCCCAATGTTTACACAAGCATTGCCCCCCACACACAGACAGCCCCCAGCACTGAAGCCCCTACATGAGTCCCAGCCAGGGACTGCCACGGCCTTCCCTGGGAGAACACAGCAGGGGCTCTGCCAGACCCCCATGGCACAGAGGGGAGGGGGGAGTTGGGGGGGCCTCTCAAGCAGGCAAACAGTGACAGCCAGGGCATCCGCCCGTAATGCAGGCGCCTCCGTCGAAGGTCCGCCTGTAATGCAGGCGCCTCCGTCGAAGGTCCGCCCATAATGCAGGCGCCTCCGTCGAAGGTCCGCCCGTAATGCAGGCGCCTCCGCCGAAGGTCCGCCCGTAATGCAGGCGCCTCCGTCGAAGGTCTGCCTGTAATGCAGCCACTTCCACCCAATGTCTGTCTGCTTAAGAGGCGCCTGTTTATGCATCACCTTCATCTGTGGACCGCCCCCTGTGTCCCTATCGGTCTCTGCAGACCCCTCTCCCTGTATCCCTCTCCCACCAGCCTTGTTGTCTGTCTGTTTCTGACCAACCCGTGTCCCTCCCCAGCACCCCCTGTCTGCCTGCTGTGTGTCTGCCTCCCCTCCCACTCCCTGATGATGGCTGCTGGCCATCCCCCACCCTGCCAGAGCGCCTGCCACGAGGCGCCGTCGTCACCCCATCTGGGGGTGTGATGAGCTGCGTGAGCCCTTCACGCTCGCAGCAGACAAGCCCAAGGCATCTCTCGGTCTTGGCCGGGGCACAGAGCAGCAGGCACGCCGGGATGCCTTCTTTGTGGGCATTGCCCCAGCCTTGGAGGCCCAGGGCTTCAGGCAGCGCACGGGCGGGTCATGTCAGAGGCAGTTCCAGACCTCATGAGACCCCCCTTGTGTGTGAAGTTCCAACCCCCCTCCCCTTCCCTTCCCTCCCCCGCTCACCCCCCAGTGCAGCCTCAACGTGGCTTGGGGGTGGCATCGCCTTCTGCAGGTGGGAGGGGACGGCCACTCTCCCCTGCAGCAGGTGGCTGATGCACAGGGTGCCCTGTGGCGGCTGGGCTCAGGCACCTCGCTCACCTGTCACCTGCCCTGCGCCCACCACATGACTGGCGCAACCCCCATGCCTGCGGTCAGCCCCTTTGCGACCGGGCTGCGACAGACCCTGCGGCAGCTGCCATGGATGGACGCTGACACATGCAGACAGAGGCCTGCACATGCCCGAGCCAGACACGGAGCCTGGAGAAGAGCCTGCCTGCCTGGGAGGTAAGTGTTGCCTGGATCCTGGGGTGGTGCTGGGCCACAGAAACTGCAGCCTGCCTAACTCAGGCATAACTCTGACCTACCTCAGGCATAACTTCTGCCTAACTTAGGCTGCACTTAGGCCACACTTATGCCTGACTTGGAGTTGGGTTGGAATGGGCTGTTAACTATTCTCTTCAGGAGCCAGGAAGGTGTGGACCATCCTAGCTGGTGCTTCAGGGGGAACCATGTTGTATGCACTGCCCTTCCGATTGCATAAGTCCTCTGCCTTTAGCTTTGTAATCATCCCTCTTCTGATGTTATAATTGGGTTTCCCTACTACATCTTGAAGTTGGCTTTCATTTGACAATATTAGAGGTGGTTCAGCTTAACTTGCACAGTTGTTGGATGTTAACCTTATAGTGTCTTCTGGTAGTTTCTGGATGGCCATTTAGTTCATTCACTCATCTCTCCTAGAGCAGTAATTAAGTTTTATTTGTGTATTTATTTACAATTTTTTACCCCACCTTTCTCCCCAAAGGGACCCAAGGCGGCTATGAAACCTTGCTTTAATATTGTATCTCAGACTGCAGCTTTACAAAGCTCCAAGTGCCAGCAATGAGGAAGAATACAGAACAAAACAAAAAACAAACAAAAATGCTGAAATTAAATCCGGACAAGACAGAGGTTCTCCTGGTTCAGAAATCCACGATGCAGGTGATAGAGTATTGTCCTGCCCTGAATGGTGTTGCACTCCTGCTGAAGAAGCAGGTCCGCAGCTCGGGGGTCCGTCTGGATCCACAGCTGCTCCTGGATTCCCAGGTGGCGGCAGTGGCCAGGGGGGCCTTTGCCCAGCTTCGGCTGGTGCGCCAGCTGCAACCGTACTTGGATCATGCAGACCTGACCACGGTGATCCATGCCACGGTGACGTCGCGACTAGATTATTGTAACGTGCTCTACGTGGGGCTGCCTTTGAAGACGGTTCAGAAACTGCAATTAGTGCAGAATGCGGTGGCCCGTGCGGTCACTGGAGGTAGGTGGTTCGACTCCGTCGGGCCGCTCCTCCGACAGCTGCACTGGCTGCCAATTCGTTTCCGGGCCCAATTCAAAGTGCTGGTTTTGACCTTTAAAGCCCTATACGGCTTGGGGCCAGGATATTTCAGAGACTGCCTACTTCTATATATTCTGGCTCGTCTCCTCAGATCATCAGAGAAGGCCCTTTTGCGGGTGCCGTCACCCAAGGAGGTGCAAGGGGCGACGGCCAGAAACAGGGCCTTCTCAGTAGTGGCACCAACCTTATGGAATTCCCTCCCCTTTGACCTACGAACTGCTCCCTCCGTGGACACTTTCCGGTGAGGCCTAAAAACCTTCTTGTTCAAAGAAGCCTTCTGAGCCCCTGCCTTTTTCAACATCTCGCTGGTACAGGTGGGGGTCCTGCTGTTTTTATGCTCCTGCTCTGACTGAAGCCATGATCTTTTAAATTGTTTTTAGAGACTGTTTTTATTAATTTTCATTAATTGTTTTTATTGTTTTAAAATGTGATATTTTTTATACTGCATTTTTTGTATGTATTTTTTTTCTTTCCTGTTGTAAGCCACCTTGGGTCCCTTCGGGGAGAAAGGCGGGATATAAATACTGTAAATAAATAAATAAATAAACAGGAATTTTTAACCTGCGACATTATTCCATGTTCCTCAAGACACCCCAGCACCTTGGAGAAATACAGGTTCCCTCAACCTTGACCAAAGCAAACATGTTTTCTGTTTTGCATTGGGTTGATTGTGACTGTTCCTTGGTATGAAAGGTTTTGCCCATTATTATTGCTATTACAATTACAGTCAGTTCTCATTATCCGCTAGGGTTAGTTTCCTGGAAAACCTAGTGGAATTAGCAGATACCGAATCATTGAGCCTATGGGGAAAATGGGGTTAGGTTCCAGGGGACCCTCTTCCCCATGCAGTATATGAACTTTGTGAACCTGGATCTTACCTTGAAGTGTATGGACTTGGTGAGAGCGAGGGCACCATCCAGTATACCACATTGGCTCTTTGTTATGGGACAATTCCTAACTCTAGCAAATCAATTATGATTCCTTCCTAACAACATTATGCAACTATAAAAGGTACTGTACGGTATCCTGGAAGCCCAGAGAGAGCACAAACAGTTCCCATTGTGTTGGAAATGGCATTCAACAGAAAAACAAACCAACACACAGTAACTCCAGAAGAGACAGATTCCCAATTTAGAGCGGAAACTTTCATGGCCAGCATCAATTTTCAAAGAAGTGGGCAGTACAGGTTTGTGTTGGACCAGGGGTTCTCAACAAGTGGTACTTTGGCTGACTGCTAATGGTACTCAGACCGCCAGACCACCGGAACTCCACTGCAACGTGATGCTTTTGGCAGTGCATTTTTGCTTCCGAGAGGCTCCTGCCTTTGGCCATGCCTCTTGGGAACTCTGAGAAGGGCCCTCTCACCTGCCCAGAGCCTCCTACGTGTTTTTTCGGCCTCCGAAAAACTGATAACCCAGAAGTAACTGGCGATGATATCATTTCCAGTCATTTCCAGTGATACTCAGCAGGAGGGTGACGCCAGCAGTGGCGTTTCTACAATAGGGGCCCTACCGTAAGTCATACCCCGTCCTAGTACCATGGTAACAAACTGGAGCATGGAGGCCCCGCCCCCTCACCGGTGGAGCCATTCCGCGCTACGAAGGCGAACGGGCAGGAGACTCCCTGCTCGTCTGCTTTCGCAGCGCAGAATGGCTCTGCCGGTGAGGGGGCAGGGCCTCCTCGCTCCGGTTCGTTACCATGGTACTAGGATGGGGCGCGACTTACGGTAGGGCCTCTACCATAGAAACGCCACTGGGTGCCAGAGGTGTTACTCAGCTGGGAAGGGGTTGAGTACCCCTGTGTTGGACTCAAAGGAAGATCTCAGTTAGAAGTTTGGCATTATGAAAGTTGGTCCATTCAACATGCCAGGAAGACAGATTTTGATGAATTTCACCTGACCACTTACAATCTTGAAGATGGAAAGAGACTGTATAAAACATGTTGTGAAGGCATCCAAGCATTCCACGAAAACACAGGTCAACTTAAATTAATGTTTTGAATGCAACTGAAGGGTAATGGCCTGCTGAAACTTGTAATATACTCAAATGAAAGGAGGAAGGAAGGGTATAATATGGCCACCCAAATATATGGGATTAAAAGGGTTGAATGGGAATCAAACACAAATGGTCTGTGCTTGAGAGCTGTTTGATTTATGATTCACACCATAAGTGTTGGGCATGACAGATCAGGGATGGATCCTGACCTTCAGGCTCTTTCCAAAGGTGTATAAAAGCTCTAGCATGGCTGGACTCTTCCATCAGCTTCTCCTGCCTCCTCTTGACTTCTCTTTCTTTCAGCTTTCTTGGTAAGTTGGATTGAATATTCTTTGTGGATAGTGAGCTGGAGGTGTGTAAAAAGGTAGCGCTTCTTCTCAACAATGTCCAATGCCTAGTGTATTTGGTTTGTAGAACTCCTTGCCACAGGATGTGGTGATGGCACCTGGCCTGGATGCTTTTAAAAGGGGACTGGACAGATTCATGGAGGAAAAGACCATCACAGGTTACAAGCCATAAGCAACCTCCTGGTTGGAGGAGTAGGTTTTCTCTGTGCCAGGTGCAAGGGAGTAGCGACAGGGTACAGGTCTCTTGTTGTCTTGTGTGCTCCCAGAGGCATCTGGCGGGGGCTACCGTGAGATACAGGAAGCTGGATGAGATGGGCCTTTGGTCTGATCCAGCAGGACTCTTCTTATATTCTTATGCCTCTTGAAAGCCAATATTTTTGTATGCTTGTTTGGCCACAAAAGATCCATTTCAATAGTTCCACTGGTCAATGGATCTGGTGGTCTTGGGTGCAAGTGTGTCATAGGACAAGACCATCTGTGTCTTCTTTTTTTCTTTCCTTCTTTTTGGTAGATCAAGTTGCCTGCTTTTAAAGGTGAGGTTGAGACTAAAGCTCTAAAATGTTCAGACTAAGGTTCTGATGGGATTGTGAATATACAGTCGTTGAAATATTTCATTCCATTGACAATGAATTGGAGAACTAACTTTAGAAGTACTGTAGAAGTCCTAAATCGGATGTCCTTACTTCTGTCCTCTTTTAGGTGTCCTTCAGAATCTATTCTGTCCTTCAGAATCTAAATCAAGGACTCAACACCTAATACCTAAGGACAGGAGACCTGGAACTTGTGCCAACTCAGCACCTGGGTTCTGTTGGGAGATGTTGTGTGTGTGCTAAATCTTAGAAAAGTGTCTTTACTCCTGTCCTGTTTGTCCTCTTTCAGGTATCCTTCAGAATCTCCAACATGTCGTGCTGCGGAGGCTTCATACCAATAAGTATCGGTGGATCGTCCAGCAGCCAGTCTTCCAGTAGTCCATCGATATCCATCCTTCCAATTGGTGGTGGCCAGCAGTCCCAGGGCCAGTCTTCTGGTGGCCAGTCTATTTCCATTCTCCCAATAAGCCTGGGCCAGCAGTCTGGTGGCCAGTCTTCTGGTGGTCAGAGTGGCCAGTCCATAACTATCCTTCCAATCGGTGGTGGTCAGCAGTCTCAGGGCCAGTCATCTGGTGGCCAGTCTATCTCCATTCTCCCACTGGCCATTGGCCAGCAGTCTGGTGGCCAGTCTTCCGGTAGTCAGGGTGGCCAATCCATAGCCCTCCTTCCAATTAGCAGTGGTCAGCAGTCTAGGAGCCAGTCTTCTGGTGGCGAGTCCATCGCCATTCTCCCACTGGCCATTGGCCAGCAGTCCGGTGGCCAGTCTTCTGGTGGTGAGTCCATCGCCATTCTCCCACTGGCCATTGGCCAGCAGTCTGGTGGCCAGTCTTCTGGTGGTCAGGGTGGCCAATCCATTGCCATCCTTCCAATTAGCAGTGGCCAGCAGTCTAGGAGCCAGTCTTCTGGTGGTGGGTCCATCGCCATTCTTCCGATAGGCATTGAACAATCTTCCCGCAGCCAATCATCTGGTGGCCAATCCATAGCCCTCCTTCCCATTGGTGGTTTCCCTCAGCCCAGGTTGCCATCCTGTTCCATCCCTGGACCCATCTTTCCTCCTAGCCCTTTCCAACCCTGCTACCAATCCTGTTGTCTGTACTGAACCACCAGGGACTGACTCCGCTGGTATATGACCAATCTGCAATGAAAAATTTGTATGTTATGGATAAATTACTAAGCCTTTGGTATTAGGTATGAAATATGTTGAATATTCACAGTTTTGAGGGTGAGACTGAGGTTCCTGGGGTACTCAGTACCTTTGACATTCCATCTCAGTGTTGATTTGTTTATCTTGCATTACAAGTTATCCTGATGGTTTTTTAGATTCAGGGGCCAGTGCCCTCTTCTTCATTTGCCCCCTTTCAAGCTTTCTTCCCTTTTCTGTCGGATGAATAATATCGTAGATGCCTCACGGGAGTTTTCGTTCGGACAACAACGTATGAAGTGACTGTCTCCAGCATCGTGTACAAAATCGGTGGTTCTGCAACTTCCATCTTGCTGTGTGCAGGAACCGAACGGCCAGTCAACACGATGATATCCTCTCCCTAGGATCGGAAACGTCTGATCTTCTCCCTAGGATCGGTTATGTCTGATACACAATTTGTCTCTGGAGAAATGCTTGAGGGACGAGAGCATGTTGAAAACATTTTGTAGTACAGGGTGATCCTTGCAGCTGTGGAAGGGCCGTGTCTCAGAATGTCGGTATCAGTGACATCATTGCTGATGTCATTGTCTCCATTTCTCCATCGAGATCACCACAAACGATGGGTCCTACAGAGACAGACACTGTGTTCAAAATGACCCGAGTAGACCACGTCCCCTCACAACATTCTGTTTCCCTAACTCTGTATCTTCCAACTTTTTTCCACTCAATTCTTTACACGACTTTGTTAAATTTCCCAGCAAGTTGCAGTCAGTTGTTTCCTCACTTCCCTTTCAATAAAGTCTACTGTCCTGCATGCAAATTTCTGCCTCCTGGTCTTTTTATGTCACCTTGATTCAAAACTGAGCATAAAACAAATACAGTATATTGTAGATCTTTCATCTACAGCAGGGATGGCCAACCTTGCACCATTAGGGCCTCTGTGTTCTTAAGAGTTGTGCAGAAGACAGAATCTTGGCAGCTGCAAGCGCTGATGGTGCTGCTAAAGCAGCTGCACCTGCTGAAATGTCCTCACTTAATACAACCATTTAAAGGGCCAGCATTCATGTTGAAAGGTTGGCCACCACTGATCTACAGGAACACTTCAGGTAAATGTTCAGCTTCAGTAGCATTGCTAGCAGGCCACGTGGGGGATGCCGCCGATGATGCGTTCCACATCATCGCCCCACCCCCTCCGCTCCCGGAAGGCTTCATTTGTTATCCAGTCTAAGATCACTCTATCAAATAGAGCCGTGGTGTATACTGGCTGTATTCCTTCTCTAAGCATGACTGGAAAAAGCTTGCCTCCCCCAACACACCTTACGGAGAAAGCTGTATAAATTGAGATTTCCCCTCTTTTTGTAACTCCACAAGCCATCCTATTCCAGATGGTCACTTAGCCTTCAAGAGTGGATTCTCAAGGGTCACCAAGGCAGAAGAGGAAAGAAAGAGGTAAGACGTATCCATGTCGTGATTGGTGCTTTACTCATGAAAACGAGGGTTCCGAGCCAATTAATTGTTAGCAAGAAAGAGTTGGCAATGGGAGGTGGGCGGAACAGAGGTTTACAAGAAGCCTATCCACATGGAGATCTGCCTAGGCAGGTAAGAGATCAGTGTAATGCAGAGAATCCCTTTGCCTCAAAGAAGATTGACGCCGTCACAACTTGGAACGACTCAACTCCCATCCCCATTCAGCCTGGGGATCTGCAGATCCGCCCTGACAAATGTCACTTCTGTTATCGCTTTGATGGCTGTTGGATAATGACAACATAGGTGTGGAAGTATTGTTCTTCATTAAGTTGACGCTGTGTCTCCAAATTGTCATTTTGATTTCATCCGATCCCCTAAGGCTTAGGGCCTAAGCCAATTAATTACCACATCTGTGAGCACTTTGGGGACAGAAATAACAGTCCTTGGGAACATGAAGCTAATTGTCATAAGCCAATCTAAGCCCATGAGATGACAGCATGGGTGCAAAAGCCACCCAACCAAGAGAGTTGCCTACAGAGTTGCACCAGAATATGGCCTTTGGGAGGAGGAGATGTCTCCCACTTGTGGAAGGGCTGTTTCCTGTCCTATGCTAGATTTTTGCACAAGGAAAGGAAAACTAAACCCAAAGATGCTCTCCCATGTACATGAGAGCTTGTGTAACGTCTCGCACAAGCGTAATCATGCGAACGGCAATACAAACTCCCTATTCCCTACTGGCTGCTGGTTTGTTTCCGGGCACAAGTCAAAGTGCTAGTTTTGACTTTTAAAGCCCTTAACGGCTCGGGTCCAGGGTATTTGAGGGACCGCCTCCTTCCTTATAATCCGACCCATACTCTGAGGTCATGGGGGGGCCCTGTTAACCGTGCCGCCAATGACGGAGGTGAGAGGGATGGCGGCGCAGAATAGGGCCTTCTCGGCAGTGGCGCCCCAATTATGGAATTTCCCCCCCCCCCGGAATTAAGAACGGCTCCCTCTTTAGAGACCTTTTGGCGGGGCCTTAAGACATTTTTATTTAGGGAAGCATTAGATGTCTGACATGGTGGGCTGGCCTTTTAACAAATGGCTTCTTAACAGATTCAGATTCAGAACCTTTATTGGCATAATTAAAACATACATAACATACAACATAGACATATAACAAGTAAGGGTGAAGAGTCCTAACCTAGCATACACTACCCATATGACTTGCACTGCGCCTCTTTACAATTAGCTTTAAGTAGGTTGCAACTTTTTCTGTTAATACAACATCTACACCCTGTAAAATAATCCGGATTTTTTCCTGATCCTCCCAACTCCACCTATTGGACAAGATCGGATATAAATATTTCTCACGTAGATCATTATACAGGGGGCAATAAAATAACATATGGTGCAGAGATTCCACACCTCCCACAGCACAAGAACAACATCTCTCCCTAGAGGGAAGAATGGCTTCTTAACAAAGTAAATACAGGTTGACCCATTGGGGTTGTTGTTTTTAGTTGGTTGTTTTAATTGTTTTTAATTACTTGTTTTTAATTTTTAATGTATATGTATTTTAATGTTGTAAGCCGCCTTGAGTGCCCTCGCTGGGAGAAAGGCGGGATATAAATTCTTTAAATAAATTAAATAAATAATATTCATGCCCTGCATATACTCTTGTGCAAGCTCTGGCACAAGTGTTACAAAAACAGCGCATAGCATCTCTTCTCCTTCCATTCATGGTTCCTTGAAGACAACTCATGGTTATGTTCTCAGTCGGAGGTGGGTTCACCTCCACCCCTGAAAGGACCTTCCAACAGTGGCTGTAGATCCTTTAGTTGAGCACCAGATGATGCATTCAGAAGGTTCAATACCTGGCAGTATCTGCATGTAGCCTAGAGAAAATCCCTGCCGCACACTATAGCAAGCTCCATGGTAGCCCTGAGAAGGACTGTGACCCCTCTGTCGATAATGCACCTCCTTACTGTGCTCCTTGTGCAGTTTCTTCAAAGGCAGAAGTGTGGTCTTGCTGTTTGATGTCCATTCAGGCTGCACGAATGAAGGATCTCCTTAAAATAAAGGAGAAACTTCCCTTCTGCCTTTGAAGAAACCATGCAAGGAGTGTGCTAAGCATGCCTTTTTGGGGTGTGTGTGTGTGTGTGGGTTTTATAGAGCAGAGGAGGTTGTGGCAGAGTCAGGACAGCATCATGTGGTATTGTGGGTCACACCTCTCCTGCTAGAGCTGGCCTTAGGAGCTGCGGGGCCCTAAATCGGAAACATTTTTTTGCGGGGCCCCAGGTTCCCAGCCAAGGTCTGTAGAATCTTAGAGACAGAAATAACATTTATTATAGACTTCATATCTCAATGGCAGAATGGAAAGCAATTGAAATGTATGCTTAAAATGTGCATGTGAGACCTAAGCCCACAGGTAAGCCTGTACTTATGGACTACTTCACGCCTGTCAAAATAATCAGCAGACATCACATGATTACTGTCAAAAGTTACAAACTTGACTTGTATCTTAATTTTGTGAATACAGGGTATACATATAATATGTCTGTATTCATAGATCCTAATTATATGTATGTAAAACTTACTTGAGTCTGAATATAGGCCTACAATATATAAGACTGCAATGTGGTGTTATGCATAAGTTGCAATGTGCTTGTATTTGGCAAGACCAGAGTAGATTTCCCTAGTTCGGGAGGCCCTTAGGCACAGGGCCCAATTGGTCCAATTGGCTTTAAGCCGGCCCTGTCTCCTGCCAAGTCAGGAAAGCAGACTGTGCCAATGTGAGGTCGACCCAGTAAGGCAGCATCAACATCTCTCAACTTGATGGACGAAGGCTTGGACCTGGTATAACCAGACCCCCTGTGCTCACAAGCCACAGCATCGGCCTCCTGATTTGGGAAAGGGGATAAGCACATCTCTACATCACTCCACGAGCAGGTGTCTGAGAAACTGCTGGGAGGATTTTGTCTCAAGCCAGCACTTTCCATATGAGCCAGAAAGGTGTGGAACGTCCCAGTTGATGCTTCAGGGCCAAGTGCGTTGCACGCAATACACTTCCAAGCACATCAATCATCCGCTGTCAGCTTTGTAATCATATCTGCTTTTCCCTTTTAATACCCTTTGAAGCCGGCTTTCATTTTGCCTTATTAGAGGTTGTAGCCGGAGGTTCTGTTTGTGCCACGGAAATCGCAGCCAAACCAGAACGTTCCTTCAGTCCGTTTTTATGGCCTGTCTGTCAACTTAGGTTGAACTTCACAGTTGTTGGCCGCCAACTGTACAGAATGTCTTCTGCCGATCTCCAGGTGTCCATTTAATTCATCAACTTCTCTTTCCTACAGCTGAAATGTAATAAAGTCTTGCTTGGATGCCATTCATTATTATTACGTAATTACCATCTAGGACAGTTTTCCTGGAGTGACAGACCACATCCGTACCCTGAAGACTCATGATTGAAAAGGGACAGGAGGGAGAAAGGAGAAGAAGAGGCAGCAGGGAAGGTTCGGGGAAGAAGACGTGATTATTCCTCATGTACCTTTACTTACAGCGCAATCCTATCCAACTGACACCACCGGGGTAACCAGCGGTGCAGCGAGAATGGGAGGCCCCAGAACTGAAAGGGGATTCAAATCCCCTCCAAAGGGGGATTCAAAGGGGATTTAAATCTCCCCTCCCCTCCAAAGCCTCCTGCCCTGCCCTCCCCCTCTGGTTACATCGGTGGTGTAAGTTGGATAGGATTGAGCTGTTAGTCTAATTCCAGTTACCCTCGGGGGTGGGTAGGGGTGTTGCGTCTCTGCCTGCCCCATGTATTTTGTATATCCCCCCTTTTTTGGGTGTGTGTGTTGTGGATTATATGTTCTGGATTTTGTGCCTGAATATTTGATTATTAAGAAAAGAGAAAAACATTAAAATAAATGCACATTTCATTTGTTTAATCCTTATGTACTCTATTAGATTGTGTATTTTCCCCCTTTTCTGTTCTTTTTCCCTTGTTGTTGTGGATTTCATGCTCTCCATTTTATTTCTGCACATTATATTGCTAATACAAGAGAAAAAAAGAAGAAGAATTAAAAAAATATCTTTAATCTGTTTTAGGCTGCAATCCTAGTAAATCCTATCTTGGTAAATTGGATTGAATATGGTAAATTGGAGGTATACGCCCCATTGAGCAAAACATGACTTACATTGTGAGTCAGCTTCTGAGGGTTACTGAAACTGTTGTTTCTGACACTGTCACAGTGTCGTAACACACTCAGAAATATGATGGATTGAAGGTTTTATCTTTATTTACACTTCTTACACTGGTTTTCAAACATTTCTTTTGTTTTGCTATCAATCCTGGGGGGGGGGGAGTGATATGTCATTGGGGCTCAATGACGATGAAGAAGGGCCCAGGGGCTGATTGCTGGCAACAAATGGATTGATTTACTCAGTAACAAGCAATCTCTTACTGGGGCCGCGGTGGCTTAGTGGTTAAGACACTGAACTGCTGACCAGAAGGTCAGTAGGACAGCAGTTCGAGACCAGAGTGCCGCGTGATGGTGTGAGCTACCATCCTCGGCCCCAGCTCCTGCCAACCTAGCAGTTTGAAGGCAAGAAATTGCAAGTAGATAAATAGGTACCACGGCGGCGGGAAGGTAACAGCGTTCCATTAGTCATGTTGGCCACATGACCACGGAAGCATCTTTGGACAGCGCTGGCTCTGCGGCCTTAGAAACGGAGATGAGCACCACCGCACCCTAGAGTCGGACACGACTGGCTTTCAAGCAGGGGATACATTTACCCTTAGCATGAGAGGATGAAAGCATTACAAGGGCAGGTTCCCGATTCTGGTGCGCAGGATGCAGGGCCGCCAGTACTGTGGCTGCTGGATCCTGTACGCTGGCAGGGGCACAGGTTGGCCAGGGGAGGTCAGAAAAGACAAAAAAAACCTTGACTTACCTCCCCAGCGGCTGCCTTTGGCACTGTGCCCTTTGGGGCTCCTCAAATATATGCCAGCCCTTTTTAGGCCTGGGGCAGGGCTTTGAATACAGAGGACATCAGCGCTGCCGAGATCCACCCCATTCCACCCCGATCCACCCCATCCTGCCACCATTGCCAGCAGAACCCTACCGGTGGCTGGTCTGTGTGGCGTCAATGATGGCAGTATGTGACCTCCCAGCTCTTACACCAACAGGAGTGCTCCGCAGACTGGAGGGGGGGAGGGAGGGGAAGCTGCCTCAGTAGGATTGGCCCCCAAGTCCAGTTTCCATTGCAGTAGCCCTCACTAAGAGTACAATCCCATGAGCCTTTGCCTTTCTTCCTGTTTCAGAACAAGAACAACAAAGCCTCGTATGAGGACTTGGCATTATCCAGGATCATTCACAAACATTTGAGTGAGTGGAACTCAATGGGAGATCTTTGTCCGGAGCATAGCACTAGGAACACTGGTTGTTCCAACATACCAGGAAGAGTTATTTCGACGTTCGGGAGGCCACCAGATCACCAAGCAGACCCCAAGGATGGATCCATGCTCACTAACCAGGTTGTGAGGACGTCCAAGAGATCCTGAAGAAAGTAGGCCATCTGAATAGCTTCAAATTAGTATTTGGATTGCAAATGAAGGGTGATGTTGTCCTACTGAGACGTGTAATATTCTCAAATGAAAGGGGAAAGCAAGGGTGTAAAATACGGTATACACCCAAATAATGGGATTAGAAGGGCTGAATGTTTGTGACAACGCAAACACTCTCTGGATTCTGAAGTATTTGATGTATGATTCATACAGGGAATATTAGGGATGGATCCTGCTCTTGGCTCTTTCAGAAGACATATAAAAGCTTGCAGATCACCAGACTCCTCCATCAGCTTCTTCTGCCTTCTCTTGACTTCTTTCTTCCAGCGATTGTGGTAAGTTGGATTGAATATTCATTCTGAATGGTGAATGTGAGGTGTGTAAAGGGTTACACTGATGTCCAATGAAAACCAACATTTTTGGGCTCACATTTGTCTGCTAATGCTCAATCCCAATTAACCAGAGGGTCAATGGCTCTGGTGGTCTTGGGTGCAAGACGGCCATATCTTAAGAGCATTTTAAGATAGATTTTTGGAAGATCAAATTGTCTGCTATTCAAGGTGAGGCTGAGGCTAAAACACCAAAAGGTTCAGATGAGAATCGCATGGGATTGGGATGGAATGTAGTTGCCACAATGTTTCGTTCCATTGACAATGGAGTGGAGACTTCAGAAGTACAGTACTGTAGAAGTTCCTGGATGATAGTTGCAATCTTCTACCTAACATAAAAAAACCTTTTCATTTGGTAGATCAAATTATAGCTGTAGACTTATCTTCTAGGGCTCATGGAATCTGGTAGTGAGGAACCTCTGTTGAAACAAGCATTTTGGCCCAATCCTATTCTCTAGTAGAACTGATGGAACATGTGTTCTGCCAACAGGCGCTGTCGCAAAAGCACCGTAAAGCGCTTTGCGACTGCGCAGGGCCTTGCCATGCTGGCGGGAAGGTCAGAACCTTCCCAATGGAACCGGCAGCTGCATGGACGCCGCCGGAGCAGGAACGTCCATGCAGGGGGCGGAACAGGGGGCGGAACAGGAGGTGGGGAGGGCAGTGATGGGGTGGGTGTGGGTGAATCGGGCTGGGAGGGGGCGGGGGCGGTGGCACCGGCAACATGGATCAACGCGAACTTGCATCAGCGATATCGCTGGCTCAAGTCCATGTTGACCCATTGTTGCTGCTGGGGCTTACTCCAGGGCAAGGGGCCAATTGTCCCCTTACCCCAAGGAGACCTCTAGCATGCTAAATTCCCCTGCGGGATGCAGTATAGCCCACGCTGGTGCCACCGCATCACCGCACGGGGATTTAGTTAGGATTGGGCTGTCTGTAAGATGAAGCCAATTCTTCTTTCCCCAAAATGACTATAATGCAAGAGTCCACATTTGGTGGTTTCTTTTTTTGGAGAAGACACCTTTCATTAGGGCAACCAGCATCTCAGTTCGATGCTGATTCAGGTGAAGTGCCTAGAAAATATGTTTGCTATCTTAGATGGATGACAAAAAGAAGTGGAGGGCAGGCCTATCAAAAGACAGGAGCCAAATATCCTGAAATAAAAAGAAAATAATTTCCATGCTCAAAAGCCATGTGTCTCGAACTGTCCGAGACAATTGGGGACAATCCCTAGAGAAGGGATATCGCTTGAGGAGCCTCCTTGTGTACTTCCCCTGGCACATGCATAGGAACTGTGGGAGGCAGAGCAGTGGATTAGACGATGGAGCTTGGTCTGACCCAACAAGACTGTTGTTCCTGGGTCCTCACAAACCAGTGATCTGTGAGCATTGGTCACCATGGCCACCTTGCTCCTTGCCCCTGTGCCAAAGACTCAACTTTCTTTCCCACTGTACTGCATGTGGATTTCCTGGTGATGGAAATCAGAGCTCCATGTTTTGAAGGAATGCAAACCTATGACTCAGTAGCTAAGGGCAGGAGACATGGGACTTGTCTCAGCTCAGTACTTGGGTTGTGTTGGGAGAAATTGCAAGTGCGCATAAATAGTGCACATGCTCACACTTTTTAGATTTCATGTTGGATGCCCGTGTCTGTTGACTCTTATTTTGCTTATCCTGTTTCAGGCTCACCTTCATAATCTCCAGTATGGTTTCATATCCACCTTGCACATGTGAACCCATGCCACCAATTAGCAGTAGCCGACCATCCAGCAGCCAGAGTGTACGCACCCTTCCAGTTAGCAGTGGGCAGGCATCCAGTAGCCAGTCCTCTGGTAGCCAGCCCATCACCTTCCTTCCAATGAACGGTGGCCAGCAGACCAGCAGCCAGCCTTCCAGTAGCCCATCCATAACCATCCTTCCAATTGGCAGTGGTCAGTTGTCCAGTAGCCAGTTCTCTGATGGACAGTCCATAGCTATCCTTCCGGTTAGCAGTGGCGAGCAGTCCGGTAGCCAGTCCATAACCATCCTCCCAATTAGCAGTGATCAGTTGTCCAGTAGCCAGTTCTATGGTGGCCATGCCATAGCCATCCTTTGCAGTGGTGAGCAGTCTGGTAGCCAGTTCTCCGGTGGCCAGTCCATAGCCATCCTTCCGATGAGCAGCGGTGGGCAGTCCAGTAGCCAGTTTTCCAAAGACCAGTCTGTAGACGACCTCCCAATTAGCAATGAACAGAAGTCCAGTAGCCAGTCCTCCAGTGGCCACTCTATAAGCACCCTTCCAACGAGCAGTGGTCAGACGTCCAGTTTGCCATACCGCACCATACCTATTGAACTCATCCAGCCAGTTAGCATGCACAATTCGAGTGCGTCTTCCTTGCCAGGTGCATCCATCCAACCAATTAGGTTTCAGAATTCGAGTGCACCAATGAACTCCACATCTTTTGGATCCATCCAGCCAATCAGCATCCACAATTCAAGCACGCCTTCTGGCACCTTACCCATTGAACCCATCCTTTCTTCATATCCTGTCCCATCCTACTTCCAACCTTGTCCTATGTACTAACCATCTCCGAATGGTTCCATCGGTATACAGTCAGTCTGGAACTGGAAGTCATGCTATGGTTACATAACTAAGCTTATGGCATCGGCTGGGCATCGATTATGTTGAGTATTCCAGTTCTGAGAGTGATGCTGAGATTCTGGAGGTACTCAGCCCCTTTGACAATCCATCCCAGTGTCAATGTGTTGACCTTGCTCACTGGTTGCCATAAATGGTTTTTAAGATTGGCTTGTGCCAATTTTTCAACACAAGATCCTTCAAATGAACGATACATAGATTCCTCCAATAGAGCACATTCAAACTCGATTCCCACATCTCAGCTTCTCACCGTCCACGTTTCCTCCTATTTGATGACTGCAGCTCCTGTATGACAAATGCGATCAGCAATGCATCATGGGAGTGATCCTAAGGAGAGCAGAAAATGAAATGCTGGCCTCCGTCGTCGTATCCTAAAACGGTGATTTTTCTGGATCTCATCTTGCCCCATCCAAGAATCAATTGGAGCTCTATATTTAGCGGGAACACAAATCTATGACTCAGGATATCTTCTCTTTAGGACTACAAAGGTGGATGTTTGGACTCCAAATATTTGATACACAGCTTGCCTCTGGGGGGGTGTTTTGGGGATCATGGCGCATTGAAAGCATTGTGTATTATGGGGGTCATCCATGAGGTTCTGGAAGTTCCACAGATCTGTGCGCGTTTTGTCTCAGAATGTCTGTATCTATAATCAATTCTGCCCAGCTCAGGTCCCTCGACAAAGTTCAGTTTCCCTAACAATGGGCCCAATCCTATGTACTTACCTCCTCCCGGTGGTGCTCCTCTTCCACTGGTGCTGGCTGTTGTAAAGCAGTTAGCAGCGTGTCAGTCATAAAAGGCGCTCCATCAGTGCACAGCGTGCTGCCTGGGGATGCAGGCAGGAAGGCCTGTGCCTTCCCGCTAGTGCCAGCGGATCCCCCCGGACCCACCAATTCAGGTAAGATGGCAGCGGAGGCAGGAGGGGTCGCGAGAGGGCAGAATGGGGCAGAGGAGGGCAGAATGAGACGGTTACGGGGAGGGCGAGGGGTGGATTGGGTCCAGGAAAGGGGCAGATTGGTGGCATCAGTGGCCGCTGAATCCTAACCCCCTTCCTGGACCCAATCTCATGGCATGGGTTCAAACAGACCTGCACCAGCTATTGAGCTAGTGCAGGTCCAAATACACCCCTGCGCCATGGAGGCGTACCCTCGGGCAAAGCAATGAATTTTTGCTTACTTAGAGATGTCCGCAACTGCCCCACCACCACATCCACAGGAGACAGCAGTAGCCATTTTGGTGTCACTGTATCCGTGGAGTAGAAACGATAGGATTGGGCTGTATATGTCGTTCAATGCTTTTCTAGAACATTATTCAAAGAAGAACATTAATTTCTCTGGAATTTATGGCTCTTGGAATCTCCTGGGAATGTCCTTTCCACACATCCTTTTCAATAAAGTCTACTTGATTGCATGAACATACCTGCCTCTTGGTCTTTTTGACTCACCTGGTTTCAAAATTGAGTGTAAAACAAACATGAATTCAGTGATTGTTGGAGAAAATCAGCTACAGGTATTTTGTAGATCTTTGATTTACTGGAACAAGGTCTGGTCCAAGACTTCCTGAGGTGACAGGCCAAATGTTACCCCCTCTACCTGATACTGTGCCAGCCTCTGCTTCTCCCACTCTCCAATGTTCTAGCTCAGCACACTTCTCCACATTTCCTCTTCCTGTTTGTCCCCCTTCCAATCCAGGGAATGGAAGGAGAAGGAGGAGCAATGAAGGCAAATGGGGGGTAGAGATGGGCGTCCCCCACCAATCTCCAGTCTGAGGCAACTGCCTCAGTTGGCCTCATGGATGGGCCAGCCCTGAATAAATACAGGACCTCTGAAAAATACTTGCCTGATGGAGAGACAAGGGAGAGAGACCCCTTGTCTGGGGTCACCAACCAGGACATACCTGTAGGTCTTGGTGGTTGGGTTGATGCATAATGAGAAGATGCTGGAGTAGCACTGGTAGGTATGCAGCCCACCCTCGTGCAGCCCACCACCTGCACCTTGTGGTCTGTTAGCTTGGTACAAGTGTGGCTGCTTCGATGGGCAACCCCCCCCCCCACCGACCTGCTGCCTGATGCGACCGCTTCAGTTGGCCTTATGGATGGGCCGGCCCTGACTGGAACCATTCAAGTGAATGTTCAGATTATACCTTAAGTGAAGCTTTGGAGGAGTTTTGAAGATGTCCTCAAATAGCTTTATTTATCATCATGCTTTTCCTGGCCATTTCCAATAATTATCTTTACAGCATTACTATCTCCATGAATGTTGTCTGAAGCTGCATTATCTCCTTTTGTTTTTCCTAACACTTCCTCTAGAGCAGTGGTTCCCAAACGTTTTTGACTTGCGGCTCCCTTGACCTCCCTCACCGTTAGCCGTGACTCCCCATTACAGTGCACGGAAGAAACAGGCACTCTTTACATGCTCAGAGGCACCCTTTCTTATATGTATGTGTATATTCCCAAAATGAGCCCTAAAGTGGATTTTCCATGCTTATGCTGAGCAGCAGCTAAGCCAGGAGTGCACGGGGGTGGGGGTGGGTGGGATGCTGCCCTCCCTCCATTGGCAGGCCTGGTAGAGGGCACTGGTAGAGGGCACTGATGTCATCTGCGTTAGTCCTGTTCATGGCAAGAGAAACATCAAAGCATGGGAGAGAGGTCTTTTTTCCCATTGGCCATGTCCCACCCTAGTTCCACGAGAGAGAAAGTTCCTTTAGGTAGCATCTTTGCAAGATGAAAAACAGATTCTCATACTGCCTGGCAGTCCCCAATGGGGTGGGGGGTGGGGTGTCCCAGCAAATACAGTGGGGAACTAACTTAGAGGTCGGTCAAAAAGGAAGAAGAAATCCTAATAATTAATCAACCAAACAAACATACCGGCTGCTTTTTGTTTTGTATTTGTACATTCAACAGAAAGAAAATACTTTATTTGCAAACCTGCAATGTCTCAGGATTTGGAGAGAAAAGATGCTGTGTTTGTGGCTCCAGCTCCAAAGTACTTAGCTTATCTATTGAGTTGTTAATTGTTCTTTAAGGTAAGATAAGCAAGGGATTCACTCACACTGTGGTTAAAAACAAGACATGGAAAAGCTACCTACAAACCTGAAGTGTTTTGAAGTGAACTTTGAGTGACCCGATGTGAAGAGGCAGCTTTTCCCGGTCTTTGTTTTGCTCTCTCTCTCTCTCTCTCTCTCTCTCGCAAGCAAGCAAGCAAGCAAGCAAGCAAGCAAGTATATGTGTTAATTAAAAGGCTAACAGGACACCCCTGGCTGCTTTCCATGACACACTTGGGAGTCGCGCCTCCTACTTTGGGAACCTCTGCTCTAGAATTTAGACTGTTGGAAGAGGGACGGCATGAAAGCTAGATCTATACTGTAACCCTGAGTGCGACTATGTACGAATTCATCCCCACCAACAGGGGGAGCTATTCCCTATTCGCTTGTGAGTTGCTCTCTCCTATTTTCATTAGACTTCTTGTGCATTTCTCTTTCTGTGCCTTATGTCTCCTTGCCTAAATGGCCACAACTTCCCTTGTTTCATTTTGCAGCATATACATGCTTTATGAAACTCAGCTCTGCTGTGAATGAGTTTGCTTTTTCCACAGCTCTGCTAACGTGGCCTGTGTCCTTGGAAGAGGTCCATTTCGGGCAATCGAGAAGGAAAAACTACCCTCCACCAATGTTCTCCGTGTCATGCTAAAATGTTCTAACCCTCCATTATATTACAGCCCTCTGCTCTCATTGCCTGCCCATTTCAATGTTCCACGATATCATCTTTGAGATGTGGGTGGCCAAACCTGTGCACAGTATACCCCAAATGCAACCACATCTGTATATGGTCATCCATCACTTTCTTAATGACCCCTGGCAGGGCTTTGGTGTTTTTCACAGCTGCTGTCCACTAAAGCTGCAATCCTATGCACACATCCCTGGGAGGAGAAGCGCAATCCTGCCTAAGTATCCGGTGTTCGTCCCCTGGCCCCAATGGGCTTTCTCAGATTTCCACCAGCTATTTAGGTGGTGGAAGCAAGAGGAGGCCATGTAAAGGCCATGCTGGCCAGAACGGGGATGGGGATATGGCGGCCACCATCCCCGCCCCCTCCCAGGCCAGCTCGGCTAATGGCCCCATCCCTCACCGCCTGGTCCGCCCCCACGCCCGCTGGGGGATCTCTTATCTCCTCCGGCGGCCACAGAGGCATTCTGGCGGCGGAGTAAGGGCTGCCGGCCTCGTGCTGCCGGCCCTTACTCTAGAGTCGTCGTGAACGTGCTTTATGGCACATTTGCGATGGCTTCCGGCGGCGGTGCGCTTGCTCCGCCGCCGGAGGTTTGCGCAGGATTGGGCTCTCCACCACAAAACCAGAATCTTTCTTGATTAGACCTTTCCAGTTGAATTCAAGAAATCTTAATTATTTTGGCCCAACCTGGATCACTTTAGGACGGCCCAATCCCCTAGGTCATTTATGATCTATGGCTACACAGCTGCTGTAGGTCCACGGAGACAGGCTACCAGAAGGCCTACCAAGGGGTAAGTAAAAATGTTACCCCCCCCCGTTGGCCTTCTGGTCAACCCAGTGGCGTCGCTTCGGTAGGGGCGGGGCCGTAAGTATCGCTCCGTCATAGACCCTTTACTGAGCGAGCAGGAGGCGGCCCCGCCCCCTCGCTGTCGGAGCCTTTCCCCTGCGGAGAAAGCAGCAGGCAGGGTCTCTTGCCTGCTGCTTTCTCCGCACAGGAAAGGCTCCGACAGTGAGGGGGCAGGGCCGCCTCCTGCTCGCTCGGTAAAGGGTCTAGGACAGAGCGATACTTACGGCCCCGCCCCTACCAGAGCGATGCCACTGGGTAACCCCCCCCCCCCATAATATGCGGCATAATATGCGGCACACACTCTGGTGGCGCTTCTGTATGCTATAGCATGGTGGGAGATAGGATTGGGCTGTGAACCCTTTCATTGCTGATTCACTCTGTTGGAGAGAAGCTTCCATAGGTTCTTGAAGTCCAATTGGGTTGTCATCATGCTTGGCACATGCACACCTGTTTCAAACTCAGGCACACTGCATCATAGGTTTTGTTGTCCCTCTCACTGCTCAATAGCATTGATGCTTCTTGCATGGTGCAACTCAGAGATCTGTTGAGTGTGTTCTGTCGAAAACCGGCAAGTATGGTGGCCTAAAGGAGTCCATTAGCAAAATGGATGGTTTGAGCAAGAAGCCCAGGAGATGAATGCATTTGCCATGAAAACATGTGGTCTTTCTCCAGGGAAGATGGACCAGTGATCTGACCTTTAGAAGGCAACTCTACTCAGGCATTTTGGAAGACCCCATGCACCAACCACAATAAACGTATCTCCATAATATCTCCAGATGACTGAGACAAGAGAGCAAATCCATACACTGTAGGAAAATTTGCATGTGTGTGTGTGTGGGGGGGAGTGATTTTATACTTTATCTTGGGGAATGAAAATAATTCTTGTCCAAGAGCTGTTGATATGAATGAGGAAACCATGTGGGCAACAGGACATGATATCAGGGGTCAGAATGTGTTTATGTGCCTGACTTATGATCTGAATATAAGGTTACGTGGTCAAGAACTGTAACTGAAGCTTAGGGTGCAGCTGGAATAAGGGCCAGACAAAGAGCAAGAGGCCAACCTTGCTGTATTTGCAGAAGCAGAAGGTCCGAGCAGTCACTGCAGCCAAGCTGATATGGTCTTGGGGTCTTTTGGGCCCCTTTTCAAAGGGAATGGGGGAGGGTAGCAACAGCGGGAAACGTCTCAGGAGCCCAGGTCTACCAGGCTTCCCGATGCAGCGCCCAGGTCTACCTGCCCAGTAGACCTGGCCTCCTGGTTAGTCCGGCCTCCATCTTTCACTCTCCATGAGGCCAGCTGAGATCCCAGGAAACTTCTGGGGCCCCTCTTTTGGCTCCTGGGTCCCCTTTTTGACCCTGGACCTGGGTACAATTTACCCCCTTTACCTCCCTCTCATGAGGATGGCCCATGAACAACACCAACACTGTTTAAATTTTTTGAATGGTCCTCGGAATGGGAGGACAGCACACACACACACACAAACAAACACACACATGCACACACACACACACACACACACACACACACACACACACACACACACACACACACACACACACACACA
Source organism: Plestiodon gilberti rubricaudatus (assembly GCA_026170595.1). Taxonomy (NCBI): domain Eukaryota; kingdom Metazoa; phylum Chordata; class Lepidosauria; order Squamata; family Scincidae; genus Plestiodon; species Plestiodon gilberti. The sequence continues at coordinate 26,929,494 of JANXHW010000009.1, forward strand.
CACGACCCGTGTTTGCTACAAATGAGTGAGATTATGTTTCTGGCATGACCCCACACAGGGCCTCTGAGAGGGGGGTTAAGGGGGTACAATTGTACCCGGGCCCAGGGCCAAAAGTGGGTCCAAAAGGGGCAAAAATGGGGCCCAGGTCAGGAGCCAAGTTTACAGGAAGGGAAGGGGCCCAAAAGAAACTTTGTACCCCCTGCTAAAATTCCTCTGAGTGGCCTTGACCCCACACCCATGGCTGTGAGCTTCACACAGATGTGACGGCGGGAATGTTATGGCGCACAAGCCACAAACACACAGAGACGACGGATCTGATGCTGCAGCGAAGCTTTAGTGACAAAGGTGGAATGGAGCAAACGCTCCCCGAGAGCATCCATTTCAAAGCAGCAGAGCGAGACGGACGTCCAAAAGAGACTGACGTTCGCGATCAGACATGGCGGTCCAGTCGAGTCCCGTAACATGAGAGCAATGCGTGTGGGGAGGGGAAAGCAGAGGAATGGAGGAGCAGCAGCCAAGCAAGGTATAAGAAGAAGAAGCACATTGGAAGGCATTTATGGCTTGGATGTTAGATAAGCTAAGCATCTGGAAAACCCGTCAGTGGGTATTTTTTTTTTGCATTGGCGATTCTCAGGTTTTCTGACATCCAGGCCTGGGAGATCATTTGTTGTAAACCCAAATCATACACATCAATAGCTGGTGGTCCCTATAGGGTGAGCGTTCCCTTTCTTAGCAGGGCCGGCACACAAGACCTCGCTTACTCCCAAGGAGCCCTGAACCACTGGAGAGAATGGCGCCAGATGAGCCGCCACCGCAGGCGGAGTAGCCTCCTACGCGCAACGGCTCACAGGAGGCGGCGAGGATAGCTCCAGGGACCACAATGTTAACCGGAGGGGGTTGGATCACAATTTCCGACGGTGGGATCTGGTTGACGCATGACACGTTGGCCCCGGCGACGATGCCGAGGCTGCTTGCCGACACTGGTCCACCGCCCGAGAGCGCTCCACAAGGCGAAGAGCAGGAACTCAGCGAGCCCAGACCGCCAATGGGGTAGCAAGATGAAGCACAGGAAGGGGGCAGGCAGGTTGGGATGGTGCAGGATGGGGGGCAACAAGACATCTTCGAAGAATTGAGTGGAGTCTGCAGTGGCTAGATCGGGTTTCGGTGGTGGGGAAAAAAAGAAAGAAGAGAGTGAGCCACCATAGGAGAGTTTTGAGGACCAGTTCAACATTCCCACCCAAGGGAGGCATCAATCGAGTTTTGAAGGAAGCAAAGCAAACCTGAGAAGACCAGTGAATCAAAGCATAGCAAACCTGAGAAGACCAGTGAATCATCCTCACACAAGTCTGTGTGCAAAGCCATACTTGGACTCTGCAGACACATGAATGCAGGTGTTAGCCAAGCTAATTGTGTCATTGTCCTCAGCCTCTCTCTACCTGCTGGGAGTCCTGGACCAGTGAAGGATTTCAGTATGTCCTGGCCCAAATGAAATCTGGGACTAGCCTGACAGTACAAGCCTATGGTGTCAGTCTACGCAGAAGCAAGTCCCATTGTGTTCAATGGTGCTTACTCCCAGGAATGTGTGCATTGGATTGCAGACTGAGAATGTCACCTAGCCTGATGCCTCAAACTGAATTTAGAGTTCCCTGCTTGGGAAAACTCATGTTTCTCTGCAGAGACACTAGAGCGCAATAACAAAATATGTGCTTTGGATACCAAAGACCCCAGATTTAATCTCTAGCTGAAAGGTCCAGTTGACATCTCCAGTGACAACGATCAGGACACAGGTCCCGGGAAGTCCTGGGGAGCCACTGCCAGGCAGAGCAGTCAGCTAAATGGACTTTCTGCATAACGCTGCTTGATACGCTCCTCGGTGGGGCCCTTCCCTGCTTTGAGAAGGTCCTCACAGCAGCAGGCCATGTGCTATTTCTCCAGCCCTCCCTCCATACGGACCCCATGTATTGATGACATGGGTGGACCTTAACTCAGTCGCAGAGAATATACACATGGGGATAGAGAACAACAACAACAACAACAACAACAGTACTATTACTTATCCCATTCTATATTCTGGTGTGTGTGTGTCTGTGTGTGTGTGTGTGAAATATTTCTTCACCCGGTGCGTAATTAAAATGTGGAACTCCTTGCCACAGGATGCGGTGACGGCGCCTAAAGGCCTTGAACAGGAGATCGGACATATTGATGGAGGAAACATCCATCACAGGTTACAAGCCATGATGACTGTATGCAAACTCTGAGTTTTGAAGGTAGCCTTTCTCTGTGCCAGATGCAAAGGAGTGGCTACAGGATACACGTCTCTTGTGGTCTTGTGTGCTCCCAGAGGCATTTGGTGGGCAGAGAGAGAGAGAGAGAAAAAGAGAGAGAGAGAGAGAGAGAGAGAGAGAGAGAGAGAGAGAGAGAGAGGCCACACATGCCAAAGGGAAAACAGTCAATCCCATTGCCCCATGCTTCTCATGGAGAATGTCCCCTTTACATGTAGAGATCCTGTTCCTAATATATTCCAGTAGAACTGGGAAGATCATTGTCTAAACCCCAAGAGAGACTCCTAGTTTACCGAGAGCTAGCTGGTGCAATGATCTGACTCTATAGTTCTAAGGCAGCTTCCTAGCAGTCTCTCACCCACAAAAGCTTCTGCTACAATACATTTCCTAGTGCTACAGAACAATAGTTTCAGAGCGAGAGAGAGAGAGGGAGAGAGAGCGAGAGAGCGAGAGCATGAATGTGATCAGACAGGAGTCAAAACGTTTGCTTGCTTACCAAATCCTGAGCAGGTCAGAAGCAGAGAGGAACTGTTGGGGAGAGCCTTGCATAGCGAGTCCTTTTATACTCACCCTCCTTGCAGAATCACAGCTCAGTGACTTATGCCCCAGTCCAAACAGCCTTGCTTATTAGATCGAAATGCCTCAATTTGCAGCCCCACCACATCGGATGTGTATATTATACACTGGGAGTCCCCTTTCATTTGAGCAGATTACAGGCCTTGCCAGAACAATATGCTCTGTTCAATCATTCAGCATTTGTGAGCTGTCATTTTTGTATACATGATCATTGTCATCACTGGTGTTCCGAGGGTGGTGCGGAAACGTAAGTGGAGCAGGACGCCGCTACGAGCATGTAAGCGGCCCCTCCCCCTTACCAGTTGGAGCCATTTCCAGCGGGCAATGGCTAATGTGTGCATGGCTCTGCTTACACGCACATAGTGGCGTCCTGCTCCACTTACGTTTATATCTTTTCCCCCAGCGCGTAAGTGTGGAACTCCTTGTCACAAGATGTGATGATGGCACCTGGCCTGGATGTCTTTTTAAGACAATTGGACAGGTTGATGGATGGAGGAAAGGTCCACCACAGGTTACAAGTCTTGATGACTGTGTGCAACCTCTGGGTTTTAGAGGTAGTCTATCTCTGAATGTCAGGTGCAAGGGAGTAGCTACAGAATACAGGTATCTTGTTGTCTTGAGTGCTTCCTGAAGCATCTGGTGGGGCCACTGTGAGATACAGGAAGCTGGACTAGGTGGGTCCTTGGCCTGATCCAGCAGGGCTCTTTTAGGTTTCTTAACTTCTCTTGATTACAGTACTCCCCCCATATCCGCTGGGGATATGTTCCAGGCCCCTCCGTGGATACTTGAAACCATGGATAGGAGCGAACACCCCCTCCATGGTTTCCTGAGGGCCCCCGCCCTGCCTCCCCTGCGGGCAGGCATGCGCACCCCCCAGCTCTGATTTTTCTTTCAGCAAGCTTTGTTTCTTCCTTAAAACAAACAGAGAAGCCCGCAGGGGAGGCAGAGATTAAGTCCTAGAGAACCTTGCAGAGCCTCTCTAGGACTTGGTCTCGTTATACTTGCCTGCAATAAGCAGCCAGAGGCTGCTTCTCCTGTTTGTTTAAGGAAGAAACGAAGCTTACTGGGAAAAAAATAAAAGCCTGGGGGGGGTGTCCCCGTGATCCGTGGATAACTGAAACCGTGGATAGCAAATTCGTGGATATGGGGGCCCACCTGTATTGCTTTGCTTTGGTCACTGTGCCTTCCCATTTTGTATTGCCCTTTTTATTTGCTGTGTGCTGTATAATCTTTTTGGGTGGGTTCCTCTTTGCCTTTTTGTTTTGTTTTTTTAATTGCATTTTTATTCTGTTTTCAACTTTTCTGTGAGCTGACTTCTACCCTTGGAGATCAGGGCAGACTACAAATATTTTTTTAAAAATACAGAAATTACTCTTGCCTTCCTAGCCCATATGTTCAGAAAGCCAAAACTGAGGACTATGATGATGATGCCAATGCATCTTCTAGACATGAGTAGCAATGGAGAAAGCAAAAACACTCTGTATATGACCAGATTCACTGCCATTTTGTAATTACTTCCCTGTACCAGGACTGAACTCTGGAATTCAGAGATTCAAATTAACGTTTGCTGATAAACGCTGATATTTACTGGTGATCTATTGAGATGGATGTTTTGTTAATACTTTCTACCTTCAGGGAAGTGTCTCCAGCTTGATTCATCTGTTGCAAAACCTCTGTGCTTTTGATGTGCACCCTGCAGGCACTGCCCAGGATATTTAAGCATGACAGCTAATGTAGTGTACAGGTTAAGAGAATGAGCTATGAAGCAGGAACTCTCTGGTTGGATTCTTGCCTCTGCCATGAACTGACTCGGTGGCCTTAGGGACGTTGCTCCCTCTTAACCTCCTATCTAGAATATGGGAATAATAATCATTATCTCATGAGAGTTGTTGTAACGCTCACAACCGGATAATACTTGTGAAGCACTTCCTTGAGTGGCATCAGAGGACAGGCAATGACTGACGATTCATGTCCATTAGACGTCCCACCTGGCCAGGCTCTTCGCTGAACCTTCAATGCCAGCAGTAGTACCCAATTCACCATCAGAGGGTGCCATGGGAAATCCAGTGTGGTGCTGTCGCCAAGGCCCCCAGAACCCCTCAGAGCAAGCAAGGTCAGGGGGAGGAGGATTTATGATCTTCTTTAGCTTGTGTCTTAATCCAACCCAGACAATCACTTTTCTCCTTAAATTTGAGAGGCCAAAATTCATATTTTTTTTTAACCAATTAAGGTGACATTAGGCAACCTTTGATCATAACATTCAACCCCACCAGTTCCTTCAAAGACTTGTTCTTATGTGCTAGAGAAAGCTATGCTCTCTGACAGGTCATAAATTCTTGAGTAAGTGTAAAACATCCCTTGCATTCGAGTGTGGAGGTTCCCATGGCATGTAACAATTTGCAACGATTTGAGAGTTATGGGATTTTCAGCCATGTAAAGTTGTAATGAAGAAATAAAGTTCTTACTAAAACCAGTGGTCTGTAGAAATTCCTTGAGACGAGGTAACAGCGTTCACAGTAGCGCTGCGAGCGCTAATGTCTTCAGGATTATCCAAAGCAGAACCACAGGCACTAACTTCAAACTGACGTTTCAACCCTCGCTTGGGTTTTCTTCAGAGCAATAACACCAGTCTCAGCTGGTGGATGGCTGAAAATCCCATAACTCTCAAATCGTTGCAAATCCCTTGCATTATTATTTTTCTGTTCTCATTATTACGGGCAATTCATACAGCACCATCTATGAGCAGTTCTAATGATAGCTCAGGCAGGGCCACCTTCATTGGAGGACTAGCAGTTGAATAAGTTTTAATTTCTTTTTTTTCTGAAGGCTTAAACTCATTATCCACCTTCAAAGTGCCTTTCAGCAGCAGAAGAAAGACGTCATTAAGTCAGCAGGTGGTGCATTGCCCAAGGGATCCGGGAAGATGCAAATATGAAATTATTTTAAAAATGGACTTGGGGGCTTGGCAAAACCATGCCAGGTTTAAATATATATCTGTCTGGCTTAAGGTTCAAAAGAATCCAGGACAATGACCTAATTTGATGTCCATGAAGTCTTTGAAGTTGAGTTAAATCTTAAAGGAGAATTTACTCAATCCCCCCTCCCTCCCCAATGTTGTAGACCAAGGGTTCTCAACCCCTGACCGGCCGCGTACCACCTCCAGCGCCATTCGTCCTTTGAGTACCACTGGAAGTGACTGGCAATGACATCTTCATCAGTTACTTCTGGGTATTCATGTTTTTGGAGCCAGTAAATGCAGGCAGGAAGATCAGGGTGGGCGGGACATACCCTCTTTCTCTCCTTAGACTTACACCAGCTAAAGAGCTGGCACAGGTCTGAGGAGTCCCATTGATGATTGGAAGGCTTATGGGAAAATAAGGGAAAATATGTTTCCCAAGCCTCCCAATTTCTCTCTCTCTTCCCCCCCCCCCAACATAGTATGCACCGCAGCCCATTTGACACAGCTGCCTACTATGATGGGGAAAAGGATATTATTGGGCTTTTTAATGTATTTTTCCAGTATTTTTTATTATTATTATCAAAGTACATATGAACAAAAGCAGTTATGACACACACAAAAACACATTCATCAGATGTTTATTTTATTCCCCATCTTGTACACACATTTCCTACCCAAATGGCGGATGTGATCAGACATTGTACATTTAGCTTTCAGATACGGAATGCATAGAATCCATAGACACAGGGCCGGCCCATCCATGAGGCCAACTGAATCATTCACCTCAGGCAGCAGATTGGCCCATCTCTGTCCATGAAATCTTGCGATTGTTTCAAATTCAATATGCTTAGTGTACAGGTGGGCCCCCGTATCCACGAATTCGCTATCCACGGTTTCAGTTATCCACAGATTGTGGGGACCCTCCCCCCCAGGCTGTTACTTTTTCCCCAGAAAGCTGTTTCTTTCTTAAACAAACAGGAGAAGCAGCCTCTGGCTGCTTATTGCAGGCAAGTAGAACGAGACTAAGTCCTAGAGAGGCTCTGCAAGGTTAACAGAAACCTTGCAGAGCCTCTCTAGGACTTCGTCTTGTTCTACTTGCCTGCAATGGAGGCTGCTTCTCTGTTTGTTTTAAGGAAGAAACAAAGCTTGCTGAAAGAAAAATCAGAGCTGGGGGGGGGTGCGCACGCCTGCCTGCAGGGGAGGCAGGGTGGGGGCCCCTCACTGAAACCATGCCCTCAGGAAACCATGGAGGGGGTGTTTGCTCCTATCCACAGTTTCAAGTATCCACGGAGGGACCTGGAACATATCCCCAGCGGATATGGGGGGGAATACTGTAGTTGTTTTTTCCCCATAGTATGTACTTGTACTTGATCCTAAAACAGTACTTGTACATTTACTAGGATTGTACTTGATCCTAAAACAGGAGAGTCCTTCCCCCCCTTGGATGAGAGTTACAAATACACGCACGCACACCACAGATTATAACTTAGGGCCGGTAATTGGATGATGCAGGCTAGATGATCCTAAGTGAATTAAGGACAAATGTCCTCATGTCCTGCTCCTCTTCGCTGAGCACCGTTCCGGTTTTCATGATCACCCTCTTTAACACCCTCTTTAATGAAGGGACTATTCCGCGGCTCCCCTGGCTGTCTTCCAAGACGCACTAGGGAGCCGCGACTCACAGTTTGAGTACCACTGCCCTAGGGGTACGCAGGCCTCTTGCTGGGGGTACGCCAAGCCCTGCCCCTTATTTGCCCCATCAGCAGCTAATTTAGTTTTAATCAACATGGATTTAAAATTGTAATTATTTTTGGAGTCCTTCTAACTCTCTGATTTTGGTTTTGGGCTTATTTTTGTACTTTGGAAAATGTACTTCGGTGGGGTGGGGGAGGGAGGAGCTGATTTTGGGAAGTGTGACTTGGAGGAAAAAAAAAAGAGATCCTTGCATGGCTGTCTCTCTCTCTCACACTCACAGAGTTAAAAAAGGTATTTTTTTCACATTTAAAATTATTTAGTACTTTTTAATTTAATGACTAATTACCTAATTAATTAATTGATTGATTGATTGATCCAGTTAATTAGCAGGGGGTACTTCAGAAAATTGGACCGTGATAGGGGGTACCTGGGACTCCAAAGGTTGGGAACCCCTGCTCTAGGGGGAGAGTCTCCAGCCCTCTGCTCTCATCGCCTGCCCATTTCAATGTTCCACGATATCATCTTTGAGATGTGGGTGGCCAAACCTGTGCACAGTATACCCCAAATGCAACCACATCTGTATATGGTCATCCATCACTTTCTTAATGACCCCTGGCAGGGCTTTGGTGTTTTTCACAGCTGCTGTCCACTAAAGCTGCAATCCTATGCACACATCCCTGGGAGGAGCAGAGCAATCCTGCCTAAGTATCCGATGTTCGTCCCCTGGCCCCAATGGGCTTTCTCGGATTTCCACCAGCTATTTAGGTGGTGGAAGCAAGAGGAGGCCATGTAAAGGCCATGCTGGCCAGAACGGGGATGGGGATATGGCGGCCACCATCCCCGCCCCCTCCCAGGCCAGCTCGGCTAATGGCCCCATCCCTCACCGCCTGGTCCGCCCCCACGCCCGCTGGGGGATCTCTTATCTCCTCCGGCGGCCACAGAGGCATTCTGGCGGCGGAGTAAGGGCTGACGGCCTCGTGCTGCCGGCCCTTTCTCTAGAGTCGTCGTGAACGTGCTTTATGGCACATTTGCGATGGCTTCCGGCGGCGGTGCGCTTGCTCCGCCGCCGGAGGTTTGCGCAGGATTGGGCTCTCCACCACAAAACCAGAATCTTTCTTGATTAGACCTTTCCAGTTGAATTCAAGAAATCTTAATTATTTTGGCCCAACCTGGATCACTTTAGGACGGCCCAATCCCCTAGGCCATTTATGATCTATGGCTACACAGCTGCTGTAGGTCCACGGAGACAGGCTACCAGAAGGCCTACCAAGGGGTAAGTAAAAAAGTTACCCCCCCCGTTGGCCTTCTGGTCAACCCAGTGGCGTCGCTCCGGTAGGGGCGGGGCCATAAGTATCGCTCCGTCCTAGACCCTTTACCGAGCGAGCAGGAGGCGGCCCCGCCCCCTCGCTGTCGGAGCCTTTCCCCTGCGGAGAAAGCAGCAGGCAGGGTCTCTTGCCTGCTGCTTTCTCCGCAGGGGAAAGGCTCCGACAGTGAGGGGGCGGGGCCGCCTCCTGCTCGCTCAGTAAAGGGTCTAGGACAGAGCGATACTTACGGCCCCGCCCCTACCAGAGCAATGCCACTGGGTCAACCCCCCCATCATAATATGCGGCACACACTCTGGTGGCGCTTCTGTATGCTATAGCATGGTGGGAGATAGGATTGGGCTGTGAACCCTTTCATTGCTTTTTCACTCTGTTGGAGAGAAGCTTCCATAGGTTCTTGAAGTCCAATTGGGTTGTCATCATGCTTGGCACATGCACACCTGTTTCAAACTCAGGCACACTGCATCATAGGTTTTGTTGTCCCTCTCACTGCTCAATAGCATTGATGCTTCTTGCATGGTGCAACTCAGAGATCTGTCGAGTGTGTTCTGTCGAAAACCGGCAAGTATGGTAGCCTAAAGGAGTCCATTAGCAAAATGGATGGTTTGAGCAAGAAGCCCAGGAGATGAATGCATTTGCCATGAAAACATGTGGTCTTTCTCCAGGGAAGATGGACCAGTGATCTGACCTTCAGAAGGCAACTCTACTCAGGCATTTTGGAAGACCCCATGCACCAACCACAATAAACTTATCTCCATAATATCTCCAGATGACTGAGACAAGAGAGCAAATCCATACACTGTAGGAAAATTTGCATGTGTGTGTGTGTGGGGGGGGTAGTGATTTTATACTTTATCTTGGGGAATGAAAATAATTCTTGTCCAAGAGCTGTTGATATGAATGAGGAAACCATGTGGGCAACAGGACATGATATCAGGGGTCAGAATGTGTTTATGTGCCTGACTTATGATCTGAATATAAGGTGACGGGGTCAAGAACTGTAACTGAAGCTTAGGGTGCAGCTGGAATAAGGGCCAGACAAAGAGCAAGAGGCCAACCTTGCTGTATTTGCAGAAGCAGAAGGTCCGAGCAGTCACTGCAGCCAAGCTGATATGGTCTTGGGGTCTTTTGGGCCCCTTTTCAAAGGGAATGGGGGAGGGTAGCAACAGCGGGAAACGTCTCAGGAGCCCAGGTCTACCAGGCTTCCCGATGCAGCGCCCAGGTCTACCTGCCCAGTAGACCTGGCCTCCTGGTTAGTCCGGCCTCCATCTTTCACTCTCCATGAGGCCAGCTGAGATCCCAGGAAACTTCTGGGGCCCCTCTTTTGGCTCCTGGGTCCCCTTTTTGACCCTGGACCTGGGTACAACTTACCCCCTTTACCTCCCTCTCATGAGGATGGCCCATGAACAACACCAACACTGTTTAAATTTTTTGAATGGTCCTCGGAATGGGAGGACAGCGCACACACACACACGACCCGTGTTTGCTACAGATGAGTGAGATTATGTTTCTGGCATGACCCCACACAGGGCCTCTGAGAGGGGGGTTAAGGGGGTACAATTGTACCTGGGCCCAGGGCCAAAAGTGGGTCCAAAAGGGGCAAAAATGGGGCCCAGGTCAGGAGCCAAGTTTACATGAATGGAAGGGGCCCAAAAGAAACTTTGTACCCCCTGCTAAAATTCCTCTGAGTGGCCTTGACTCCACACCCATGGCTGTGAGCTTCACACAGATGTGACGGCGGGAATGTTATGGCGCACAAGCCACAAACACACAGAGACGACGGATCTGATGCTGCAGCGAAGCTTTAATGACAAAGGTGGAATGGAGCAAACGCTCCCCGAGAGCATCCATTTCAAAGCAGCAGAGCGAGACGGACGTCCAAAAGAGACTGACGTTCGCGATCAGACATGGCGGTCCAGTCGAGTCCCGTAACATGAGAGCAATGCGTGTGGGGAGGGGAAAGCAGAGGAATGGAGGAGCAGCAGCCAAGCAAGGTATAAGAAGAAGAAGCACATTGGAAGGCATTTATGGCTTGGATGTTAGATAAGCTAAGCATCTGGAAAACCCGTCAGTGGGTATTTTTTTTTTGCATTGGCGATTCTCAGGTTTTCTGACATCCAGGCCTGGGAGATCATTTGTTGTAAACCCAAATCATACACATCAATAGCTGGTGGTCCCTATAGGGTGAGCGTTCCCTTTCTTAGCAGGGCAGGCACACAAGACCTCGCTTACTCCCAAGGAGCCCTGAACCACTGGAGAGAATGGCGCCAGATGAGCCGCCACCGCAGGCGGAGTAGCCTCCTACGCGCAACGGCTCACAGGAGGCGGCGAGGATAGCTCCAGGGATGACTACGGTATACGGAGGGGGTTGGATCACAATTTCCGACGGTGGGATCTGGTTGACGCATGACACGTTGGCCCCGGCGACGATGCCGAGGCTGCTTGCCGACACTGGTCCACCGCCCGAGAGCGCTCCACAAGGCGAAGAGCAGGAACTCAGCGAGCCCAGACCGCCAATGGGGTAGCAAGATGAAGCACAGGAAGGGGGCAGGCAGGTTGGGATGGTGCAGGATGGGGGGCAACAAGACATCTTCGAAGAACTGAGTGGAGTCTGCAGTGGCTAGATCGGGTTTTGGTGGTGGGGAAAAAAAAAAGAAGAGAGTGAGCCACCATAGGAGACTTTTGAGGACCAGTTCAACATTCCCACCCAAGGGAGGCATCAATCGAGTTTTGAAGGAAGCAAAGCAAACCTGAGAAGACCAGTGAATCAAAGCATAGCAAACCTGAGAAGACCAGTGAATCAAAGCATAGCAAATCTGAGAGGACCAGTGAATCATCCTCACACAAGTCTTTGTGCAAAGCCATACTTGGACTCTGCAGACACATGAATGCAGGTGTTAGCCAAGCTAATGGTGTCATTGTCCTCAGCCTCTCTCCACCTGCTGGGAGTCCTGGACCAGTGAAGGATTTCAGTATGTCCTGGCCCAAATGAAATCTGGGACTAGCCTGACAGTACAAGCCTATGGTGTCAGTCTACGCAGAAGCAAGTCCCATTGTGTTCAATGGTGCTTACTCCCAGGAAAGCGTGCATTGGATTGCAGACTGACAATGTCACCTAGCCTGATGCCTCAAACTGAATTTAGAGGTCCCTGCTTGGGAAAACTCATGTTTCTCTGCAGAGACACTAGAGCGCAATAACAAAATATGTGCTTTGGATACCAAAGACCCCAGATTTAATCTCTAGCTGAAAGGTCCAGTTGACATCTCCAGTGACAACGATCAGGACACAGGTCCCGGGAAGCCCTGGGGAGCCACTGCCAGGCAGAGCAGTCAGCTAAATGGACTTTCTGCATAAGGCTGCTTGAGACGCTCCTCGGTGGGGCCCTTCCCTGCTTTGAGAAGGTCCTCACAGCAGCAGGCCATGTGCTACTTCTCCAGCCCTCCCTCCATACGGACCCCATGTATTGATGACATGGGTGGACCTTAACTCAGTCGCAGAGAATATACACATGGGGATAGAGAACAACAACAACAACAGTACTATTACTTATCCTATTCTATATTCTGGTGTGTGTGTGTGTGTGTGTGTGTGTGAAATATTTCTTCACCCGGTGCGTAATTAAAATGTGGAACTCCTTTTTACAGGATGCGGTGACGGCGCCTAAAGGCCTTGAACAGGAGATTGGACAGATTGATGGAGGAAACATCCATCACAGGTTACAAGCCATGATGACTGTATGCAAACTCTGAGTTTTGAAGGTAGCCTTTCTCTGTGCCAGATGCAAAGGAGTGGCAACAGGATACACGTCTCTTGTGGTCTTGTGTGCTCCCAGAGGCATTTGGTGGGCAGAGAGAGAGAGAGAGAGAGAGAGAGAGAGGCCACACATGCCAAAGGGAAAACAGTCAATCCCATTGCCCCATGCTTCTCATGGAAAATGTCCCCTTTACATGTAGAGATCCTGTTCCTAATATATTCCGGTAGAACTGGAAAGATCATTGTCTAAACCCCAAGAGAGACTCCTAGATTACCGAGAGCTAGCTGGTGCAATGATCTGACTCTATAGTTCTAAGGCAGCTTGCTAGCAGTCTCTCACCCACTCTTCAATAGTTTCAGAGCAAGAGAGAGCGAGAGCGAGAGCGAGAGAGAGAGAGAGAGAGAGAGAGAGAGAGAGAGAGAGCATGCATGAATGTGATCAGACAGGAGTCAAAACGTTTGCTTGCTTACCAAATCCTGAGCAGGTCAGAAGCAGAGACGAACTGTTGGGGAGAGCCTTGCATAGCGAGTCCTTTTATACTCACCCTCCTTGCAGAATCACAGCTCAGTGCCTTATGCCCCAGTCCAAACAGCCTTGCTTATTAGATCGAAATGCCTCAATTTGCAGCCCCACCACATCGGATGTGTATATTATACACTGGGAGTCCCCTTTCATTTGAGCAGATTACAGGCCTTGCCAGAACAACATGCTCTGTTCAATCATTCAGCATTTGTGAGCTGTCATTTTTGTATACATGATCATTGTCATCACTGGTGTTCCGAGGGTGGTGCGGAAACGTAAGTGGAGCAGGACGCCGCTACGAGCATGTAAGCGGCCCCTCCCCCTTACCAGTTGGAGCCATTTCCAGCGGGCAATGGCTAATGCGTGCATGGCTCTGCTTACACGCACATAGTGGCGTCCTGCTCCACTTACGTTTATATCTTTTTCCCCAGCGCGTAAGTGTGGAACTCCTTGTCACAAGATGTGATGATGGCACCTGGCCTGGATGTCTTTATAAGACAATTGGACAGGTTGATGGATGGAGGAAAGGTCCATCACAGGTTACAAGTCTTGATGACTGTGTGCAACCTCTGGGTTTTAGAGGTAGTCTATCTCTGAATGTCCGGTGCAAGGGAGTAGCTACAGAATACAGGTATCTTATTGTCCTGAGTGCTTCCTGCAGCATCTGGTGGGGCCACTGTGAGATACAGGAAGCTGGACTAGGTGGGTCCTTGGCCTGATCCAGCAGGGCTCTTTTAGGTTTCTTAACTGCTCTTGATTACAGTACTCCCCCCATATCCGCTGGGGATATGTTCCAGGCCCCTCCGTGGATACTTGAAACCATGGATAGGAGCGAACACCCCCTCCATGGTTTCCTGAGGGCCCCCGCCCTGCCTCCCCTGAGGGCAGGCGTGCGCACCCCCCCCCCAGCTCTGATTTTTCTTTCAGCAAGCTTTGTTTTTTCCTTAAAACAAACAGAGAAGCCCACAGGGGAGGCAGAGATTAAGTCCTAGAGAACCTTGCAGAGCCTCTCTAGGACTTAGTCTCATTCTACTTGCCTGCAATAAGCAGCCAGAGGCTGCTTCTCCTGTTTGTTTAAGGAAGAAATGAAGCTTACTGGGGAAAAAAAAAGCCTGGGGGGGGTCCCCATGATCCGTGGATAACTGAAACCGTGGATAGCAAATTCGTGGATATGGGGGCCCACCTGTATTGCTTTGCTTTGGTCACTGTGCCTTCCCATTTTGTATTGCCCTTTTTATTTGCTGTGTGCTGTATAATCTTTTTGGGTGGGTTCCTCTTTGCCTTTTTGTTTTGTTTTTTTAATTGCATTTTTATTCTGTTTTCAACTTTTCTGTGAGCTGACGTCTACCCTTGGAGATCAGGGCAGACTACATATATTTTTTTTAAAATACAGAAATTACTCTTGCCTTTCTAGCCCATATGTTCAGAAAGCCAAAACTGAGGACTATGATGATGATGCCAATGCATCTTCTGGACATGAGTAGCAGTGGAGAAAGCAAAGACACTCTGTATATGCCCAGATTCACTGCCATTTTGTAATTACTTCCCTGTACCAGGACTGAACTCTGGAATTCAGAGATTCAAATTAACGTTTGCTGATAAACGCTGCCATTTACTGGTGATCTATTGAGATGGATGTTTTGTTAATACTTTCTACCTTCAGGGAAGTGTCTCCAGCTTGATTCATCTGTTGCAAAACCTCTGTGCTTTTGATGTGCACCCTGCAGGCACTGCCCAGGATATTTAAGCATGACAGCTAATGTAGTGTACAGGTTAAGAGAATGAGCTATGAAGCAGGAACTCTCTGGTTGGATTCTTGCCTCTGCCATGAACTGACTCGGTGGCCTTAGGGACGTTGCTCCCTCTTAGCCTCCTATCTAGAATATGGGAATAATAATCATTATCTCATAAGAGTTGTTGTAAGGCTCACAACCGGATAATACTTGTGAAGCACTTCCTTGAGTGGCATCAGAGGACAGGCAATGACTGACGGTTCATGTCCATTAGACGTCCCACCTGGCCAGGCTCTTCGCTGAACCTTCAATTCCAGCAGTAGTGCCCAATTCACCATCAGAGGGTGCCATGGGAAATCCAGTGTGGTGCTGTCACCAAGGCCCCCAGAACCCCTCAGAGCAAGCAAGGTCAGGGGGAGGAGGATTTATGATCTTCTTTAGCTTGTGTCTTAATCCAACCCAGACAATCACTTTTCTCCTTAAATTTGAGGGGCCAAAATTCATATTTTTTTTTAACCAATTAAGGTGACATTAGGCAACCTTTGATCAAAACATTCAACCCCACCAGTTCCTTCAAAGACTTGTTCTTATGTGCTAGAGAAAGCTGTGCTCTCTGACAGGTCATAAATTCTTGAGTAAGTGTAAAACATCCCTTGCATTCGAGTGTGGAGGTTCCCATGGCATGTAACAATTTGCAACGATTTGAGAGTTATGGGATTTTCAGCCATGTAAAGTTGTAATGAAGAAATAAAGTTCTTACTAAAACCAGTGGTCTGTAGAAATTCCTTGAGACGAGGTAACAGCGTTCACAGTAGCGCTGCGAGCGCTAACGTCTTCAGGATTATCCAAAGCAGAACCACAGGCACTAACTTCAAACTGACGTTTCAACCCTCGCTTGGGTTTTCTTCAGAGCAATAACACCAGTCTCAGCTGGTGGATGGCTGAAAATCCCATAACTCTCAAATCGTTGCAAATCCCTTGCATTATTATTTTTCTGTTCTCATTAGTACGGGCAATTCATACAGCACCATCTATGAGCAGTTCTAATGCTAGCTCAGGCAGGGCCACCTTCATTGGAGGACTAGCAGTTGAATACGTTTTAGTTTCTTTTTTTTCTGAAGGCTTAAACTCATTATCCACCTTCAAAGTGCCTTTCAGCAGCAGAAGAAAGATGTCATTAAGTCAGCAGGTGGTGCATTGCCCAAGGGATCCGGGAAGATGCAAATATGAAATTATTTTAAAAATGGACTTGGGGGCTTGGCCAAACATGCCAGGTTTAAATATATATCTGTCTGGCTTAAGGTTCAAAAGAATCCAGGACAATGACCTAATTTGATGTCTATGAAGTCTTTGAAGTTGAGCTAAATCTTAAAGGAGAATTTACTCAATCCCCCCTCCCTCCCCAATGTTGTAGACCAAGGGTTCTCAACCCCTGACCGGCCGCGTACCACCTCCGGCGCCATTCGTCCTTTGAGTACCACTGGAAGTGACTGGCAATGACATCTTCATCAGTTACTTCTGGGTATTCATGTTCAGTAGCGTCACTAGGACGCGCGTCACCCTGGGGCAGGGGGCGCCCGTCACCCTAGTGACGCTACGATATCGTGGCGCGAGGGGCGAACCGGCTCCCCCCCGCGTCGCCCTCCGGTCGCTCCGAAGCCCTCAAAACGGGTCTGCGCATGCACACAAATCCGGGAAATACCCGGATGGACGCGCTGCCTGGGCCTAGCGCCGACGGGGTCGGACGCTCCGAGGCCGGCTCCCGGGCTGGCCTCTGAGCGTCCAAAGGGTGTCGCGCGTCACGGAGGTGGTGCGCGCGGGTTGCGCGCATCACCCCGGGGCGCGCGTCACCCGGGGCGCCCCGCCCACCCCGCCACGCTCCAGCGACGCCCCTGTTCATATTTTGGGAGCCAGTAAATGCAGGCAGGAAGATCAGGGTGGGCGGGACATACCCTCTTTCTCTCCTTAAGGCCGATGCAGACCGCACAAATTTCAGCGTGTCCCAGACGCCCGAGGAGCTTTGTCGAGCTGTGCTGAGGTGTCTGGTTACCATAGCGGAAGCGAGCGGAGGAGATGCGAACTCCCAAATTCCGGCACGATCGAAAATATTCCTGGCCCATATTTGAGGGGGCTGCTTCGCGGAGCTACTGCAGCCACCAATCAGATGAGAGGGGGAGGAGTGTTAGCCAATCACCGTGGAGGTTTCTTCCAAGAAGGCGGGACAAAAGGAGGGACTATTTGCGGGAAGACACTCCTACAGACAAGCTCAGAGTGCGGAGGAGAGCGGCCAGCCTCTTTCGCTCACCTTGGGGCTCGCTCGCTCGCCTCGGCGTGCGTTCTGTCATGGCCTTTAGACTTATACCAGCTAAAGAGCTGGCACAGGTCTGAGGAGTCCCATTGATGATTGGGAGGCATATGGGGAGGTAAGGGAAAATATGTTTCCCAAGCCTCCCAATTTCTCTCTCTCTCTCTGTCCTCCCCCCCCCCCAACATAGTATGCACCGCAGCCCATTTGGCACAGCTGCCTACTATGATGGGGAAAAGGATATTATTGGGCTGTTTAATGTATTTTTCCAGTATTTTTTATTATTATTATCAAAGTACATATGAACAAAAGCAGTTATGACACACACAAAAACACATTCATCAGATGTTTATTTTATTCCCCATCTTGTACACACGTTTCCTACCCAAATGGCGGATGTGATCAGACATTGTACATTTAGCTTTCAGATACGGAATGCATAGAATCCATAGACACAGGGCCGGCCCATCCATGAGGCCAACTGAAGCATTCGCCTCAGGCAGCAGATTGGCCCATCTCTGTCCACCACCTTGCCTCCACTGCTCCTCCTTCTCCTTCCAGTCCCTGGATTGGAACAGGAAGAGGGGGACAAGAAAAAGAGGAAATGTGGAGGGGTGGAGAGTGCTGAGCAAGAGCACTGGAGACTGGGTGGAGCAGAGGTTGGCACAGCACCGGGTAAGGGGGTAGCATTTGGCATGCTGCTTCGGGCATCAGGAGGTCTTGTGCTGGCCCTTCATAGACATCTGTGTATTTTATAACATCCAATCCAAATGCAGAGTGTATTGGAGCCATGTCATGCCTTCCACTGCAACAGAGGGACATCGAGGTAATATTTCTCTGTGTCTTGTGAACTCTTGTGCAATCAATCACTAGTGAAAAGTTTCTTGTCTTGCAGATCTGCACTGTCTTGGAAGGGTGTCACAGTATGAGAAATACAGAGTTTGCTCCTAATATAATATATAATTTACGGTATTTATATACCGCCTTTTTGGTCATTGGATTTCTCCTCCGACTTTATTTAAGGCGATGTACATGGGCAGGCTGTTCTAAACCCTTCTAATCTTTCATAGAACCCTTCATTCGAGATGTTACTTTCACAGTCCAGCTCTCTCTCTCTCTCTCACTTACTCTCTGGCGTTCGCCTCAGCACGCTTCAGCTTCAGCTGCTCCACTCCCCCACAGGGCTCTGCAGCTTATCAGCTCGGTGTGCCAGCAAGCTCTCCGACAGACTTCCGGCAGTCTTGAACTGCTATCCTACAGATCTTCAGGCATCTATGAGACGAACTCTCTACCAACTGAGCCAGATGTCCAGAGCAATGAGTGGAAGGAGAATAGCTGCTGGTTCTGTTCTGTAAAGTGCTTGTGGTGGAGATTGCACAAGAGCCCAGGCAGTGTTACAACAGGTAGGGCCCACAGCACGTTTTGTGCTTCTGTTCACATGTGTGCTGCTCATGTGCCTGAGTCACACAAGCATCTCATGTGACTGTCAGGGTGGGGCAAAGCCGTTTCGCCACCAGCAGAAGACCCAACCCATGGAAACCATTATTATTCATCTGAATGGAAGGAAAAAAGTGTGTGACTAAGGTATTGGGGTCTCTTAGACTCAACGAGCTGTAAGAGAATTCAATACTTGGGCCATGAAACCTTGCGACTGTTTCAAATTCAATATGCTTAGTGTACAGGTGGGCCCCCGTATCCACGAATTCGCTATCCACGGTTTCAGTTATCCACAGATTGTGGGGACCCTCCCCCCCAGGCTGTTACTTTTTTCCCAGAAAGCTGTTTCTTTCTTAAACAAACAGGAGAAGCAGCCTCTGGCTGCTTATTGCAGGCAAGTAGAACGAGACTAAGTACTAGAGAGGCTCTGCAAGGTTAACAGAAACCTTGCAGAGCCTCTCTAGGACTTAGTCTTGTTCTACTTGCCTGCAATGGAGGCTGCTTCTCTGTTTGTTTTAAGGAAGAAACAAAGCTTGCTGAAAGAAAAATCAGAGCGGGGGGGGGTGCGCACGCCTGCCCGCAGGGGAGGCAGGGTGGGGGCCCCTCACTGAAACCATGCCCTCAGGAAACCATGGAGGGGGTGTTTGCTCCTATCCACAGTTTCAAGTATCCACGGAGGGACCTGGAACATATCCCCAGCGGATATGGGGGGGAATACTGTAGTTGTTTTTTCCCCATAGTATGTACTTGTACTTGATCCTAAAACAGTACTTGTACATTTACTAGGATTGTACTTGATCCTAAAACAGGAGAGTCCTTCCCCCCCCCCCTTGGATGAGAGTTACAAATACACGCACGCACACCACAGATTATAACTTAGGGCCGGTAATTGGATGATGCAGGCTAGATGATCCTAAGTGAATTAAGGACAAATGTCCTCATGTCCTGCTCCTCTTCGCTGAGCACCGTTCCGGTTTTCATGATCACCCTCTTTAACATGATGGGTTAAATACAGTCCTACACTAAACAATGTATGACTAGGAATGCAGGAAGCTGCTTCCGACTGAGTCAGTCCCTTGGACCACTCTGGCCAGTATTGACCAGCATTGATTGGCAGCCACTCTCACGGGTTTCAGGAAGGAATTTTTCTCCTGGCGATGCTGCTGGGCAATCGCACCTGGGACTCTTCTGAGTGCAAAGCGTTGAGTGAATTCATTAGTCAGTGAATTACTATTATTACTAATAATGGCATTTGTAATAACGCTGATGCTACATGGGCATCCCAATCCTGTTGTAGCGGAATTTTTAAGCAGACTGATAATTAATAGGATCAGGAAGACTGGTGAACAAGGAAAAAGTATGGGTTTATTTGTTACGCAGCGCAGTGGACAGCCCCCAGTTGGGGAACTGACCTTTTTCTCCATGTGAGAGCAGTTTTTATACATTTCCAAGCAGAATATCACATGGTTGCTGAGAATGTGCATAGTCACAGAGTCATACAGGAAAAACAAGAGACTTTTGATTTACATTTTACAGAAAACAATGGGAACAATAGTGGGCTGAGCTAGTCAGAGGACCCTTGATGGTCCTTGATGGTCCTTGATGGTCCTATCCTTGAGTTCTGGGAGACTTAATTGAGTTAGCTCCGGGAGTCTCCCTGCACCCAGAGTCAGCCTAATGTGTATGCTCTCCTTGAAAGGAGGAAAGATTAAGTTTGCCAAATGTGAGGTTTTTCCTGTGACCTGGGGAGGCAGATATGAACAGAAACCAGGAAAATATTTTTCTGCATCACTGTCTAGCAGGATGCCGGCTGCATCCTGAGCAGGATTGGGCCTGCCCCGGCGCAGCTGGCTACCTCCTCGGGGTAAAGGGACATTTTTCCATTTACTCCGAATAACACACCAGCTGCTGCGATGGGTCTCCTCGTACGCTAGGTGGCAATTTTGCTGGCGTACATTCGAGAGGCCCGTGTAATGGCCAACAGACCCAGGAAGGGGGATAAGATATGGCTTCCACAGATCCCTACCCTTTCCTGGGCCTCTTACCCTTACCGTTCCACCGTGGCACTACTCTGTCCTGCGGCGCAGGGGGGGCGGTGCAAGTCTCTCCGCAGGCACCACTTACACTGCAGGTGCCGCAAACATCCCTTACAGCCTTACTCGACTGCAACTTGCTTAAAAGTAAAATGCCATACACGTTTCCTTGGGGTAGCTCCCATTGAACTCTAGGAAACTTACTTATGACTAGGAGTGGGCTGCCAGTTTGTGAAACCAATGCCGTAGCTTAGGCTTCTCTTGTTGAACCTCTGCCTATCCTCTCACTCCTGTTGTCTTGATATCCTTGTGTCAGTATCAAAATTGTAAGCACCTTACAGCCAGGGACCTAGGTTTTCACTCTCATGGCTAGTTACAGTATACAACCAGTGGTTCCCAATCTTTTTCAACCCACGGCTCTCTTGACTTACTAGTCTGTTGCCCACGGCTCCCCAGATGAACTGTTCCCAGAACCGACCAAGGGAGCTGACAATGTGTGGTGCACTAAAGAGACAGACACTCTTTACATGCTCAGAGGCACCCTTTCTTAGGGGTATATAATATGTATATTCCCAAAACGAGCCCTAAAGTGGATTTGTCACAGTTATGCCAAGCAGCAACGAAGCCAAGAGCACAGTGAGTCCATGGGTGACGGCAGGGTTGGGATGCTGCCCTCTCTCTCCTTTGGTGGGTCTGGGGCATCTACCTGCTGGAGGGAGAGGATGCCGTCTGCATTGGTCCCGTTCACCCCAATAGCACTCTCATGAAAATTGGCGGCAAATGGCATGGCTCAAAAGTGCCCTGAAAAGCCGGCAATATATAAGGGAGGGGGTGGAGTTAGTGACTTCAGGGATGCTGTATGAAACCTGGGGTACTCAGGGTGGCCGGGGAAAGCAAGGGTGCCAATTGACGACGTGCAGAATAGCCCAGCGGGCTCCAGAGTAAGCGATTTAAAAAGGGGGAGGGTAAAATAAGGAAGGGCTCCTTGAATGCAGAGGTAACTGGGAATTGGGATGGCTGAGCAAGACGCCGGAGAACTAGGGGAATTTCCGAGAAGGAAGCACGTGCTAGTCTAGGTGCCTGGTCTGGGATTTTCCTCCTCTCCTCTGTCCCATGACTGGAGAGCTCTGTGCACCAGCCCTGTGCTGCCTTTGAAGCCCTCCGCCATTGCCCTCTTAAAGACACACGCACCCCTCCGATGCTAAGGAGGAATGAGAAAGAGGCTGGGCTCGATCTAATGTACTTGCTTCTTCCTTGACCTCTTTCCTCCTGCACACTCCTCAGAGAGAGAGAAACGCAGGCAGATCAAAGAGAAGAAGAGTGGGGTGGGCGTGCTCCTGGTCCTTCCCGGAGCGATTTTGCCTGCCTGCGACAGGAGGGTGAAGCCGAAATTTGCAAAAGAGGATCCAGAAGACCGGAGGTACCAGGAAGGCAGTATGGGTTTATTTAGAACGACGGAGAGGTGGACAACATTCCAAGGGTTTAGAATGAAGACCTCGTGCTGTTTCCAGCACACACTTTTATACACCAGAACAATAGCATGTCACATGGTAGAACGGAAGAAACATACTTTTCAAAGTCATACAGTTTACACAATAGTTTTGATCTGCGATTTACAGGCAACAATAAGAGCAATACTGGGCTGAACAAAACATCCGACTGTCCTTGATGGTTCACGATGGTCCTAGCAGCGATTCCTGGATGACTTGATTGAGTTAGCTTGCCTTGATTAAGTTGCCCTCCCTTCCGCCCATTTAACAGCTTAGTGTGTGTGTGCTTATACGGAAAGGAGAAGACAAAAGGAGGTTGCCAAATGTGAGATTTCCTCCTGGTGACAGGGTGGGGGCAGATATAAAAAGTGTAAAAACGAACATAACCAGAATAAAACAAGAATAATATTTTTTTCCGCATGGGAAATGGGCGCCACGGCAGCTTGGATGCAGCAGGGACAGGGCTTTGTGGAGGCAGGTGGCTGGGTGTGGGTGCGCCCAGAGGCGAGGCAGAAAGGAAGACTGGCTGGCAAGGATCATTACCTGCTCATGGGGGTGGTGGACTCCAAAATGCTGCAGTTGAACAAGGAGAATGTAAACGCAGCACTAGCGAGCCAAGAAGGAGAGAGAACGCTGGATTTGAGGGTGGGGGTGGGGCTTCAAGGGACTATTCCGCGGCTCCCCTGGCTGTCTTCCAAGACGCACTAGGGAGTCGCGACTCACAGTTTGAGTACCACTGCCCTAGGGGTACGCAGGCCTCTTGCTGGGGGTACGCCAAGCCCTGCCCCTTATTTGCCCCATCAGCAGCTAATTTAGTTTTAATCAACATGGATTTAAAATTGTAATTATTTTTGGAGTCCTTCTAACTCTCTGATTTTGGTTTTGGGCTTATTTTTGTACTTTGGAAAATGTACTTCGGTGGGGTGGGGGAGGGAGGAGCTGATTTTGGGAAGTGTGACTTGGAGGAAAAAAAAAAGAGATCCTTGCATGGCTGTCTCTCTCTCTCACACTCACAGAGTTAAAAAAGGTATTTTTTTCACATTTAAAATTATTTAGTACTTTTTAATTTAATGACTAATTACCTAATTAATTAATTGATTGATTGATTGATCCAATTAATTAGCAGTTAGTTAGCAGGGGGTACTTCAGAAAATTGGACCGTGATAGGGGGTACCTGGGCCTCCAAAGGTTGGGAACCCCTGCTCTAGGGGGAGAGTCTCCAGCCCTCTGCTCTCATCGCCTGCCCATTTCAATGTTGCACGATATCATCTTTGAGATGTGGGTGGGCAAACCTGTGCACAGTATACCCCAAATGCAACCACATCTGTATATGGTCATCCATCACTTTCTTAATGACCCCTGGCAGGGCTTTGGTGTTTTTCACAGCTGCTGTCCACTAAAGCTGCAATCCTATGCACACATCCCTGGGAGGAGCAGAGCAATCCTGCCTAAGTATCCGGTGTTCGTCCCCTGGCCCCAATGGGCTTTCTCAGATTTCCACCAGCTATTTAGGTGGTGGAAGCAAGAGGAGGCCATGTAAAGGCCATGCTGGCCAGAACGGGGATGGGGATATGGTGGCCACCATCCCCGCCCCCTCCGAGGCCAGCTCGGCTAATGGCCCCATCCCTCACCGCCTGGTCCGCCCCCACGCCCGCTGGGGGATCTCTTATCTCCTCCGGCGGCCACAGAGGCATTCTGGCGGCGGAGTAAGGGCTGCCGGCCTCGTGCTGCCGGCCCTTACTCTAGAGTCGTCGTGAACGTGCTTTATGGCACATTTGCGATGGCTTCCGGCGGCGGTGCGCTTGCTCCGCCGCCGGAGGTTTGCGCAGGATTGGGCTCTCCACCACAAAACCAGAATCTTTCTTGATTAGACCTTTCCAGTTGAATTCAAGAAATCTTAATTATTTTGGCCCAACCTGGATCACTTTAGGACGGCCCAATCCCCTAGGCCATTTATGATCTATGGCTACTCAGCTGCTGTAGGTCCACGGAGACAGGCTACCAGAAGGCCTACCAAGGGGTAAGTAAAAAAGTTACCCCCCCGTTGGCCTTCTGGTCAACCCAGTGGCGTCGCTTCGGTAGGGGTGGGGCTGTAAGGATCGATCCATCTTAGACACTTTACCGAGCGAGAAGGAGGCGGCCCCGCCCCCTCGCTGTCGGAGCCTTTCCCCTGCGGAGAAAGCAGCAGGCAGGGTCTCTTGCCTGCTGCTTTCTCCGCACGGGAAAGGCTCCGACAGTGAGGGGGCAGGGCCGCCTCCTGCTCGCTCAGTAAAGGGTCTAGGACAGAGCGATACTTACGGCCCCGCCCCTACCAGAGCAATGCCACTGGGTCAACCCCCCCATCATAATATGCAGCACACACTCTGGTGGCGCTTCTGTATGCTATAGCATGGTGGGAGATAGGATTGGGCTGTGAACCCTTTCATTGCTGATTCACTCTGTTGGAGAGAAGCTTCCATAGGTTCTTGAAGTCCAATTGGGTTGTCATCATGCTTGGCACATGCACACCTGTTTCAAACTCAGGCACACTGCATCATAGGTTTTGTTGTCCCTCTCACTGCTCAATAGCATTGATGCTTCTTGCATGGTGCAACTCAGAGATCTGTTGAGTGTGTTCTGTCGAAAACCGGCAAGTATGGTGGGCTAAAGGAGACCATTAGCAAAATGGATGGTTTGAGCAAGAAGCTCAGGAGATGAATGCATTTGCCATGAAAACATGTGGTCTTTCTCCAGGGAAGATGGACCAGTGATCTGACCTTCAGAAGGCAACTCTACTCAGGCATTTTGGAAGACCCCGTGCACCAACCACAATAAACTTATCTCCATAATATCTCCAGATGACTGAGACAAGAGAGCAAATCCATACACTGTAGGAAAATTTGCATGTGTGTGTGTGTGTGTGTCAGGGGGGAGTGATTTTATACTTTATCTTGGGGAATGAAAATAATTCTTGTCCAAGAGCTGTTGATATGAATGAGGAAACCATGTGGGCAACAGGACATGATATCAGGGGTCAGAATGTGTTTATGTGCCTGACTTATGATCTGAATATAAGGTTACGGGGTCAAGAACTGTAACTGAAGCTTAGGGTGCAGCTGGAATAAGGGCCAGACAAAGAGCAAGAGGCCAAACTTGCTGTATTTGCAGAAGCAGAAGGTCCGAGCCGTCACTGCAGCCAAGCTGATATGGTCTTGGGGTCTTTTGGGCCCCTTTTCAAAGGGAATGGGGGAGGGTAGCAACAGCGGGAAACGTCTCAGGAGCCCAGGTCTACCAGGCTTCCCGATGCAGCGCCCAGGTCTACCTGCCCAGTAGACCTGGCCTCCTGGTTAGTCCGGCCTCCATCTTTCACTCTCCATGAGGCCAGCTGAGATCCCAGGAAACTTCTGGGGCCCCTCTTTTGGCTCCTGGGTCCCCTTTTTGACCCTGGACCTGGGTACAACTTACCCCCTTTACCTCCCTCTCATGAGGATGGCCCATGAACAACACCAACACTGTTTAAATTTTTGAACGAATGTGAGGACAGCACACACACATACACACACACAAACACACACACACACACACACACACACACACACACACACACACGACCCGTGTTTGCTACAGATGAGTGAGATTATGTTTCTGGCATGACCCCACACAGGGCCTCTGAGAGGGGGGTAAAGGGGGTACAATTGTACCTGGGCCCAGGGCCAAAAGTGGGTCCAAAAGGGGCAAAAATGGGGCCCAGGTCAGGAGCCAAGTTTACATGAATGGAAGGGGCCCAAAAGAAACTTTGTACCCCCTGCTAAAATTCCTCTGAGTGGCCTTGACCCCACACCCATGGCTGTGAGCTTCACACAGATGTGACGGCGGGAATGTTATGGCGCACAAGCCACGAACACACAGAGACGACGGATCTGATGCTGCAGCGAAGCTTTAGTGACAAAGGTGGAATGGAGCAAACGCTCCCCGAGAGCATCCATTTCAAAGCAGCAGAGCGAGACGGACGTCCAAAAGAGACTGACGTTCGCAATCAGACATGGCGGTCCAGTCGAGTCCCGTAACATGAGAGCAATGCATGTGGGGAGGGTAAAACAGAGGAATGGGGGAGCTAGCAGATGTGGGGGGTCACATCGAGGAGGCTGTAAGCGCCATGTGCCCCCTTGCGTTAGTGATGTTGCTTTCCATGCCACAAGCGGATGAAATGCCAGGAAGCCAAGCAAGGTATAAGAAGAAGAAGCACATTGGAAGGCATTTATGGCTTGGATGTTCGATAAGCTAAGCATCTGGAAAACCCGTCAGTGGGTATTTTTTTTTTTGCATTGGCGATTCTCAGGTTTTCTGACATCCAGGCCTGGGAGATCATTTGTTGTAAACCCAAATCATACACATCAATGGCTGGTGGTTCCTATAGGGTGAGCGTTCCCTTTCTTAGCAGGGCCGGCACACAAGACCTCGCTGACTCCCAAGGAGCCCTGAACCACTGGAGAGAATGGCGCCAGATGAGCCGCCACCGCAGGCGGAGTAGCCTCCTACGCGCACCGGCTCACAGGAGGCGCCGAGGATAGCTCCAGGGATCACAATGTTAAACGGAGGGGGGTCGATCACAATTTCCGACGGTGGGGTCTGGTTGACGCATGACACGTTGGCCCCGGCGACGATGCCGAGGCTGCTTGCCGACACTGGTCCACCGCCCGAGAGCGCTCCACAAGGCGAAGAGCAGGAACTCAGCGAGCCCAGACCGCCAATGGGGTAGCAAAATGAAGCACAGGAAGGGGGCAGGCAGGTTGGGATGGTGCAGGATGGGGGGCAACAAGACATCTTCGAAGAATTGAGTGGAGTCTGCAGTGGCTAGATCGGGTTTTGGTGGTGGGGAAAAAAAAAAGAAGAGAGTGAGCCACCATAGGAGAGTTTTGAGGAGCAGTTCAACATTCCCACCCAAGGGAGGCATCAATCGAGTTTTGAAGGAAGCAAAGCAAACCTGAGAAGACCAGTGAATCAAAGCATAGCAAACCTGAGAAGACCAGTGAATCAAAGCATAGCAAATCTGAGAGGACCAGTGAATCATCCTCACACAAGTCTTTGTGCAAAGCCATACTTGGACTCTGCAGACACATGAATGCAGGTGTTAGCCAAGCTAATGGTGTCATTGTCCTCAGCCTCTCTCCACCTGCTGGGAGTCCTGGACCAGTGAAGGATTTCAGTATGTCCTGGCCCAAATGAAATCTGGGACTAGCCTGACAGTACAAGCCTATGGTGTCAGTCTACGCAGAAGCAAGTCCCATTGTGTTCAATGGTGCTTACTCCCAGGAAAGCGTGCATTGGATTGCAGACTGACAATGTCACCTAGCCTGATGCCTCAAACTGAATTTAGAGGTCCCTGCTTGGGAAAACTCATGTTTCTCTGCAGAGACACTAGAGCGCAATAACAAAATATGTGCTTTGGATACCAAAGACCCCAGATTTAATCTCTAGCTGAAAGGTCCAGTTGACATCTCCAGTGACAACGATCAGGACACAGGTCCCGGGAAGCCCTGGGGAGCCACTGCCAGGCAGAGCAGTCAGCTAAATGGACTTTCTGCATAAGGCTGCTTGAGACGCTCCTCGGTGGGGCCCTTCCCTGCTTTGAGAAGGTCCTCACAGCAGCAGGCCATGTGCTACTTCTCAAGCCCTCCCTCCATACGGACCCCATGTATTGATGACATGGGTGGACCTTAACTCAGTCGCAGAGAACATACACATGGGGATAGAGAACAACAACAACAACAGTACTATTACTTATCCCATTCTATATTCTGGTGTGTGTGTGTGTGTGAAATATTTCTTCACCCGGTGCATAATTAAAATGTGGAACTCCTTGCCACAGGATGCGGTGACGGCGCCTAAAGGCCTTGAACAGGAGATCGGACAGATTGATGGAGGAAACATCCATCACAGGTTACAAGCCATGATGACTGTATGCAAACTCTGAGTTTTGAAGGTAGCCTTTCTCTGTGCCAGATGCAAAGGAGTGGCTACAGGATACACGTCTCTTGTGGTCTTGTGTGCTCCCAGAGGCATTTGGTGGGCAGAGAGAGAGAGAGAGAGAGAGAGAGAGAGAGAGAGAGAGAGAGAGAGAGAGAGGCCACACGTGCCAAAGGGAAAACAGTCAATCCCATTGCCCCATGCTTCTCATGGAGAATGTCCCCTTTACATGTAGAGATCCTGTTCCTAATATATTCCAGTAGAACTGGGAAGATCATTGTCTAAACCCCAAGAGAGACTCCTAGTTTACCGAGAGCTAGCTGGTGCAATGATCTGACTCTATAGTTTTAAGGCAGCTTCCTAGCAGTCTCTCACCCAGAAAAGCTTCTGCTACAATACATTTCCTAGTGCTACAGAACTCTTCAATAGTTTCAGAGAGAGAGAGAGAGAGAGAGAGAGAGAGAGAGAGAGAGAGAGAGAGAGAGAGAGAGAGAGAGAGAGAATGCATGAATGTGATCAGACAGGAGTCAAAACGTTTGCTTGCTTACCAAATCCTGAGCAGGTCAGAAGCAGAGAGGAACTGTTGGGGAGAGCCTTGCATAGCGAGTCCTTTTATACTCACCCTCCTTGCAGAATCACAGCTCAGTGCCTTATGCCCCAGTCCAAACAGCCTTGCTTATTAGATCGAAATGCCTCAATTTGCAGCCCCACCACATCGGATGTGTATATTATACACTGGGAGTCCCCTTTCATTTGAGCAGATTACAGGCCTTGCCAGAACAACATGCTCTGTTCAATCATTCAGCATTTGTGAGCTGTCATTTTTGTATACATGATCATTGTCATCACTGGTGTTCCGAGGGTGGTGCGGAAACGTAAGTGGAGCAGGACGCCGCTACGAGCATGTAAGCGGCCCCTCCCCCTTACCAGTTGGAGCCATTTCCAGCGGGCAATGGCTAATGCGTGCATGGCTCTGCTTACACGCACATAGTGGCGTCCTGCTCCACTTACGTTTATATCTTTTTCCCCAGCGCGTAAGTGTGGAACTCCTTGTCACAAGATGTGATGATGGCACCTGGCCTGGATGTCTTTATAAGACAATTGGACAGGTTGATGGATGGAGGAAAGGTCCATCACAGGTTACAAGTCTTGATGACTGTGTGCAACCTCTGGGTTTTAGAGGTAGTCTATCTCTGAATGTCAGGTGCAAGGGAGTAGCTACAGAATACAGGTATCTTGTTGTCTTAAGTGCTTCCTGCAGCATCTGGTGGGGCCACTGTGAGATACAGGAAGCTGGACTAGGTGGGTCCTTGGCCTGATCCAGCAGGGCTCTTTTAGGTTTCTTAACTGCTCTTGATTACAGTACTCCCCCCATATCCGCTGGGGATATGTTCCAGGCCCCTCCGTGGATACTTGAAACCATGGATAGGAGCGAACACCCCCTCCATGGTTTCCTGAGGGCCCCCGCCCTGCCTCCCCTGCGGGCAGGCGTGCACACCCCCCCAGCTCTGATTTTTCTTTCAGCAAGCTTTGTTTCTTCCTTAAAACAAACAGAGAAGCCCGCAGGGGAGGCAGAGATTAAGTCCTAGAGAACGTTGCAGAGCCTCTCTAGGACGTGGTCTCGTTCTACTTGCCTGCAAGAAGCAGCCAGAGGCTGCTTCTCCAGTTTGTTTAAGGAAGAAACGAAGCTTACTGGGAAAAAAAATAAAAGCCTGGGGGGTGGGGTGTCCCCGTGATCTGTGGATAACTGAAACCGTGGATAGCAAATTCGTGGATATGGGGGCCCACCTGTATTGCTTTGCTTTGGTCACTGTGCCATCCCATTTTGTATTGCCCTTTTTATTTGCTGTGTGCTGTATAATCTTTTTGGTTGGGTTCCTCTTTGCCTTTTTGTTTTGTTTTTTTAATTGCATTTTTATTCTGTTTTCAACTTTTCTGTGAGCTGACTTCTACCCTTGGAGATCAGGGCAGACTACAAATATTTTTTTAAAAATACAGAAATTACTCTTGCCTTTCTAGCCCATATGTTCAGAAAGCCAAAACTGAGGACTATGATGATGATGCCAATGCATCTTCTGGACATGAGTAGCAATGGAGAAAGCAAAAACACTCTGTATATGCCCAGATTCACTGCCATTTTGTAATTACTTCCCTGTACCAGGACTGAACTCTGGAATTCAGAGATTCAAATTAACGTTTGCTGATAAACGCTGATATTTACTGGTGATCTATTGAGATGGATGTTTTGTTAATACTTTCTACCTTCAGGGAAGTGTCTCCAGCTTGATTCATCTGTTGCAAAACCTCTGTGCTTTTGATGTGCACCCTGCAGGCACTGCCCAGGATATTTAAGCATGACAGCTAATGTAGTGTACAGGTTAAGAGAATGAGCTATGAAGCAGGAACTCTCTGGTTGGATTCTTGCCTCTGCCATGAACTGACTCGGTGGCCTTAGGGACGTTGCTCCCTCTTAACCTCCTATCTAGAATATGGGAATAATAATCATTATCTCATAAGAGTTGTTGTAAGGCTCACAACCGGATAATATTGTGAAGCACTTCCTTGAGTGGCATCAGAGGACAGGCAATTACTGAAGGTCCATTAGACGTCCCACCTGGCCAGGCTCTTCACTGAACCTTCAATGCCAGCAGTAGTGCCCAATTCACCATCAGAGGGTGCCATGGGAAATCCAGTGTGGTGCTGTCACCAAGGCCCCCAGAACCCCTCAGAGCAAGCAAGGTCAGGGGGAGGAGGATTTATGATCTTCTTTAGCTTGTGTCTTAATCCAACCCAGACAATCACTTTTCTTCTTAAATTTGAGGGGCCAAAATTCATATTTTTTCAACCAAGTAAGGTGACATTAGGCAACATTTGATCATAACATTCAACCCCACCAGTTCCTTCAAAGACTTGTTCTTATGTGCTAGAGAAAGCTATGTTCTCTGACAGGTCATAAATTCTTGAGTAAGTGGAAAACATCCCTTGCATTCGAGTGTGGAGGTTCCCATGGCATGTAACAATTTGCAACGATTTGAGAGTTATGGGATTTTCAGCCATGTAAAGTTGGAATGAAGAAATAAAGTTCTTACTAAAACCAGTGGTCTGTAGAAATTCCTTGAGACGAGGTAACAGCGTTCACAGTAGTGCTGCGAGCGCTAACATCTTCAGGATTATCCAAAGCAGAACCACAGGCACTAACTTCAAACTGACGTTTCAACCCTCGCTTGGGTTTTCTTCAGAGCAATAACACCAGTCTCAGCTGGTGGATGGCTGAAAATCCCATAACTCTCAAATCGTTGCAAATCCCTTGCATTATTATTTTTCTGTTCTCATTATTACGGGCAATTCATACAGCACCATCTATGAGCAGTTCTAATGCTAGCTCAGGCAGGGCCACCTTCATTGGAGGACTAGCAGTTGAATAAGTTTTAATTTCTTTTTTTTTCTGAAGGCTTAAACTCATTATCCACCTTCAAAGTGCCTTTCAGCAGCAGAAGAAAGACGTCATTAAGTCTGCAGGTGGTGCATTGCCCAAGGGATCCGGGAAGATGCAAATATGAAATTATTTTAAAAATGGACTTGGGGGCTTGGCCAAACATGCCAGGTTTAAATATATATCTGTCTGGCTTAAGGTTCAAAAGAATCCAGGACAATGACCTAATTTGATGTCCATGAAGTCTTTGAAGTTGAGTTAAATCTTAAAGGAGAATTTACTCAATCCCCTCTCCCTCCCCAATATTGTAGACCAAGGGTTCTCAACCCCTTACCGGCCGCGTACCACCTCCAGCGCCATTCGTCCTTTGAGTACCACTGGAAGTGACTGGCAATGACATCTTCATCAGTTACTTCTGGGTATTCATGTTTTTGGAGCCAGTAAATGCAGGCAGGAAGATCAGGGTGGGCGGGACATACCCTCTTTCTCTCCTTAGACTTACACCAGCTAAAGAGCTGGCACAGGTCTGAGGAGTCCCATTGATGATTGGAAGGCTTATGGGAAAATAAGGGAAAATATGTTTCCCAAGCCTCCCAATTTCTCTCTCTCCCCCCCCCCCCCAACATAGTATGCACCGCAGCCCATTTGACACAGCTGCCTACTATGATGGGGAAAAGGATATGATTGGGCTCTTTAATGTATTTTTCCAGTATTTTTTATTATTATTATCAAAGTACATATGAACAAAAGCAGTTATGACACACACAAAAACACATTCATTAGATGTTTATTTTATTCCCCAGCTTGTACACACATTTCCTACCCAAATGGCGGATGTGATCAGACATTGTACATTTAGCTTTCAGATACGGAATGCATAGAATCCATAGACACAGGGCCGGCCCATCCATGAGGCCAACTGAAGCATTCGCCTCAGGCAGTAGATTGGCCCATCTCTGTCCACCACCTTTCCTCCACTGCTCCTCCTTCTCCTCCCACTCCCTGGATTGGAACAGGAAGAGGGGGACAAGAAAAAGAGGAAATGTGGAGGGGTGGAGAGTGCTGAGCAAGAGCATTGGAGACTGGGTGGAGCAGAGGTTGGCACAGCACCGGGTAAGGGGGTAGCATTTGGCATGCTGCTTTGGGCATCAGGAGGTCTTGTGCTGGCCCTTCATAGACATCTGTGTATTTTATAACATCCAATCCAAATGCAGAGTGTATTGGAGCCATGTCATGCAACAGAGGGACATCGAGGTAATATTTCTCTGTGTCTTGTGAACTCTTGTGCAATCAATCACTAGTGAAAAGTTTCTTGTCTTGCAGATCTGCACTGTCTTGGAAGGGTGTCACAGTATGAGAAATACAGAGTTTGCTCCAAATATAATATATAATTTACGGTATTTATATACCGCCTTTCTGGTCATTGGATTTCTCCTCCGACTTTATTTAAGGTGGTGTACATGGGCAGGCTGTTCTAAACCCTTCTAATCTTTCATAGAACCCTTCATTCGAGATGTTTCTTTCACAGTCCAGCTCTCTCTCTCTCTCTCTCTCTCTCTCTCTCTCTCTCTCTCTCTCTCTCTCTCTCTCTCTCTCACTTACTCTCTGGCGTTCGCCTTAGCACGCTTCAGCTTCAGCTGCTCCACTCCCCCACAGGGCTCTGTAGGTTATCAGCTCGGTGTGCCAGCAGCTCTCCGACAGACTTCCGGCAGTCTTGAACTGCTATCCTACAGATCTTCAGGCATCTATGAGACGAACGCTCTACCAACTGAGCCAGACGTCCAGAGCAATGAGTGGAAAGAGAATAGCTGCTGGTTCTGTTCTGTAAAGTGCTTGTGGTGGAGATTGCACAAGAGCCCAGGCAGTGTTACAACAGTTAGGGCCCACAGCACGTTTTGTGCTTCTGTTCACATGTGTGCTGCTCATGTGCCTGAGTCACACAAGCATCTCATGTGACTGTCAGGGTGGGGCAAAGCCGTTTTGCCATCATCAGAATACCCAACCCATGGAAACCTTTATTATTCATCTGAATGGAAGGAAAAAAAGTGTGTGACTAAGGTATTGGGGTCTCTTAGACTCAACGAGCTGTAAGAGAATTCAATACTTGGGCCATGAAATCTTGCGACCGTTTCAAATTCAATATGCTTAGTGTACAGGTGGGCCCCCCGTATCCACGAATTCGCTATCCATGGTTTCAGTTATCCACAGATTGTGGGGACCCTCCCCCCCCAGGCTGTTACTTTTTTCCCAGAAAGCTGTTTCTTTCTTAAACAAACAGGAGAAGCAGCCTCTGGCTGCTTATTGCAGGCAAGTAGAACGAGACTAAGTCCTAGAAAGGCTTTGCACGGTTAACAGAAACCTTGCAGAGCCTCTCTAGGACTTAGTCTTGTTCTACTTGCCTGCAATGGAGGCTGCTTCTCTGTTCGTTTTAAGGAAGAAGCAAAGCTTGCTGAAAGAAAAATCAGAGCTGGGGGGATGCGCACGCCTGCCCGCATGGGAGGCAGGTTGGGGGCCCCTCACTGAAACCATGCCCTCAGGAAACCATGGAGGGGGTGTTTGCTCCTATCCACAGTTTCAAGTATCCACGGAGGGGCCTGGAACATATCCCCAGCGGATATGGGGGGGGGAATACTGTAGTTGTTTTTTCCCCATAGTATGTACTTGTACTTGATCCTAAAACAGTACTTGTACATTTACTAGGATTGTACTTGATCCTAAAACAGGAGAGTCCTTCCCCCCCCCCCTTGGATGAGAGTTACAAATACACGCACGCACACCACAGATTATAACTTAGGGCCGGTAATTGGATGATGCAGGCTAGATGATCCTAAGTGAATTAAGGACAAATGTCCTCATGTCCTGCTCCTCTTCGCTGAGCACCGTTCCGGTTTTCATGATCACCCTCTTTAACATGATGGGTTAAATACAGTCCTACACTAAACAATGTATGACTAGGAATGCAGGAAGCTGCTTCCGACTGAGTCAGTCCCTTGGACCACTCTGGCCAGTATTGACCAGCATTGATTGGCAGCCACTCTCACGGGTTTCAGGAAGGAATTTTTCTCCTGGCGATGCTGCTGGGCAATCGCACCTGGGACTCTTCTGAGTGCAAAGCGTTGAGTGAATTCATTAGTCAGTGAATTACTATTATTACTAATAATGGCATTTGTAATAACGCTGATGCTACATGGGCATCCCAATCCTGTTGTAGCAGAATTTTTAAGCAGACTGATAATTAATAGGATCAGGAAGACTGGTGAACCAGGAAAAAGTATGGGTTTATTTGTTACGCAGCGCAGTGGACAGCCCCCAGTTGGGGAACTGACCTTTTTCTCCATGTGAGAGCAGTTTTTATACATTTCCAAGCAGAATATCACATGGTTGCTGAGAATGTGCATAGTCACAGAGTCATACAGGAAAAACAAGAGACTTTTGATTTACATTTTACAGAAAACAATGGGAACAATAGTGGGCTGAGCTAGTCAGAGGACCCTTGATGGTCCTTGATGGTCCTTGATGGTCCGATCCTTGAGTTCTGGGAGACTTAATTGAGTTAGCTCCGGGAGT
The DNA here is from genome assembly GCA_026170595.1 of Plestiodon gilberti rubricaudatus. Lineage (NCBI taxonomy): Eukaryota > Metazoa > Chordata > Lepidosauria > Squamata > Scincidae > Plestiodon > Plestiodon gilberti. Next base: position 26,964,549 of record JANXHW010000009.1, read on the forward strand.
CTCCCTGCACCCAGAGTCAGCCTAATGTGTATGCTCTCCTTGAAAGGAGGAAAGATTAAGTTTGCCAAATGTGAGGTTTTTCCTGTGACCTGGGGAGGCAGATATGAACAGAAACCAGGAAAATATTTTTCTGCATCACTGTCTAGCAGGATGCCGGCTGCATCCTGAGCAGGATTGGGCCTGCCCCGGCGCAGCTGGCTACCTCCTCGGGGTAAAGGGACATTTTTCCATTTACTCCGAATAACACACCAGCTGCTGCGATGGGTCTCCTCGTACGCTAGGTGGCAATTTTGCTGGCGTACATTCGAGAGGCCCGTGTAATGGCCAACAGACCCAGGAAGGGGGATAAGATATGGCTTCCACAGATCCCTACCCTTTCCTGGGCCTCTTACCCTTACCGTTCCACCGTGGCACTACTCTGTCCTGCGGCGCAGGGGGGGCGGTGCAAGTCTCTCCGCAGGCACCACTTACACTGCAGGTGCCGCAAACATCCCTTACAGCCTTACTCGACTGCAACTTGCTTAAAAGTAAAATGCCATACACGTTTCCTTGGGGTAGCTCCCATTGAACTCTAGGAAACTTACTTATGACTAGGAGTGGGCTGCCAGTTTGTGAAACCAATGCCGTAGCTTAGGCTTCTCTTGTTGAACCTCTGCCTATCCTCTCACTCCTGTTGTCTTGATATCCTTGTGTCAGTATCAAAATTGTAAGCACCTTACAGCCAGGGACCTAGGTTTTCACTCTCATGGCTAGTTACAGTATACAACCAGTGGTTCCCAATCTTTTTCAACCCACGGCTCTCTTGACTTACTAGTCTGTTGCCCACGGCTCCCCAGATGAACTGTTCCCAGAACCGACCAAGGGAGCTGACAATGTGTGGTGCACTAAAGAGACAGACACTCTTTACATGCTCAGAGGCACCCTTTCTTAGGGGTATATAATATGTATATTCCCAAAACGAGCCCTAAAGTGGATTTGTCACACTTATGCCAAGCAGCAACGAAGCCAAGAGCACAGTGAGTCCATGGGTGACGGCAGGGTTGGGATGCTGCCCTCTCTCTCCTTTGGTGGGTCTGGGGCATCTACCTGCTGGAGGGAGAGGATGCCGTCTGCATTGGTCCCGTTCACCCCAATAGCACTCTCATGAAAATTGGCGGCAAATGGCATGGCTCAAAAGTGCCCTGAAAAGCCGGCAATATATAAGGGAGGGGGTGGAGTTAGTGACTTCAGGGATGCTGTATGAAACCTGGGGTACTCAGGGTGGCCGGGGAAAGCAAGGGTGCCAATTGACGACGTGCAGAATAGCCCAGCGGGCTCCAGAGTAAGCGATTTAAAAAGGGGGAGGGTAAAATAAGGAAGGGCTCCTTGAATGCAGAGGTAACTGGGAATTGGGATGGCTGAGCAAGACGCCGGAGAACTAGGGGAATTTCCGAGAAGGAAGCACGTGCTAGTCTAGGTGCCTGGTCTGGGATTTTCCTCCTCTCCTCTGTCCCATGGCTGGAGAGCTCTGTGCACCAGCCCTGTGCTGCCTTTGAAGCCCTCCGCCATTGCCCTCTTAAAGACACATGCACCCCTCCGATGCTAAGGAGGAATGAGAAAGAGGCTGGGCTCGATCTAATGTACTTGCTTCTTCCTTGACCTCTTTCCTCCTGCACACTCCTCAGAGAGAGAGAAACGCAGGCAGATCAAAGAGAAGAAGAGTGGGGTGGGCGTGCTCCTGGTCCTTCCCGGAGCGATTTTGCCTGCCTGCGACAGGAGGGTGAAGCCGAAATTTGCAAAAGAGGATCCAGAAGACCGGAGGTACCAGGAAGGCAGTATGGGTTTATTTAGAACGACGGAGAGGTGGACAACATTCCAAGGGTTTAGAATGAAGACCTCGTGCTGTTTCCAGCACACACTTTTATACACCAGAACAATAGCATGTCACATGGTAGAACGGAAGAAACATACTTTTCAAAGTCATACAGTTTACACAATAGTTTTGATCTGCGATTTACAGGCAACAATAAGAGCAATACTGGGCTGAACAAAACATCCGACTTTCCTTGATGGTTCACGATGGTCCTAGCAGCGATTCCTGGATGACTTGATTGAGTTAGCTTGCCTTGATTAAGTTGCCCTCCCTTCCGCCCATTTAACAGCTTAGTGTGTGTGTGCTTATACGGAAAGGAGAAGACAAAAGGAGGTTGCCAAATGTGAGATTTCCTCCTGGTGACAGGGTGGGGGCAGATATAAAAAGTGTAAAAACGAACATAACCAGAATAAAACAAGAATAATATTTTTTTCCGCATGGGAAATGGGCGCCACGGCAGCTTGGATGCAGCAGGGACAGGGCTTTGTGGAGGCAGGTGGCTGGGTGTGGGTGCGCCCAGAGGCGAGGCAGAAAGGAAGACTGGCTGGCAAGGATCATTACCTGCTCATGGGGGTGGTGGACTCCAAAATGCTGCAGTTGAACAAGGAGAATGTAAACGCAGCACTAGCGAGCCAAGAAGGAGAGAGAACGCTGGATTTGAGGGTGGGGGTGGGGCTTCAAGGGACTATTCCGCGGCTCCCCTGGCTGTCTTCCAAGACGCACTAGGGAGTCGCGACTCACAGTTTGAGTACCACTGCCCTAGGGGTACGCAGGCCTCTTGCTGGGGGTACGCCAAGCCCTGCCCCTTATTTGCCCCATCAGCAGCTAATTTAGTTTTAATCAACATGGATTTAAAATTGTAATTATTTTTGGAGTCCTTCTAACTCTCTGATTTTGGTTTTGGGCTTATTTTTGTACTTTGGAAAATGTACTTCGGTGGGGTGGGGGAGGGAGGAGCTGATTTTGGGAAGTGTGACTTGGAGGAAAAAAAAAAGAGATCCTTGCATGGCTGTCTCTCTCTCTCACACTCACAGAGTTAAAAAAGGTATTTTTTTCACATTTAAAATTATTTAGTACTTTTTAATTTAATGACTAATTACCTAATTAATTAATTGATTGATTGATTGATCCAATTAATTAGCAGTTAGTTAGCAGGGGGTACTTCAGAAAATTGGACCGTGATAGGGGGTACCTGGGCCTCCAAAGGTTGGGAACCCCTGCTCTAGGGGGAGAGTCTCCAGCCCTCTGCTCTCATCGCCTGCCCATTTCAATGTTGCACGATATCATCTTTGAGATGTGGGTGGGCAAACCTGTGCACAGTATACCCCAAATGCAACCACATCTGTATATGGTCATCCATCACTTTCTTAATGACCCCTGGCAGGGCTTTGGTGTTTTTCACAGCTGCTGTCCACTAAAGCTGCAATCCTATGCACACATCCCTGGGAGGAGCAGAGCAATCCTGCCTAAGTATCCGGTGTTCGTCCCCTGGCCCCAATGGGCTTTCTCAGATTTCCACCAGCTATTTAGGTGGTGGAAGCAAGAGGAGGCCATGTAAAGGCCATGCTGGCCAGAACGGGGATGGGGATATGGCGGCCACCATCCCCGCCCCCTCCGAGGCCAGCTCGGCTAATGGCCCCATCCCTCACCGCCTGGTCCGCCCCCACGCCCGCTGGGGGATCTCTTATCTCCTCCGGCGGCCACAGAGGCATTCTGGCGGCGGAGTAAGGGCTGCCGGCCTCGTGCTGCCGGCCCTTACTCTAGAGTCGTCGTGAACGTGCTTTATGGCACATTTGCGATGGCTTCCGGCGGCGGTGCGCTTGCTCCGCCGCCGGAGGTTTGCGCAGGATTGGGCTCTCCACCACAAAACCAGAATCTTTCTTGATTAGACCTTTCCAGTTGAATTCAAGAAATCTTAATTATTTTGGCCCAACCTGGATCACTTTAGGACGGCCCAATCCCCTAGGCCATTTATGATCTATGGCTACACAGCTGCTGTAGGTCCACGGAGACAGGCTACCAGAAGGCCTACCAAGGGGTAAGTAAAAAAGTTACCCCCCCCCCGTTGGACTTCTGGTCAACCCAGTGGCGTCGCTCCGGTAGGGGCGGGGCCATAAGTATCGCTCCGTCCTAGACCCTTTACCGAGCGAGCAGGAGGCGGCCCCGCCCCCTCGCTGTCGGAGCCTTTCCCCTGCGGAGAAAGCAGCAGGCAGGGTCTCTTGCCTGCTGCTTTCTCCGCAGGGGAAAGGCTCCGACAGTGAGGGGGCGGGGCCGCCTCCTGCTCGCTCAGTAAAGGGTCTAGGACAGAGCGATACTTACGGCCCCGCCCCTACCAGAGCAATGCCACTGGGTCAACCCCCCCATCATAATATGCGGCACACACTCTGGTGGCGCTTCTGTATGCTATAGCATGGTGGGAGATAGGATTGGGCTGTGAACCCTTTCATTGCTTTTTCACTCTGTTGGAGAGAAGCTTCCATAGGTTCTTGAAGTCCAATTGGGTTGTCATCATGCTTGGCACATACACACCTGTTTCAAACTCAGGCACACTGCATCATAGGTTTTGTTGTCCCTCTCACTGCTCAATAGCATTGATGCTTCTTGCATGGTGCAACTCAGAGATCTGTTGAGTGTGTTCTGTCGAAAACCGGCAAGTATGGTAGCCTAAAGGAGTCCATTAGCAAAATGGATGGTTTGAGCAAGAAGCCCAGGAGATGAATGCATTTGCCATGAAAACATGTGGTCTTTCTCCAGGGAAGATGGACCAGTGATCTGACCTTCAGAAGGCAACTCTACTCAGGCATTTTGGAAGACCCCATGCACCAACCACAATAAACGTATCTCCATAATATCTCCAGATGACTGAGACAAGAGAGCAAATCCATACACTGTAGGAAAATTTGCATGTGTGTGTGTGGGGGGGGGTAGTGATTTTATACTTTATCTTGGGGAATGAAAATAATTCTTGTCCAAGAGCTGTTGATATGAATGAGGAAACCATGTGGGCAACAGGACATGATATCAGGGGTCAGAATGTGTTTATGTGCCTGACTTATGATCTGAAAATAAGGTGACGGGGTCAAGAACTGTAACTGAAGCTTAGGGTGCAGCTGGAATAAGGGCCAGACAAAGAGCAAGAGGCCAACCTTGCTGTATTTGCAGAAGCAGAAGGTCCGAGCAGTCACTGCAGCCAAGCTGATATGGTCTTGGGGTCTTTTGGGCCCCTTTTCAAAGGGAATGGGGGAGGGTAGCAACAGCGGGAAACGTCTCAGGAGCCCAGGTCTACCAGGCTTCCCGATGCAGCGCCCAGGTCTACCTGCCCAGTAGACCTGGCCTCCTGGTTAGTCCGGCCTCCATCTTTCACTCTCCATGAGGCCAGCTGAGATCCCAGGAAACTTCTGGGGCCCCTCTTTTGGCTCCTGGGTCCGCTTTTTGACCCTGGACCTGGGTACAACTTACCCCCTTTACCTCCCTCTCATGAGGATGGCCCATGAACAACACCAACACTGTTTAAATTTTTTGAATGGTCCTCGGAATGGGAGGACAGCGCACACACACACACGACCCGTGTTTGCTACAGATGAGTGAGATTATGTTTCTGGCATGACCCCACACAGGGCCTCTGAGAGGGGGGTTAAGGGGGTACAATTGTACCCAGGCCCAGGGCCAAAAGTGGGTCCAAAAGGGGCAAAAATGGGGCCCAGGTCAGGAGCCAAGTTTACAGGAAGGGAAGGGGCCCAAAAGAAACTTTGTACCCCCTGCTAAAATTCCTCTGAGTGGCCACACCCATGGCTGTGAGCTTCACACAGATGTGACGGCGGGAATGTTATGGCGCACAAGCCACAAACACACAGAGACGACAGATCTGATGCTGCAGCGAAGCTTTAATGACAAAGGTGGAATGGAGCAAACGCTCCCCGAGAGCATCCATTTCAAAGCAGCAGAGCGAGACGGACGTCCAAAAGAGACTGACGTTCGCGATCAGACATGGCGGTCCAGTCGAGTCCCGTAACATGAGAGCAATGCGTGTGGGGAGGGGAAAGCAGAGGAATGGAGGAGCAAGCAGATGTGGGGGGTCACATCCAGGAGGCCATAAGCGCCATGTGCCCCCTTGCGTTAGTGATGTTGCTTTCCATGCCACAAGTGGATGAGATGCCAGGAAGCCAAGCAAGGTATAAGAAGAAGAAGCACATTGGAAGGCATTTATGGCTTGGATGTTCGATAAGCTAAGCATCTGGAAAACCCGTCAGTGGGTATTTTTTTTTTTTTTTGCATTGACGATTCTCAGGTTTTCTGACATCCAGGCCTGGGAGATCATTTGTTGTAAACCCAAATCATACACATCAATGGCTGGTGGTTCCTATAGGGTGAGCGTTCCCTTTCTTAGCAGGGCCGGGACACAAGACCTCGCTTACTCCCAAGGAGCCCTGAACCACTGGAGAGAATGGCGCCAGATGAGCCGCCACCGCAGGCGGAGTAGCCTCCTACGCGCAACGGCTCACAGGTGGCGGCGAGGATAGCTCCAGGGACCACAATATTAAACGGAGGGGGTTGGATCACAATTTCCGACGGTGGGGTCTGGTTGACGCATGACACGTTGGCCCCGGCGACGATGCCGAGGCTGCTTGCCGACACTGGTCCACCGCCCGAGAGCGCTCCACAAGGCGAAGAGCAGGAACTCAGCGAGCCCAGACCGCCAATGGGGTAGCAAGATGAAGCACAGGAAGGGGGCAGGCAGGTTGGGATGGTGCAGGATGGGGGGCAACAAGACATCTTCGAAGAATTGAGTGGAGTCTGCAGTGGCTAGATCGGGTTTTGGTGGTGGGGAAAAAAAGAAGAAGAGAGTGAGCCACCATAGGAGAGTTTTGAGGAGCAGTTCAACATTCCCACCCAAGGGAGGCATCAATCGAGTTTTGAAGGAAGCAAAGCAAACCTGAGAAGACCAGTGAATCAAAGCATAGCAAACCTGAGAAGACCAGTGAATCAAAGCATAGCAAATCTGAGAGGACCAGTGAATCATCCTCACACAAGTCTTTGTGCAAAGCCATACTTGGACTCTGCAGACACATGAATGCAGGTGTTAGCCAAGCTAATGGTGTCATTGTCCTCAGCCTCTCTCCACCTGCTGGGAGTCCTGGACCAGTGAAGGATTTCAGTATGTCCTGGCCCAAATGAAATCTGGGACTAGCCTGACAGTACAAGCCTATGGTGTCAGTCTACGCAGAAGCAAGTCCCATTGTGTTCAATGGTGCTTACTCCCAGGAAAGCGTGCATTGGATTGCAGACTGACAATGTCACCTAGCCTGATGCCTCAAACTGAATTTAGAGTTCCCTGCTTGGGAAAACTCATGTTTCTCTGCAGAGACACTAGAGCGCAATAACAAAATATGTGCTTTGGATACCAAAGACCCCAGATTTAATCTCTAGCTGAAAGGTCCAGTTGACATCTCCAGTGACAACGATCAGGACACAGGTCCCGGGAAGCCCTGGGGAGCCACTGCCAGGCAGAGCAGTCAGCTAAATGGACTTTCTGCATAAGGCTGCTTGAGACGCTCCTCGGTGGGGCCCTTCCCTGCTTTGAGAAGGTCCTCACAGCAGCAGGCCATGTGCTACTTCTCCAGCCCTCCCTCCATACGGACCCCATGTATTGATGACATGGGTGGACCTTAACTCAGTTGCAGAGAATATACACATGGGGATAGAGAACAACAACAACAACAGTACTATTACTTATCCTATTCTATATTCTGGTGTGTGTGTGTGTGTGAAATATTTCTTCACCCGGTGCGTAATTAAAATGTGGAACTCCTTGCCACAGGATGCGGTGACGGCGCCTAAAGGCCTTGAACAGGAGATCGGACAGATTGATGGAGGAAACATCCATCACAGGTTACAAGCCATGATGACTGTATGCAAACTCTGAGTTTTGAAGGTAGCCTTTCTCTGTGCCAGATGCAAAGGAGTGGCTACAGGATACACGTCTCTTGTGGTCTTGTGTGCTCCCAGAGGCATTTGGTGGGCAGAGAGAGAGAGAGAGAGAGAGAGAGAGAGAGAGAGAGAGAGAGAGAGGCCACACATGCCAAAGGGAAAACAGTCAATCCCATTGCCCCATGCTTCTCATGGAGAATGTCCCCTTTACATGTAGAGATCCTGTTCCTAATATATTCCAGTAGAACTGGGAAGATCATTGTCTAAACCCCAAGAGAGACTCCTAGTTTACCGAGAGCTAGCTGGTGCAATGATCTGACTCTATAGTTCTAAGGCAGCTTCCTAGCAGTCTCTCACTCAGAAAAGCTTCTGCTGCAATACATTTCCTAGTGCTACAGAACTCTTCAATAGTTTCAGAGAGAGAGAGAGAGAGAGAGAGAGAGAGAGAGAGAGAGAGAGAGAGAGAGAGAGAGAGAGAGAGAGAGAGCATGCATGAATGTGATCAGACAGGAGTCAAAACGTTTGCTTGCTTACCAAATCCTGAGCAGGTCAGAAGCAGAGAGGAACTGTTGGGGAGAGCCTTGCATAGCGAGTCCTTTTATACTCACCCTCCTTGCAGAATCACAGCTCAGTGACTTATGCCCCAGTCCAAACAGCCTTGCTTATTAGATCGAAATGCCTCAATTTGCAGCCCCACCACATCGGATGTGTATATTATACACTGGGAGTCCCCTTTCATTTGAGCAGATTACAGGCCTTGCCAGAACAACATGCTCTGTTCAATCATTCAGCATTTGTGAGCTGTCATTTTTGTATACATGATCATTGTCATCACTGGTGTTCCGAGGGTGGTGCGGAAACGTAAGTGGAGCAGGACGCCGCTACGAGCATGTAAGCGGCCCCTCCCCCTTACCAGTTGGAGCCATTTCCAGCGGGCAATGGCTAATGCGTGCATGGCTCTGCTTACACGCACATAGTGGCGTCCTGCTCCACTTACGTTTATATCTTTTTCCCCAGCGCGTAAGTGTGGAACTCCTTGTCACAAGATGTGATGATGGCACCTGGCCTGGATGTCTTTATAAGACAATTGGACAGGTTGATGGATGGAGGAAAGGTCCATCACAGGTTACAAGTCTTGATGACTGTGTGCAACCTCTGGGTTTTAGAGGTAGTCTATCTCTGAATGTCCGGTGCAAGGGAGTAGCTACAGAATACAGGTATCTTGTTGTCTTGAGTGCTTCCTGCAGCATCTGGTGGGGCCACTGTGAGATACAGGAAGCTGGACTAGGTGGGTCCTTGGCCTGATCCAGCAGGGCTCTTTTAGGTTTCTTAACTGCTATTGATTACAGTACTCCCCCCATATCCGCTGGGGATATGTTCCAGGCCCCTCCGTGGATACTTGAAACCATGGATAGGAGCGAACACCCCCTCCATGGTTTCCTGAGGGCCCCCGCCCTGCCTCCCCTGCGGGCAGGCGTGCGCACCCCCCCAGCTCTGATTTTTCTTTCAGCAAGCTTTGTTTTTTCCTTAAAACAAACAGAGAAGCCCGCAGGGGAGGCAGAGATTAAGTCCTAGAGAACCTTGCAGAGCCTCTCTAGGACTTAGTCTCATTCTACTTGCCTGCAATAAGCAGCCAGAGGCTGCTTCTCCTGTTTGTTTAAGGAAGAAACGAAGCTTACTGGGAAAAAAATAAAAGCCTGGGGGGGTGTCCCCGTGATCCGTGGATAACTGAAACCGTGGATAGCAAATTCGTGGATATGGGGGCCCACCTGTATTGCTTTGCTTTGGTCACTGTGCCTTTCCATTTTGTATTGCCCTTTTTATTTGCTGTGTGCTGTATAATCTTTTTGGGTGGGTTCCTCTTTGCCTTTTTGTTTTGTTTTTTTAATTGCATTTTTATTCTGTTTTCAACTTTTCTGTGAGCTGACTTCTACCCTTGGAGATCAGGGCAGACTACAAATATTTTTTTAAAAATACAGAAATTACTCTTGCCTTTCTAGCCCATATGTTCAGAAAGCCAAAACTGAGGACTATGATGATGATGCCAATGCATCTTGTAGACATGAGTAGCAATGGAGAAAGCAAAAACACTCTGTATATGCTCAGATTCACTGCCATTTTGTAATTACTTTCCTGTACCAGGAGTGAACTCTGGAATTCAGAGATTCAAATTAACGTTTGCTGATAAACGCTGCCATTTACTGGTGATCTATTGAGATGGATGTTTTGTTAATACTTTCTACCTTCAGGGAAGTGTCTCCAGCTTGATTCATCTGTTGCAAAACCTCTGTGCTTTTGATGTGCACCCTGCAGGCACTGCCCAGGATATTTAAGCATGACAGCTAATGTAGTGTACAGGTTAAGAGAATGAGCTATGAAGCAGGAACTCTCTGGTTGGATTCTTGCCTCTGCCATGAACTGACTCGGTGGCCTTAGGGACGTTGCTCCCTCTTAACCTCCTATCTAGAATATGGGAATAATAATCATTATCTCATGAGAGTTGTTGTAACGCTCACAACCGGATAATACTTGTGAAGCACTTCCTTGAGTGGCATCAGAGGACAGGCAATGACTGACGATTCATGTCCATTAGACGTCCCACCTGGCCAGGCTCTTCGCTGAACCTTCAATGCCAGCAGTAGTACCCAATTCACCATCAGAGGGTGCCATGGGAAATCCAGTGTGGTGCTGTCACCAAGGCCCCCAGAAACCCTCAGAGCAAGCAAGGTCGGGGGGGGAGGATTTATGATCTTCTTTAGCTTGTGTCTTAATCCAACCCAGACAATCACTTTTCTCCTTAAATTTGAGAGGCCAAAATTCATATTTTTTTTTAACCAATTAAGGTGACATTAGGCAATCTTTGATCATAACATTCAACCCCACCAGTTCCTTCAAAGACTTGTTCTTATGTGCTAGAGAAAGCTATGCTCTCTGACAGGTCATAAATTCTTGAGTAAGTGTAAAACATCCCTTGCATTCGAGTGTGGAGGTTCCCATGGCATGTAACAATTTGCAACGATTTGAGAGTTATGGGATTTTCAGCCATGTAAAGTTGTAATGAAGAAATAAAGTTCTTACTAAAACCAGTGGTCTGTAGAAATTCCTTGAGACGAGGTAACAGCGTTCACAGTAGCGCTGCGAGCGCTAATGTCTTCAGGATTATCCAAAGCAGAACCACAGGCACTAACTTCAAACTGACGTTTCAACCCTCGCTTGGGTTTTCTTCAGAGCAATAACACCAGTCTCAGCTGGTGGATGGCTGAAAATCCCATAACTCTCAAATCGTTGCAAATCCCTTGCATTATTATTTTTCTGTTCTCATTATTACGGGCAATTCATACAGCACCATCTATGAGCAGTTCTAATGATAGCTCAGGCAGGGCCACCTTCATTGGAGGACTAGCAGTTGAATAAGTTTTAATTTCTTTTTTTTTCTGAAGGCTTAAACTCATTATCCACCTTCAAAGTGCCTTTCAGCAGCAGAAGAAAGACGTCATTAAGTCTGCAGGTGGTGCATTGCCCAAGGGATCCGGGAAGATGCAAATATGAAATTATTTTAAAAATGGACTTGGGGGCTTGGCAAAAACATGCCAGGTTTAAATATATATCTGTCTGGCTTAAGGTTCAAAAGAATCCAGGACAATGACCTAATTTGATGTCCATGAAGTCTTTGAAGTTGAGTTAAATCTTAAAGGAGAATTTACTCAATCCCCCTTCCCTCCCCAATGTTGTAGACCAAGGGTTCTCAACCCCTGACCGGCCGCGTACCACCTCCAGCGCCATTCGTCCTTTGAGTACCACTGGAAGTGACTGGCAATGACATCTTCATCAGTTACTTCTGGGTATTCATGTTTTTGGAGCCAGTAAATGCAGGCAGGAAGATCAGGGTGGGCGGGACATACCCTCTTTCTCTCCTTAGACTTACACCAGCTAAAGAGCTGGCACAGGTCTGAGGAGTCCCATTGATGATTGGAAGGCTTATGGGAAAATAAGGGAAAATATGTTTCCCAAGCCTCCCAATTTCTCTCTCTCTTCCCCCCCCCCCAACATAGTATGCACCGCAGCCCATTTGACACAGCTGCCTACTATGATGGGGAAAAGGATATTATTGGGCTTTTTAATGTATTTTTCCAGTATTTTTTATTATTATTATCAAAGTACATATGAACAAAAGCAGTTATGACACACACAAAAACACATTCATCAGATGTTTATTTTATTCCCCATCTTGTACACACATTTCCTACCCAAATGGCGGATGTGATCAGACATTGTACATTTAGCTTTCAGATACGGAATGCATAGAATCCATAGACACAGGGCCGGCCCATCCATGAGGCCAACTGAATCATTCACCTCAGGCAGCAGATTGACCCATCTCTGTCCATGAAATCTTGCGATTGTTTCAAATTCAATATGCTTAGTGTACAGGTGGGCCCCCGTATCCACGAATTCGCTATCCACGGTTTCAGTTATCCACAGATTGTGGGGACCCTCCCCCCCAGGCTGTTACTTTTTCCCCAGAAAGCTGTTTCTTTCTTAAACAAACAGGAGAAGCAGCCTCTGGCTGCTTATTGCAGGCAAGTAGAACGAGACTAAGTCCTAGAGAGGCTCTGCAAGGTTAACAGAAACCTTGCAGAGCCTCTCTAGGACTTAGTCTTGTTCTACTTGCCTGCAATGGAGGCTGCTTCTCTGTTTGTTTTAAGGAAGAAACAAAGCTTGCTGAAAGAAAAATCAGAGCGGGGGGGGGTGCGCACGCCTGCCCGCAGGGGAGGCAGGGTGGGGGCCCCTCACAGAAACCATGCCCTCAGGAAACCATGGAGGGGGTGTTTGCTCCTATCCACAGTTTCAAGTATCCACGGAGGGACCTGGAACATATCCCCAGCGGATATGGGGGGGAATACTGTAGTTGTTTTTCCCCATAGTATGTACTTGTACTTGATCCTAAAACAGTACTTGTACATTTACTAGGATTGTACTTGATCCTAAAACAGGAGAGTCCTTCCCCCCCCCCTTGGATGAGAGTTACAAATACACGCACGCACACCACAGATTATAACTTAGGGCCGGTAATTGGATGATGCAGGCTAGATGATCCTAAGTGAATTAAGGACAAATGTCCTCATGTCCTGCTCCTCTTCGCTGAGCACCGTTCCGGTTTTCATGATCACCCTCTTTAACATGATGGGTTAAATACAGTCCTACACTAAACAATGTATGACTAGGAATGCAGGAAGCTGCTTCCGACTGAGTCAGTCCCTTGGACCACTCTGGCCAGTATTGACCAGCATTGATTGGCAGCCACTCTCACGGGTTTCAGGAAGGAATTTTTCTCCTGGCGATGCTGCTGGGCAATCGCACCTGGGACTCTTCTGAGTGCAAAGCGTTGAGTGAATTCATTAGTCAGTGAATTACTATTATTACTAATAATGGCATTTGTAATAACGCTGATGCTACATGGGCATCCCAATCCTGTTGTAGCGGAATTTTTAAGCAGACTGATAATTAATAGGATCAGGAAGACTGGTGAACAAGGAAAAAGTATGGGTTTATTTGTTACGCAGCGCAGTGGACAGCCCCCAGTTGGGGAACTGACCTTTTTCTCCATGTGAGAGCAGTTTTTATACATTTCCAAGCAGAATATCACATGGTTGCTGAGAATGTGCATAGTCACAGAGTCATACAGGAAAAACAAGAGACTTTTGATTTACATTTTACAGAAAACAATGGGAACAATAGTGGGCTGAGCTAGTCAGAGGACCCTTGATGGTCCTTGATGGTCCTTGATGGTCCTATCCTTGAGTTCTGGGAGACTTAATTGAGTTAGCTCCGGGAGTCTCCCTGCACCCAGAGTCAGCCTAATGTGTATGCTCTCCTTGAAAGGAGGAAAGATTAAGTTTGCCAAATGTGAGGTTTTTCCTGTGACCTGGGGAGGCAGATATGAACAGAAACCAGGAAAATATTTTTCTGCATCACTGTCTAGCAGGATGCCGGCTGCATCCTGAGCAGGATTGGGCCTGCCCCGGCGCAGCTGGCTACCTCCTCGGGGTAAAGGGACATTTTTCCATTTACTCCGAATAACACACCAGCTGCTGCAATGGGTCTCCTCGTACGCTAGGTGGCAATTTTGCTGGCGTACATTCGAGAGGCCCGTGTAATGGCCAAAAGACCCCAGGAAGGGGGATAAGATATGGCTTCCACAGATCCCTACCCTTTCCTGGGCCTCTTACTCTTACCGTTCCACCGTGGCACTATTCTGTCCTGCGGCGCCGGGGGGGGGGGCGGTGCAAGTCTCTCCGCAGGCACCACTTACACTGCAGGTGCCGCAAACATCCCTTACAGCCTTACTCGACTGCAACTTGCTTAAAAGTAAAATGCCATACACGTTTCCTTGGGGTAGCTCCCATTGAACTCTAGGAAACTTACTTATGACTAGGAGTGGGCTGCCAGTTTGTGAAACCAATGCCGTAGCTTAGGCTTCTCTTGTTGAACCTCTGCCTATCCTCCCACTCCTGTTGTCTTGATATCCTTGTGTCAGTATCAAAATTGTAAGCACCTTACAGCCAGGGACCTAGGTTTTCACTCTCATGGCTAGTTACAGTATACAACCAGTGGTTCCCAATCTTTTTCAAGCCACGGCTCTCTTGACTTACTGGTCTGTTGCCCACGGCTCCCCAGATGAACTGTTCCCAGAACCGACCAAGGGAGCTGACAATGTGTGGTGCACTAAAGAGACAGACACTCTTTACATGCTCAGAGGCACCCTTTCTTAGGGGTATATAATATGTATATTCCCAAAACGAGCCCTAAAGTGGATTTGTCACACTTATGCCAAGCAGCAACGAAGCCAAGAGCACAGTCCATGGGTGACGGCAGGGTTGGGATGCTGCCCTCTCTCTCCTTTGGTGGGTCTGGGGCATCTACCTGCTGGAGGGAGAGGATGCCGTCTGCATTGGTCCCGTTCACCCCAATAGCACTCTCATGAAAATTGGCGGCAAATGGCATGGCTCAAAAGTGCCCTGAAAAGCCGGCAATATATAAGGGAGGGGGTGGAGTTAGTGACTTCAGGGATGCTGTATGAAACCTGGGGTACTCAGGGTGGCCGGGGAAAGCAAGGGTGCCAATTGACGACGTGCAGAATAGCCCAGCGGGCTCCAGAGTAAGCGATTTAAAAAGGGGGAGGGTAAAATAAGGAAGGGCTCCTTGAATGCAGAGGTAACTGGGAATTGGGATGGCTGAGCAAGACGCCGGAGAACTGGGGGAATTTCCGAGAAGGAAGCACGTGCTAGTCTAGGTGCCTGGTCTGGGATTTTCCTCCTCTCCTCTGTCCCATGGCTGGCGAGCTCTGTGCACCAGCCCTGTGCTGCCTTTGAAGCCCTCCGCCATTGCCCTCTTAAAGACACACGCACCCCTCCGATGCTAAGGAGGAATGAGAAAGAGGCTGGGCTCGATCTAATGTACTTGCTTCTTCCTTGACCTCTTTCCTCCTGCACACTCCTCAGAGAGAGAGAAACGCAGGCAGATCAAAGAGAAGAAGAGTGGGGTGGGCGTGCTCCTGGTCCTTCCCGGAGCGATTTTGCCTGCCTGCGACAGGAGGGTGAAGCCGAAATTTGCAAAAGAGGATCCAGAAGACCGGAGGTACCAGGAAGGCAGTATGGGTTTATTTAGAACGACGGAGAGGTGGACAACATTCCAAGGGTTTAGAATGAAGACCTCGTGCTGTTTCCAGCACACACTTTTATACACCAGAACAATAGCATGTCACATGGTAGAACGGAAGAAACATACTTTTCAAAGTCATACAGTTTACACAATAGTTTTGATCTGCGATTTACAGGCAACAATAAGAGCAATACTGGGCTGAACAAAACATCCGACTTTCCTTGATGGTTCACGATGGTCCTAGCAGCGATTCCTGGATGACTTGATTGAGTTAGCTTGCCTTGATTAAGTTGCCCTCCCTTCCGCCCATTTAACAGCTTAGTGTGTGTGTGCTTATACGGAAAGGAGAAGACAAAAGGAGGTTGCCAAATGTGAGATTTCCTCCTGGTGACAGGGTGGGGGCAGATATAAAAAGTGTAAAAACGAACATAACCAGAATAAAACAAGAATAATATTTTTTTCCGCATGGGAAATGGGCGCCACGGCAGCTTGGATGCAGCAGGGACAGGGCTTTGTGGAGGCAGGTGGCTGGGTGTGGGTGCGCCCAGAGGCGAGGCAGAAAGGAAGACTGGCTGGCAAGGATCATTACCTGCTCATGGGGGTGGTGGACTCCAAAATGCTGCAGTTGAACAAGGAGAATGTAAACGCAGCACTAGCGAGCCAAGAAGGAGAGAGAACGCTGGATTTGAGGGTGGGGGTGGGGCTTCAAGGGACTATTCCGCGGCTCCCCTGGCTGTCTTCCAAGACGCACTAGGGAGTCGCGACTCACAGTTTGAGTACCACTGCCCTAGGGGTACGCAGGCCTCTTGCTGGGGGTACGCCAAGCCCTGCCCCTTATTTGCCCCATCAGCAGCTAATTTAGTTTTAATCAACATGGATTTAAAATTGTAATTATTTTTGGAGTCCTTCTAACTCTCTGATTTTGGTTTTGGGCTTATTTTTGTACTTTGGAAAATGTACTTCGGTGGGGTGGGGGAGGGAGGAGCTGATTTTGGGAAGTGTGACTTGGAGGAAAAAAAAAAGAGATCCTTGCATGGCTGTCTCTCTCTCTCACACTCACAGAGTTAAAAAAGGTATTTTTTTCACATTTAAAATTATTTAGTACTTTTTAATTTAATGACTAATTACCTAATTAATTAATTGATTGATTGATTGATCCAATTAATTAGCAGTTAGTTAGCAGGGGGTACTTCAGAAAATTGGACCGTGATAGGGGGTACCTGGGCCTCCAAAGGTTGGGAACCCCTGCTCTAGGGGGAGAGTCTCCAGCCCTCTGCTCTCATCGCCTGCCCATTTCAATGTTGCACGATATCATCTTTGAGATGTGGGTGGGCAAACCTGTGCACAGTATACCCCAAATGCAACCACATCTGTATATGGTCATCCATCACTTTCTTAATGACCCCTGGCAGGGCTTTGGTGTTTTTCACAGCTGCTGTCCACTAAAGCTGCAATCCTATGCACACATCCCTGGGAGGAGCAGAGCAATCCTGCCTAAGTATCCGGTGTTCGTCCCCTGGCCCCAATGGGCTTTCTCAGATTTCCACCAGCTATTTAGGTGGTGGAAGCAAGAGGAGGCCATGTAAAGGCCATGCTGGCCAGAACGGGGATGGGGATATGGCGGCCACCATCCCCGCCCCCTCCGAGGCCAGCTCGGCTAATGGCCCCATCCCTCACCGCCTGGTCCGCCCCCACGCCCGCTGGGGGATCTCTTATCTCCTCCGGCGGCCACAGAGGCATTCTGGCGGCGGAGTAAGGGCTGCCGGCCTCGTGCTGCCGGCCCTTACTCTAGAGTCGTCGTGAACGTGCTTTATGGCACATTTGCGATGGCTTCCGGCGGCGGTGCGCTTGCTCCGCCGCCGGAGGTTTGCGCAGGATTGGGCTCTCCACCACAAAACCAGAATCTTTCTTGATTAGACCTTTCCAGTTGAATTCAAGAAATCTTAATTATTTTGGCCCAACCTGGATCACTTTAGGACGGCCCAATCCCCTAGGCCATTTATGATCTATGGCTACACAGCTGCTGTAGGTCCACGGAGACAGGCTACCAGAAGGCCTACCAAGGGGTAAGTAAAAAAGTTACCCCCCCCGTTGGACTTCTGGTCAACCCAGTGGCGTCGCTCCGGTAGGGGCGGGGCCATAAGTATCGCTCCGTCCTAGACCCTTTACCGAGCGAGCAGGAGGCGGCCCCGCCCCCTCGCTGTCGGAGCCTTTCCCCTGCGGAGAAAGCAGCAGGCAGGGTCTCTTGCCTGCTGCTTTCTCCGCAGGGGAAAGGCTCCGACAGTGAGGGGGCGGGGCCGCCTCCTGCTCGCTCAGTAAAGGGTCTAGGACAGAGCGATACTTACGGCCCCGCCCCTACCAGAGCAATGCCACTGGGTCAACCCCCCCATCATAATATGCGGCACACACTCTGGTGGCGCTTCTGTATGCTATAGCATGGTGGGAGATAGGATTGGGCTGTGAACCCTTTCATTGCTTTTTCACTCTGTTGGAGAGAAGCTTCCATAGGTTCTTGAAGTCCAATTGGGTTGTCATCATGCTTGGCACATACACACCTGTTTCAAACTCAGGCACACTGCATCATAGGTTTTGTTGTCCCTCTCACTGCTCAATAGCATTGATGCTTCTTGCATGGTGCAACTCAGAGATCTGTCGAGTGTGTTCTGTCGAAAACCGGCAAGTATGGTAGCCTAAAGGAGTCCATTAGCAAAATGGATGGTTTGAGCAAGAAGCCCAGGAGATGAATGCATTTGCCATGAAAACATGTGGTCTTTCTCCAGGGAAGATGGACCAGTGATCTGACCTTCAGAAGGCAACTCTACTCAGGCATTTTGGAAGACCCCATGCACCAACCACAATAAACGTATCTCCATAATATCTCCAGATGACTGAGACAAGAGAGCAAATCCATACACTGTAGGAAAATTTGCATGTGTGTGTGTGGGGGGGGGTAGTGATTTTATACTTTATCTTGGGGAATGAAAATAATTCTTGTCCAAGAGCTGTTGATATGAATGAGGAAACCATGTGGGCAACAGGACATGATATCAGGGGTCAGAATGTGTTTATGTGCCTGACTTATGATCTGAAAATAAGGTGACGGGGTCAAGAACTGTAACTGAAGCTTAGGGTGCAGCTGGAATAAGGGCCAGACAAAGAGCAAGAGGCCAACCTTGCTGTATTTGCAGAAGCAGAAGGTCCGAGCAGTCACTGCAGCCAAGCTGATATGGTCTTGGGGTCTTTTGGGCCCCTTTTCAAAGGGAATGGGGGAGGGTAGCAACAGCGGGAAACGTCTCAGGAGCCCAGGTCTACCAGGCTTCCCGATGCAGCGCCCAGGTCTACCTGCCCAGTAGACCTGGCCTCCTGGTTAGTCCGGCCTCCATCTTTCACTCTCCATGAGGCCAGCTGAGATCCCAGGAAACTTCTGGGGCCCCTCTTTTGGCTCCTGGGTCCCCTTTTTGACCCTGGACCTGGGTACAACTTACCCCCTTTACCTCCCTCTCATGAGGATGGCCCATGAACAACACCAACACTGTTTAAATTTTTTGAATGGTCCTCGGAATGGGAGGACAGCGCACACACACACACGACCCGTGTTTGCTACAGATGAGTGAGATTATGTTTCTGGCATGACCCCACACAGGGCCTCTGAGAGGGGGGTTAAGGGGGTACAATTGTACCCAGGCCCAGGGCCAAAAGTGGGTCCAAAAGGGGCAAAAATGGGGCCCAGGTCAGGAGCCAAGTTTACAGGAAGGGAAGGGGCCCAAAAGAAACTTTGTACCCCCTGCTAAAATTCCTCTGAGTGGCCACACCCATGGCTGTGAGCTTCACACAGATGTGACGGCGGGAATGTTATGGCGCACAAGCCACAAACACACAGAGACGACAGATCTGATGCTGCAGCGAAGCTTTAATGACAAAGGTGGAATGGAGCAAACGCTCCCCGAGAGCATCCATTTCAAAGCAGCAGAGCGAGACGGACGTCCAAAAGAGACTGACGTTCGCGATCAGACATGGCGGTCCAGTCGAGTCCCGTAACATGAGAGCAATGCGTGTGGGGAGGGGAAAGCAGAGGAATGGAGGAGCAAGCAGATGTGGGGGGTCACATCCAGGAGGCCGTAAGCGCCATGTGCCCCCTTGCGTTAGTGATGTTGCTTTCCATGCCACAAGTGGATGAGATGCCAGGAAGCCAAGCAAGGTATAAGAAGAAGAAGCACATTGGAAGGCATTTATGGCTTGGATGTTCGATAAGCTAAGCATCTGGAAAACCCGTCAGTGGGTATTTTTTTTTTTTTTTGCATTGACGATTCTCAGGTTTTCTGACATCCAGGCCTGGGAGATCATTTGTTGTAAACCCAAATCATACACATCAATGGCTGGTGGTTCCTATAGGGTGAGCGTTCCCTTTCTTAGCAGGGCCGGGACACAAGACCTCGCTTACTCCCAAGGAGCCCTGAACCACTGGAGAGAATGGCGCCAGATGAGCCGCCACCGCAGGCGGAGTAGCCTCCTACGCGCAACGGCTCACAGGTGGCGGCGAGGATAGCTCCAGGGACCACAATATTAAACGGAGGGGGTTGGATCACAATTTCCGACGGTGGGGTCTGGTTGACGCATGACACGTTGGCCCCGGCGACGATGCCGAGGCTGCTTGCCGACACTGGTCCACCGCCCGAGAGCGCTCCACAAGGCGAAGAGCAGGAACTCAGCGAGCCCAGACCGCCAATGGGGTAGCAAGATGAAGCACAGGAAGGGGGCAGGCAGGTTGGGATGGTGCAGGATGGGGGGCAACAAGACATCTTCGAAGAATTGAGTGGAGTCTGCAGTGGCTAGATCGGGTTTTGGTGGTGGGGAAAAAAAGAAGAAGAGAGTGAGCCACCATAGGAGAGTTTTGAGGAGCAGTTCAACATTCCCACCCAAGGGAGGCATCAATCGAGTTTTGAAGGAAGCAAAGCAAACCTGAGAAGACCAGTGAATCAAAGCATAGCAAACCTGAGAAGACCAGTGAATCAAAGCATAGCAAATCTGAGAGGACCAGTGAATCATCCTCACACAAGTCTTTGTGCAAAGCCATACTTGGACTCTGCAGACACATGAATGCAGGTGTTAGCCAAGCTAATGGTGTCATTGTCCTCAGCCTCTCTCCACCTGCTGGGAGTCCTGGACCAGTGAAGGATTTCAGTATGTCCTGGCCCAAATGAAATCTGGGACTAGCCTGACAGTACAAGCCTATGGTGTCAGTCTACGCAGAAGCAAGTCCCATTGTGTTCAATGGTGCTTACTCCCAGGAAAGCGTGCATTGGATTGCAGACTGACAATGTCACCTAGCCTGATGCCTCAAACTGAATTTAGAGTTCCCTGCTTGGGAAAACTCATGTTTCTCTGCAGAGACACTAGAGCGCAATAACAAAATATGTGCTTTGGATACCAAAGACCCCAGATTTAATCTCTAGCTGAAAGGTCCAGTTGACATCTCCAGTGACAACGATCAGGACACAGGTCCCGGGAAGCCCTGGGGAGCCACTGCCAGGCAGAGCAGTCAGCTAAATGGACTTTCTGCATAAGGCTGCTTGAGACGCTCCTCGGTGGGGCCCTTCCCTGCTTTGAGAAGGTCCTCACAGCAGCAGGCCATGTGCTACTTCTCCAGCCCTCCCTCCATACGGACCCCATGTATTGATGACATGGGTGGACCTTAACTCAGTTGCAGAGAATATACACATGGGGATAGAGAACAACAACAACAACAGTACTATTACTTATCCTATTCTATATTCTGGTGTGTGTGTGTGTGTGAAATATTTCTTCACCCGGTGCGTAATTAAAATGTGGAACTCCTTGCCACAGGATGCGGTGACGGCGCCTAAAGGCCTTGAACAGGAGATCGGACAGATTGATGGAGGAAACATCCATCACAGGTTACAAGCCATGATGACTGTATGCAAACTCTGAGTTTTGAAGGTAGCCTTTCTCTGTGCCAGATGCAAAGGAGTGGCTACAGGATACACGTCTCTTGTGGTCTTGTGTGCTCCCAGAGGCATTTGGTGGGCAGAGAGAGAGAGAGAGAGAGAGAGAGAGAGAGAGAGAGAGAGAGAGAGAGAGAGAGAGAGAGGCCACACATGCCAAAGGGAAAACAGTCAATCCCATTGCCCCATGCTTCTCATGGAGAATGTCCCCTTTACATGTAGAGATCCTGTTCCTAATATATTCCAGTAGAACTGGGAAGATCATTGTCTAAACCCCAAGAGAGACTCCTAGTTTACCGAGAGCTAGCTGGTGCAATGATCTGACTCTATAGTTCTAAGGCAGCTTCCTAGCAGTCTCTCACCCAGAAAAGCTTCTGCTGCAATACATTTCCTAGTGCTACAGAACTCTTCAATAGTTTCAGAGAGAGAGAGAGAGAGAGAGAGAGAGAGAGAGAGAGAGAGAGAGAGAGAGAGAGAGAGAGAGCATGCATGAATGTGATCAGACAGGAGTCAAAACGTTTGCTTGCTTACCAAATCCTGAGCAGGTCAGAAGCAGAGAGGAACTGTTGGGGAGAGCCTTGCATAGCGAGTCCTTTTATACTCACCCTCCTTGCAGAATCACAGCTCAGTGACTTATGCCCCAGTCCAAACAGCCTTGCTTATTAGATCGAAATGCCTCAATTTGCAGCCCCACCACATCGGATGTGTATATTATACACTGGGAGTCCCCTTTCATTTGAGCAGATTACAGGCCTTGCCAGAACAACATGCTCTGTTCAATCATTCAGCATTTGTGAGCTGTCATTTTTGTATACATGATCATTGTCATCACTGGTGTTCCGAGGGTGGTGCGGAAACGTAAGTGGAGCAGGACGCCGCTACGAGCATGTAAGCGGCCCCTCCCCCTTACCAGTTGGAGCCATTTCCAGCGGGCAATGGCTAATGCGTGCATGGCTCTGCTTACACGCACATAGTGGCGTCCTGCTCCACTTACGTTTATATCTTTTTCCCCAGCGCGTAAGTGTGGAACTCCTTGTCACAAGATGTGATGATGGCACCTGGCCTGGATGTCTTTATAAGACAATTGGACAGGTTGATGGATGGAGGAAAGGTCCATCACAGGTTACAAGTCTTGATGACTGTGTGCAACCTCTGGGTTTTAGAGGTAGTCTATCTCTGAATGTCCGGTGCAAGGGAGTAGCTACAGAATACAGGTATCTTGTTGTCTTGAGTGCTTCCTGCAGCATCTGGTGGGGCCACTGTGAGATACAGGAAGCTGGACTAGGTGGGTCCTTGGCCTGATCCAGCAGGGCTCTTTTAGGTTTCTTAACTGCTATTGATTACAGTACTCCCCCCATATCCGCTGGGGATATGTTCCAGGCCCCTCCGTGGATACTTGAAACCATGGATAGGAGCGAACACCCCCTCCATGGTTTCCTGAGGGCCCCCGCCCTGCCTCCCCTGCGGGCAGGCGTGCGCACCCCCCCAGCTCTGATTTTTCTTTCAGCAAGCTTTGTTTTTTCCTTAAAACAAACAGAGAAGCCCGCAGGGGAGGCAGAGATTAAGTCCTAGAGAACCTTGCAGAGCCTCTCTAGGACTTAGTCTCATTCTACTTGCCTGCAATAAGCAGCCAGAGGCTGCTTCTCCTGTTTGTTTAAGGAAGAAACGAAGCTTACTGGGAAAAAAATAAAAGCCTGGGGGGGTGTCCCCGTGATCCGTGGATAACTGAAACCGTGGATAGCAAATTCGTGGATATGGGGGCCCACCTGTATTGCTTTGCTTTGGTCACTGTGCCTTTCCATTTTGTATTGCCCTTTTTATTTGCTGTGTGCTGTATAATCTTTTTGGGTGGGTTCCTCTTTGCCTTTTTGTTTTGTTTTTTTAATTGCATTTTTATTCTGTTTTCAACTTTTCTGTGAGCTGACTTCTACCCTTGGAGATCAGGGCAGACTACAAATATTTTTTTAAAAATACAGAAATTACTCTTGCCTTTCTAGCCCATATGTTCAGAAAGCCAAAACTGAGGACTATGATGATGATGCCAATGCATCTTGTAGACATGAGTAGCAATGGAGAAAGCAAAAACACTCTGTATATGCTCAGATTCACTGCCATTTTGTAATTACTTTCCTGTACCAGGAGTGAACTCTGGAATTCAGAGATTCAAATTAACGTTTGCTGATAAACGCTGCCATTTACTGGTGATCTATTGAGATGGATGTTTTGTTAATACTTTCTACCTTCAGGGAAGTGTCTCCAGCTTGATTCATCTGTTGCAAAACCTCTGTGCTTTTGATGTGCACCCTGCAGGCACTGCCCAGGATATTTAAGCATGACAGCTAATGTAGTGTACAGGTTAAGAGAATGAGCTATGAAGCAGGAACTCTCTGGTTGGATTCTTGCCTCTGCTATGAACTGACTCGGTGGCCTTAGGGACGTTGCTCCCTCTTAACCTCCTATCTAGAATATGGGAATAATAATCATTATCTCATGAGAGTTGTTGTAACGCTCACAACCGGATAATACTTGTGAAGCACTTCCTTGAGTGGCATCAGAGGACAGGCAATGACTGACGATTCATGTCCATTAGACGTCCCACCTGGCCAGGCTCTTCGCTGAACCTTCAATGCCAGCAGTAGTACCCAATTCACCATCAGAGGGTGCCATGGGAAATCCAGTGTGGTGCTGTCACCAAGGCCCCCAGAAACCCTCAGAGCAAGCAAGGTCGGGGGGGGAGGATTTATGATCTTCTTTAGCTTGTGTCTTAATCCAACCCAGACAATCACTTTTCTCCTTAAATTTGAGAGGCCAAAATTCATATTTTTTTTTAACCAATTAAGGTGACATTAGGCAATCTTTGATCATAACATTCAACCCCACCAGTTCCTTCAAAGACTTGTTCTTATGTGCTAGAGAAAGCTATGCTCTCTGACAGGTCATAAATTCTTGAGTAAGTGTAAAACATCCCTTGCATTCGAGTGTGGAGGTTCCCATGGCATGTAACAATTTGCAACGATTTGAGAGTTATGGGATTTTCAGCCATGTAAAGTTGTAATGAAGAAATAAAGTTCTTACTAAAACCAGTGGTCTGTAGAAATTCCTTGAGACGAGGTAACAGCGTTCACAGTAGCGCTGCGAGCGCTAATGTCTTCAGGATTATCCAAAGCAGAACCACAGGCACTAACTTCAAACTGACGTTTCAACCCTCGCTTGGGTTTTCTTCAGAGCAATAACACCAGTCTCAGCTGGTGGATGGCTGAAAATCCCATAACTCTCAAATCGTTGCAAATCCCTTGCATTATTATTTTTCTGTTCTCATTATTACGGGCAATTCATACAGCACCATCTATGAGCAGTTCTAATGATAGCTCAGGCAGGGCCACCTTCATTGGAGGACTAGCAGTTGAATAAGTTTTAATTTCTTTTTTTTTCTGAAGGCTTAAACTCATTATCCACCTTCAAAGTGCCTTTCAGCAGCAGAAGAAAGACGTCATTAAGTCTGCAGGTGGTGCATTGCCCAAGGGATCCGGGAAGATGCAAATATGAAATTATTTTAAAAATGGACTTGGGGGCTTGGCAAAAACATGCCAGGTTTAAATATATATCTGTCTGGCTTAAGGTTCAAAAGAATCCAGGACAATGACCTAATTTGATGTCCATGAAGTCTTTGAAGTTGAGTTAAATCTTAAAGGAGAATTTACTCAATCCCCCTTCCCTCCCCAATGTTGTAGACCAAGGGTTCTCAACCCCTGACCGGCCGCGTACCACCTCCAGCGCCATTCGTCCTTTGAGTACCACTGGAAGTGACTGGCAATGACATCTTCATCAGTTACTTCTGGGTATTCATGTTTTTGGAGCCAGTAAATGCAGGCAGGAAGATCAGGGTGGGCGGGACATACCCTCTTTCTCTCCTTAGACTTACACCAGCTAAAGAGCTGGCACAGGTCTGAGGAGTCCCATTGATGATTGGAAGGCTTATGGGAAAATAAGGGAAAATATGTTTCCCAAGCCTCCCAATTTCTCTCTCTCTTCCCCCCCCCCAACATAGTATGCACCGCAGCCCATTTGACACAGCTGCCTACTATGATGGGGAAAAGGATATTATTGGGCTTTTTAATGTATTTTTCCAGTATTTTTTATTATTATTATCAAAGTACATATGAACAAAAGCAGTTATGACACACACAAAAACACATTCATCAGATGTTT
Source organism: Plestiodon gilberti rubricaudatus (assembly GCA_026170595.1). Lineage (NCBI taxonomy): Eukaryota > Metazoa > Chordata > Lepidosauria > Squamata > Scincidae > Plestiodon > Plestiodon gilberti. Next base: position 26,990,163 of record JANXHW010000009.1, read on the forward strand.
ATTTTATTCCCCATCTTGTACACACATTTCCTACCCAAATGGCGGATGTGATCAGACATTGTACATTTAGCTTTCAGATACGGAATGCATAGAATCCATAGACACAGGGCCGGCCCATCCATGAGGCCAACTGAATCATTCACCTCAGGCAGCAGATTGACCCATCTCTGTCCATGAAATCTTGCAATTGTTTCAAATTCAATATGCTTACTGTACAGGTGGGCCCCCGTATCCACGAATTCGCTATCCACGGTTTCAGTTATCCACAGATTGTGGGGACCCTCCCCCCCAGGCTGTTACTTTTTCCCCAGAAAGCTGTTTCTTTCTTAAACAAACAGGAGAAGCAGCCTCTGGCTGCTTATTGCAGGCAAGTAGAACGAGACTAAGTCCTAGAGAGGCTCTGCAAGGTTAACAGAAACCTTGCAGAGCCTCTCTAGGATTTAGTCTTGTTCTACTTGCCTGCAATGGAGGCTGCTTCTCTGTTTGTTTTAAGGAAGAAACAAAGCTTGCTGAAAGAAAAATCAGAGCTGGGGGGGGGGTGCGCACGCCTGCCTGCAGGGGAGGCAGGTTGGGGGCCCCTCACTGAAACCATGCCCTCAGGAAACCATGGAGGGGGTGTTTGCTCCTATCCACAGTTTCAAGTATCCACGGAGGGACCTGGAACATATCCCCAGCGGATATGGGGGGGAATACTGTAGTTGTTTTTTCCCCATAGTATGTACTTGTACTTGATCCTAAAACAGTACTTGTACATTTACTAGGATTGTACTTGATCCTAAAACAGGAGAGTCCTTCCCCCCCCCCTTGGATGAGAGTTACAAATAAACGCACGCACACCACAGATTATAACTTAGGGCCGGTAATTGGATGATGCAGGCTAGATGATCCTAAGTGAATTAAGGACAAATGTCCTCATGTCCCGCTCCTCTTCGCTGAGCACCGTTCCGGTTTTCATGATCACCCTCTTTAACATGATGGGTTAAATACAGTGTATTTAATCCAATGTATGACTAGGAATGCAGGAAGCTGCTTCCGACTGAGTCAGTCCCTTGGACCACTCTGGCCAGTATTGACCAGCATTGATTGGCAGCCACTCTCACGGGTTTCAGGAAGGAATTTTTCTCCTGGCGATGCTGCTGGGCAATCGCACCTGGGACTCTTCTGAGTGCAAAGCGTTGAGTGAATTCATTAGTCAGTGAATTACTATTATTACTAATAATGGCATTCGTGATAACGCTGATGCTACATGGGCATCCCAATCCTGTCTAGCAGGATGCCGGCTGCATCCTGAGCAGGATTGGGCCTGCCCCGGCGCAGCTGGCTACCTCCTCGGGGTAAAGGGACATTTGTCCATTTCCTCCGAATAACACACCAGCTGCTGCAATGGGTCTCCTCGTACGCTAGGTGGCAATTTTGCTGGCGTACATTCGAGAGGCCCGTGTAATGGCCAACAGACCCAGGAAGGGGGATAAGATATGGCTTCCACAGATCCCTACCCTTTCCTGGGCCTCTTACTCTTACCGTTCCACCGTGGCACTACTCTGTCCTGCGGCGCCGGGGGGGGGCGGTGCAAGTCTCTCCGCAGGCACCACTTACACTGCAGGTGCCGCAAACATCCCTTACAGCCTTACTCGACTGCAACTTGCTTAAAAGTAAAATGCCATACACGTTTCCTTGGGGTAGCTCCCATTGAACTCTAGGAAACTTACTTATGACTAGGAGTGGGCTGCCAGTTTGTGAAACCAATGCCGTAGCTTAGGCTTCTCTTGTTGAACCTCTGCCTATCCTCCCACTCCTGTTGTCTTGATATCCTTGTGTCAGTATCAAAATTGTAAGCACCTTACAGCCAGGGACCTAGGTTTTCACTCTCATGGCTAGTTACAGTATACAACCAGTGGTTCCCAATCTTTTTCAAGCCACGGCTCTCTTGACTTACTGGTCTGTTGCCCACGGCTCCCCAGATGAACTGTTCCCAGAACCGACCAAGGGAGCTGACAATGTGTGGTGCACTAAAGAGACAGACACTCTTTACATGCTCAGAGGCACCCTTTCTTAGGGGTATATAATATGTATATTCCCAAAACGAGCCCTAAAGTGGATTTGTCACACTTATGCCAAGCAGCAACGAAGCCAAGAGCACAGTCCATGGGTGACGGCAGGGTTGGGATGCTGCCCTCTCTCTCCTTTGGTGGGTCTGGGGCATCTACCTGCTGGAGGGAGAGGATGCCGTCTGCATTGGTCCCGTTCACCCCAATAGCACTCTCATGAAAATTGGCGGCAAATGGCATGGCTCAAAAGTGCCCTGAAAAGCCGGCAATATATAAGGGAGGGGGTGGAGTTAGTGACTTCAGGGATGCTGTATGAAACCTGGGATACTCAGGGTGGCCGGGGAAAGCAAGGGGGCCAATTGACGACGTGCAGAATAGCCCAGCGGGCTCCAGAGTAAGCGATTTAAAAAGGGGGAGGGTAAAATAAGGAAGGGCTCCTTGAATGCAGAGGTAACTGGGAATTGGGATGGCTGAGCAAGACGCCGGAGAACTGGGGGAATTTCCGAGAAGGAAGCACGTGCTAGTCTAGGTGCCTGGTCTGGGATTTTCCTCCTCTCCTCTGTCCCATGGCTGGCGAGCTCTGTGCACCAGCCCTGTGCTGCCTTTGAAGCCCTCCGCCATTGCCCTCTTAAAGACACATGCACCCCTCCGATGCTAAGGAGGAATGAGAAAGAGGCTGGGCTCGATCTAATGTACTTGCTTCTTCCTTGACCTCTTTCCTCCTGCACACTCCTCAGAGAGAGAGAAACGCAGGCAGATCAAAGAGAAGAAGAGTGGGGTGGGCGTGCTCCTGGTCCTTCCCGGAGCGATTTTGCCTGCCTGCGACAGGAGGGTGAAGCCGAAATTTGCAAAAGAGGATCCAGAAGACCGGAGGTACCAGGAAGGCAGTATGGGTTTATTTAGAACGACGGAGAGGTGGACAACATTCCAAGGGTTTAGAATGAAGACCTCGTGCTGTTTCCAGCACACACTTTTATACACCAGAACAATAGCATGTCACATGGTAGAACGGAAGAAACATACTTTTCAAAGTCATACAGTTTACACAATAGTTTTGATCTGCGATTTACAGGCAACAATAAGAGCAATACTGGGCTGAACAAAACATCCGACTGTCCTTGATGGTTCACGATGGTCCTAGCAGCGATTCCTGGATGACTTGATTGAGTTAGCTTGCCTTGATTAAGTTGCCCTCCCTTCCGCCCATTTAACAGCTTAGTGTGTGTGTGCTTATACGGAAAGGAGAAGACAAAAGGAGGTTGCCAAATGTGAGATTTCCTCCTGGTGACAGGGTGGGGGCAGATATAAAAAGTGTAAAAACGAACATAACCAGAATAAAACAAGAATAATATTTTTTTCCGCATGGGAAATGGGCGCCACGGCAGCTTGGATGCAGCAGGGACAGGGCTTTGTGGAGGCAGGTGGCTGGGTGTGGGTGCGCCCAGAGGCGAGGCAGAAAGGAAGACTGGCTGGCAAGGATCATTACCTGCTCATGGGGGTGGTGGACTCCAAAATGCTGCAGTTGAACAAGGAGAATGTAAACGCAGCACTAGCGAGCCAAGAAGGAGAGAGAACGCTGGATTTGAGGGTGGGGGTGGGGCTTCAAGGGACTATTCCGCGGCTCCCCTGGCTGTCTTCCAAGACGCACTAGGGAGTCGCGACTCACAGTTTGAGTACCACTGCCCTAGGGGTACGCAGGCCTCTTGCTGGGGGTACGCCAAGCCCTGCCCCTTATTTGCCCCATCAGCAGCTAATTTAGTTTTAATCAACATGGATTTAAAATTGTAATTATTTTTGGAGTCCTTCTAACTCTCTGATTTTGGTTTTGGGCTTATTTTTGTACTTTGGAAAATGTACTTCGGTGGGGTGGGGGAGGGAGGAGCTGATTTTGGGAAGTGTGACTTGGAGGAAAAAAAAAAGAGATCCTTGCATGGCTGTCTCTCTCTCTCACACTCACAGAGTTAAAAAAGGTATTTTTTTCACATTTAAAATTATTTAGTACTTTTTAATTTAATGACTAATTACCTAATTAATTAATTGATTGATTGATTGATCCAATTAATTAGCAGTTAGTTAGCAGGGGGTACTTCAGAAAATTGGACCGTGATAGGGGGTACCTGGGCCTCCAAAGGTTGGGAACCCCTGCTCTAGGGGGAGAGTCTCCAGCCCTCTGCTCTCATCGCCTGCCCATTTCAATGTTGCACGATATCATCTTTGAGATGTGGGTGGGCAAACCTGTGCACAGTATACCCCAAATGCAACCACATCTGTATATGGTCATCCATCACTTTCTTAATGACCCCTGGCAGGGCTTTGGTGTTTTTCACAGCTGCTGTCCACTAAAGCTGCAATCCTATGCACACATCCCTGGGAGGAGCAGAGCAATCCTGCCTAAGTATCCGGTGTTCGTCCCCTGGCCCCAATGGGCTTTCTCAGATTTCCACCAGCTATTTAGGTGGTGGAAGCAAGAGGAGGCCATGTAAAGGCCATGCTGGCCAGAACGGGGATGGGGATATGGCGGCCACCATCCCCGCCCCCTCCGAGGCCAGCTCGGCTAATGGCCCCATCCCTCACCGCCTGGTCCGCCCCCACGCCCGCTGGGGGATCTCTTATCTCCTCCGGCGGCCACAGAGGCATTCTGGCGGCGGAGTAAGGGCTGCCGGCCTCGTGCTGCCGGCCCTTACTCTAGAGTCGTCGTGAACGTGCTTTATGGCACATTTGCGATGGCTTCCGGCGGCGGTGCGCTTGCTCCGCCGCCGGAGGTTTGCGCAGGATTGGGCTCTCCACCACAAAACCAGAATCTTTCTTGATTAGACCTTTCCAGTTGAATTCAAGAAATCTTAATTATTTTGGCCCAACCTGGATCACTTTAGGACGGCCCAATCCCCTAGGCCATTTATGATCTATGGCTACACAGCTGCTGTAGGTCCACGGAGACAGGCTACCAGAAGGCCTACCAAGGGGTAAGTAAAAAAGTTACCCCCCCCGTTGGACTTCTGGTCAACCCAGTGGCGTCGCTCCGGTAGGGGCGGGGCCATAAGTATCGCTCCGTCCTAGACCCTTTACCGAGCGAGCAGGAGGCGGCCCCGCCCCCTCGCTGTCGGAGCCTTTCCCCTGCGGAGAAAGCAGCAGGCAGGGTCTCTTGCCTGCTGCTTTCTCCGCAGGGGAAAGGCTCCGACAGTGAGGGGGCGGGGCCGCCTCCTGCTCGCTCAGTAAAGGGTCTAGGACAGAGCGATACTTACGGCCCCGCCCCTACCAGAGCAATGCCACTGGGTCAACCCCCCCATCATAATATGCGGCACACACTCTGGTGGCGCTTCTGTATGCTATAGCATGGTGGGAGATAGGATTGGGCTGTGAACCCTTTCATTGCTTTTTCACTCTGTTGGAGAGAAGCTTCCATAGGTTCTTGAAGTCCAATTGGGTTGTCATCATGCTTGGCACATACACACCTGTTTCAAACTCAGGCACACTGCATCATAGGTTTTGTTGTCCCTCTCACTGCTCAATAGCATTGATGCTTCTTGCATGGTGCAACTCAGAGATCTGTCGAGTGTGTTCTGTCGAAAACCGGCAAGTATGGTAGCCTAAAGGAGTCCATTAGCAAAATGGATGGTTTGAGCAAGAAGCCCAGGAGATGAATGCATTTGCCATGAAAACATGTGGTCTTTCTCCAGGGAAGATGGACCAGTGATCTGACCTTCAGAAGGCAACTCTACTCAGGCATTTTGGAAGACCCCATGCACCAACCACAATAAACGTATCTCCATAATATCTCCAGATGACTGAGACAAGAGAGCAAATCCATACACTGTAGGAAAATTTGCATGTGTGTGTGTGGGGGGGGGTAGTGATTTTATACTTTATCTTGGGGAATGAAAATAATTCTTGTCCAAGAGCTGTTGATATGAATGAGGAAACCATGTGGGCAACAGGACATGATATCAGGGGTCAGAATGTGTTTATGTGCCTGACTTATGATCTGAAAATAAGGTGACGGGGTCAAGAACTGTAACTGAAGCTTAGGGTGCAGCTGGAATAAGGGCCAGACAAAGAGCAAGAGGCCAACCTTGCTGTATTTGCAGAAGCAGAAGGTCCGAGCAGTCACTGCAGCCAAGCTGATATGGTCTTGGGGTCTTTTGGGCCCCTTTTCAAAGGGAATGGGGGAGGGTAGCAACAGCGGGAAACGTCTCAGGAGCCCAGGTCTACCAGGCTTCCCGATGCAGCGCCCAGGTCTACCTGCCCAGTAGACCTGGCCTCCTGGTTAGTCCGGCCTCCATCTTTCACTCTCCATGAGGCCAGCTGAGATCCCAGGAAACTTCTGGGGCCCCTCTTTTGGCTCCTGGGTCCCCTTTTTGACCCTGGACCTGGGTACAACTTACCCCCTTTACCTCCCTCTCATGAGGATGGCCCATGAACAACACCAACACTGTTTAAATTTTTTGAATGGTCCTCGGAATGGGAGGACAGCGCACACACACACACGACCCGTGTTTGCTACAGATGAGTGAGATTATGTTTCTGGCATGACCCCACACAGGGCCTCTGAGAGGGGGGTTAAGGGGGTACAATTGTACCCAGGCCCAGGGCCAAAAGTGGGTCCAAAAGGGGCAAAAATGGGGCCCAGGTCAGGAGCCAAGTTTACAGGAAGGGAAGGGGCCCAAAAGAAACTTTGTACCCCCTGCTAAAATTCCTCTGAGTGGCCACACCCATGGCTGTGAGCTTCACACAGATGTGACGGCGGGAATGTTATGGCGCACAAGCCACAAACACACAGAGACGACAGATCTGATGCTGCAGCGAAGCTTTAATGACAAAGGTGGAATGGAGCAAACGCTCCCCGAGAGCATCCATTTCAAAGCAGCAGAGCGAGACGGACGTCCAAAAGAGACTGACGTTCGCGATCAGACATGGCGGTCCAGTCGAGTCCCGTAACATGAGAGCAATGCGTGTGGGGAGGGGAAAGCAGAGGAATGGAGGAGCAAGCAGATGTGGGGGGTCACATCCAGGAGGCCGTAAGCGCCATGTGCCCCCTTGCGTTAGTGATGTTGCTTTCCATGCCACAAGTGGATGAGATGCCAGGAAGCCAAGCAAGGTATAAGAAGAAGAAGCACATTGGAAGGCATTTATGGCTTGGATGTTCGATAAGCTAAGCATCTGGAAAACCCGTCAGTGGGTATTTTTTTTTTTTTTTTTGCATTGACGATTCTCAGGTTTTCTGACATCCAGGCCTGGGAGATCATTTGTTGTAAACCCAAATCATACACATCAATGGCTGGTGGTTCCTATAGGGTGAGCATTCCCTTTCTTAGCAGGGCCGGGACACAAGACCTCGCTTACTCCCAAGGAGCCCTGAACCACTGGAGAGAATGGCGCCAGATGAGCCGCCACCGCAGGCGGAGTAGCCTCCTACGCGCAACGGCTCACAGGTGGCGGCGAGGATAGCTCCAGGGACCACAATATTAAACGGAGGGGGTTGGATCACAATTTCCGACGGTGGGGTCTGGTTGACGCATGACACGTTGGCCCCGGCGACGATGCCGAGGCTGCTTGCCGACACTGGTCCACCGCCCGAGAGCGCTCCACAAGGCGAAGAGCAGGAACTCAGCGAGCCCAGACCGCCAATGGGGTACCAAGATGAAGCACAGGAAGGGGGCAGGCAGGTTGGGATGGTGCAGGATGGGGGGCAACAAGACATCTTCGAAGAATTGAGTGGAGTCTGCAGTGGCTAGATCGGGTTTTGGTGGTGGGGAAAAAAAGAAGAAGAGAGTGAGCCACCATAGGAGAGTTTTGAGGAGCAGTTCAACATTCCCACCCAAGGGAGGCATCAATCGAGTTTTGAAGGAAGCAAAGCAAACCTGAGAAGACCAGTGAATCAAAGCATAGCAAACCTGAGAAGACCAGTGAATCAAAGCATAGCAAATCTGAGAGGACCAGTGAATCATCCTCACACAAGTCTTTGTGCAAAGCCATACTTGGACTCTGCAGACACATGAATGCAGGTGTTAGCCAAGCTAATGGTGTCATTGTCCTCAGCCTCTCTCCACCTGCTGGGAGTCCTGGACCAGTGAAGGATTTCAGTATGTCCTGGCCCAAATGAAATCTGGGACTAGCCTGACAGTACAAGCCTATGGTGTCAGTCTACGCAGAAGCAAGTCCCATTGTGTTCAATGGTGCTTACTCCCAGGAAAGCGTGCATTGGATTGCAGACTGACAATGTCACCTAGCCTGATGCCTCAAACTGAATTTAGAGTTCCCTGCTTGGGAAAACTCATGTTTCTCTGCAGAGACACTAGAGCGCAATAACAAAATATGTGCTTTGGATACCAAAGACCCCAGATTTAATCTCTAGCTGAAAGGTCCAGTTGACATCTCCAGTGACAACGATCAGGACACAGGTCCCGGGAAGCCCTGGGGAGCCACTGCCAGGCAGAGCAGTCAGCTAAATGGACTTTCTGCATAAGGCTGCTTGAGACGCTCCTCGGTGGGGCCCTTCCCTGCTTTGAGAAGGTCCTCACAGCAGCAGGCCATGTGCTACTTCTCCAGCCCTCCCTCCATACGGACCCCATGTATTGATGACATGGGTGGACCTTAACTCAGTTGCAGAGAATATACACATGGGGATAGAGAACAACAACAACAACAGTACTATTACTTATCCTATTCTATATTCTGGTGTGTGTGTGTGTGTGAAATATTTCTTCACCCGGTGCGTAATTAAAATGTGGAACTCCTTGCCACAGGATGCGGTGACGGCGCCTAAAGGCCTTGAACAGGAGATCGGACAGATTGATGGAGGAAACATCCATCACAGGTTACAAGCCATGATGACTGTATGCAAACTCTGAGTTTTGAAGGTAGCCTTTCTCTGTGCCAGATGCAAAGGAGTGGCTACAGGATACACGTCTCTTGTGGTCTTGTGTGCTCCCAGAGGCATTTGGTGGGCAGAGAGAGAGAGAGAGAGAGAGAGAGAGAGAGAGAGAGAGAGAGAGAGAGAGAGAGAGAGAGGCCACACATGCCAAAGGGAAAACAGTCAATCCCATTGCCCCATGCTTCTCATGGAGAATGTCCCCTTTACATGTAGAGATCCTGTTCCTAATATATTCCAGTAGAACTGGGAAGATCATTGTCTAAACCCCAAGAGAGACTCCTAGTTTACCGAGAGCTAGCTGGTGCAATGATCTGACTCTATAGTTCTAAGGCAGCTTCCTAGCAGTCTCTCACTCAGAAAAGCTTCTGCTGCAATACATTTCCTAGTGCTACAGAACTCTTCAATAGTTTCAGAGAGAGAGAGAGAGAGAGAGAGAGAGAGAGAGAGAGAGAGAGAGAGAGAGAGAGAGAGAGAGAGAGCATGCATGAATGTGATCAGACAGGAGTCAAAACGTTTGCTTGCTTACCAAATCCTGAGCAGGTCAGAAGCAGAGAGGAACTGTTGGGGAGAGCCTTGCATAGCGAGTCCTTTTATACTCACCCTCCTTGCAGAATCACAGCTCAGTGACTTATGCCCCAGTCCAAACAGCCTTGCTTATTAGATCGAAATGCCTCAATTTGCAGCCCCACCACATCGGATGTGTATATTATACACTGGGAGTCCCCTTTCATTTGAGCAGATTACAGGCCTTGCCAGAACAACATGCTCTGTTCAATCATTCAGCATTTGTGAGCTGTCATTTTTGTATACATGATCATTGTCATCACTGGTGTTCCGAGGGTGGTGCGGAAACGTAAGTGGAGCAGGACGCCGCTACGAGCATGTAAGCGGCCCCTCCCCCTTACCAGTTGGAGCCATTTCCAGCGGGCAATGGCTAATGCGTGCATGGCTCTGCTTACACGCACATAGTGGCGTCCTGCTCCACTTACGTTTATATCTTTTTCCCCAGCGCGTAAGTGTGGAACTCCTTGTCACAAGATGTGATGATGGCACCTGGCCTGGATGTCTTTATAAGACAATTGGACAGGTTGATGGATGGAGGAAAGGTCCATCACAGGTTACAAGTCTTGATGACTGTGTGCAACCTCTGGGTTTTAGAGGTAGTCTATCTCTGAATGTCCGGTGCAAGGGAGTAGCTACAGAATACAGGTATCTTGTTGTCTTGAGTGCTTCCTGCAGCATCTGGTGGGGCCACTGTGAGATACAGGAAGCTGGACTAGGTGGGTCCTTGGCCTGATCCAGCAGGGCTCTTTTAGGTTTCTTAACTGCTATTGATTACAGTACTCCCCCCATATCCGCTGGGGATATGTTCCAGGCCCCTCCGTGGATACTTGAAACCATGGATAGGAGCGAACACCCCCTCCATGGTTTCCTGAGGGCCCCCGCCCTGCCTCCCCTGCGGGCAGGCGTGCGCACCCCCCCAGCTCTGATTTTTCTTTCAGCAAGCTTTGTTTTTTCCTTAAAACAAACAGAGAAGCCCGCAGGGGAGGCAGAGATTAAGTCCTAGAGAACCTTGCAGAGCCTCTCTAGGACTTAGTCTCATTCTACTTGCCTGCAATAAGCAGCCAGAGGCTGCTTCTCCTGTTTGTTTAAGGAAGAAACGAAGCTTACTGGGAAAAAAATAAAAGCCTGGGGGGGTGTCCCCGTGATCCGTGGATAACTGAAACCGTGGATAGCAAATTCGTGGATATGGGGGCCCACCTGTATTGCTTTGCTTTGGTCACTGTGCCTTTCCATTTTGTATTGCCCTTTTTATTTGCTGTGTGCTGTATAATCTTTTTGGGTGGGTTCCTCTTTGCCTTTTTGTTTTGTTTTTTTAATTGCATTTTTATTCTGTTTTCAACTTTTCTGTGAGCTGACTTCTACCCTTGGAGATCAGGGCAGACTACAAATATTTTTTTAAAAATACAGAAATTACTCTTGCCTTTCTAGCCCATATGTTCAGAAAGCCAAAACTGAGGACTATGATGATGATGCCAATGCATCTTGTAGACATGAGTAGCAATGGAGAAAGCAAAAACACTCTGTATATGCTCAGATTCACTGCCATTTTGTAATTACTTTCCTGTACCAGGAGTGAACTCTGGAATTCAGAGATTCAAATTAACGTTTGCTGATAAACGCTGCCATTTACTGGTGATCTATTGAGATGGATGTTTTGTTAATACTTTCTACCTTCAGGGAAGTGTCTCCAGCTTGATTCATCTGTTGCAAAACCTCTGTGCTTTTGATGTGCACCCTGCAGGCACTGCCCAGGATATTTAAGCATGACAGCTAATGTAGTGTACAGGTTAAGAGAATGAGCTATGAAGCAGGAACTCTCTGGTTGGATTCTTGCCTCTGCCATGAACTGACTCGGTGGCCTTAGGGACGTTGCTCCCTCTTAACCTCCTATCTAGAATATGGGAATAATAATCATTATCTCATGAGAGTTGTTGTAACGCTCACAACCGGATAATACTTGTGAAGCACTTCCTTGAGTGGCATCAGAGGACAGGCAATGACTGACGATTCATGTCCATTAGACGTCCCACCTGGCCAGGCTCTTCGCTGAACCTTCAATGCCAGCAGTAGTACCCAATTCACCATCAGAGGGTGCCATGGGAAATCCAGTGTGGTGCTGTCACCAAGGCCCCCAGAAACCCTCAGAGCAAGCAAGGTCGGGGGGGGAGGATTTATGATCTTCTTTAGCTTGTGTCTTAATCCAACCCAGACAATCACTTTTCTCCTTAAATTTGAGAGGCCAAAATTCGTATTTTTTTTTAACCAATTAAGGTGACATTAGGCAATCTTTGATCATAACATTCAACCCCACCAGTTCCTTCAAAGACTTGTTCTTATGTGCTAGAGAAAGCTATGCTCTCTGACAGGTCATAAATTCTTGAGTAAGTGTAAAACATCCCTTGCATTCGAGTGTGGAGGTTCCCATGGCATGTAACAATTTGCAACGATTTGAGAGTTATGGGATTTTCAGCCATGTAAAGTTGTAATGAAGAAATAAAGTTCTTACTAAAACCAGTGGTCTGTAGAAATTCCTTGAGACGAGGTAACAGCGTTCACAATAGCGCTGCGAGCGCTAATGTCTTCAGGATTATCCAAAGCAGAACCACAGGCACTAACTTCAAACTGACGTTTCAACCCTCGCTTGGGTTTTCTTCAGAGCAATAACACCAGTCTCAGCTGGTGGATGGCTGAAAATCCCATAACTCTCAAATCGTTGCAAATCCCTTGCATTATTATTTTTCTGTTCTCATTATTACGGGCAATTCATACAGCACCATCTATGAGCAGTTCTAATGATAGCTCAGGCAGGGCCACCTTCATTGGAGGACTAGCAGTTGAATAAGTTTTAATTTCTTTTTTTTTCTGAAGGCTTAAACTCATTATCCACCTTCAAAGTGCCTTTCAGCAGCAGAAGAAAGACGTCATTAAGTCTGCAGGTGGTGCATTGCCCAAGGGATCCGGGAAGATGCAAATATGAAATTATTTTAAAAATGGACTTGGGGGCTTGGCAAAAACATGCCAGGTTTAAATATATATCTGTCTGGCTTAAGGTTCAAAAGAATCCAGGACAATGACCTAATTTGATGTCCATGAAGTCTTTGAAGTTGAGTTAAATCTTAAAGGAGAATTTACTCAATCCCCCTTCCCTCCCCAATGTTGTAGACCAAGGGTTCTCAACCCCTGACCGGCCGCGTACCACCTCCAGCGCCATTCGTCCTTTGAGTACCACTGGAAGTGACTGGCAATGACATCTTCATCAGTTACTTCTGGGTATTCATGTTTTTGGAGCCAGTAAATGCAGGCAGGAAGATCAGGGTGGGCGGGACATACCCTCTTTCTCTCCTTAGACTTACACCAGCTAAAGAGCTGGCACAGGTCTGAGGAGTCCCATTGATGATTGGAAGGCTTATGGGAAAATAAGGGAAAATATGTTTCCCAAGCCTCCCAATTTCTCTCTCTCTTCCCCCCCCCAACATAGTATGCACCGCAGCCCATTTGACACAGCTGCCTACTATGATGGGGAAAAGGATATTATTGGGCTTTTTAATGTATTTTTCCAGTATTTTTTATTATTATTATCAAAGTACATATGAACAAAAGCAGTTATGACACACACAAAAACACATTCATCAGATGTTTATTTTATTCCCCATCTTGTACACACATTTCCTACCCAAATGGCGGATGTGATCAGACATTGTACATTTAGCTTTCAGATACGGAATGCATAGAATCCATAGACACAGGGCCGGCCCATCCATGAGGCCAACTGAATCATTCACCTCAGGCAGCAGATTGACCCATCTCTGTCCATGAAATCTTGCGATTGTTTCAAATTCAATATGCTTAGTGTACAGGTGGGCCCCCGTATCCACGAATTCGCTATCCACGGTTTCAGTTATCCACAGATTGTGGGGACCCTCCCCCCCAGGCTGTTACTTTTTCCCCAGAAAGCTGTTTCTTTCTTAAACAAACAGGAGAAGCAGCCTCTGGCTGCTTATTGCAGGCAAGTAGAACGAGACTAAGTCCTAGAGAGGCTCTGCAAGGTTAACAGAAACCTTGCAGAGCCTCTCTAGGACTTAGTCTTGTTCTACTTGCCTGCAATGGAGGCTGCTTCTCTGTTTGTTTTAAGGAAGAAACAAAGCTTGCTGAAAGAAAAATCAGAGCGGGGGGGGGGGGGGTGCGCACGCCTGCCCGCAGGGGAGGCAGGGTGGGGGCCCCTCACAGAAACCATGCCCTCAGGAAACCATGGAGGGGGTGTTTGCTCCTATCCACAGTTTCAAGTATCCACGGAGGGACCTGGAACATATCCCCAGCGGATATGGGGGGGAATACTGTAGTTGTTTTTTCCCCATAGTATGTACTTGTACTTGATCCTAAAACAGTACTTGTACATTTACTAGGATTGTACTTGATCCTAAAACAGGAGAGTCCTTCCCCCCCCCCTTGGATGAGAGTTACAAATACACGCACGCACACCACAGATTATAACTTAGGGCCGGTAATTGGATGATGCAGGCTAGATGATCCTAAGTGAATTAAGGACAAATGTCCTCATGTCCTGCTCCTCTTCGCTGAGCACCGTTCCGGTTTTCATGATCACCCTCTTTAACATGATGGGTTAAATACAGTCCTACACTAAACAATGTATGACTAGGAATGCAGGAAGCTGCTTCCGACTGAGTCAGTCCCTTGGACCACTCTGGCCAGTATTGACCAGCATTGATTGGCAGCCACTCTCACGGGTTTCAGGAAGGAATTTTTCTCCTGGCGATGCTGCTGGGCAATCGCACCTGGGACTCTTCTGAGTGCAAAGCGTTGAGTGAATTCATTAGTCAGTGAATTACTATTATTACTAATAATGGCATTTGTAATAACGCTGATGCTACATGGGCATCCCAATCCTGTTGTAGCGGAATTTTTAAGCAGACTGATAATTAATAGGATCAGGAAGACTGGTGAACAAGGAAAAAGTATGGGTTTATTTGTTACGCAGCGCAGTGGACAGCCCCCAGTTGGGGAACTGACCTTTTTCTCCATGTGAGAGCAGTTTTTATACATTTCCAAGCAGAATATCACATGGTTGCTGAGAATGTGCATAGTCACAGAGTCATACAGGAAAAACAAGAGACTTTTGATTTACATTTTACAGAAAACAATGGGAACAATAGTGGGCTGAGCTAGTCAGAGGACCCTTGATGGTCCTTGATGGTCCTTGATGGTCCTATCCTTGAGTTCTGGGAGACTTAATTGAGTTAGCTCCGGGAGTCTCCCTGCACCCAGAGTCAGCCTAATGTGTATGCTCTCCTTGAAAGGAGGAAAGATTAAGTTTGCCAAATGTGAGGTTTTTCCTGTGACCTGGGGAGGCAGATATGAACAGAAACCAGGAAAATATTTTTCTGCATCACTGTCTAGCAGGATGCCGGCTGCATCCTGAGCAGGATTGGGCCTGCCCCGGCGCAGCTGGCTACCTCCTCGGGGTAAAGGGACATTTTTCCATTTACTCCGAATAACACACCAGCTGCTGCAATGGGTCTCCTCGTACGCTAGGTGGCAATTTTGCTGGCGTACATTCGAGAGGCCCGTGTAATGGCCAAAAGACCCAGGAAGGGGGATAAGATATGGCTTCCACAGATCCCTACCCTTTCCTGGGCCTCTTACTCTTACCGTTCCACCGTGGCACTACTCTGTCCTGCGGCGCCGGGGGGGGGGCGGTGCAAGTCTCTCCGCAGGCACCACTTACACTGCAGGTGCCGCAAACATCCCTTACAGCCTTACTCGACTGCAACTTGCTTAAAAGTAAAATGCCATACACGTTTCCTTGGGGTAGCTCCCATTGAACTCTAGGAAACTTACTTATGACTAGGAGTGGGCTGCCAGTTTGTGAAACCAATGCCGTAGCTTAGGCTTCTCTTGTTGAACCTCTGCCTATCCTCCCACTCCTGTTGTCTTGATATCCTTGTGTCAGTATCAAAATTGTAAGCACCTTACAGCCAGGGACCTAGGTTTTCACTCTCATGGCTAGTTACAGTATACAACCAGTGGTTCCCAATCTTTTTCAAGCCACGGCTCTCTTGACTTACTGGTCTGTTGCCCACGGCTCCCCAGATGAACTGTTCCCAGAACCGACCAAGGGAGCTGACAATGTGTGGTGCACTAAAGAGACAGACACTCTTTACATGCTCAGAGGCACCCTTTCTTAGGGGTATATAATATGTATATTCCCAAAACGAGCCCTAAAGTGGATTTGTCACACTTATGCCAAGCAGCAACGAAGCCAAGAGCACAGTCCATGGGTGACGGCAGGGTTGGGATGCTGCCCTCTCTCTCCTTTGGTGGGTCTGGGGCATCTACCTGCTGGAGGGAGAGGATGCAGTCTGCATTGGTCCCGTTCACCCCAATAGCACTCTCATGAAAATTGGCGGCAAATGGCATGGCTCAAAAGTGCCCTGAAAAGCCGGCAATATATAAGGGAGGGGGTGGAGTTAGTGACTTCAGGGATGCTGTATGAAACCTGGGGTACTCAGGGTGGCCGGGGAAAGCAAGGGTGCCAATTGACGACGTGCAGAATAGCCCAGCGGGCTCCAGAGTAAGCGATTTAAAAAGGGGGAGGGTAAAATAAGGAAGGGCTCCTTGAATGCAGAGGTAACTGGGAATTGGGATGGCTGAGCAAGACGCCGGAGAACTGGGGGAATTTCCGAGAAGGAAGCACGTGCTAGTCTAGGTGCCTGGTCTGGGATTTTCCTCCTCTCCTCTGTCCCATGGCTGGCGAGCTCTGTGCACCAGCCCTGTGCTGCCTTTGAAGCCCTCCGCCATTGCCCTCTTAAAGACACACGCACCCCTCCGATGCTAAGGAGGAATGAGAAAGAGGCTGGGCTCGATCTAATGTACTTGCTTCTTCCTTGACCTCTTTCCTCCTGCACACTCCTCAGAGAGAGAGAAACGCAGGCAGATCAAAGAGAAGAAGAGTGGGGTGGGCGTGCTCCTGGTCCTTCCCGGAGCGATTTTGCCTGCCTGCGACAGGAGGGTGAAGCCGAAATTTGCAAAAGAGGATCCAGAAGACCGGAGGTACCAGGAAGGCAGTATGGGTTTATTTAGAACGACGGAGAGGTGGACAACATTCCAAGGGTTTAGAATGAAGACCTCGTGCTGTTTCCAGCACACACTTTTATACACCAGAACAATAGCATGTCACATGGTAGAACGGAAGAAACATACTTTTCAAAGTCATACAGTTTACACAATAGTTTTGATCTGCGATTTACAGGCAACAATAAGAGCAATACTGGGCTGAACAAAACATCCGACTTTCCTTGATGGTTCACGATGGTCCTAGCAGCGATTCCTGGATGACTTGATTGAGTTAGCTTGCCTTGATTAAGTTGCCCTCCCTTCCGCCCATTTAACAGCTTAGTGTGTGTGTGCTTATACGGAAAGGAGAAGACAAAAGGAGGTTGCCAAATGTGAGATTTCCTCCTGGTGACAGGGTGGGGACAGATATAAAAAGTGTAAAAACGAACATAACCAGAATAAAACAAGAATAATATTTTTTTCCGCATGGGAAATGGGCGCCACGGCAGCTTGGATGCAGCAGGGACAGGGCTTTGTGGAGGCAGGTGGCTGGGTGTGGGTGCGCCCAGAGGCGAGGCAGAAAGGAAGACTGGCTGGCGAGGATCATTACCTGCTCATGGGGGTGGTGGACTCCAAAATGCTGCAGTTGAACAAGGAGAATGTAAACGCAGCACTAGCGAGCCAAGAAGGAGAGAGAACGCTGGATTTGAGGGTGGGGGTGGGGCTTCAAGGGACTATTCCGCGGCTCCCCTGGCTGTCTTCCAAGACGCACTAGGGAGTCGCGACTCACAGTTTGAGTACCACTGCCCTAGGGGTACGCAGGCCTCTTGCTGGGGGTACGCCAAGCCCTGCCCCTTATTTGCCCCATCAGCAGCTAATTTAGTTTTAATCAACATGGATTTAAAATTGTAATTATTTTTGGAGTCCTTCTAACTCTCTGATTTTGGTTTTGGGCTTATTTTTGTACTTTGGAAAATGTACTTCGGTGGGGTGGGGGAGGGAGGAGCTGATTTTGGGAAGTGTGACTTGGAGGAAAAAAAAAAGAGATCCTTGCATGGCTGTCTCTCTCTCTCACACTCACAGAGTTAAAAAAGGTATTTTTTTCACATTTAAAATTATTTAGTACTTTTTAATTTAATGACTAATTACCTAATTAATTAATTGAGTGATTGATTGATCCAGTTAATTAGCAGGGGGTACTTCAGAAAATTGGACCGTGATAGGGGCTACCTGGGCCTCCAAAGGTTGGGAACCCCTGCTCTAGGGGGAGAGTCTCCAGCCCTCTGCTCTCATCGCCTGCCCATTTCAATGTTGCACGATATCATCTTTGAGATGTGGGTGGGCAAACCTGTGCACAGTATACCCCAAATGCAACCACATCTGTATATGGTCATCCATCACTTTCTTAATGACCCCTGGCAGGGCTTTGGTGTTTTTCACAGCTGCTGTCCACTAAAGCTGCAATCCTATGCACACATCCCTGGGAGGAGCAGAGCAATCCTGCCTAAGTATCCGGTGTTCGTCCCCTGGCCCCAATGGGCTTTCTCGGATTTCCACCAGCTATTTAGGTGGTGGAAGCAAGAGGAGGCCATGTAAAGGCCATGCTGGCCAGAACGGGGATGGGGATATGGCGGCCACCATCCCCGCCCCCTCCCAGGCCAGCTCGGCTAATGGCCCCATCCCTCACCGCCTGGTCCGCCCCCACGCCCGCTGGGGGATCTCTTATCTCCTCCGGCGGCCACAGAGGCATTCTGGCGGCGGAGTAAGGGCTGCCGGCCTCGTGCTGCCGGCCCTTACTCTAGAGTCATCGTGAACGTGCTTTATGGCACATTTGCGATGGCTTCCGGCGGCGGTGCGCTTGCTCCGCCGCCGGAGGTTTGCGCAGGATTGGGCTCTCCACCACAAAACCAGCATCTTTCTTGATTAGACCTTTCCAGTTGAATTCAAGAAATCTTAATTATTTTGGCCCAACCTGGATCACTTTAGGACGGCCCAATCCCCTAGGCCATTTATGATCTATGGCTACTCAGCTGCTGTAGGTCCACGGAGACAGGCTACCAGAAGGCCTACCAAGGGGTAAGTAAAAAAGTTACCCCCCCGTTGGCCTTCTGGTCAACCCAGTGGCGTCGCTTCGGTAGGGGTGGGGCTGTAAGTATCGATCCATCTTAGACCCTTTACCGAGCGAGAAGGAGGCGGCCCCGCCCCCTCGCTGTCGGAGCCTTTCCCCTGCGGAGAAAGCAGCAGGCAGGGTCTCTTGCCTGCTGCTTTCTCCGCACGGGAAAGGCTCCGACAGTGAGGGGGCAGGGCCGCCTCCTGCTCGCTCAGTAAAGGGTCTAGGACAGAGCGATACTTACGGCCCCGCCCCTACCAGAGCAATGCCACTGGGTCAACCCCCCCATCATAATATGCAGCACACACTCTGGTGGCGCTTCTGTATGCTATAGCATGGTGGGAGATAGGATTGGGCTGTGAACCCTTTCATTGCTGATTCACTCTGTTGGAGAGAAGCTTCCATAGGTTCTTGAAGTCCAATTGGGTTGTCATCATGCTTGGCACATGCACACCTGTTTCAAACTCAGGCACACTGCATTTTGTTTCAAACTCAGGCACACTGCAAAAACACTGAGGTTTTGTTGTCCCTCTCACTGCTCAATAGCATTGATGCTTCTTGCATGGTGCAACTCAGAGATCTGTTGAGTGTGTTCTGTCGAAAACCGGCAAGTATGGTGGGCTAAAGGAGACCATTAGCAAAATGGATGGTTTGAGCAAGAAGCTCAGGAGATGAATGCATTTGCCATGAAAACATGTGGTCTTTCTCCAGGGAAGATGGACCAGTGATCTGACCTTCAGAAGGCAACTCTACTCAGGCATTTTGGAAGACCCCGTGCACCAACCACAATAAACTTATCTCCATAATATCTCCAGATGACTGAGACAAGAGAGCAAATCCATACACTGTAGGAAAATTTGCATGTGTGTGTGTGTGTGTGTCAGGGGGGAGTGATTTTATACTTTATCTTGGGGAATGAAAATAATTCTTGTCCAAGAGCTGTTGATATGAATGAGGAAACCATGTGGGCAACAGGACATGATATCAGGGGTCAGAATGTGTTTATGTGCCTGACTTATGATCTGAATATAAGGTTACGGGGTCAAGAACTGTAACTGAAGCTTAGGGTGCAGCTGGAATAAGGGCCAGACAAAGAGC
Source organism: Plestiodon gilberti rubricaudatus (assembly GCA_026170595.1). NCBI lineage: Eukaryota > Metazoa > Chordata > Lepidosauria > Squamata > Scincidae > Plestiodon > Plestiodon gilberti. Next base: position 27,009,925 of record JANXHW010000009.1, read on the forward strand.
AAGAGGCCAAACTTGCTGTATTTGCAGAAGCAGAAGGTCCGAGCCGTCACTGCAGCCAAGCTGATATGGTCTTGGGGTCTTTTGGGCCCCTTTTCAAAGGGAATGGGGGAGGGTAGCAACAGCGGGAAACGTCTCAGGAGCCCAGGTCTACCAGGCTTCCCGATGCAGCGCCCAGGTCTACCTGCCCAGTAGACCTGGCCTCCTGGTTAGTCCGGCCTCCATCTTTCACTCTCCATGAGGCCAGCTGAGATCCCAGGAAACTTCTGGGGCCCCTCTTTTGGCTCCTGGGTCCCCTTTTTGACCCTGGACCTGGGTACAACTTACCCCCTTTACCTCCCTCTCATGAGGATGGCCCATGAACAACACCAACACTGTTTAAATTTTTGAACGAATGTGAGGACAGCACACACACATACACACACACAAACACACACACACACACACACACACACACACACACACACACACACACACACGACCCGTGTTTGCTACAGATGAGTGAGATTATGTTTCTGGCATGACCCCACACAGGGCCTCTGAGAGGGGGGTAAAGGGGGTACAATTGTACCTGGGCCCAGGGCCAAAAGTGGGTCCAAAAGGGGCAAAAATGGGGCCCAGGTCAGGAGCCAAGTTTACATGAATGGAAGGGGCCCAAAAGAAACTTTGTACCCCCTGCTAAAATTCCTCTGAGTGGCCTTGACCCCACACCCATGGCTGTGAGCTTCACACAGATGTGACAGCGGGAATGTTATGGCGCACAAGCCACGAACACACAGAGACGACGGATCTGATGCTGCAGCGAAGCTTTAGTGACAAAGGTGGAATGGAGCAAACGCTCCCCGAGAGCATCCATTTCAAAGCAGCAGAGCGAGACGGACGTCCAAAAGAGACTGACGTTCGCAATCAGACATGGCGGTCCAGTCGAGTCCCGTAACATGAGAGCAATGCATGTGGGGAGGGTAAAACAGAGGAATGGGGGAGCTAGCAGATGTGGGGGGTCACATCCAGGAGGCTGTAAGCGCCATGTGCCCCCTTGCGTTAGTGATGTTGCTTTCCATGCCACAAGCGGATGAAATGCCAGGAAGCCAAGCAAGGTATAAGAAGAAGAAGCACATTGGAAGGCATTTATGGCTTGGATGTTCGATAAGCTAAGCATCTGGAAAACCCGTCAGTGGGTATTTTTTTTTTTGCATTGGCGATTCTCAGGTTTTCTGACATCCAGGCCTGGGAGATCATTTGTTGTAAACCCAAATCATACACATCAATGGCTGGTGGTTCCTATAGGGTGAGCGTTCCCTTTCTTAGCAGGGCCGGCACACAAGACCTCGCTGACTCCCAAGGAGCCCTGAACCACTGGAGAGAATGGCGCCAGATGAGCCGCCACCGCAGGCGGAGTAGCCTCCTACGCGCACCGGCTCACAGGAGGCGCCGAGGATAGCTCCAGGGATCACAATGTTAAACGGAGGGGGTTGGATCACAATTTCCGACGGTGGGGTCTGGTTGACGCATGACACGTTGGCCCCGGCGACGATGCCGAGGCTGCTTGCCGACACTGGTCCACCGCCCGAGAGCGCTCCACAAGGCGAAGAGCAGGAACTCAGCGAGCCCAGACCGCCAATGGGGTAGCAAGATGAAGCACAGGAAGGGGGCAGGCAGGTTGGGATGGTGCAGGATGGGGGGCAACAAGACATCTTCGAAGAATTGAGTGGAGTCTGCAGTGGCTAGATCGGGTTTTGGTGGTGGGGAAAAAAAAAAGAAGAGAGTGAGCCACCATAGGAGAGTTTTGAGGACCAGTTCAACATTCCCACCCAAGGGAGGCATCAATCGAGTTTTGAAGGAAGCAAAGCAAACCTGAGAAGACCAGTGAATCAAAGCATAGCAAACCTGAGAAGACCAGTGAATCAAAGCATAGCAAATCTGAGAGGACCAGTGAATCATCCTCACACAAGTCTTTGTGCAAAGCCATACTTGGACTCTGCAGACACATGAATGCAGGTGTTAGCCAAGCTAATGGTGTCATTGTCCTCAGCCTCTCTCCACCTGCTGGGAGTCCTGGACCAGTGAAGGATTTCAGTATGTCCTGGCCCAAATGAAATCTGGGACTAGCCTGACAGTACAAGCCTATGGTGTCAGTCTACGCAGAAGCAAGTCCCATTGTGTTCAATGGTGCTTACTCCCAGGAAAGCGTGCATTGGATTGCAGACTGACAATGTCACCTAGCCTGATGCCTCAAACTGAATTTAGAGGTCCCTGCTTGGGAAAACTCATGTTTCTCTGCAGAGACACTAGAGCGCAATAACAAAATATGTGCTTTGGATACCAAAGACCCCAGATTTAATCTCTAGCTGAAAGGTCCAGTTGACATCTCCAGTGACAACGATCAGGACACAGGTCCCGGGAAGCCCTGGGGAGCCACTGCCAGGCAGAGCAGTCAGCTAAATGGACTTTCTGCATAAGGCTGCTTGATACGCTCCTCGGTGGGGCCCTTCCCTGCTTTGAGAAGGTCCTCACAGCAGCAGGCCATGTGCTACTTCTCCAGCCCTCCCTCCATACGGACCCCATGTATTGATGACATGGGTGGACCTTAACTCAGTCGCAGAGAATATACACATGGGGATAGAGAACAACAACAACAACAGTACTATTACTTATCCTATTCTATATTCTGGTGTGTGTGTGTGTGTGTGTGTGTGTGAAATATTTCTTCACCCGGTGCGTAATTAAAATGTGGAACTCCTTTTTACAGGATGCGGTGACGGCGCCTAAAGGCCTTGAACAGGAGATCGGACAGATTGATGGAGGAAACATCCATCACAGGTTACAAGCCATGATGACTGTATGCAAACTCTGAGTTTTGAAGGTAGCCTTTCTCTGTGCCAGATGCAAAGGAGTGGCAACAGGATACACGTCTCTTGTGGTCTTGTGTGCTCCCAGAGGCATTTGGTGGGCAGAGAGAGAGAGAGAGAGAGAGAGAGAGAGAGAGAGAGGCCACACATGCCAAAGGGAAAACAGTCAATCCCATTGCCCCATGCTTCTCATGGAAAATGTCCCCTTTACATGTAGAGATCCTGTTCCTAATATATTCCGGTAGAACTGGGAAGATCATTGTCTAAACCCCAAGAGAGACTCCTAGATTACCGAGAGCTAGCTGGTGCAATGATCTGACTCTATAGTTCTAAGGCAGCTTCCTAGCAGTCTCTCACCCACTCTTCAATAGTTTCAGAGCAAGAGAGAGCGAGAGCGAGAGCGAGAGCGAGAGCGAGAGAGAGAGAGAGAGAGAGAGAGAGAGAGCATGCATGAATGTGATCAGACAGGAGTCAAAACGTTTGCTTGCTTACCAAATCCTGAGCAGGTCAGAAGCAGAGACGAACTGTTGGGGAGAGCCTTGCATAGCGAGTCCTTTTATACTCACCCTCCTTGCAGAATCACAGCTCAGTGCCTTATGCCCCAGTCCAAACAGCCTTGCTTATTAGATCGAAATGCCTCAATTTGCAGCCCCACCACATCGGATGTGTATATTATACACTGGGAGTCCCCTTTCATTTGAGCAGATTACAGGCCTTGCCAGAACAACATGCTCTGTTCAATCATTCAGCATTTGTGAGCTGTCATTTTTGTATACATGATCATTGTCATCACTGGTGTTCCGAGGGTGGTGCGGAAACGTAAGTGGAGCAGGACGCCGCTACGAGCATGTAAGCGGCCCCTCCCCCTTACCAGTTGGAGCCATTTCCAGCGGGCAATGGCTAATGCGTGCATGGCTCTGCTTACACGCACATAGTGGCGTCCTGCTCCACTTACGTTTATATCTTTTTCCCCAGCGCGTAAGTGTGGAACTCCTTGTCACAAGATGTGATGATGGCACCTGGCCTGGATGTCTTTATAAGACAATTGGACAGGTTGATGGATGGAGGAAAGGTCCATCACAGGTTACAAGTCTTGATGACTGTGTGCAACCTCTGGGTTTTAGAGGTAGTCTATCTCTGAATGTCCGGTGCAAGGGAGTAGCTACAGAATACAGGTATCTTGTTGTCTTGAGTGCTTCCTGCAGCATCTGGTGGGGCCACTGTGAGATACAGGAAGCTGGACTAGGTGGGTCCTTGGCCTGATCCAGCAGGGCTCTTTTAGGTTTCTTAACTGCTCTTGATTACAGTACTCCCCCCATATCCGCTGGGGATATGTTCCAGGCCCCTCCGTGGATACTTGAAACCATGGATAGGAGCGAACACCCCCTCCATGGTTTCCTGAGGGCCCCCGCCCTGCCTCCCCTGCGGGCAGGCGTGCGCACCCCCCCCAGCTCTGATTTTTCTTTCAGCAAGCTTTGTTTTTTCCTTAAAACAAACAGAGAAGCCCACAGGGGAGGCAGAGATTAAGTCCTAGAGAACCTTGCAGAGCCTCTCTAGGACTTAGTCTCGTTCTACTTGCCTGCAATAAGCAGCCAGAGGCTGCTTCTCCTGTTTGTTTAAGGAAGAAATGAAGCTTACTGGGGAAAAAAAAAGCCTGGGGGGGGTCCCCATGATCCGTGGATAACTGAAACCGTGGATAGCAAATTCGTGGATATGGGGGCCCACCTGTATTGCTTTGCTTTGGTCACTGTGCCTTCCCATTTTGTATTGCCCTTTTTATTTGCTGTGTGCTGTATAATCTTTTTGGGTGGGTTCCTCTTTGCCTTTTTGTTTTGTTTTTTTAATTGCATTTTTATTCTGTTTTCAACTTTTCTGTGAGCTGACGTCTACCCTTGGAGATCAGGGCAGACTACATATATTTTTTTTAAAATACAGAAATTACTCTTGCCTTTCTAGCCCATATGTTCAGAAAGCCAAAACTGAGGACTATGATGATGATGCCAATGCATCTTCTGGACATGAGTAGCAGTGGAGAAAGCAAAAACACTCTGTATATGCCCAGATTCACTGCCATTTTGTAATTACTTCCCTGTACCAGGACTGAACTCTGGAATTCAGAGATTCAAATTAACGTTTGCTGATAAACGCTGCCATTTACTGGTGATCTATTGAGATGGATGTTTTGTTAATACTTTCTACCTTCAGGGAAGTGTCTCCAGCTTGATTCATCTGTTGCAAAACCTCTGTGCTTTTGATGTGCACCCTGCAGGCACTGCCCAGGATATTTAAGCATGACAGCTAATGTAGTGTACAGGTTAAGAGAATGAGCTATGAAGCAGGAACTCTCTGGTTGGATTCTTGCCTCTGCCATGAACTGACTCGGTGGCCTTAGGGACGTTGCTCCCTCTTAGCCTCCTATCTAGAATATGGGAATAATAATCATTATCTCATAAGAGTTGTTGTAAGGCTCACAACCGGATAATACTTGTGAAGCACTTCCTTGAGTGGCATCAGAGGACAGGCAATGACTGACGGTTCATGTCCATTAGACGTCCCACCTGGCCAGGCTCTTCGCTGAACCTTCAATTCCAGCAGTAGTGCCCAATTCACCATCAGAGGGTGCCATGGGAAATCCAGTGTGGTGCTGTCACCAAGGCCCCCAGAACCCCTCAGAGCAAGCAAGGTCAGGGGGAGGAGGATTTATGATCTTCTTTAGCTTGTGTCTTAATCCAACCCAGACAATCACTTTTCTCCTTAAATTTGAGGGGCCAAAATTCATATTTTTTTTTAACCAATTAAGGTGACATTAGGCAACCTTTGATCAAAACATTCAACCCCACCAGTTCCTTCAAAGACTTGTTCTTATGTGCTAGAGAAAGCTATGCTCTCTGACAGGTCATAAATTCTTGAGTAAGTGGAAAACATCCCTTGCATTCGAGTGTGGAGGTTCCCATGGCATGTAACAATTTGCAACGATTTGAGAGTTATGGGATTTTCAGCCATGTAAAGTTGTAATGAAGAAATAAAGTTCTTACTAAAACCAGTGGTCTGTAGAAATTCCTTGAGACGAGGTAACAGCGTTCACAGTAGCGCTGCGAGCGCTAACGTCTTCAGGATTATCCAAAGCAGAACCACAGGCACTAACTTCAAACTGACGTTTCAACCCTCGCTTGGGTTTTCTTCAGAGCAATAACACCAGTCTCAGCTGGTGGATGGCTGAAAATCCCATAACTCTCAAATCGTTGCAAATCCCTTGCATTATTATTTTTCTGTTCTCATTAGTACGGACAATTCATACAGCACCATCTATGAGCAGTTCTAATGCTAGCTCAGGCAGGGCCACCTTCATTGGAGGACTAGCAGTTGAATACGTTTTAATTTCTTTTTTTTCTGAAGGCTTAAACTCATTATCCACCTTCAAAGTGCCTTTCAGCAGCAGAAGAAAGATGTCATTAAGTCAGCAGGTGGTGCATTGCCCAAGGGATCCGGGAAGATGCAAATATGAAATTATTTTAAAAATGGACTTGGGGGCTTGGCCAAACATGCCAGGTTTAAATATATATCTGTCTGGCTTAAGGTTCAAAAGAATCCAGGACAATGACCTAATTTGATGTCTATGAAGTCTTTGAAGTTGAGCTAAATCTTAAAGGAGAATTTACTCAATCCCCCCTCCCTCCCCAATGTTGTAGACCAAGGGTTCTCAACCCCTGACCGGCCGCGTACCACCTCTGGCGCCATTCGTCCTTTGAGTACCACTGGAAGTGACTGGCAATGACATCTTCATCAGTTACTTCTGGGTATTCATGTTCAGTAGCGTCACTAGGACGCGCGTCACCCTGGGGCAGGGGGCGCCCGTCACCCTAGTGACGCTACGATATCGTGGCGCGAGGGGCGAACCGGCTCCCCCCCGCGTCGCCCTCCGGTCGCTCCGAAGCCCTCAAAACGGGTCTGCGCATGCACACAAATCCGGGAAATACCCGGATGGACGTGCTGCCTGGGCCTAGCGCCGACGGGGTCGGACGCTCCGAGGCCGGCTCCCGGGCTGGCCTCTGAGCGTCCAAAGGGTGTCGCGCGTCACGGAGGTGGTGCGCGCGGGTTGCGCGCATCACCCCGGGGCGCGCGTCACCCGGGGCGCCCCGCCCACCCCGCCACGCTCCAGCGACGCCCCTGTTCATATTTTGGGAGCCAGTAAATGCAGGCAGGAAGATCAGGGTGGGCGGGACATACCCTCTTTCTCTCCTTAAGGCCGATGCAGACCGCACAAATTTCAGCGTGTCCCAGACGCCCGAGGAGCTTTGTCGAGCTGTGCTGAGGTGTCTGGTTACCATAGCGGAAGCGAGCGGAGGAGATGCGAACTCCCAAATTCCGGCACGATCGAAAATATTCCTGGCCCATATTTGAGGGGGCTGCTTCGCGGAGCTACTGCAGCCACCAATCAGATGAGAGGGGGAGGAGTGTTAGCCAATCACCGTGGAGGTTTCTTCCAAGAAGGCGGGACAAAAGGAGGGACTATTTGCGGGAAGACACTCCTACAGACAAGCTCAGAGTGCGGAGGAGAGCGGCCAGCCTCTTTCGCTCACCTTGGGGCTCGCTCGCTCGCCTCGGCGTGCGTTCTGTCATGGCCTTTAGACTTATACCAGCTAAAGAGCTGGCACAGGTCTGAGGAGTCCCATTGATGATTGGGAGGCATATGGGGAGGTAAGGGAAAATATGTTTCCCAAGCCTCCCAATTTCTCTCTCTCTCTCTGTCCTCCCCCCCCCCCCAACATAGTATGCACCGCAGCCCATTTGGCACAGCTGCCTACTATGATGGGGAAAAGGATATTATTGGGCTGTTTAATGTATTTTTCCAGTATTTTTTATTATTATTATCAAAGTACATATGAACAAAAGCAGTTATGACACACACAAAAACACATTCATCAGATGTTTATTTTATTCCCCATCTTGTACACACGTTTCCTACCCAAATGGCGGATGTGATCAGACATTGTACATTTAGCTTTCAGATACGGAATGCATAGAATCCATAGACACAGGGCCGGCCCATCCATGAGGCCAACTGAAGCATTCGCCTCAGGCAGCAGATTGGCCCATCTCTGTCCACCACCTTGCCTCCACTGCTCCTCCTTCTCCTTCCAGTCCCTGGATTGGAACAGGAAGAGGGGGACAAGAAAAAGAGGAAATGTGGAGGGGTGGAGAGTGCTGAGCAAGAGCACTGGAGACTGGGTGGAGCAGAGGTTGGCACAGCACCGGGTAAGGGGGTAGCATTTGGCATGCTGCTTCGGGCATCAGGAGGTCTTGTGCTGGCCCTTCATAGACATCTGTGTATTTTATAACATCCAATCCAAATGCAGAGTGTATTGGAGCCATGTCATGCCTTCCACTGCAACAGAGGGACATCGAGGTAATATTTCTCTGTGTCTTGTGAACTCTTGTGCAATCACTAGTGAACTCTTGTGCAATCACTGCAACAGAGGGATACTGAGGTAATATTTCTCTGTGTCTTATGAACTCTTGTGCAATCAATCACTAGTGAAAAGTTTCTTGTCTTGCAGATCTGCACTGTCTTGGAAGGGTGTCACAGTATGAGAAATACAGAGTTTGCTCCTAATATAATATATAATTTACGGTATTTATATACCGCCTTTTTGGTCATTGGATTTCTCCTCCGACTTTATTTAAGGCGATGTACATGGGCAGGCTGTTCTAAACCCTTCTAATCTTTCATAGAACCCTTCATTCGAGATGTTACTTTCACAGTCCAGCTCTCTCTCTCTCTCTCTCCTCTCTCTCTCTCTCTCACTTACTCTCTGGCGTTCGCCTTAGCACGCTTCAGCTTCAGCTGCTCCACTCCCCCACAGGGCTCTGCAGCTTATCAGCTCGGTGTGCCAGCAAGCTCTCCGACAGACTTCCGGCAGTCTTGAACTGCTATCCTACAGATCTTCAGGCATCTATGAGACGAACTCTCTACCAACTGAGCCAGATGTCCAGAGCAATGAGTGGAAGGAGAATAGCTGCTGGTTCTGTTCTGTAAAGTGCTTGTGGTGGAGATTGCACAAGAGCCCAGGCAGTGTTACAACAGGTAGGGCCCACAGCACGTTTTGTGCTTCTGTTCACATGTGTGCTGCTCATGTGCCTGAGTCACACAAGCATCTCATGTGACTGTCAGGGTGGGGCAAAGCCGTTTCGCCACCAGCAGAAGACCCAACCCATGGAAACCATTATTATTCATCTGAATGGAAGGAAAAAAGTGTGTGACTAAGGTATTGGGGTCTCTTAGACTCAACGAGCTGTAAGAGAATTCAATACTTGGGCCATGAAACCTTGCGACTGTTTCAAATTCAATATGCTTAGTGTACAGGTGGGCCCCCGTATCCACGAATTCGCTATCCACGGTTTCAGTTATCCACAGATTGTGGGGACCCTCCCCCCCAGGCTGTTACTTTTTTCCCAGAAAGCTGTTTCTTTCTTAAACAAACAGGAGAAGCAGCCTCTGGCTGCTTATTGCAGGCAAGTAGAACGAGACTAAGTCCTAGAGAGGCTCTGCAAGGTTAACAGAAACCTTGCAGAGCCTCTCTAGGACTTAGTCTTGTTCTACTTGCCTGCAATGGAGGCTGCTTCTCTGTTTGTTTTAAGGAAGAAACAAAGCTTGCTGAAAGAAAAATCAGAGCGGGGGGGGGGTGCGCACGCCTGCCCGCAGGGGAGGCAGGGTGGGGGCCCCTCACAGAAACCATGCCCTCAGGAAACCATGGAGGGGGTGTTTGCTCCTATCCACAGTTTCAAGTATCCACGGAGGGACCTGGAACATATCCCCAGCGGATATGGGGGGGAATACTGTAGTTGTTTTTTCCCCATAGTATGTACTTGTACTTGATCCTAAAACAGTACTTGTACATTTACTAGGATTGTACTTGATCCTAAAACAGGAGAGTCCTTCCCCCCCCCCCTTGGATGAGAGTTACAAATACACGCACGCACACCACAGATTATAACTTAGGGCCGGTAATTGGATGATGCAGGCTAGATGATCCTAAGTGAATTAAGGACAAATGTCCTCATGTCCTGCTCCTCTTCGCTGAGCACCGTTCCGGTTTTCATGATCACCCTCTTTAACATGATGGGTTAAATACAGTCCTACACTAAACAATGTATGACTAGGAATGCAGGAAGCTGCTTCCGACTGAGTCAGTCCCTTGGACCACTCTGGCCAGTATTGACCAGCATTGATTGGCAGCCACTCTCACGGGTTTCAGGAAGGAATTTTTCTCCTGGCGATGCTGCTGGGCAATCGCACCTGGGACTCTTCTGAGTGCAAAGCGTTGAGTGAATTCATTAGTCAGTGAATTACTATTATTACTAATAATGGCATTTGTAATAACGCTGATGCTACATGGGCATCCCAATCCTGTTGTAGCGGAATTTTTAAGCAGACTGATAATTAATAGGATCAGGAAGACTGGTGAACAAGGAAAAAGTATGGGTTTATTTGTTACGCAGCGCAGTGGACAGCCCCCAGTTGGGGAACTGACCTTTTTCTCCATGTGAGAGCAGTTTTTATACATTTCCAAGCAGAATATCACATGGTTGCTGAGAATGTGCATAGTCACAGAGTCATACAGGAAAAACAAGAGACTTTTGATTTACATTTTACAGAAAACAATGGGAACAATAGTGGGCTGAGCTAGTCAGAGGACCCTTGATGGTCCTTGATGGTCCTATCCTTGAGTTCTGGGAGACTTAATTGAGTTAGCTCCGGGAGTCTCCCTGCACCCAGAGTCAGCCTAATGTGTATGCTCTCCTTGAAAGGAGGAAAGATTAAGTTTGCCAAATGTGAGGTTTTTCCTGTGACCTGGGGAGGCAGATATGAACAGAAACCAGGAAAATATTTTTCTGCATCACTGTCTAGCAGGATGCCGGCTGCATCCTGAGCAGGATTGGGCCTGCCCCGGCGCAGCTGGCTACCTCCTCGGGGTAAAGGGACATTTTTCCATTTACTCCGAATAACACACCAGCTGCTGCAATGGGTCTCCTCGTACGCTAGGTGGCAATTTTGCTGGCGTACATTCGAGAGGCCCGTGTAATGGCCAAAAGACCCAGGAAGGGGGATAAGATATGGCTTCCACAGATCCCTACCCTTTCCTGGGCCTCTTACTCTTACCGTTCCACCGTGGCACTACTCTGTCCTGCGGCGCCGGGGGGGGGGGCGGTGCAAGTCTCTCCGCAGGCACCACTTACACTGCAGGTGCCGCAAACATCCCTTACAGCCTTACTCGACTGCAACTTGCTTAAAAGTAAAATGCCATACACGTTTCCTTGGGGTAGCTCCCATTGAACTCTAGGAAACTTACTTATGACTAGGAGTGGGCTGCCAGTTTGTGAAACCAATGCCGTAGCTTAGGCTTCTCTTGTTGAACCTCTGCCTATCCTCCCACTCCTGTTGTCTTGATATCCTTGTGTCAGTATCAAAATTGTAAACACCTTACAGCCAGGGACCTAGGTTTTCACTCTCATGGCTAGTTACAGTATACAACAATCCTACAGTGATGCTGTTCCAACAGCATTGCATATGGCATATTCTAAAGTACAGAGCTTAGCATTTCTACTTAGAAGGAAGTCCCAATGTGTTCAGTGGGACTTACTCTCTAGAAACATAGGCATTTGTTGCGCAGCCTTACAGCCCAATTCTAGGCAGCACCGGCAGAACGCAAGTTCCACCAGCGTGCACTGTCACAAAAGCGCCGCAAAACGCTTTGTGACAATGTGAGGCCTGGCCATGCCAACAGGAAGGTCGGAGCCTTCCCTTTGGCGCTGGTGGCTGAGGGATACCTGCCAGAACAGATATGTCCAGTTGCGTCGCTGGCAGGACATCACCCCGCCTCCTACGCTCCCGGAAGGCTTCATTTGGCCTTCTAGGACCTGGGGCAGGTGGGAGGGCCTGGAAAACGTGCCGGTTTTTGCACGTTTTAGCTCCGCGGCTGCAAACAGAGCTCTAAAATCCTGACACGGCTCCTCTTTGCCAGGTCGCAGTTGTCACCCGAGGGCATTGTATCCCCCCAGCCCCCCATAGCGACGCCTCTGGGTAAGTCCAGCACAGGGGCGAGGGAAGGGTGGGGAGGAGGCGGAACAGCACAGTTGATGGTGGCGACGGGGTGGGCGAATTGGGCCTGGGAGGGGGCGGGATCAGTGGCACTGGTACGTGCTATATCATATCCCCCTTCCTGGGCCTGATCCACTAACATAGATCAACGCGGACTTGTGCCAGCTATACAGCTGGGTCATACTCCGGGGCAAGGGGACTGGGACCCCATACCCTGAGGAGAACTTCAGCAGTCGAAATTCCCAGTGTATCCTGCGCCGACGCCACTGCATAGCCATGCGGGAATTTAGTTAGGATTGGGCTGTTAATGTACTGGTTTATAGCATGTGGGTTCTAGCAAAGCTCAAGTGACACTGGTTTGACACCGGTCTTGTCGGTTGACACCAGCACTTGTCGTCCCTCCGATCCCAGCACGGGCACCTACAATCCCTGCTACAATCCCCGCTTCCCGTTGAGCAGAACGTCCTTAAAGAAATCTTCTCGGAAGAAGCCATTTTCCAAACAGGTACACATTTGGGATGTTCAACAGGTGGTGCATGCCCCTTGAGATCCAGGTTTGCAACCAGCCGCACGCTCCCCCGTAATCGAAGGGTGACGGCAGTGTCACAGGAGTGTCCTAGCAGAGTGACGGATGAAAGGAATGTCAACACCAACCAATTAACACAGCAGGAAACAGATGCAAAATTAGCGAGGACATGCCGGTGTGACCTGTAATATGCCAAAATGACAGGTATTCTCTCAATATAATATGCAAAGTCTACGATGTTGCAATTTTACTGGATGAGTAGATTCTCTTTGGAACAATATAAAAGCACGGCTATTTAGGATTTTTCCAGAAGCTTCTATCAACCACCTTTGACTTCAGCTCTTTAGCTCCTCTGCTTGGTAAGACCACTTTAATTCCATGGTGGGATGCAGGGGGGGGGACTAAGCCGTAGTGGATATTGAATGGATTTTGCTTTATGAATTGTTTTACTTAGAAGCGTTTTTGCATGGTTCAACCCCTGTGCTAGCTGGTCTCCTTAGAGTACCCAACTCGGGGATGACGGCTGGTAGACCCTCAGGTTTGAACTGGGATGTCTACCTTAGAGTCTGCCAGGCTTGGGGTTGGCAGAACAATTCTGCTTCCTTGACCTGCTTTACAAGGGTTGGTGGTGATGGAACAGGGAGAGCCGCACGTTGATCCTGAGTTCGAATCCAGAGTGGTTTGCCCAAAGGAGGGTGTTGACAGGACAGCTGTCACCTCCCTCTTAGGTGCCCGCATTTGGGGATGGAGTGCCCTAGACAGGACCCACTGCAGATTCAAATTGTTGTCTGGTTGTACAATTCCTAAACATGGCCCTAATTTACACTAAATTCAGGGTCACGTGGGTTTAAGTGGGGGAGATAACTGGGCAATGAAGGGACATCGAGGAACATAGGTTTTGGAAGCAACATCTAGGCTCTTGGAAGCAGGCAGCTGTGTGGCTCCGACGTCCACATTTTGTATAGTCCCATAAACAGCACAAGACATGTGGCCATAACTCTATTTTCATTATCATCCATTTGTAAGAATGGCATGTTCCATTTAAGGAGAGCAGACAGCTAATAGACACAGGAGCGAGACTGAGCTACAAATCAGGATTTTCCCTTAAACTCATCGGATGGCCAAGCCATCCCCTCTCAGTCTGACAGGCGTTACTTATTTTTATTTTTCACATTTTTATACCACCCTTCCTCCAAGGAGCTCAGGGTGGTGTACATGGTTCCTTCCTTCCTTTTGTCCTCACAACAACCCTGTGAGGTAGGTGCGGCTGAGAGATAGTGAGTGGCCCCAGGTCACTCAGGAAGCTTCATGGCTGAGTGGGGATTTGAACCTGAATCTTCTTGGTCTACGTCCAACACCAGAACCACTACACCATCCTGGTTCTCACAATATGGAGATAAATATATCCACTTTACCTTCTTATAGGGATGACATCAAGACCACATATGCACAGGGTTTTGCACACTCAGGGACAACAACAACAAAATTAAATCACTCATGGAAAATCTCTTAAACCGACGGCAAATGTTTTGGGAAAAAAGAATTATCTAGGCTCCCTAGTGCCATGCCACTAATTTAGTATCAGATCTGATGTGAGACGTGTCTTAGACGCCAATCCTATACACACTGACCTGGGAAGAAGCGCCATTTATCTCAATGGGACTTACTTCTGAGTAGACATGCATAGGACTGTGCTGTTAGTCATTTGGAGGCTGTTAAATGTTGCGGTTTGCTTGAGTGTCATTCTAGACATGGCTGATTTTGGTTCTTAAATTCATTTGGGATTGGGCTATTTTTTTTAATGGTGCTTTGAAGACCTCTTACCAGGTGCGTTGCGACGACGCGCGTCACCCCAGAGCGGGGGCGCACGTCGCCCTTAAGGGGAGGCTCCGCCCCTGCGCGTGACGTCACGCGCAGGAGCAGAGCGCCCTCCCCGCTCCGTTTTCGGCTCATTTTGGAGCCAAACGGACACAGGGGAGGGCGGGCGGGCCCACCTTCCGCTCCAAACTGTAAGTGGGGGGGTGATCGCGCGTCACCCCTAGCCGCGCGACACCCCCCGGCGGCCCGCCCCCCCCGCCGCCCCCTGTCGACGCCAGTGCCTCTTACAGTTAAAAAGCCTCAGGAAAAAACACATGCTCAGAGTTCTTACACTAAAGCTCTTCCTGTCCCTCGTATTCTACGATGTGACCCTGACTTCTCTTCCTCTTCCTCCAGGCTCAACTCCGCTTTGCTAAGATGTCTTGCGGTTGTCTCCCATCCTGCACCATCCCCACCTGCTGCAGCCCATCTTGTGGCTCTTCGTCCTGCTACCCCGTCAGCGGTCTGGGCCCTCTGAAGTCGTGTGGCCAGGGCCAATGTGGTGGAGCCGTGTCGGCAAGCAGCCTCGGCATCGTCTCCGGGGCCAAAGTGTCGTGTATCAACCAGACCCCGCCGTCAGAAATCATAATCCAACCCGCTCCGGTTCAAGTGATCATTCCTGGGGCAATCCTCAGCGCCACGTGTGAGCCAGTGCGCATCGGAGGATACTCTGCCTGCGGCGGCAGCGGCTCTCAGGGTCTCTGTTGTGGGAAACAAAGCAGCATCTGTTGCAATCCCTGCTCTTAAGGGGTTTACACCCCGACTTCTAGAAACACCCGGCAACTAACAACCATGATCCGGCTGACCCACAACTTCACAGGCCTGGCTGTCCGAAACGCCATGAATCCCCGACCCAAACCAATTTAACGGGATCGACGGGCGCCTGGCGTTTCCAACACCCATGTCCACTGCATATATTTCCTATATTGCTTTGCTTCTTTAAGCTCTACTCACTGTGAACCTTTGCCTTATTTAATATTTATTTATTTAACATACTCCCTCCCACCCCCTCCATCTTGTTCTCTTCCAAAAGAAACCGAGGCTATCACAACTGCTCAAACGAGGGGGCCCTAAAACAGGGACACAATCCATCGTCCGTCTCCTTGATGTGACCCTTTCCGTTTGCTCAAAGGAGTCTGGAAGAAACTCTCTTCCATCCTTCCCGCCTTTCAGTGACCCATTGACTTCCTGGTGTTGTCTGAATCAACAGGCTATACACGTCGTGTGTTATGGGTGTCTCCTCTGTTTGAAATTGCTGGTCTCGGAGAATTTCCGCTCCATTCTTCTTTCCCAATAAATCTCTACTGCAGCATAAAAACCGCCTTCTGTGTTGCTTTGCCGACTTGCCGGTGTGGGAGAAATTAAACCACAGGCTGAACAGAGAGAAAATTGCTGGTTGATTTGAGCGCTCCACAGAGTCCCCCTGAGGGTATAGAGTCTGACCCAGAGCAAAGGGTTCAAACCACTTATATAGGTCTTTAAACCAAGAGAGACACTTTGGCAGATAGGCAGGCAATCAATTGTCATTATAGCTGAAAGCAAGAATGTATATAAAATATATATATCTTGTCTCTAGCAGGGGGCGGGCGAGTGGACCGCCCCCAGGGAGGGGTGACACCAAAATGACTTTCTATTCTATTTGTTACACGTGGTGCGAAAATGTACCACTGGTAGAAAATGGGTTTTCCCTGATCCCTGCCAGGATTCACGAGGGGATCGCATTTCCCTGGAGGCCTCCACACCTGTGGTCTGGCGTGGGAGGAGGTCCGTGGGGGTGACACTATGAGATCTCGCCCCAGGTATCACCAACCGTAGCGACACTGTGGCTTGACTCCTATAAATCCTAAATATTTCTAACTCGCAGCAAAAGCTGGCAACATTTGTCCTCCCAATAAGGAGCTTTTACCATAAACCACACCGCCTGGGTAGGGTGATAACTTAGGCCTGTCTGTGGAAGCTCACAGCTTACCTGATGAGCTTACCTGATGAGCTTACAGCCCTCTAAGAGGGCTGCTTAAGACACATAAGAACATAAGAAGAGCCCTGCTGGATCAGACCAAAGGCCCATCTGGTCCAGCTTCCTGTATCTCACAGTAGCCCCACCAGATGCCTCAAAATGGAACCTGAAGCTTACTCTTTAACACAGGGCAAAGAACATAAAATAAGAGCAAAAACCAATGTTCACCAACACTGGAAAACTGAGAACCCCCAAACCCCATTCCAAACATCTGGTGGGCTGTGACACAGGGATGATGCTGCACCCCCACGTGGGAGGGGCCGCCGACCCTACGCCCCCACGTGACCACAGGCGTGACGTCACGTGGCTCCAACCACATACACCCCTGGCGCCGTTTTCCTTACTATTTCGGAGCCATTCGGCTCTAGGGCAGGTGGGAGGGCTCAGCCAGGACGACGAAGGAATGCGACGCCTCATCCAGGTAAGTCCTACGCCTTGGGCCCCACGCCCCCGCCCCTACCCCCGCAACGCTTCTGCTGTGACACTACTGATAATAATATCATTACTGCCTGTGATTGGTAGGATACAGAGTCGGCCCATCCATGAGGCCAACTGAGGCAGTCGCCTCAGGCAGCAGATTGGTGAGGGGTGTCGATCTCTGTCTGCCTCCTTGCCTCCACTGCTCCTCCTTCGCCTTCCACTCCCTGGATGGGATAAGAAAGAGGGAGCTAGAGAGGACAGGAGGAAATGTGAGAGGGTGGAGATTATTGAGCGAGAACATTGGAGAGTGTGAGGAGCAAAGGTTGACACAGATGGCCCAAGAGAAGTAAATACTTTTTTTTTTTACTTATTGCTCCATAGGCTGCCTGGCCTCCAGTGGATCTCCATGTACCTCCACCAGTTGTTTATCTGGCATAAGTCCAAGGAGACTTAAGGGGACACTTCAGGCTGGGGAAAAGGGATAGGATCTTGGCTTGTGCAGCTGCCACTGAGATCCTCTCTCACCTCCTCCCGCCCCAAACTACCTGATACTCCACCATTCTGTCCCCACCAACCTACCTGCTCTGTCGGGGCATCCATATGCTGCTGTTGCGCATGTGAGACTTTTGACCACTTGTGAGTTGGCCCTGGTGCGCACAACAGTGGTGCAGCTTTTGTGCTATTGGCCAGGGACTTATGGTGACAGATCACAAGATCCACCACCATAAGCCCATGATAGGATTGGGATGTTAATCAATGTTGTGATACCCATAGGCTGTTGCTTCCCGAATAGCTATTCAAACTTGCTACATCTGGTGTCAATGTGTTCTCTAGGGTGGAAGGAATCTTCCACTTGTGCAAGGATCCTTTTCACTTGTGCAAGAACTTCGTGCATGAGCGGAATGCGCCTTTTCAGAAGGAGCTTCCACTCACAGGGTGCTAGCTTGGATGTGACTCATTTTCTTCAGGAAATTCCATGCTTTTGAAGGAACAAGACTGAAATGAGATGATCCAAGACATCAGGAGGCAGATATTTCCATGCAATAGAGCAGACTTTATTGGAAAGGAAGTGCAAAAGGAAGAGACTGAGGAGTTTCCAAACAATACATTTTGCAGGGAAATTAACACTCTTTCAAGAATTTCCCAGAAAAGAACTGAAAAACACCTGGTCCCCCCCCCCCGAAAAAGAACTTTGACATTTGTATCCCAAATCCACATGACTAACATAACATTTGTATCTGTAGGAGCCACAGTTTGGGAATGGGTTTCATGGAGAAATGGAAAATATGATGGCAGAACTGGTTATTGATACAGACTTTCCGAGACAGAATACTACACCGATCTTTGGAACTTTCCAGAACGACAGGGATGACCCTTCCACCTCCTTCCCTCCTTTTGTCCTCACAACAACCCTGTGAGGTAGGTGAGACTGAGAGATGGTGACTGGTCCATGGTCGCTCAGGAAGCTTCATGGCTGAGTAAAGATTTGAACCTGGATCTTCCAGGTCTACGTCCCACTCCCAAACCACTACACCATCCTGGCTCTCAAATGTTACCGCCAGAGGCACGTTCTGTATCAGGTATAGTCATCCTCCAACTTTGCAATCGTAGAGAGAGGATAGTGTGTTTCAGGCTAGCCAATCGATCTTTAATTGGAGCAGGATGAGATCCACAGAACCACGTTTGGTCGACCGTGAAGACATATCTTCCAAATTAAGTCTCTTGGTGCATCTATGACATCATTTGTCACACAGAGGGTGTTAACCAACAAATGGGAGGAAATATCGGGGGTGAGCAGCTGTGTTTTTGGCTTCTTGTTGAACGGGGGAATGGAAATCACCATAGTCTAAAAAGGAGCCACAGACCCTAATAACATGTCTAGCATGAACAAGTCGTTGATAGTGCAAACAAATTAATACTGAGATTGAATGTCAGCAGTGCTGAGTACCCCAAGAACATAAGGATCTCCAATTCAGCACAGATGGCACCCCAGTGCCCACAAGCGTAGTCATGCATCCCAAGCAAAAGTTTGAATTTTGAATTGACTACCAGCAAAGGCCATTCCGTGGTGTTTTAGTATATACAGCAGTGACAACCAGATGGGAGATTGAAGATAGGTTCAATCGGGATCCTGTAGGGTGACACATTAGAAGAGTCAATGCTGATTGGCTGGAAGGGTCCAATTGGGACACTATTGAATGACGGCCTGGACTGTTGGCCATTATTAATGGGAAGGAAGGATATAGATGCGCTTCCGGAAGAGTGACTGCTGGGTGACTGGCCAATGCTTATTGGAAGAATGGATAGAGGTTGGTCACCAGAAGACTGGCTGTTGGACTGCTGGCCACCACTAATTGGAAGGATGGAGATTGACTGGCCAGCCTGACCATTGGAAGATTGGCCATTGGACTGTTGGCCAATATTAAGTGGAAGGAAGGCAATGGACTGGCCACTCTGACCATTGGAGGACTGGCCATTGGACTGTTGGCCACTACCATTTGAAAGGATGGCTATAGACTGGCCACCCTGACCATTGGAAGATTGGCCATTGGACTGTTGGCCACTACCAATTGGAAGGATGGTTATAGACTGGCCACCCTGACCATTGGAAGATTGGCCATTGGACTGTTGGCCACTACCAATTGGAAGGATGGTTATAGACTGGCCACCCTGACCATTGGAAGATTGGCCATTGGACTGTTGGCCACTACCAATTGGAAGGATGGTTATAGACTGGCCACCCTGACCATTGGAAGATTGGCTATTGGACTGTTGGCCAATATTAAGTGGAAGGAAGGCAATGGACTGGCCACCCTGACCATTGGAAGACTGGCCATTGGACTGTTGGCCACTACCATTTGAAAAGATGGCTATAGACTGGCCACCCTGACCATTGGAAGATTGGCCATTGGACTGTTGGCCACTACCAATTGGAAGGATGGTTATAGACTGGCCACCCTGACCATTGGAAGATTGGCCATTGGACTGTTGGCCACTACCAATTGGAAGGATGGTTATAGACTGGCCATCCTGACCATTGGAAGATTGGCCATTGGACTGTTGGCCACTACCAATTGGAAGGATGGTTATAGACTGGCCACCCTGACCATTGGAAGACTGGCCATTGGACTGCTGGGCAATGCTAAGTGGAAGGACGGCGATGGACTGGCCACCCTGACTATTGGAAGACTGGCCATTGGACTGTTGGCCACCACCAATTGGAAGGATGGCTATAGACTGGCCACCCTGACCATTGGAAGACTGGCCATTGGACTGCTGGGCAATGCTAAGTGGAAGGACGGCGATGGACTGGCCACCCTGACTATTGGAAGACTGGCCATTGGACTGTTGGCCACCACCAATTGGAAGGATGGCTATAGACTGGCCACCCTGACCATTGGAAGACTGGCCATTGGACTGCTGGGCAATGCTAAGTGGAAGGACGGCGATGGACTGGCCACCCTGACTATTGGAAGATTGGCCACCAGACTGCTGTCCAATGCTTATTGGAAGAATGAATAAAGGTTGACCATGAGAAGACTGACCGCTGGACTGCTGGCCATTGCTAATTGGACGGATGGTTATGGACTCCCCACTAGAGGGCTGACTGCTGGAAGGTTGGCCGTTGCTTAATGGAAATATGTCTATACATAGGCCACCAGAAGACTGGCTGCTGGACTGCTGACCACTGGCCACTGGCAAGATGCCTACAGACTCTCCATTTAGCGATTGGCTGTTGGGCTGTTGGCCAAAGCTTATTGGAAGGAACTGTATGCTCTGGCTGCTGGACGGTTGGCTACTGTTAATGGGAAACAGTGGTCCACGTGGGATGGTGCAGGAAGGCAAGCAGCAGCAACATGACACCATGGTGGAGATGCTGGAGGTTATCCTGAAACAAGGCATGCAGAAGAGGAGTCAATATGCACATCAATATGCACAATATGCACATCTGCGGAAGAGGAGTCAATATCCCTGCACATCTGGCACAAAAACTACAAATGCAACCATCTCATGTCAGCAGAAAAGCAACTCTGAAATCCAAGAATTGTTCCCTGTCTCTTGCCCTTAGCAATGAAGGCTCGATTGGGATGCTTGTTTTCTCTGACAAGGCAGAGCTCGGTTTTGCATGGCACAATCCTGAATCGTGCGCTAGTCATGCACAATCATGCGCTATTCAGGAAGAACTCAGAAACGTGAGCCTATGGCAGAGGGTCAGGGCAGGGAAAAACCTTTTTGGGTATGACTACAAGCACTGCAAATGAACATTTGTGAGGACATTGGGATGACCTTGATTGGAATGACCAAGCTCTGTCTCGACCAGCAATCACAGCCCAATCTTTTGTAAGATGTACCAGCCAGCCTAAATGACTGGCCACTGCATCCTATGCAGGATGTGGCCCATGCTGGCGGAGCTGGGGCTCACCTCCGGGGAAAGGGATGTCCGTCCTTTTCCTCCAGTGTAAGCCATGGTGGCCCCAATGACCCTCCTCAGATGCGCACCAACTATTTTGCTGGTGCACATTCGGGGAGGCTGGGTAAGGCCTGCCAAGCATGGGAAGGGGTTAGCATATCGGCGGGTATATCATATCGGGATATATATATATAGCATATCGGGATATGCATCACTGATATCCCTGCCTCCCTCCCTGGCCTGGCCGGCCAATCACCCCCTTCCCTGCCATCCCAGTCCACCCTCCCGCCACCTGGCGTAGGGCTTACCTGTGTCCTATGTCCGGATCAAGGTCTGGAGGCTGAATGAGCTGCGCCGGCCACAGCACCAGCGCCACTTACTCTCTGGGTGCTGCAAAAGTGCTTTACAGCACTTTCACGACACCAATGCCGGCATAGCGGGTGCTCCGCCGGTTTTGACTTTGGCAGGATTGTGCCCTCTGTTTCCTACAGTAGCCTGACACATGCCTGGGAAATCTCACAAGGAGATCATGTAGGTGGACAACCAGCCTCCAGGGAGTGTCCCCAGTATGTGATCAGGAACAATCAGGAATCATGCGCTAGTCATGCACAATCAGGAAGAACTCAGAAAAATCATGTCATGGACACTCTTCTTATCATAGCATTCCATCGAGAGACCTGCCCTCCACAGATGTTTGTAATTCATCCTAAGATAAGCATCATATCCATATCATGTGGAAACATGCCCTGTATCTACCGCTAATTGTCAAGGGTTGACTGCTATGTTTGCTTTTCAAATGAAAAGTGGGTTCTCACAAGATATCAAATGTGGATTCTTGTTTTTATAGGAAGAACGGCTTCATTCAACAAATAATTATATGGACTGCCATTCCTTCTTATATGATTAAGAACCCAATCCTATCCTATAAGAACATAAGAACATAAGAAGAGCCCTGCTGGATCAGGCCAAAAGCCCATCTAGTCCAGCTTCCTGTGTCACACAGTGGCCCCACCAGATGCCTCAGGGAGCACACGAGACAACAAGATACCTGTGTCCAGTCGCCACTCCCTTGCACCTGGCACAGAGAAAACCCACTTCTAAAAAACCAGGAGGTTGCTTATGGCTTGTAACCTGTGATGGTCTTTTCCTCCATGAATTTGTCCAAACCCCTTTTAAAGGCATCTAGGCCAGGTGCCATCACCACATCCTGTGGCAAGGAGTTCCACAGATGAATTACACGCTGGGTAAAGAAATATTTTCTTTTGTCTGTTCTAACTCTCCCTCCACTCAATTTTAGTGCGTGTCCCCTAGTTCTGGTGTTGTGCGAGAGGGAGAAGAATTTCCCTCTATCCACTCTCTCCATCCCATGCATAATTTTATAAGTCTCAATCATGTCCCCCCTCAGGCGCCTTTTTTCTAGGCTGAAAAGCCCCAGACGCTGTAGCCTTTCCTCGTAAGGGAGGTGCTCCAGCCCACAAATCATTCTGGTCGCTCTTTTCTGCACCTTTTCCAATTCAACTATATCCTTTTTGAGGTATGGTGACCAGAACTGGACACAATACTCCAGATGTGGCCTTACCATCGATTTGTACAAAGGCAGAATGATATTGGCCGTTTTATTCTCAATCCCCTTTTTAATGATCCCGAGCATGGAATTGGCCTTCTTCACAGCCGCCGCACACTGGGTCGACACTTTCATCGACCTGTCCACCAGCACCCCAAGATCTCTCTCTTGATCCGTCACAGACAACTCAGAACCCATTAGCGTATATGTGAAATTTTGGTTTCTTGCCCCAATGTGCATCACTTTGCACTTACTTACATTGAAGCGCATCTGCCATTTTGCTGCCCATTCTCCCAGTTTGGAGAGATCCTTCTGGAGCTCTTCACAATCCCTGCTGGTCTTTACCACCCGGAAAAGTTTAGTGTCATCCGCAAACTTGGCCACCTCACTGCCTATCCCCAACTCCAGGTCATTTATGAATAAGTTGAAAAGCACCGGTCCCAAGACCGATCCTTGGGGCACACCGCTTTTCACCTCTCGCCATTGTGAAAATTGCCCATTGACTCCCACTCGCTGTTTCCTGGTCTTCAACCAGTTCCTAATCCACAAGAGGACCTGCCCTCTTATTCCCTGACTGTGGAGTTTTCTCAGGAGCCTTTCATGAGGGACCGTGTCAAACGCCTTCTGAAAATCCAGATATATAATATCCACGGGTTCGCTCGCATCCACATGCCTGTTGACCTTTTCAAAAAATTCTAACAGGTTTGTGAGGCAAGACTTTCCCTTGCAGAAGCCATGCTGACTCTCCCTCAGCAGAGCTTGTTCTTCTATGTATTTTAAGATTTTATCCTTAATGAGACTTTCCACCATCTTCCCTGGAACAGATGTTAAGCTGACCGGCCTGTAGTTTCCCGGGTCTCCCCTCCTTCCTTTTTTAAAGATTGGCGTGACATTAGCTATCCTCCAATCCTCTGGCACAGTGGCCGTTTTAAGGGACAAGTTGCATATTTGGGTCAAGAGGTCAGCAACTTCATTCTTGAGTTCCTTCAGAACTCTTGGGTGGATGCCATCTGGGCCTGGTGATTTATTGATCTTTATTTTGTCAATTAAGTCTGAGACGTCTTCTCTTTTAACCTCTATTTGACTTAATTCTTTAGTCAGGGAAGACCGTTCCGGCAGCGGTATTTGCCCGAGGTCTTCTGCCGTGAAGACAGATGCAAAGAACTCATTTAATTTCTCTGCAGTCTCCAAGTCCCCTTTTATCACCCCTTTCTCTCCCTCACCATCCAGCGGACCCACCGTTTCCCTGGCAGGTTTCCTGCTTCTAACATATTTGAAGAAGCTTTTATTATTCCCTTTTATGTTGCCTGCCATACGTTCCTCAAAGTCTTTCTTGGCCTCCCGTATCATCTTTTTACATTTCTTTTGCCACAGTTTGTGCTCCTGTTTATTTTCCTCATTAGGGCTAGACTTCCATTTACGGAAGGAAGCTTCCTTGCCTTTTATAGCCTCCTTAACTGTGCTTGTTAGCCATGCCGGCATCCTCCTGGACTTGGTCGAGCCCTTCCTCCTTTGTGGGATACACTCCCGCTGGGCCTCTATGACTGTTGTTTTAAACAGCCTCCATGCACTCTGGAGCGATTGGACTCTTTTTACCTTCCCTTTCAGCTTTTTCTTAACTAGTCTTCTCATTTTGGGGAAGTCTGCCCTTCGGAAGTCAAGGGTTTTCGTGTCAGATTTGCTCGGCACTCTCCCTCTGACATGCATGGCGAAACAGATCGCAGCATGGTCACTGTTCCCCAACGGTTCGGTAACATTTACCTCCCTGACCAGATCTTGAGTGCCACACAATATCAAGTCCAGAGTCACCTGTCCTCTGGTCGGTTCCGTGACAAGCTGCTCTAAGGCACAGTCATTTAACATATCCAGAAATCCAGTCTCTCTTTCATGACCTGAGCATGAATTGACCCAGTCGATGTGAGGATAATTGAAGTCCCCCATGACTACAACCCTGTCTCTCGTTGACACCTCCCTGATTTGCTTCCTCATTTCAAGATCCCCTTCAGGTTTTTGATCTGGAGGACGGTAGCATGCCCCTACTATTACATCACTCTTTGAGCCTGGTAATCTAACCCACAGTGATTCTACGGAGGAGTCAGAGCCCCCCTCCAGCTCTACTCTGGTGGATTCTACCCCCTCTTTGACATAGATGGCCACCCCACCTCCAACACGCCCCTCTCTGTCCCTCCTATAGAGTTTATATCCTGGAATTGCAGTATCCCACTGGTTGTCCGCATTCCACCAGGTTTCTGTTATACCTACTATGTCAATGTTTTCCCTAGCCACCAAACATTCCAGTTCTCCCATCTTTGCCCGAAGACTTCGGGCATTTGCATAAAAGCACTTATATACCTGGTCCCCCAAGAAGGGCTGCATGTTTGCCCCTTTATTCCTGCAGCCTTCTGTCTTGCTAGACTGGCTGTCATGTCCCATCACGCTACCACTCCCAATTCTTACTCTGTTATTACTTGACTGTTCCCCATCCTCTGCACCCTCATTCCCGAGGGATGAGGAGTCCCGAACCGGATGCCCCTCGGCTCCTGTCGGCTTTCCCCCAGGAGTCAGTTTAAAAGCTGCTCTGCCACCTTCTTAATGTTACGCGCCAGCAGTCTGGTTCCGTTTTGGTTCAAGTGAAGCCCGTCCCTCTTGTACAGGCCTGGCTTGTCCCAAAACGTTCCCCAGTGCCTAACAAACTTAAACCCCTCCTCCTGACACCAGTGTCTCATCCACGCATTGAGACCCCTGAGCTCCGCCTGCCTAGCTGGCCCTGCGCGTGGAACAGGTAGCACTTCTGAGAACGCTACCTTTGGGGTCCTGGATTTGAGCTTCCTACCTAGCAACCTAAATTTGGCCTCCAGGACCGCCCGGCTACATTTCCCCACGTCGTTGGTGCCAACATGCACCACAACCGCTACCTCCTCCCCAGCACTCTCTACCAGCCTATCTAGACGAGAGGTGATGTCCGCAACCTTCGCACCAGGCAGGCAAGTCACCGTGCGGTCCTCACATCCGTCACAGACCCCCCTTTCTATGTTCCTGACTATAGAGTCACCCACAACAAGAAGCCCCCTTCCCCCCCTCCCCAGAGGAGTATCCATAGTGCGACTGGATAAGGGCCCATCACCTGAAGAAGGGGTCCCCACTGTGGGATTGTTTCCCTCTTTTCCAGAGCAATGTCCTCCAGCCCTGAGACTCCCTTTCCTGGCAGCTGAGGCGCTGGCCAACTGAGGGTAGGACGATGCCTCCACGTCCCTAGAAGTCTCACCCTGGGTCCTCTCTACCTGTCTCTGTTTCTCCAGGTCAGCAACCATGGCTTCAAGGGAGCGAACCCATTCCCTGAGAGCCTGGAGCTCTTTGCACCGAGCACACATCCATGACTTGTGCCCAAGAGGCAGATAGTCATACATGTGACACTCAGTGCAAAACACTGGATAGCCCCCACCCTTCTGCTGGCTGTCTGACTGCATAGTCTAATCTATCCTACCCAATCCTATCCTATCCAAAATAGCAGCCGCTGGATCCTGTGCGGGGGTGGGGTGGACCAGGAGGCTTCCGCAGGGCAAGGGGATGTTTAATCCCCTTACCCCTGCATAAAGCCTTTCAACCCGCAATGGGTCTTCTCAGATCTACGTTAGAAATTTTGCTAGTGTAACTCTAAGGAGAGAAAAGGAGCGGGGAACCTGTAGGGACAGGGAATAGGATCCAGTGTGGGTCTTCCGTGATGGAAATTCCCCCTCTCATGGACTCCCTGCCCTCTTTTCCACCCCTACCCCCCTAGATGACTAGATGACCTTGTGGGTCCCTTCCAACTCTATGATTCTATGAAAAATTGTTCTCCATTCCGTTTTTTTTTAAAAATGTAGTTAAATGGTGTAACAACTATATTTCCAATCCTATCAGATCTTTATCAATGGACCTATTGATATTGAATGTCTGCAGACAAAAGAAGTAGAAAAGAACATTGATCCCAAAGAAGCATGATGAGAACAAATTCTACTCTTAAACGAGAAAGCAACACCTCATTTCCACTACCTGTAATGAATAGGAAATCCGACTTACCGAGTTAGCTGAAAGGACGAGAAGAGACAGAAGAAGCTGTTGGAAGAGACCAGCACCGTGAGAGCTTTTATACGTCTTCTGAAAGAGCCTGGAGGGCAGGATCCATCCCTCACATGGATTATATGAAACATAAATCATAAATTCTCTCAATCACATAGTATTTATGTTTTACTATCGTTCAAACCTAACAATCCATGCATGTGCAATGGATTACGCCCTTGCTTTCCCCTTTCATTTGAGAATATTATAAGTTTTGGTAGGAGATTGCACTTCATTTCAATGGACACCAAACATTAATTTGATGTTAACGTTGGTGTTAAGGCTGGCATGTACTGTTCTGGAATGTTTGAATGTTTTCACCATCTGCTCAGAGAGAACTCTTTTCACCCTTGAGGTTGTAGGTGAGCTGGTGGTCGTTCGTATAAGGGCATCAGAAGGTGCCTTGCTCGTGCGTTGGAAAGACCTCAAAGATCTCCTAACAAAGATCTCCTTGACCCTCATACAGATGTGTTTGAATGACTCGGGATGATGACTCCAAACCCTCATATTGGAAGCTGGAGACCATCTAGAGAAGACCATCTCCTCCTCTATGCTCTGTTGCAAGCTCCCAGAGGCATCTACTGTATATAGACAGCGATAGAAACAGTGTGGTCAAGTTGACGGATGTGGGTTGAATGTAGAAAGGAGGTGCTTGAGTTGAAAGTACAGTCAGTGGCACTGGAGTTTGATGTGCATTCCACAAACCACTGAAATACATTCCACAAACCGCTGAAATACATTCCGCAAACCACTGAATTGCATTCCACAAACCACTGAAGAAGCCAGTCAGCTTCCCACTGAGAACGTTCACTTTCTTGACATGACTGAGATGTTTCTCCCCAGCAGGCTCCTCCAAGCTTGTCTTCCTGATTTTTTTCCTGCAGCAAAACGTTGAGCATTCTAGCCCCTGGTTGCTATCAGTGTTCCCTCTGCCTGGGAAACTTTAAATGTGGTTAGACGTATATGTTGATCCACATTGCACATGGAGGAAAAATCTATCACAGGTTACAAGTCATAATGATGCTCTGCAACCTCTGGGTTTTAGAGGTAGCCTATCTCTGAATATCAGATGCAAGAGGAGGGCAATGGGATGCATGTCTCTTGTGGTCTTGTGAGTTCCCAGAGGCAATGGGATGTGTGTCTCTTGCGGTCTTGTGAGTTCCCAGAGGGAGCCAGGATGGTGTAGTGGTTTGGGAGTCGGACTTAGACCTGGAGGTTCCAGGTTCAAATCCCCGCTCAGCCGCGAAGCTTCCTGGGTGACCTTGGGCCAGTCACCATCTCTCAGCCCCACCTACCTCACAGGGTTGTTGTGAGGAGAAAAGGAGGGGAGGAAATATGTACACCACTCTGAGCTCCTTGGAGGAAGGGTGGTATAAAAAATGTGAAAAATAAATAAATAAATAAATAAATAAATAAATAAATCTGATGTGAGATACAGGAAGCTGGACTAGATGGGCCATTGGTCTGATCCAGCAGGGCTTGGCTGATGTTCTTAGTGCAGTTTGCACAGCATTGATTTCAATGGGCCCCAAGTGGGCAAGCAAAGGACCCCCCCCCATAAAATTGTCTGAACATATCAAAACTCTTGTTGCTTCCGTCTCAATTCTTCAAACGTTTTTCTCAGCAGCGGCTCCTAAATGTGTCTCGAAATCTTCTTTACGGCTGCAAAATCGTCAAGGACCCCACATGTCGCTTTGGAAGGGAGGATGTTCCAGGATGTGGAAAACATCTGATCCATTTCAAAGTGTGTGGCTGCCCTCTGAGTCTTAATGCCCTCAACTTTGCCTTAACGTGCTGCCAAGTGATCATTTTGTGGAAGCCCATGTTTCCAAAAATGTGGTGATTTACGACGAAAGAGATTTGCAACCTGATTACAAACACCTGCTGGTCCTCATGTAATAAGATCTGTTTTAATTGCTGTGAGCAAGGAAACATTTTAATTTGAATTGCTTGTCTGTAAGCGACTTGTCCTTAAGCGGTTGTCCTCTTTCCACCGGCCTTTTAGATGCTACACATTCTGGAGAAGAACTCTGCTTTCATGTCATAAATGAGTTCAGACCAAGCATTTGGATGTAATTCTAGTTTCATGAAACCCTAAAGGAAAGGCCAGCTACCAAAGCAGGCCATGGTCAGCTGTGCGCTTGGCCCTGATCCTCCATTGTTCATCACCTCACATCCCAGCATGCCAGAAGTTAAGGAAAGCAGCACGGCAGCAAGATGACTTCCAAGCAAAGAGAACTGGGTGGCTCAAGAAAGTGAGCCAAACTGTAAACTAGTGTGGACAGTGCAAGAAGGAAAGATCAGAAATGTAGATCCAGGAACACAGCAAGCGGAAGAAGGTGTACTATGTCCTATACAGGCACACGTCGCTTAATGACAGGGAAACATTCTGAGGAATGTGTTGTTAGGCAATTTCGTTGTTGTGTGGAAACCCAGAAGGAAGGAGACAGGCATTCCTTACCGAGCAGCAAAGCCTTCTTGAGTAAAGGGGAGCTGCCCATTGAAAGGCGCTTCAGGGGCAGAACTCCAACAGGGTCTTGGGTACAATTTGAAGCATATGGCAGCCCCATCAATGCCCCACCTTCCCTGAAGTAGAACAGACACTTTGCACGGAGAGAAACACAAACACACACACACACACACACACACACACACACACACCACAGGAGCTGGGAAGGAAGGAGGAACAGGGGAGGCAGCACAGGTGAAGCTCAAGGCAGCAGGCAACGTTAATCTCCTGTTTCCTGCCATGCACGTTGCCAGAAAGTGCAAAAAGTGGGTTCTGGTTCTACCATAATCTTATGGGACCGTCGTCATATATGCGGTCCGTTCTTGGCTGGAATGTCGTTATGTGGCGAATACCTGTACTGAGGTATACCTCTACGTACCCAATAGTGCAGTGGTTCCCAAACTGGGAGGCGTGGCTCCCAGGGGAGCCGCGGATACCAGCCAGGGGAGCCGCGGAGTGCCACGGAATCCTCTCGAAATATAGTGCAATGCCAACTGGCAGGCATCAACATACTGTAAGGGGGAGCTGCAGCCAAAGGTCACCAAGGGTCAAGGGAGCCATGGGTTGAAAAAGTTTGGGAAACACTGCCTCAAGGTCAGGATAGGTCCACTTCTAAGTCTTTTACTGTGGTGGAGCACAACAATGCTTCATGAGCAACGCTGGTGAGGTGACACCCTTGTGCTGCACCAGTGGAGGAGCTGGGTAGGATTGCGCTGTAAGCCACGCTTTCATGTGGGACTCCTTGCCTAAGGAAGAAGGTTCTTCAAAGGAGTAGGCCTCAACCATGATGTTAAGGCATGTGGTTCTCCATAGGGTTGCATGCAGCGTTGAGCTCACACGCAGACGGTGTGCACCAAGAGACGGCTACAAGGGACAACTGACCACTCCCCTTAGGGGTTACCTATTTATACATTTTGGGGTCTCCAAAGATGGACACACAATGTTATCCAATTAGGGGGGAGAAGTAGGACTTCCCGTGTTGGATGACTTGGCATTTCTGCCTTACTTCCTGTGGCTCAAGCAGTCACTGGTGCTGTCAATAACGAGCTTGCTAGCTCCCAAGTTCTCAGGCCGATAAGGACTCATGTTTTGCATTCCACTCTACTACAGCTGGTTATCTCCTAAGAACCTGGCTGTTGCCCAATCTCCAAGGACAAGCACAAATTCCTCCTTGGCTGAAACTGTCAGCTGTAACTCAAAGGGCAGAAACACACGAATTTAGCTTTTTCGTTACAGGAATCCATAATGGAATCCGACCATTGGTCATCTCTCCTCCTTGGCATCTCCTTCGGACAATGTGTTGGACAACTCATTGATTGGATGAGATCTGGGCAGCTGGAAACACGCCAACTGACATCACGGGTTGCCTTGTTACCAGTACACCCCCCCCCCCGCCCCGCGTTTCATTCTTTGTTATACTATATTATGGACTCTGATACTAAGTAATGCTATTTCATATGCCAACATCAATGAATGTTAATGTGCAAGATGAACTGTTTTTCCAACACCTCTATGCACAGCATGGACAGGACTGTGGCATTACAGGCCATGTTTTTCTCAGAGAACTTTGGTTCAAGCCTCAAAAGTACAAAAACTCTGTTTCAAAGGTTCAAACGTCGACGTGACCTCTCCCTCGCTTCACAGGCACATTCTGGAAGAAAAAGATTCCCTCTGGCATCTCTAGTTGAATGCAAAATCCTTTGTTCATGTTTTACAACTCGTGTTTGACTTCTGCAATGTTGTAATAAAACACGTGCATTGTTTTGGTTGTACCTACATTCTTGCATTCCTATTGTATATTTGCATTTCTCTTCCCCCCCCCCCGAATGTCATCTCCTTATTTTGCCTGCCATACTGTAAACATCTGCATTTCTTATTACATGTGATATCTTGATTGTATCTGCTCTTGCCACATTGGAACCTTAGTCCCATACATCCACCTGGTAGGCATTTGCTTTTCAGCTGTTCCTAGTATCTAGCTTAGGGGCAACATCCCCGGTCGTTTACCTCCAGAGTTGCACGAAGCAGCAACCCAAAAACTCCTTAAAAATAGGAGGATTTTGAACAGAAAGTTGTCACTCTTCTGATAAGTTTCTGATAAGTTTCCTGTCTTGAAGGACAGGTAGATATGAGATGCTGAATATCTCTCTCTCTCTCTCTCTCTCTCTCTCTCTCTCTCTCTCTCTCTCTCTCTCTCTCTGTTCCTTAGCTGTTAGAAACTGGGTTGGAAGAAGCAGGGACACCTGAAACTCTCTCCCAACACCCCTTTTTCTTTCTTTGCACCAAATACACACTGCATCACAAGCAACCAGGAACATCACACCATCTGTAAGGAAAAAGAAACTTATTTTTTTTCTTTTATTCCTCTGTATGAACAATTTTACCATTGTCCTTTCTTAATAAACCTAATGCTTTGATTGCAAGGTATTTCTCTCAGTCTCTCTTTGCCAAGGGAAGCTTTGCATTATGCTGATCTGTTATCTAGTCCAGTGTTTCTCATACTGTGGGTCGGGACTCAGGCCGGAACTACACTACATGCGGATGCCTCTGCCCCTGCCTCTGCCTCCATGCGCAGAGCTGCTCGGAAGGAGTGTCTTCCCACCTGTTGTCCCTCCTGCTGTCCCGCCTTCTTAAGAAAGCGCAGCTGTGATTAGTTAAACACAAGCGCGCTCCGATTGGCCGAATAAGCCTTGGAATATAACCTCCACGGTGATTGGAGGTAGTTCTGATTGGCATGCAACCACTCTCCTCACCCTCTCCTCCGATTGGTAGGCTGCAGTAGCTCCACAAACCCGCCTCCTAGCTCCGCGAACCCGCCCCCTCAAAAGATGTGTTTCCACCTTGAGGTACATGCCGGGAATCGGGAGGTCGCAGATGCTCCGCTTGCTTCCGAAATGCTGTC
The DNA here is from genome assembly GCA_026170595.1 of Plestiodon gilberti rubricaudatus. NCBI lineage: Eukaryota > Metazoa > Chordata > Lepidosauria > Squamata > Scincidae > Plestiodon > Plestiodon gilberti. The sequence continues at coordinate 27,042,175 of JANXHW010000009.1, forward strand.
AGAATCTCCGCAACGCGTGTAGTGTAGTTCCAGCTTCACTTGGTGGGTCGCGACCTGATTTCTGGCAGATCCTACAGAGCCTCCAATGAAAACAGGGGTGATGGAAAGATCAGATAAGTAATTGCCTCAAGCCCTGATGCTATTCAAAATCAGAGAGCTGCTAATTGCCCTGCAAACAGCTGACAGTTGGCAAGTTTGTGTAAATATAGGGAGATAAATGTTTGAGTGTCTTTTTTTCTGGCGTTTTCCAAGTCTATCAATGACAGGTAGTGGGGGCAGGTGAAGGGCAGGTCACATAACTAAGCCCCTCCAAGCCTTGAGGCTATTTATTAGGACTGTCTTATTAGGAGGAATTGAGTTTTTTTGCAAATAAATATTACTTGTAAGTAAATGTCTATATAGCCAACTTGCTACACCTAGAAAAAGTCCTTAGACTAGGACGAAACGTTGGATTTTATTGTTAAGCCTCTTTGATTTTTAACGAGTGTTATCTCCTTGATTACAGTCTTTTATATGGAGATCTGTGATTTTTGTGTTTTTAAATGTGTTTTTAATCCTATTTCTGGCTTGTGCATATTTACATGGCTCTTCTACCCATATACCCTCAATCCTGGAACATTACAGCTGGCCATGAAAAGCTAGGTGTGTCCCGATAGAGTGTCATTTTAAAAAGTGGGTCCTAAAAGGTTTGGGAACCACTGATCCAGTCTAAGATCTCATGTTCCAAATAGGGCTGTGCCAATTCCCCTAAGAACCAGCTCTTTTGGTAACAGCCCAAGCAACAGTTGCCGACTGACATCACGGTTGCCTAAAGCAACAGCTGCATCACCCGCCTCCTGGTCTCTGCTCCCATTTGTGGGCCACATGGGCTCTACTAAGCTTTTGCCTTGATCCCCTGGGTGACAGGAATGGGCACATCCAGGCTTGCCAGCCTCTATGAGAGACTCTGGATGTATCTTTTCCAAATGCTTATCATTGTGCCACTTGGGATACACATCACCACCACTGTAGATCATATTTGGTACCGTTCCTTGTTAAGAAACAGAGACCTCTGCAAAATGCTGTTGAATATTCATTTTGCCTTGAGTCCATTAATTTATACTAGTGTGTGCATAGTTTGCCTGCCTCTCTTTTTTTTTGGGGGGGGGAAAGGACACTCTACCTCCATTTGCAAATGAGCTCCTTTTGGGGACATTTGTATTTTGTCCACAGCCATGACCACAAAGTCCACACTTAAGAGAGATGAAAATCATTGCCCCTGATAAAGACACAAGCCAAGTGGGTTGAAATTATTGGCCACAACAAATTAATTCACACTGTTCTTGTTGTGGATTCCTAACTTTTTCTCAACACTCCACCCGCATCTAGTGTGGGTTCCTCATCTTGGAGGAGATGAGCTATTGACCATTCTCTCTAATGAGGGTCCTCAACAAGGATGTGGATCAAGTCTCTGGGTCCAAGTCTCAAGTCTTTGCTCCCGAGTCCTGAGTCTTTGGTTGTGAGTCCCTATCTATTTAATGGGGAAAGTGGGTTTAAATCTGAATAAAATTGGACTTGTCGTAAAAGACTCCAAGTCTCAAGTCGAATCTTTTACAATCACCGGGTCAAATCCGAGTCGAGTCATTGACACGACTAGAGTCCGACTCAAGTCTGAGTCAATAGACTCAAGTCTACATCCAAGCTATAGATGGCTCTTTCCCATTCCAGCTCTGATGATTGGTTCTGGACCCCCTCCCGTTGCCAAATCTACTTCCTTGCCCAATCCACAATCCACTAAGACAGTGGCCCCCAATTTCTCCCCCACCGTGATTCACCTCGTTCTCTCATGCAGTCCCTGGGTCTCTGCGGGCCTCAGAACACCTCTGGAAGCGACCAGAAGTCACTTCCGTGAAACCAGAAGTAAAGTGGAAGTGACTTCTGGTCACTTCTGGAGGCGTTCTGAGGTCTGTGAAGACCCAGGGAGTACGTCCTGGGCTCAGAGCGACCCGGAAATGGCCTCCAATTGTGTCCAGAGGGCTCCAATTTGGAACCAACTGGATGCAAGGGTGAGCCCAACTCCATGACCCAGTGCATATTGGGCCGCAACCCACTGCACTAAGACATAGGTAGGTGACGTACCTTAGACAGTGAATGCTTAAACCTCACAGTTGTCTGTCATGGCAAAAGGTAATAGGGATCTGCAACTTGGTTCTCTATTATTGGTAGGCTATATGAAGTGCCTGGATTGGCCAGGCCATGAGAAGGACTGGGAAGTGCTTGTCCAATCAACGTAGCAGTCCTTTCCTCCTGTTGCATTCTAGCTCTCAGTTCTAGCTACTGTCCTAAGAACCATCATCTGGAAAAAGACCATGGTAGTCTGGATTCAGCTATATATACACACATTAATTCCAGCCTGGCTTTGAACATACAAACATCACCAGAGCCCTGCTGGCTCAGGTCAAGGAGCCATCTAGTCCTGCTTCCTGTATCTCACAGTGGTCCATCAGATGCCTCTGGGACCAAACAAGGTAACAAGATACCTGTATTCAGTTGCCACTCCCTTGCACCTGGCATTCAGAGAGAGGCTACCTCTAAAACCTGGAGGCTGCAGACAGTCATCCTGACTTGTAACCTGTGATGGACTTTTCCTCCATCAATCTGTCCCATTCCCCAGGCATCTAGGTCTTCAGGTGCCATCACCACATCCTGTGGCAAGGATTTCTACAGATTATCTACATACTGGGTAAAGCGTTGTCGAGATAATTTCCACGTTCAAATCAAGGGTGAGAAGGAATTGAGGACAGGAAGATTGAAAACTCCCAAACTACTGCAATATGTGGGTTGGTTCTCTTTTTTTGGCCTGTTGAGAGAAGAATCCTGAAAAAAAATATTCTCGTTGGTTGGGTTTGTCATGCAAGATTTATGCGGCTGGCCTGGAAGCAATCAGACTCTAGCCCAACCCAACCCAGGGAGCTTGTTGAGGGAGACTAAGCCACTCCTTTAGAATGTGCCTCAAGACACAAATGTTGATCTTATAGTAAGCTTTGTTTTAATTTCAAAAGACATGGAATTAATGACGTAAGCTTACCAATTAGTCCCTACATTAATTTGCTAATTTGCCCCTATGTTGCTGTTTAAGTAGAGTCCCTATCCAAGCATATCTAAGCAAGCATTACAGAGGGACCAGTTCTAAAAGCAACAAAGACTTTGGGGTAGAGTTCTGATGCGCTTACCTTCGATCTTTAAGAACATAAGAAGAGCCCTGCTGGATCAGACCAAAGGCCCATCTAGTCCAGCTTCCTGCATCACACAGTGGCCCCACCAGATGCCTCAGGGAGCACGCAAGACAACAAGATACCTGTATCCTGTCACCACAACCTTGCACCTGGCACAGAGAGAACCTACTCCTCCAACCAGGAGGTTTCTTATCCCCATCATGGCTTGCAGAAATGAAGGGCGCCCTCCCAGCGCCCAGGTGTGTGGGGGCGGGGCCTGCGTTGTGTCACGTCGACGCACCCCTAGTGTCACGTCGATGCACCCCCCCGCCCGTTTTGCGTTCATTTTGGAGCCAAATGGGCTCCAGGGAGGGTGGGAGGGCCGATCCAACGCGGCGCTTCGCATCGGTAAGTGCCCCCGAGCGCACCCCCCGCCTGCCTGAGCGCCTGGAGCTCCTGCTCCACGCGCTCCACCCAAGTTCCGCCGCTGATGGCTTGTTAGCTCCATAAATCTGTCATAAAATCATAAATTTTAAAGGCATCCAGGCCAGGTGCCATCACCACATCCTGTGGCAAGAAGTTCCACAAACCAATTTGTTCCTCTCTCTCTCTGACGAACTGCTCCCTCATCTTATCTCTTGCTCTTCTGCCCCTTCCTGTCACCCCCCCTTTTGGCCATCATCAGTCTGCCAACCCAAAGCTCTCTCTTCTTCCTTTCTTGGCTTTTGTCCTTCATTTGTCCTTCTCCCTGGGCCCAATCCTATGGGCCTGCTGCACCGGTGGAACCCGCGTTTTGATGGCGCCGCATGTTTTTTAGTGGTCTCAAAAGGTGACATGCCATTCTGCATAGCTGGGCTGCCGCCACAAGCAACAAGTGGCCACATCTGCTTGCCAGCAGCCTCCGCAGGGACCCCAACACCGGTAAGTTAGCATGGGGGCAGGCAGGAGGTGGGTGGAACAGGGCAGAGACTGTGGGGAGAGGTGCGTGTCAAGACCAGGAAGGGGGCGGTATTGGTGGCAGCAGCAGCACCACCACCGATATCCGCAGCACCACTGATATCTGATCCCCCTTTGTGGCCTCAATCCGCCTTCTCGGATCCACTCAGATTTGTGCCAACAAAATCACTGGTGCAGCTCCGAGTAGACCCAGCTGGGCAGCGAGGGCTTACCCCCGGGCAAGGGAACACAAAATCCCTTACCTGGAGGAAGCCTCCAGGACCTCCACCCCCACAGAGTGCAGCACGTGGTCCTGTGGCTTGGCTGCATTAGTGGGGGAGGGAGTTAGACAGGATTGGGCTGACATAGGAATGTCCAGTTGCCTCTTATCAGCCTTTGCTCATCTCGGGACAAACAGCTTGTTTATGGCACAATCGGATGTTTCCGATGCCATTTGAGGTTGAGGGTCCACTGTGGACATCTTTCCTCGAATGGCAGCTGGCCGTCCTGGGTGCTTAGTTTTGCTTGCAGTTGGAGCATCGCAAACCTCCTCCAAGAGCATCAGACTCCAGGTCACTTCAACCATCCCCCCACCAACAACAACACACACATACACACACCACACACAAATGCACGCATGCACACACACACACACACACACACACACACACACACACACACACAGAACTGAAAACTCACCATTGTTGCCCAATGCCCCTCTTTTTGCTTGGGTTACATCACCAATTTCTATATCAACTCCATTCAGCTCATTGCTGACCATTGTGGAATGGCAAAACCGAGCCACACTCTGTACGATTTGTTCAGCCTGCCTGCTCAGGGTGGCCTGGACTTCAGGTGATCTCCATCAGTTGGCCTGTCTGCCTGCTTATTTAGCAAGACACTGTGTAGCAAGGATGTTGCTAGAGTGTGGCGGCTGGGGCGGACCGCCAGGGGGTGACGCGTGCAGAAAGGTGACGCACGCACCCACGCACATCACCTCCACTGCGCGCATCACCCTCCGGAGGCTCCAAGGCCGGGAGAAGGCCTCGGAGCTACCTCCCCGGCCGACGCTCCAGGGCCTTCTGATGAAGGCCCAATGCAGCAATACGTAATTTATAATGTTTTTCACGCATGCGCAGAACGTTTCTCAGGGAAAAAGGGCAGCCCTTGCCCTCAGAAACGGACTGCGCATGCGCGAAAAACGTTATAAATTACGTATCGCCACATTGGGCCTCGTCAGAAGGCCCAGGACAGCTGGCCGGGGAAGATGTCCCCGGAGCCGGCTGCAATGAAGGTGGCGCAGAAAATTGGGGGGTTGGGGGGTCATTCGGGTGACGCGCGTGCCCCCGCTCTTGGGCGGTGCGCACCCTAGTGACGCTCATGCTGTGTAGTATCAGGGCGAAAGACATTTGTATTCCAAGGCGTCAGTGTGGAGTGTTCAGTTGTGGCCTAGAATAATATGGCTGCCCTATTGTTAAGTGATTGCCAAGTTGTATCCTCTCTGTCTATGTTGGGTGCCTACACCTTTCCTATTTTTATGCCACCTGTTCCTTGTGTTTTAACTCGGCTCTCTAGCCTAGAGAAAAGGGGAGGAAGGATAGATAGTCATCCTCTCAAAGGAATGTAGCAAGTAAGGTAAGGGAACTGGTAGAATCTGGCCATTTGTCTAGCAAAAAGGGAGATTCCTAAAAAGCCAAGATGAGTCTCACCATTGGCCAGGATCTGTAGCTCAGAATTGACCCTCAAAGTTCGCCCACTGCTTTCCAAGGGACTCGTAGCAACTGAATGGATATAAGAAATTATGTTGCTGTTCTTAAAATTTAATACCTGTGTGCATTCTTGCTTCACCCCAATACAGAAAGCAAAGGCGTCGCTCCGGTAGGGGCGGGGCCGTAGGTTTCGCTCCGTCCTAGTCCCTTTACCGAGCGAGCAGGAGGCGGCCCCGCCCCCTCACTGTCGGAGCCATTCCCCTGCGGAGAAAGCAACAGGCAGGGTCTCTTGCCTACTGCTTTCTCCGCACGGGAGTGGCTCCGACAGTGAGGGGGCGGGGCCGCCTCCTGCTCGCTCAGTAAAGGGACTAGGACGGAGCGAAACTTACAGCCCCGCCTGGGCCACCTCTACCAGAGCGACACCTCTGACAGAAAGACATGTCTATGTTAAGTCATTTGACGTCGTCGGCAAGTCTATGTGTACGTTAGTTTTCAACATGATACGGTGGACCACTCTTGGGGGCATCACACAAGAACTAAGAATGTCATTGGGCAGCCAGAAGGACAACAAAGCCTATGATGCAGTTTGAGTTGGAAAGATGTGTGAATGCATCCAGAAGATTTTTGGTGCGTGAGATGTTAATGATAAAAACAAACACGGGTTTTTCAGAAATGATTTGGAGCATAATGTGGTCATCTGGCTTTACGCTGAAAACGTTTCCAATGTTTTACATGAGGAGCAACCTGGAAAAGTCTCTCAAAATTTCCCAGGAGACGAAATGACTGCAGCAAAGTTCACTTATTCCTGAGCAGTTTGTTTCTTTTTTCCTTTTAGTTCTGAATTTTGAATCATTCACAAATCCAGGAGCCAGATATGTCTATGCATTAGAGATAAATTTATTGAGAAAGGCAGTTTAGAGTGAACAGAGTAAAAACATTTGCAGTTTCAAAAGACGCTTCTTGCAGAGGAATTAACAAGCTTTCTTAATTTAAGCATTTTACCAGAAGAGAGTGAAACAGAGTAACAGACAGACAAAAAAGCACTTCCCGTTAGGGAAACAGAACAGGGTCAGGGGAGCTGAACTTCATGCTTTCCAACATGACATTTTTCTCTGTAGGCTTCACAGTTTGGGATGGTCTTCAAGCAGCATGACAATTAACAGTTGGAATGGATGTTGGGGGATTAAATGCACAGTGGTTTGTGGAACCTTCTGGAACAAAATGAACGTTCTACACAATGCTGTTCTGAAAACTAGTACAGGAATGTGTATCTATACTGGGACTTAATGGGAAAGTGCTCACAGAAACTACAGGCCTCAGAAGTGTGAACGCTCTACATATTTGATACCCAAGACCCACAAGCTTAGCCATGAATCCATCACATCATTTTTAGTTCCTGGTTGATCATGTACCTGTAGAATCATCGGTCGATTAGCAAGGAGAACAACAGGGTATGAAGGATGGAATACTGTCATGTAGAGGGATGGAGCCACATGGGGCGTTGCAGGGCTGGACACAAATTGGGAGGATGGGTCCACAGGGGATGGTGCATGATGGGATGCAGGAAGGCTGGATATCACACAGTGGAGCAATTGGTTCACAGGGGATGGTGCATGATGGAATGCAGGAAGGCTGGACACCGCACAGTGGAGCAATTGGTTGGCATGGGATGGTGCATGATGGGATGCAGGAAGGCTGGACACCGCACAGTGGAGCAATGGGTCCACAGGGGATGGTGCATGATGGGATGCAGGAAGACTGGACACCGCACAGTGGAGCAATTGGTTGGCATGGGATGGTGCATGATGGGATGCAGGAAGACTGGACACCGCACAGTGGAGCAATTGGTCCGCATGGGATGGTGCATGATGGGATGCAGGAAGACTGGACACCGCACAGTGGAGCAATTGGTTGGCATGGGATGGTGCATGATGGGATGCAGGAAGGCTGGACACCGCACAGTGGAGCAATGGGTCCACAGGGGATGGTGCATGATGGGATGCAGGAAGACTGGACACCGCACAGTGGAGCAATTGGTTGGCATGGGATGGTGCATGATGGGATGCAGGAAGACTGGACACCACACAGTGGAGCAATTGGTCCGCATGGGATGGTGCATGATGGGATGCAGGAAGACTGGACACCGCACAGTGGAGCAATTGGTTGGCATGGGATGGTGCATGATGGGATGCAGGAAGACTGGACACCACACAGTGGAGCAATTGGTCCACAGGGGATGGTGCATGATGGGATGCAGGAAGGCTGGACACCGCACAGTGGAGCAATTGGTCCGCATGGGATGGTGCATGATGGGATGCAGGAAGGCTGGATATCACACAGTGGAGCAATTGGTTCACAGGGGATGGTGCATGATGGGATGCAGGAAGGCTGGACACCACACAGTGAAGCAATTGGTCCACAGGGGATGGTGCATGATGGGATGCAGGAAGGCTGGACACCACACAGTGAAGCAATTGGTCCACAGGGGATGGTGCATGATGGGATGCAGGAAGGCTGGACACCACACAGTGAAGCAATTGGTCCACAGGGGATGGTGCATGATGGGATGCAGGAAGGCTGGACACCGCACAGTGGAGCAATTGGTTGGCATGGGATGGTGCATGATGGGATGCAGGAAGACTGGACACCGCACAGTGGAGCAATTGGTCCGCATGGGATGGTGCATGATGGGATGCAGGAAGGCTGGATATCACACAGTGGAGCAATTGGTTCACAGGGGATGGTGCATGATGGAATGCAGGAAGACTGGACACCACACAGTGGAGCAATTGGTCCGCATGGGATGGTGCATGATGGGATGCAGGAAGGCTGGATATCACACAGTGGAGCAATTGGTTCACAGGGGATGGTGCATGATGGAATGCAGGAAGACTGGACACCGCACAGTGGAGCAATTGGTCCGCATGGGATGGTGCATGATGGGATGCAGGAAGGCTGGATATCACACAGTGGAGCAATTGGTCCGCATGGGATGGTGCATGATGGGATGCAGGAAGGCTGGATATCACACAGTGGAGCAATTGGTTCACAGGGGATGGTGCATGATGGAATGCAGGAAGACTGGACACCACACAGTGGAGCAATTGGTCCGCATGGGATGGTGCATGATGGGATGCAGGAAGGCTGGATATCACACAGTGGAGCAATTGGTTCACAGGGGATGGTGCATGATGGAATGCAGGAAGACTGGACACCGCACAGTGGAGCAATTGGTCCGCATGGGATGGTGCATGATGGGATGCAGGAAGGCTGGATATCACACAGTGGAGCAATTGGTTCACAGGGGATGGTGCATGATGGAATGCAGGAAGACTGGACACCGCACAGTGGAGCAATTGGTCCGCATGGGATGGTGCATGATGGGATGCAGGAAGGCTGGATATCACACAGTGGAGCAATGGGTCCACAGGGGATGGTGCATGATGGAATGCAGGAAGGCTGGACACCGCACAGTGGAGCAATGGGTCCACAGGGGATGGTGCATGATGGGATGCAGGAAGACTGGACACCGCACAGTGGAGCAATTGGTCCGCATGGGATGGTGCATAATGGGATGCAGGAAGGCTGGATATCACACAGTGGAGCAATTGGTTCACAGGGGATGGTGCATGATGGAATGCAGGAAGACTGGACACCACACAGTGGAGCAATTGGTCCACAGGGGATGGTGCATGATGGGATGCAGGAAGGCTGGACACCGCACAGTGGAGCAATTGGTCCACAGGGGATGGTGCATGATGGGATGCAGGAAGGCTGGACACCGCACAGTGGAGCAATGGGTCCACAGGGGATGGTGCATGATGGGATGCAGGAAGACTGGACACCGCACAGTGGAGCAATGGGTCCACAGGGGATGGTGCATGATGGGATGCAGGAAGACTGGACACCACACAGTGGAGCAATGGGTCCACAGGGGACACTGCAGGACTGGCCACTGCTAAGTGGAAGGATGGGTCCACATGGGATGGTGCAGGTTGGGGTGCTACAGCAAGACACCATGTTGGAGATGACGAAGGTTTGCCCGAAACATAATATGTGGAACAAGAATGAGCACACCTGTACTCATGAAATGAAATCAAAAAATATGTAATACACCAAAGATTTAGGCACACTCCACTGGCGCCAAAAATGAGTTGGAACAAGTTCTACGTCTCTTGCCCCTTAACATTTTAATGTTGACGTCAATATGTTGACGTCAATAACATAAATATGTTGACTTCCCTCACAATGTGGTAGTTGGTTTTATGAAATCCTGAAATCCACGTGCAATTCAGTGAGAACTCAGAACCTTGAGCCGTTAGTGTAGGTCAGGGGGGGGGACAAATATGCATAGATGTTTATGAACACTCCAAGTGATGTACCCTATCACCACCATTTTTTTTTTGAGGTGATGTACCCTACCACCACCATTTTTCGAGGTGATGTACCCTACCACCACCATTTTTTCAAGGTGATGTACCCTACCACCACCATTTTTTTAAGGTGATGTACCCTACCACCACCGTTTTTTCAAAGTGATGTACCTTACTACCACCGTTTTTTGAGGTGATGCACCCTATCACCACCATTTTTTCGAGGTGATGTACCCTACCACCATCACTTTCCAAGTGCGGGGAAAAAAACCACAAGTGCATAAAATATAATGCATTTTCAACAAGTGTTGAAGATCTGTTAGAACAAGTGTTGCTCTTACAAGGTTCATCAAACAAGATTTCACTTTCACATGGCAAAAAAACCTAGTGTGGAGTTACTTTCCACTTACCAAGACAGCCGAAGCAGACAAGTCAAGAAGATGCAGACGAAGCTGTTGGAAGAATCCAAGCCATGCGAGGACTTTTATATACTTCTCAAGGAGCCTGAGGGGCAAGATCCAACCCTGTCCCATGCTAGCTAGCATTTATTACATGCTTTGTAACTCCTATAACTCTCAATAACAGACCTTTTCGGACTGATCTTATGTTGTTGGGTGTGCACCTTAAGCCTTGTTTCTTCCCTTCATTTTAGAAAATTACACTTCTAAAGAGGATGCTAAACTTCATTTGTTAGGTCTCAAGATACTAATTTAAAGGTGGGCCACCTGGTCATATTCACCGGGACTCCAACTACATACAAAGGTTCTGTTCTATAGTCAAACGTTCTTGAGGGGAAGCAATGTTCTGAATGAGCGACATCTTTCTTTCTTGTGTTCTTTTGTTCTTCACTGGCATTAAAATTGTGGCAAAACATCTTTGATCGGGGCCAACACAAATGCGTATGAGTGCATGATGTGAAGAAATTATGAATGAATGACTCTCAACTCTCATTTTTATGTGCACCATTCTGTTTTTGAGGTGGTTGGTTCATCCAGAGGCATCGCTCCGGTAGGGGCGGGGCTGTAAGTATCGCTGCGGTCATAGACCGCAGCGATACTTACAGCCCCGCCCCTACCGGAGCGACGCTTCTGGGTTCATCTGGAGTTTGCCTTGGAGAAAGCCACCAGATTTGCTCCTTAGCAGCCCAATCCTAGGCATTTCTCCTCAGAAGTAAGTCCCATTGTACTCAGTGGGACTTACTCTCAGGTAAGTGTGGATAGGATCACAGCCTAACGATTTCAAATGGAGTGTTGACCTACATAACACAAATCCGTGCAGACAAACACATTTTATCCATTCATTTTTTCTCTGGTAGTTTCCAAAATCAAATTCATGAAGGACAGAACTATCAGTCAGACCATTGATCAAATTAGCTCAGTACCGTCTACTCCAAGGGGCAATGTTTCTCTAGAGCAGGGGTTCTCAACCAATGGTATGCATACCAGCAGTGGTACTCTGGCTGACCAGAGGTGGTACGTGGACTGCTGGTCCACCAGAACACTGCTCTATTCTTTGCAGCCACGTTTTTGCACCTGAGAGGTCCAGCCATTGGCCGAGCCTCTCAGGAGCGCTGCAAAGGGCTCTCCCACTCGCCCTGACCGTCCTACCTGCGTTTTCTTGCTGAAAATGTGGTCAAAACCTGGATGTAAGTGGCAATGACGTCATCACCACTTACGTCAGGTGGTACGCCACGGAGGCGAGCCCATGGTGGTGGTACGTGGCCCACTGGTGGGGCTGAGAACCTGTGCTCTAGAGTCATTCTCATTCCTGCTAAGAGCTCCCTGTAAGTGGTGATGCATGGAATTGAAATTGGGTTGTTAGGCAAGCAAATAAGCTATGCTGTCATGGCGCATTGGCTCCATCTTTGTCTGTGGAGGCCCTTTATGCTCCGAGCATCTGAGTACAGGTGCTGAGGACCCACAACAGCCATCATCTCCATGCCTTGTTGATGAGCTTCCAGAGACATCCAATTTAACCATGGATAGAAAGGGTGGTGGAGCAGGTGACTCAAGTTATCATGCCTTAGAAGCCAGTTGTGGTGCTGTACACCAAATGCTCTGAGGCTATCCACGACCTCTTCTGAAGAACACCTGTTTGTCCTCCAATTATATTCAGCTTGTAATAATGTTAGCTTTAATTACTGTCATCATGGCAGCCCTTCAGGTGCTTGAGGAGTACCTGTACAAAAATGCAGGTAAAATGGAAGGAATCTTGACAGTCACCCTGAATTTCCCTTTTTTTATATCAGTGCTAGAAACCCTCTGTGAGTTTTCACAAGTTTCTAGAACAGGGTATGCCAAACTTGCTTAATGAAAGAGCCATACACGATAAACTTCAGATGTTTGAGAGCCACCATATTTAGGAAGCATTTAAATTAAACTCACCATGAACATTAAACTTATGTTTGAATCCAGTGGACTCTCAGTTTATACCTGGAAAATTATAAAGCTTGAAAATATTTTATTTACCTTTTATATGAACCGTGATGCAAAAAGGAACTCAGCCAATATCTTTCCGAGAGCCGCACATTATACATCAAAGAGTTGCATGTGGCTCAGGAGCCACAGTTTGGCCACCCCTGTTATAGAAACTCAGTAGTCTTCCCTTGAAAACTCTGACGTTTCTCCTTAGGAGGAACCTCTCTGAAATGTGTTTGGAATTTCACTTCTTTTGACATTTCTGCTGCCAACCCTAAGGAAGATCAAGAGACAGGCTTTTTTTTTGCTTTTTTGGTGTGCAGTAGAATAGACTTTATTAAAAAGGAAACATGGAGTTAACAGATGGAGTTCATCCACAGTTTCAAAGAACAGGTCATACAGAGAATTTGGAAGAGAAACGAACAACAGTGAATTGTCTAAATCTAGCATTAGTATGGGGATGTAAAATTTGAAAGGTTGATCTAGGGAAAAAATGTATAGCACTGGACCCTGATGAAGAGAGCCCTCAGGAAAGCCAGGAAAGACACACTCGCAAACATACAAAGTCAACACAATAGCATGATATGGAAAAGCAAAGGTGATGAATACCCAGAGAGAAGCTACAGGCGGGAGCTAGAACTCTGAATTCTCAACACATTTGATAGCCAACATCCGTACACTTAGCCAGAATCCGTAGCAAAAATTTCAATTCCCTATTGACCATGTACCCCACAGGGACCCATCCCTTGGTGGTTTAGCATGGAGAGCAGGGGATACAGGATGGGACACAGCTCAGTGGGATGATGCTGCAAGACGAGCCGCCGCTCACTGGAAGGATGGGTCCACTGGAGTAGGTACAGGATGGAAGGCAAGATGGGACGGAGCAGGTTGGGATGCAGGAAGGTTGGGTGCCGCACAGTGGATAAAGGGGTCCAGAGGGGTAAGTGCAGGATGGCAGGCAAGGAGATGGCAGGCAAGGAGATGACAGGCAAGAAGTTGGGATGGTGCATTGTGGGAGGATGGGCCCACAGGGGATGGAGCAGCTTGGAACACAGGAAGGCTGAACACTGCACAGTGGACCAAGGGGTCCACAGGGGTAGCAGCTGGGTGTCTGGCAGGGAGATGGGAAGCAGCACTGTGGGACAATGGGGCCACAACTGACGGTGCAGGATGGGAGACAAGAAGGCTGGACGCAACTCGGGAGGCAGGAAGGCTTGACGCTGTACAACGGAGCCAGGGAGTTGCACGGGCTGCTGCAGGGGTCCAGGCTAATCGGAAGGACAGGTCCAGACGGGACGACACAGGATGGCCCGCAGGATGGCATGCAACAGGAGAACACCATGTTGGAGATGATGGAGGTTAGCCTGGAACGAGGCAGGAGAAACATGAATGAATCACCCTGCACAACAGGAGAAACGATTGCCCAAACTGTGTGCAGATCTAAGACTGAACAGGTGCAACTCACAACCGAATTGTCAAGCAAGCACTAATTCTAGAATGAAGGTTCTCAACCCCTTCCCTGCCGATTACCACCTCTGGTTCCACTCTCCTGCTGTGTACCACCGGAAGTGACTGGCGATGACATCATTGCCAGTAACATCTGGGTTTTCAGGTTTTTGGATACCAGAAAACTCAGGTAGGAGGCTCTGAGCGGGTGGCAGGGCCCTTCTCAGCGTAGGATTACAAGTCGTTTCGCTTAAAGTTGCAGTCTCCAAGAAGAACCTATCGACAACTTGAAGTGAAAGGACTTGCTGTATTTGAACTTGAGATATCTCAAAACCTACATCATGAAAAAAGAAAGGGATTCTTTCTCACGCTGTAGGTCTCTCAACATCAACCTTCTTAATCTATCCATAGGTTGGTGATTTAACCGCAAAGACCAGTTGGGTGTGATCACCAGTAAAGTAGACTTGAGTCTATTGACTCAGACTTGAGTCGGGCTCAAGTTGCATCAATGACTTGACTCGGACTTGACTCGGCGATTGTAAAAGACTCAAAAGTCTCGACTCGAGACTTGGAGCCTTTTTATGACAAGTCGAACTTTATTCAGGTTTAAATCTGTTTTCCCCATTAAATAGAAAGGGACTCGCAACCAAAGACTCAGGACTTGGGGGGCAAAGACTTGGGACTTCACTTGAGACTTGGAGTCAGAGACTTGATCCACATCCCTTGTGATCGCTCAAGTCCAAGTGAGTGATCATGCAACTTGGCACTTTTAGGACATTGTCCCTAACATCTCGGGTCCAGGACATATCCAGAATTTAGCCAGATGCCATGCACCACTTATTTTCTGTGAACACCCATATACAGGGTACACTATTCATCCCAAAGTAAATTTTCAACCCATTTTCCATGTGTTGGAAAACAACACCCTGATTGTATTTTCAGTGGAACCATCCATCCATCCATCCATCCATCCATCCATCCATCCATCCATCCATATTATTCCCAGGCAGATTCCTATCTATCTATGTTGCACTCAGAGTCAATTGTCCTGCAAGCAAACAATGAACCCCAAGATGCAGCCTGCATTTCGCAGGTCAGTAATCTGCATTTTGAAGGCTCAGGGTCTGCTAGCGACTTTGCAGACCTCTCGCCAGTGCTTTTCAAACTCGTGATGGGTCAAATCTAGATTTTCAAAGGTTGGGAAGCTAGCAGCTGGCCTTGTCATGAGGTAAAGGATGAGAGCCAGGATGGTGTAGTGGTTTGGGAGTCGGACTTAGACCTGGAAGATCCAGGTTCAAATCCCCGCTCAGCCACAAAGCTTCCTTGGTGACTTTGGGCAGTCACCATCTCTCAGCCCCTCCTACCTCACAGTTGTGAGGACAAAAGGAGGGGAGGAACTATGTACACCACCCTGAGCTCCTTGGAGGGTGGTATAAAAATGTGAATAATAATATAATATAATAAATAAATAAAGCCTATATTTCTAGTACACCAAAGGAGGCAGACTATCTCTGCAGAGGATGGAAACCTGACCGTGGCTGGTTTCATAACATTGTTGTGTTATGTCATCTCATTTGTGGGTAGGTAGGTGGTTGCCTAACATTGTTTTTCAAATTAGAAACGTTATCCTACATCTAGTTTCCCTATGTTCTCAGAACCAACCCCTTAAAAATACCCAATTTTGATTTGGGAGGAACGTCTTTACCCCCATTTTACATCAAAACATCCTATGGGGTAGTTCAAACACCCCATGAACAAGTGAGGTATGCACTTTCAAACAACAGGTTGAGGATTAAAGGTATTTATGATATTCTATTCTTTTTGTTTTAATTCTAATGGGATTTACTGGGTTTAACCCAGAGCCTTAGCCAAACCATTTGGTTCTGTGTTGACCAAGAGCTCTCATTAAACAGGCAAACTGAGTTGACCATTTTGGATCTTGTCTTGGAGTCCATTGAAACTGGGGAACCACCAGTTCCATTGGTCTGTGACCCTGTTGGCATTCATCATTTCCAGCAAACACGACAAGCATCAAATAATATTCACTTTCAAGAAGCACCGGAGATCTATGAGATTGGGTGCCACTTTTAAGATGTCTACCAAACTAACATCTCATACTCACAAGACAAGGAACGAATATTGAGTTAAATCCAACTTACCTACGAGAGAAGCTGAACGAGAGACTGGAGAGAAAGCAAAGGAAGCTGTTGTAGATCCCAGACAAGGGAACACTTTTATACAGATTCTGAAGAGCCTTAAGGGCAGGAGCCATGTTTGGCCCATGGAGGCTACCATTTATGAATCATAAAGCAAATACAACGCAGACCTTTCATGTGTTGTGATCTTCAGCCTATTACTAATCATATGTATTATTGCCATTACAGCCTGTTTCCCCCCTTTCATTTTAGAATATTACAAGCCTAAGTTGTATGTTAGAAATCGGTACGTTAATTTAAAAGTGGGTGACATTGGCTACGTTCAACAGGTTTATTTGTTGAATAGGAAAACCCTCTCCTTCAGATTATGGGAGCAATCCTATCCAATTTATGCCACCGGTGTAACCAGTGGTGCAGCGAGAACGGGAGGCACCAGAATGGAAAGGAGATTCAAATCCCCCTTGAATCCCCTTTTGGAGGGGATTTGAATCCCCTTTCCATTCTGAGGGCTCCCATTCTCGCTGCACCACTGGTTAGACTGGTGGCATAAGTTGGATAGGATTGCGCTGTACAGGGGATTTTTTTGTGATCTTCCATGCATTGACCTCCCTTATGTGGTGAATAGACCACTTTCCTAGCACAGCAAGTCCTCACTTAAAGTTGTCGATAGGTTCTTCTTGGAAACTGCAACTTTAAGCGAAATGACTTATAATGAAACCAGTTTTACCATAGGTTAATGGATAAACATAAACATTCCTATGGCATTTTCTCATCAACTATAAAACGAAATGACTTTCAGTGAGGACTTGCTGTACAAAGATTCTAGTGGAGATCTCTACGCCAATATATGTCAATGGTTAGGAATGACATTGAGTTGCCATTTTGATGCACACTGTTTTGTTTTTCAGGCTATTCCAATTGAGTGTCTCCCAGAAATGACGGGCGCCCTCCCAGCGCCCGGGCACGTGGGGTGGGGCCTGCGTCGCATTGTGTCAGATCGACACCCCCCGCCCGTTTTGTGCTCATTTTGGAGCCGAATGGGCTCCAGAGAGGGCGGGCGGGCCGATCCAACACGGCGCTTCGCATCGGTAAGTGCCCCCGAGCACGCCCCTCGCCCGCCCAAGCGCCTGGAGCTCCTGCTCCACACGCTCCACCTAAGATCCACCGCTGAGCTGGGGAAAGCCACAGAGGGAGTCATAAATATGCTCCCTGAACACTTCACAAATCCATTTGAAGTTCAAGTTATCTTCTCCTACAGATTGCAAAACCAAAATTCATGGAGGAACATAAAAACATGAGCTCTGCTCGATCAGGCCAAGGGCCCATCCAGCCCAGCTTCTCGTCTCTCACAGTGGCCTACCAGAGAACAGAGCTATCAGCAAAGCATATAGTCCATTCAGCATAATATTTGCTCTTAGGTTCGCATATATACACATGCATGCACTGGTGTCCTCCTTTGCTCAAACATCTAGCTAACCTGGTCTACAATACATATTGTATATTGACTTTTGCAGCTGTTTTAGACTAATTTCAGGGTGCCGATTCCAAATCTGTCATCAGTGTTTGTCTATCACATCAAGTTTTTGAGATATCAAATATTGCATTTGATAAAATCAATGAAAAACAGCAAATTTACACTGGTCTACAAACATAAGTGTGACTTGGAGAAAAAAAGAGATCACATCTCTCTCTCTCTCTCTCTCTCTCTCTCTCTCTCTCTCTCTCTCACACACACACACACACACACACACACACACACACACACACACACACACACACAGAGTTAAATAAGACATTTTTTCACATTTAAAATTGTGTTAGTACTTTTTTACTTAACGATTAATTACCTAATTAATTAATTAATTGATTCATCCAATTAATTAGCAGTTAATTAGCAGGGGGTACTTCAGAAAATTGGACCGTGATAAGGGGGTACCCGGTCAACACACTTTTTCTGGCATAAGGTATTCCAATGGTTTTAAGGTAATTTTGGGGCACTGATTCCAAATCTAGCATCAGGTTTGGCATCATGAAAATGGGGTATGCCAATAGCATAAAAACGAGATGTGATAGAGCAAATCTGAGATCAGATTTGGAATCAGCACCCTGAAATTAGTTTAAAACAGCTGCAAAAGTCCAGGCCAGGAAAAAAAATTGTAGACCAGTGTAAATTTGCTGATTTTCATTGATTTTATCAAATGCAATATTTGATATCTCAAAAACCTGATGTGATAGACAAAAACTGATGACAGATTTGGAATTGGCACCCCAAAATTACCTTAAAACCATCGGAATGCCTTATGCCAGAAAAAGTGTGTTGATTCCTCATTTGGAGCTCATTTGAGTTGGGGAGCATTTGACAACACTGCTTCCCAGAAAGTTGCTGGTGGGGGGAAGACCACCCCCTGCAAGGAATCATTGGAGCAAGAGACACCCTCCCCACCGCATGGTTGGACTTTTGTCCCCTTCAGTGACCTCCATCTTGTTTCACTGTAAGAAGTCGGGCAACGAGCCATAGGGCTTCTGGTGTCTTGGGGCTCCAGCCAGTGCCCCACTTGCTCCTTCCGTGACGCCAGACCTGGCTAATAATGGACATCCGTGGAATCGCTAAATAACCAAAATAATCTTCCACGTCCCTGTTTTGCACGCAGACCATTGAAGGTCTAATGTGTTGCTTCAGCAAAAGTTGTGGCCCAAGGCTAGACGTGGTGATTTATGAGCACCTGCTGTTAGCCACATCATAATTTCTGCTCTTATTATCCTCATCCACTCTAGACACACTTTCATAGACGCACTTCCAGGCATGTCCATTACAGCTGGGAACTCATTCCACCTGCCTCCTTTCAACTGCACAAAACCATCTCTTTAATATTCAGGAAAACAAGGCTGCTGTTCAACAGCTCCTCGAGACAGCACACTAGGTTGTAATCCAATGGTTTTCCCAAATCAAAGAGAAAAAATGGTCAAGGGAACATTTTTCTCTTTGATTTGGGGAAGCCATCGAAGGCTTTGATGTTTTTTTTTTTTCTTTGATGCAGGAATGCAACAGTTTCCATGCTTCCAGTCCTACTTCTCCATCACACCCAAGGCTGCTCCTAAGAAGTTGCCTTCTTCTGAGGAAGACCCTTTGTTCATCTAGCAGAGTATTGTCCCTACTGACCGAAGCAGCTCTCTAGGATTTGAGATCTTTCCCAGCTCTATCTAGAGCAGGGGTTCCCAGCCAGTGGTACTCCAGCTGCCTGGATTGCCAGTCCACCGGAACCAGTTCACCAGAACCTTGCTCCGACGCAGCTTCTCTGAAGCCAAATTTTAACTCCCAATAGGCTCCTGCCTTTTGCTGAGCCTCTCAGGAGCACTGAAAATGACTGTCCCACCTGCGCAGAACCTCCTACTTTTCTTTTCCGTCCAAAAACACAGTCAAAAACCTGGAAGTAAGTGGTGATGATGTTACCGCTACTTTCTTCTGGTGGGACACGGCCTGAGGAGACCGACGGAGGTAGTACATGGCCACCCAGAGGTTGAAAAACCCTGATCAAGAGATTGGGAGCCTGGGCCGTCCTGCATACCAAGAATATCCTCTCCCATTGAGCTCAAGTCCTTAATGTTCCACAAGAACATCAATGACTTTGCAAACAAATGACTTTGAAGCAATGGCATCTTGCTGAGCATTCAAAATATTGATCATGCCCAGCTCTTGACTTCCAGTTTGTGAGATGTGGTTCCTGGATCTCACTCCGTGTCCTAGCACTGAAACATTCCATGAGTCACAGAATGTCCAGCTCTGCCATGGGCATGGCAGCATGGACAAAACCCACCCATCCATCAGGCCTTCCCAAGAGAGCTTTCATGGGACCACATCATGTCACCTCAGAGGGATTGGGAGGTCCCTGTTCCAGAGAAACGTACGTAGTAGGGCAGTTGAAAGAACTCGGACAGGTTTTATGTACAATTGGCACATTGACTTATAGTGCATTATTTATTTATTTTCTGTACAGTGTTACTCAAAAGGTAAGGGTAAAGGTGACCCCTGACAATTAAGTCCAGTTGTGTCTGACTCTAGGGTGTGGTGCTCATCCCCATTTCAAAGCCGAAGAGCCAGCGTTGTCCGAAGACGCCTCCGTGGTCACCTGGCCGGCATGACTCTCCTTGCCGCAGCGCGTAGCATGCAGCTGGAACACGGAGCGCTGTTTACCTTCCCACAAGCGGTACCTATTTATCTACTCGCATTAACATGCTTTGGAACTGCTAGGTTGGCAGGAGCTGGCCAAGCAACGAGCGCTCACCACATCGCGGATTCAAACTGCCAACCTTTCGATCGACAGCTCATGGTTCAGCGGTTTAACTCAGCTGGTGGCGGATGGTGCAAAAGTCAAGCTGATTTATTCTTAACTGAACTGACATACCATAACTGTCATGACATGAAACAGAAAAAAACTGTCTGAGTTTCACACACACATTACAGATATTTGATGTGGGCACTTAGGTAGCTACAATGAGGCAAGAGAGAGAAAAATGACCAGGATGACAGCTGCGGTCTCCTCACAATGAGACCGTGGCTGTTTGCACCCCCCTGCCCCACAGAGGCTGTTTGCCCCCCCACCCTACAGAGGTCCCCACATCTAACTTTTGAAATTTTCATGTGAAACGTGGATAGTTTTTCTGTCTTTTCATGTCATGACGGTTGTGGTATGTCAGTTCAGTTAAGAATAACTCAACTTGACTTTTGCACCATAACCCTGTACTTTGTTTTTTCTCTCTGAAGGGCACTCACAGCGGCTTACAAAACATAAAGTCACATTAAAATCTCTATAAACATTACAATCTCCTAAAACAATAACCCTCTGTTTTACAATATGTCTGATCATGAAAATATCCATGCTACAATAAGACAACCATAAAAATATCACAGTAAAGGATTAAAAAAACACCCACAAAAACCCAGCAGCAGGCTGCCCTTAAGATCGAAACAGCATAAAACCCCAAATAACCAGTATTCAAAATCCTGGACTCAGAAGGCGAATCTAAAAAGAAACTTCTTTAGGCCCTGCTAGAAGACCTCTAAGGAGGAAGCAGTTTGTAAACAGAGAGGGAGGGAATTCCATAAGGTCGGTGCCACTACCGAGAAGGCCCCGTTTCTTGCTCCCACCCCTCTCACCTCCACAGGCAATGAACCCATTGATTTCAACATCGGTTTTCATGGGCTACTGTCCACAAACATTTCTGCTGTACGAAATGGATTTGTCAAAAGGTGCAGTGAGTCTAAATCAATTTTTTTATGGAACAAACTGAGAAGGTGACCCCTTTGGAAGTTATCAAATAGATGACAATGTTTCCTGAGTTGGATATTCTGGGGAGTGGGTTACAAATTTGGGGGATGAAGCTGACAGTAGGTGTGGTGCTTTGGCATGCAAAACGTTTCATCTGAACGAAGCTGTAATCACAGGAAGAGTGGATGAGATAATGACAGGGGACGGGTGTATAATAACGTCATCTTAATACACAGGGATGAAAAACAGGGACATGTTTAAATTAATAAGCACAGCCCTTTGGGGTGGGATGCATCCAGACAGTTTGGTATCATAAGGGCATGACTCAGAAGTCTTCAACGGTATAAAAGGACTCACAACTCGAGACTCTTCCAACAGCTCCTCTGCACTTCTCCTGACATCTCTTCTGAGAGCTTGGTAAGTAGAACGATTCCTCTCTTAATACTTTGTAATGATGAAGAATGATGGTCTTCACTCTAAGGCAGTGTATCCCAAACTGGGAGGTGTGGCTCCCAGGGGAGCCGCAGATAGCAGCCAGGGAAGCCACAGAGTGCCACGGAATCCTCTTGGAAAATGGTGCAATGCCAATTGGCAGGCATCAACATAATGTCATGGGGAGCCATGGCCAATGGTCACCAGTGGTGAAGGGAGCCGCAGGTCAAAAATGTTTGGGAAACACTGCTCTTAGGGATGCCTGAGCACCCAAGGGTTCGACCTCAGCTAGAGTTGACCTTTTGTTTGGATCATTTGCTCCCAGCAAATGTCTGCAAAAGCTCACACTTTTGTGTGAACCATCAGTTTAATCTCTTGCTTAGATTGGGGGGGGGCAGTAACGCAGTTATGGTTATCACTGTTCTGCTTGCAAATGTTCGAGGATGAAAGTTCACTACACTGAACTTCCCTTCTTGAATGCTTGTGCCATTTCTACTCCTCTCTCTCTCTCTCTCTCTCTCTCTCTCTCTCTCTCTCTCTCTCTCTCTCTCTCTCTCTCTCACGCAAGTCTTCCATTCATTCATGTAGTAATACTTGAGATACTTTGGAGAGTTCTACGACTTTCACTATCTTGTTGGCAACATTGCAACAAACCTATAGAGTAGAGTCGTATTCTCCACGCTCTCTTTTTCAGCTGTAGGGGGTTGAGGTTGGACGAGAGGGGATTGCCAAGACCACTGAGTGCATGGAAGAGATCAAAATCCAACTGGAGATTCCTCCTTCTCTTAGGTGTAGATCTAGCATAGAGAGTCCAAGACTGCTGGGAAAAGCTGGAAATTCTCCTTGAAGGGCAATCCACTAATTTATTTTCATCCTACATCCATAGTGTATGCTCTATCACTGAGCTATGTTTCTTTGCTAGTATATGAACCTGGCCAATACTGCATGGGTCCACCAAGCTCCATGTGAGCAGTGACCCTACAAGATGTCTCTTAACCTTGGGACAAGAAATGGGACAAGAGATGGGATACTTGGGACAAGAGATGTCAGAGATTGAACATGGGGTCTCCTGTGTGCCAAGCATATGTTCCACCACTGAATCTATTGTCCCTTCCCATGGGGTGGGTTTCCTAAATTCGACCGACATTCTTAAATTCAACAGTACGGGACATGATTGGGGTAAATCTCCTCCCTGAACCTGGCGGTCATAGTGAGGACAGAGATCTTTGCATAGCAATACCCATTGTAGAGTTGGCAAGGTAACATTTCAAGAATGTAACATCCAATGCAACTTTCAGAGCTCCTCCTCATGTGAAACATCTGAGAACGTTTTAGGAAAGCCAACTGAGTACCTATATGACAGCTGGATTTCCTAAGAGGATTTATGCACATCCTTTATTCTGTGGGTCACACTAGAATGTGACAGAATGTCAGGACTCTCTGGCACAATTGTGGGGATTTGGTCAGATACCAAAAGACTGACAGACCTTACTCCCAGGAAAGTGTGTACCATGTACAGGACTGCAGCGCTAGTGTCGTGATCAAAGCCTCACACTGTTTGAACGGATGAAATTTCAATCTCATTTTGGTTTCCTTCTATCTCTCCACTCAAAACGTGGGTATGGGAGAAATGCTCAGGCAATGCTAGTCTTCTTTGGGCCCCTGCGTGGAGAGATTCTTCACCTACCCTGAACTTCTAATGACACCTACAACACCACCCCTTGGTTAACACCTAGACGTAATGCTTTCTGCAGAGTCCAGGTATGGTGGGGTGAAGGACCCCTGAGAGATGTAGACAAGGTTCTTCAGACTAGTTTTGCTTCCCTCAACATTCCTTGGAGGTCTTTCTCAGGCAGGAACATGAGAGGTGACCTCAAAGTTCCACCATTGTAAAACTGAAGCCACTGTAATGATGAGTCTCCTTTGCAACCTCCCGATTTAACTCATTCTTCTCTGCACTCTCCACCCCCAACTGCAGACTCTGCTCCATTTCTCCAAGATGTCCTGTGGCTACGTCTCCTGCTCACCCTCCTGCCTGCCCTCCTGCAGTATCCCAAGCTGCATCCCGTCTTGTAGCCCTCCAATTAGCTACCCCGTCGGTGGTCTTGGCTCGCTGAGTTCCTGTGGAGGTGGAGCTCTGTCCTTGGGCGGCGGTGGACCAGTGTCGGCAAGCAGTCTCGGCATCGTCTCCGGGGCCAACGTGTCATGCATCAACCAGAACCCACCGTCGGAAATTTATATCGAACCCCCTCCGGTTGTCGTGACCCTCCCTGGACCGATCCTCGCCGCCACCTGTGAGCCGGTGCGTGTGGGAGGCTACTCCGCCTGCGGTGGCGGCGGCTCCTCCGGATCTATTCTCTCCAGCGGTTCGGGGCTCCTTGGCAGCAGAAGAGGTCTTGTGTGCCGGCCCTGCTAAGAAACGGAACGCCCCCCTCTTATCCGAACCACCGGCTACTGATGTGCATGACCTGAGCTTACAGTTGATGATCTCGCAGGCCCGGCTGTGAGAAAGGTCGAGCATCCCTAGTCTTGCCCCTCCATGTGTGGGCCCTCTGAATGCTCAGCTTCTCCAACAGCCATGGCTGCATACTTCCTACAAATGCCTGTTCTTTCCTACCATGCTTAGCTTCCTATCTGGTTAACTATAACCCATTGCTTCCCTACTGCCAAGGCACAGATGACCATGCGATCACGGTCAAAGGGATGTCCCTCAAGTCCTTGAAAGTATTTTGTTCAAGTTCCCTTGAGGAGGCTTCCCTTTTACAATGGTTGGGGGATGCCAAGTGATGTTCCTTCACTCTTGTGCCTTTCCCTCCATCACATATATATGTGCATCACCGTTACTATTGTGTAAGTCAGTGTATTACATAGCATGGCGTAGGGTTTCCTTCCAGTCTTCTGTTTGGAACGTCACAGAAAATGTCAGCTGAATTCTTCCTTTGTCATTAAAACCTTTCTGCAGCAGAGCATCTGCCTTCTGTGTTGTTTTTTCCCCCCTTCCAATTTCCTTTTCAAACATTGGTAGAATCTCATCTGCAAAACGGCAAGTAACCAAGGGCTGACTTCTTCCTCCGTCACGCTGCCATTCCACGGACTATAATCTCAACTTCTCTTTAGTTTAAAACTCCCATGTTTGACCCAGTGGAAGGTGTTCAGAGAAGAGCGCCACCCGCCATGCTGCTGCCTGATGCGACAGCTTCAGTAGGCCTCATGAATGGGCCGGCCTTGCCCAAGATTGGCCCAGTGGAAAGTGGTCCAGGGAGTGCTTATGTCTCAAACTAAGGCTCTTCTGTGCCACCAGTGCTTTGAGGGCACCATCAACGTTGCAGTATGAGTTTGCCTAAGCACCCAATCAGGTGACTCCCCCCCCCTGGCCAATCCATGCCCACACTGCTCTTCAAATCCCCAGAGTTTGCTTCCTCAGTCTGAACAGATACAGTTCATGATCAAGACACAGAATAGCAGGCAGGATAGAGTGATCACATAGAGGGGTTGCGTTCAATAGAGACAATACAAAAAGGAGGTGCGTAGGAAAGTTTACATGACTGAGTTCAGTGGAGACCGGAGGCTGCACAGATTGGATCGTTTTCTTCCTCCCAAAGTGTGGGATGTGGAAGGAAAGCCCATTCCAAGGGACTTGAGGCTTGACCCATGTTTCCGGGACGTGGTCTACATTTCAGGAAAGTAGTCATAGACTATAACTATAACTGGAGGCTCCACACTGGGGGACCCTCCTAGATTATTAGGACACTTGCTTGCATATAGGGGGGAAAGCAGCAACCAAAATAGAGGACAGTGCTTTGACAGGCGTAAGAGAAACATAGGTGTCATGATGCTTCTTTCTTAGGTCTAGATGTGCAATTCTTCTTCAAGGTCCTATTATCCCATTTTTCCCAAGGGCCCATGAACACACCATGAATATATTAATGCAGGGGTTCTCAACCCTTTCCCGGCCGAGTACCACCTCTGGCGCCACTCTCCTGCTGCGTATCACTGGAAATGACTGGCGATGACATCGTCGCCAGTTACCTCTGGGTTTGCAAGTCTTCAGAGGCCAGAAAATGCAGGTAGGAGGCTCTGGGCGGGTGGGAGGGCCCTTCTCAGAGAGGCAGGAGCCTCTCGGGTGCTAAAACACGGTGCTGAAAGCACCATGTCAGAGCAGGGTTCTGGTGGTCCGGGGGTCTGAGTACCACCAGCAGTCCGCCAAAGTACCACTGGTTGAGAACCCCTGTATTAATGCACATTAATGCACAGCCCCTCAAGGAAGGGGTCAGGCCACCAGAAGAGAGTGGGCTGGCAGTGGATGTGGCGGCAGAGGGAGCGAACACTGGCTGCATCATTGGCACCCCAGAAGGAGGAGGTCAAAGCCTCCCCTTTGGCTGCTCCTCGCAGGATGAGGGCCTCTCCCCCCTGGGGCAATGCTGCCCCAGGTAAAGCAGGGAGTGGGGATGGAGGAGAGAAAGGCAGGTCCAAGAGACTTTGCCTGCTGCTTTCTCCGCACGGGAATGGCTCTGACAGTGATGGGGCGGGGCCGCCTCCTGCTCGCTCGGTAAACGGGACTAGGACGGAGCAAAACCTACAGCCCCGCCCCTACCGGAACGACGCCTCTGGGTCCAGGGCTTCATAAGGCGCTCAGAACCAATGACGAGGGCTGCTCCGTATCTGCTCCCCTGGGGCTAAGGCTGGGCTAAGCCCAGGGAGGAAGCCAGGAAACGAGCAGAGGAGGAAGGGGGGGTGAAGGAACTCCCTCTCTACCACTGAACTATTGGTTGGGATCCCAGTTGCTCAGCCAGCAACTCCCCTTTTCCTACTCCTCTTTACCCTGGGACCAATCCGGCGGGGCACTTCCATACCTGGGGGCAGAGGACGGAGGAACAAAACAACCCTCAACAGAGGAGATTTTTGGGTGAAAATTAAGTAGGAATATCATTTCTCCAACTATGAGAGCTTAGAATCAATCCCTTCCCCACTCTACAAAGCCTGCCCTATTTCAAAGTCAGGCACACTGCATCATAGGTTTTGTTGTCTCCAGAGACGCCGGGCGCCCTCCTGGTGCCCGGGCGCATGGGGGCGGGTCCTGCGCGCGTCACGTCGACGTGCCCCTTGCGTGATGTCGACGCGCCCCCGCCCGTTTAGCGGTCATTTCGGAGCCAAACAGGCTCCAGGGAGGGAGGGCAGGCCGATCCAGCGGCTTGCCTCGCTTTGGTGAGTTTCCCCAAGCGCACCCGTCCTCCCGCCCGCCCTCCCACCTGGAGCTCCTGCTCCACGCGCTCCACCGACGTTCCGCCGCTGGTTGTCCCTCTTACTGCTCAATAGCATTGATGCTTCTTGCATGGTGCAACTCAGAGATCTGTTGAGTGCAGTGCCCATGAGAAGGGGGTAAAGGGGGTAAATTGTACCCAGGCCCAGGGTCAAAAAGGAAGGCCTGGGAGCCAAAGGAGGGGCCTCAGAAATTTCCTGGGATCTCAGCTGCTCTCATGGAGAGTGAAAGACAGAGACTGGGCCAACCAGGAGGCCAGGTCTACCGGGTGGGTAGATCTGGGTGCTGCCTCAGGAAGCCTGGTAGACCCGGCCGTTGCTGCCCAGCCCCATTTTGCCCCATCCCCCTTTGAGAAGGGGCCCAAAAGAAACTTTGTACCCCCTGATAAAATTCCTCTCAGAGGCCCTAGCCTGCCCTTTTTCTTTCAAAGGATATCACATTTTTTCACTTGATTCCTTTGAATCCTTGGGAATCTACGACACCGAGATTCTTTTTTGTTTGTTTGTTTTTAATTTATGTCACAAAGGAGGCAGAGTGTCCACCATACTGGTAGTTGCCGGTAATTACAGATTCAGAGATCTTTAATGGTACCATGTTGGATAGGCTTACCAGATCTCCAACCGAGACAGAGTGCTAGACCTTTAGGAGAAGGAATGTGGAAAGGTGTAGCTTGTTAAACCTTAGAGCACAATCCTAGGCAGCCATGGGGCTTGCTTCTGAATAGACATGCCTAGGATTGTGCTCTAAGGTTTAACAAGCTACACCTGCCCACATTCCTTCTCCTAAAGGTCTAGCACTCTGTCCCGGTTGGAGATCTGGTAAACCTAATGTTGGAGAAACTGAGATCTTTAGTGCCATATGGTGAGGAGGATGGCTGAAATCAGGATGCAATCCTTTCCCCTTTCGGGTCCCCCACATGGGGACCATCTTAGCCACTCCACCAATGGAAATAACAAAACATAAAAGAGCCATTGCGATGCAGATAGCCGAGCTTTAATGGACCAAGGCAGAGAATGAACACATTTCCACTGCGTCAACAGAGACCACAAAATGTTCTCGGCAGAGGAACAATTATTATTTTCAATGAAGGAAGCAAGGAAGATGAGTGAAAGAGCACACAAAGGTGCAGGAACATAAGAACATCAGAAGAGCCCTGCTGGATCAGGCCAAAGGCCCATCTAGTCCAGCTTCCTGTATCTCACAGTGGCCCCACCAGATGCCTCCGAGAGCACACAGCCAACAAGATAACCTGTTTCCTGTTGTCACTCCCTTGCACCTGGCACAGAAAAAACCTACTTCTAAAGCCAGGAGGTTGCTTATGACTTGTAACCTGTGATGGTCTTTTCCTCCATGCATCTATCCAACCCACTTTTAAAGGCATCTAGGCCAGGTGCCATCACCACATCCTGTGGAAGGCAGAGGTGGTCAGGAAACATAAAGTATCTCAATCTGTCTCGACCTCTGAAATATGTAGAGCTCCTCAAAGAAAGAAGAAGATTGTCCTCATTCACATCTCTAGCCTCCAGAATCAGAGTCAAAATGGGTTCAGGTTGCCTTGGTAGAAAGGAAGCCAAGACTTCATACAGAGATGGCAATAAAGAGAAAAGAGAAGGAAAAACAAGCTTGTCTAGTTCAGGGTAGTGGGCAAGAGAGCCAGAGGTACTGAGTCATCTTTGATCCTGTTGTCCCAGGATGCGACCTTGGAGTAGAGTACCAAATCCTATGGGGATGCTTTCTTGGCCCCCTCCTAGTTGTAGCATCACTAATATAGGTAGTGCAGTTTGTCCATGAGGAACCATGATGTTGGTAGTTATGGTAAGACTCCACATTCCCGTTCTGGTGGTGGACATCTTTGAAAGCGGCGGGCGAGTCTGAAATGAGAGTCAGTAGAGGAACGTTACTCAGCATTAGTGCCCCCAAACCAGTTGCATCACTAGGGAGGTGCGGGGAGTTGCAGACCGCACTGGGTGACAGCCTCGGGGTGTGTGGGTGACACCACTAGTGACGAAAATTGTGGAAACCTTTTGGGAAATTTGTATTCATGAATAATACCGTCATGTTATATATCACGGGAAATGTACTTTAATGTAGAATGCAATACAATAGACTGTGTTGAAGTATCTGTATTCTATCAAAAGGTATGGCCAAATGACTGGAAAAAGAAAACACAACTGCCTTATGTAACAAAAAGTGGATTTCCTTAACTCAAAACTGGACAATGAGACTGATGGTTCCAAGAGCCAATGAGGTGTTGTTATGACCCTAATATTAGAACTCTTATTCAGTTGTGTGTCATCAAGTTGGCCACTGTTTTGTTGTTGTTGATGATGATGATGATGATGATGCAGTTGTGGTTGGTTACTGATTTGTTGGGTGACCTGTATTGTTATATATTAAAATAAATAAAGTTAATGGGGGGCACCATGACTTACCGCACTGGGTTACACCAACCCCAATGACTCTGCTGCCCAGTACTGCTACATTATAGTGCAAGCCTGCATGGATTGGCTTCTTGGTCGTAGCTCCACAGATTCCATTACTACTCCGTCCCCAAAGCTTCAAATTCAGGTTCAGCTCCTGAGGAGTCCTACTCCCACCCATCCACCAGTCAACACCCTCCCGAAGAAAATTAAGCTTGCAAAGGAGTAGAGGCAAGGGCACCATGAGAGAGGAACCAAAGACCCTTGAAAGAGATGTTTGTCATGAGGGCCTTCTCAGGAGTGTCCAGGTCATAGCCCTCTCCTCTCTCCAGTCACCCAGTCACTTCGATGGGTGCATTTTCATGGCAACCGTAGCTGGCAGGACATTCCTTTATTGTTTCTCATTAAACTCATTTGCTAAATCCATATGCAGAGGTATTTATGGCGGCTGGAAGAGTGACTGCTACTGATATAACCATCACCTGGTCAAAAAAAAATAATGAACATCAGAACATAAGAAGAGCCCTGCTGGATCAGGCCGAAGGCCCATCTAGTCCAGCTTCCTCTATCACACAGTTGGCCAGTGGCATAGCTAGACTGGAGCGGAGGCAAGTAGTTCTGCAAGACTCCGTTACACCGGAGTCAACTCCCCCTTGCTGTTGGAGCGATTCTGGCGGCAATGGCAACACGCAGGACACTCCCCCGTCGCTGCCGGAATGACTCCAACAGCAAAGGGGAGGGACCGCTGACTCCAGTGTAACGGAGTCTTGCAGAACTACTTGCCTCCATTCCAGTCTAGTTTCCCAAATCCCCTCCAAAGGGGGATTCAAAGGGGATTTCAATCGCCCCTTCGCTCCAAAGCCTCCCTTCTTCAGATTCAGAACCTTTATTGGCATAATTAAAACATACATAACATACAACATAGACATATAACAAGTAAGGGTGAAGAGTCCTAACCTAGCATACACTACGCATATGACTCGCACTGCGCCTCTTTACAATTAGCTTTAAGTAGGTTGCAACTTTTTCTGTTAATACAACATCTACACCCTGTAAAATAATCCGGATTTTTTCCTGATCCTCCCAACCCCACCTATTGGACAAGATCGGATATAAATATTTCTCACGTAGATCATTATACAGGGGGCAATAAAATAACATATGGTGCAGAGATTCCACACCTCCCACAGCACAAGAACAACATCTCTCCCTAGAGGGAATCCCTCTAAATCTCCCATAAAGTAACTCTGATGGCATGACATTACACCTTGCCAATAAGAAGGCCCTACAATCAGATGGGCATTTTAGGTGGTATAAATACTCTGCCCGTTGGCCATACTTAATAGGAATCTGATAATGAAGTGGTGAGCATGTCGTGTTGGCAGCGTGCTGAAGTTCGTGCTGTTCAATATCCAGAAGTCTGCCCCTAATTGTTCTAAATGCTTGTTCGTGGGTCAGTGAACCTACTATATCTAAAGCAAGGCCTATAGATTGTATTTTATTTTCAAAATAAGTAGCCCCAAAAGGGGGCTCAGAGTCCAAGAGAAGTCGGGTAAGTAAACTATCCTGGTCTAGATCGTAGAAAACTCTTAACCAAAAATTAAAAAATATCAGCCATGCCACAGTCTCCACCCGAGATTGACCAGCTTCTAAACAGAGAGTGGCATAGGCCACACAACCTGGCAACCCAAAGATTTTCTGGAGAAATGACGCCTGAATCCTCTCTAGAGAACGGTTCATAGCACACATCCATATAGGGACGCCATATAGGACCTGAGGAATGATTTTAGCATTGAAGACCTCAAGAGCTGCTGGCACATAAGAATTCCCTCTGGTGTAATGAAAACGTATAATAGCTTGGGCAGTAACCCTAGCAGTACTTAAAGCAGCTTTACGATGAGGGATCCACGAATGTTTATAGTGAAAGTAGATCCCTAGGTATTTAAACTGTTTTACCTGCTCTATTTTGTTGCCACTAAAGTTCCAATTAGATGGCTTCCATGATTTGCCGAAAACCACAATTTTAGATTTACAGTAATTCAATTGCAGGTTATTCTTACATAGATACTCTGTACATCTATTTATTAAACGTTTCAATCCCAGACGTGTACACGATAAAATGACTGCATCGTCTGCATAAAGAAGAAGAGGTATACGTAATAACCCAATTTTGGGACTATGACCCTCTATTTCCTCTAAATAGGAAGCCAGATCATTAATGAAGAGATTAAACAGAGAGGGGGCCAAGATACAACCCTGTTTGACTCCTCTGTTAGTTGAAAACTGTTCAGAGAGTTCCCCTCTCAAGGAGACTTTAACTTGACAGCTGGTATCAGAATATAAATTTCTAATAAGATAAAGGAGTCTTTTTTCAAGCCCAAGATGTAAAAGTTTATCCCACAAAAGGGATCTGTCAACAGAATCAAAAGCTCCCTTAAGATCAAGAAAAGCCGCAAAAAGTTTAGAATTGGCCCTCACTAGCTGTTTGTTAATGAGATGAGACAATATCAGGCAGTGATCTAAAGTGGATTTACCCTGCCTGAACCCAGCTTGTTCCAGCCCCAAGATTCCATTCTCTCTAATCCAGGCAGTCAGTTTATTCAAAAGATGCCTTGCATACATCTTACCAATAACTGACAAAAGGCTTATAGGCCTATAGTTGTTTGGAGATCTATGGTTTCCCTTTTTATAAATTGGAATAACTATAGCCCTGGTCCACATCTTAGGCATCAAGCCAGTTCTATCTACCAGGGTAAAGAGGTGTGCAAGCAATGAGGCCCACCACACCGGGTCCGCTTTCAATAGATCAGGGGGTATAGCATCGGGACCGGGCGCCTTCCCTGGTTTCAATTGGTCGATAAGTTCCCTTATCTCCTCAATCGAGACCGGTGGCCATTCCGGAAGATCATAGGATGTAAGATCGCCTAAGGATGTAGAGACTCTGCCCCTTTCATAGAAAGTAGACAAGAAGTATTGTACCCAAATCTGGGATGGCACGGCAGAAGGGTCATGAGCTTCTTTACGTAGGGAGCCTGCCACAATATCCCAGAATTTTTTGGTGTTTCTAAGAGAGATAGATTGAAATAACAAATTCCATTGATCTTGAATAAATTTCTGTCTTTTTTCTTTTATAGAATCTTTTAGTTGTTGTTTTAAAATAAAATATTGAGCTGGGATCACAGCCAAATTAGACTTCCTATACTGCCTATAAATCCTCCTAATACCTTCTTTCATGATACTACAGTCCCTGTCAAACCATGTTCTCTTATCTGAAACGACCCCACCTTTTAGTGAGCTAGGCTTTTGTCCTAGCTCGGTGAGAATGTACTCCATGAGCCCGTCATACATTTGGATTTGTTCAGCGGTAGAGGCCACAAATGACCTAGATTCCACTGAGAGTTTCCTCCTCACTAATTGCTGGAACTTTTGTATCGACACATTATCCCTCGATATTTTTGGCATCAATTCAAGACCCGTTCCAATAACCGCCGGGTGGGTTCTTACAGGGCGTTCAAGATCAAGATGGCATATTAGCGGAAGATGATCACTAATAGTAGACTCCCCCACATAAAACTCATCCACACAAGATTTTAATGACAAGGGAACCAAGACATAGTCGATTACACTAGATCCTTGCCGAGATACAAATGTGAATTCTCCAGCATCCTTGAATTCAAGTAGGCTATTTAACCAAATGCTATTGAAATAAACACTAAATCTAGCTAATGAGAGACCCACAGCATTAGACTGTTTGTCTTTACAGTGCCTGCTAAAGGAACAAGAAGGAGGTAAGGATGCATCCCTTGCTACATCCAGGGCCTTATAAAAAATTGAATCCCTTCTTGCCCTCCCCCGCTGGTTACACTGGTGGTGTAGCATTGCGCTGTTAAGCTGTTGGGAAGGCTGGATAGAGAAGAAGAACTTCCCTTCTATGGGGATATTTTATGAAGGAACATTCCACATTGCTATATATAAGAACATAAGAACATAAGAAGAGCCCTGCTGGATCAGGCCAAAAGCCCATCTAGTCCAGCTTCCTGTATCACACAGTGGCCCCACCAGATGCCTCAGGGAGCACAAGACAACAAGATAACCTGTTTCCCGTTGACACTCCCTTGCACCTGGCACAGAGAAAACCCACTTCTAAAACCAGGAGATTGCTTATGGCTTGTAACCTGTGATGGTCTTTTCCTCCATGGATCTGTCCAAACCCCTTAATGTCCAAACCCCTTAATATGCTAACAAGTGGGTCATACTGTCTCCCCATGCAACATTTGCTTGGCATCTGTCAGAAGTATGGGAGATCAGGGTTCAATCTCACAAAGCAACAAAGTACTGCACTGCTGTGGATTAGCTGCACTCACAGCTACACTGTGATTTTAGCACACAGCCCCATCCTATCCTTCCTCCCCCACCATAGCATGCAGCTGCACCAGAACAAGGCTGTGCTGCATGCTATGGTTGGAGGGGGGGCATTCGAAAGGTGTGGTAGGGGAATGGGAAAATACTTTCCCTTACCCCTCAGTAAGCCTCTCAATTGCCAATGGGTCTCCTCAGACCTCCCCTTCATGGATCATTGCCTTGTGGTGGCGAAGGGGCTTGCGTAACTCAATGAAGCCATGAGCTATGCCGTGCAGGGACACCCAAGACGGACAGGTCGTAGCAGAGAGTTCTGACTAAAACTGATCCACTGGAGAAGGAAATGGCAACCCACTCCAGTAACCTTGCCAAGAAAATCCCATGAACAGTACCAAAAGGCTAAAAGATATGACGCCGGAAGATGAGCCCCTCAGGTCGGAAGGCATCCAATATGCTACTGAGGAAGCGCGGAGGACTATTCCAAGTAGACCCAGAAAGAATGAAGCGGCTGGGCCAAAGCCGAAAGGACGTCCAGCTGTGGATGTGTCTGAGGTTGAAAGGAAAATCCAATGCTGCAAGGAGCAATACTGCTTAGGAACATGGAATGTGAGGTCTATGAAACAAGGCAAGCTGGATGTGGTCAAAAATGAGATGATAAGATTGAACATTGACGTCTTGGGAATCAGCGAACTAAAATGGACGGGCATGGGCGAATTTAAGTCAGGTGACCATCATATCTACTACTGTGGGCATGAATCCCTTAGAAGAAATGGAGTAGCCCTCATAGTCAATCAAAGAGTGGGAAAGGCAGTACTGGGGTGCAACCTCAAAAACGACAGAATGATTTCAGTTCGAATCCAAGGCAAACCATTCAACATCACAGTAATCCAAGTGTATGCCCCAACCACTGATGCCGAAGAAGATGAAGTTGACCGGTTCTATGAAGACCTACAACACCTTCTAGAACTAGCACCCAAAAAAGATGTCCTTTACATCATAGGAGACTGGGATGCTAAAGTAGGAAATCAAGAAATAAACGGAACAGGCAAGTTTGGCCTTGGAGCGCAAAATGAAGCAGGGCAAAGGCTAACAGAGTTCTGTCAAGAGAACACGCTGGTCATAGCAAACACTCTTTTCCAACAACACAAGAGGCGACTCTACACATGGACATCACCAGATGGTCAATACCGAAACCAGATAGATTATGTGCTTTGCAGCCAAAGATGGAGAAGCTCTATACAGTCAGTAAAAACAAGACCTGGAGCTGACTGTGGCTCAGATCATGAGCTTCTTATTGCAAAATTCAGGCTTAAACTGAAGAATGTAGGGAACACCACTAGACCAGTCAGATATGACCTAAACCATATCCCTTATGAGTATACAGTGGAGGTGAAGAATAGATTTAGGGCATTAGACCTGGTAGACAGAGTGCCTGAAGAACTATGGACGGAAGTTCGTAACATTGTACAGGAGGCAGCAACTAAAACCATCCCAAAGAAAAAGAAATGCAAGAAAGCAAAGTGGCTGTCAGATGAGGCTTTACAAATAGCTGTGGAAAGAAGGAATGCGAAAAGCAAGGGTGAAAGGGAAAGATATAAACAACTGAATGCAGATTTCCAGAGAATAGCAAGGAGAGATAAGAAGGCCTTCTTAAATGAACAATGCAAGGAAATCGAGGAAAACAACAGAATGGGGAGGACTAGAGATCTCGTCAAGAAAATTGGAGATATCAAGGGAACGTTTTGTGCAAAGATGGGCATGATAAAGGACAAAAAAGGCAGAGACCTAACAGAAGCAGAAGAGATTAAGAAGAGATGGCAAGAATACACAGAAGGACTATACAAGAAAGATCTTAATGTTCCTGATGATCACGCTGGTGTGGTCACTGACCCAGAGCCGGACATCCTAGAGAGTGAAGTCAAGTGGGCCTTAGGTAGCATTACTAACAACAAAGCCAGCGGAGATGATAATATCCCAGCTGAGCTACTTAAAATCCTAAATGATGATGCTGTGAAAGAGCTGCACTCAATATGCCAACAAATTTGGAAAACTCAGCAGTGGCCAAAGGATTGGAAAAGGTCAGTTTACGTTCCAATTCCAAAGAAGGGCAGTGCCAAAGAGTGTTCAAACTATCGCACAATTGCACTCATTTCACATGCTAGCAAGGTTATGCTCAAAATCCTACAAGCTAGGCTTCAGCAGTACGTGGACCGAGAACTACCGGAAGTACAAGCTGGGTTTCGAAGAGGCAGAGGAACTAGAGATCAAATTGCCAACATGCGCTGGATCATGGAGAAAGCACGAGAGTTCCAAAAAAACACCTACTTCTGCTTCATTGACTACGCAAAAGCCTTTGATTGTGTGGATCACAACAAGCTGTGGCAAATTCTTAAAGAGATGGGGGTACCAGACCACCTTACCTGTCTCCTGAGAAACCTGTATGCGGGTCAAGAAGCAACAGTTCGGACCGGCCATGGAACAACCGACTGGTTCAAAATTGGGAAGGGAGTACGGCAAGGCTGTATATTGTCACCCTGCTTTTTTAACTTATATGAAGAGTACATTATGAGAAATGCAGGGCTGAATGAATCGCAAGCCGGAATCAAGATTGCCGGGAGAAACATCAACAACCTCAGATATGCAGACGATACCACCCTAATGGCAGAAAGTGAAGAAGAACTAAAGAGCCTCTTGATGAGAGTGAAAGAGGAGATTGCAAAAGTTGGCTTGAAACTCAACATTAATAAAACTAAGATCATGGCATCTGGTCCCATCAATTCCTGGCAAATAGAAGGGGCAGAAATTGAAGCAGTAACAGATTTTACTTTTTTGGGTTCCAAGATCACTGCAGACGGAGACAGCAGCCATGAAATTAAAAGATGCTTACTCCTTGGAAGGAAAGCTATGGCAAATTTAGATAGCATAATAAAAAGCAGAGATATCACCATACCAACAAAAGTTCGTATAGTCAGGGCGATGGTGTTCCCAGTAGCAATGTATGGTTGCGAGAGTTGGACCATAAGGAAGGCTGAGCGCCGAAGAATAGAAGCTTTCGAACTGTGGTGCTGGAGAAGACTCCTGAGAGTCCCTTGGACTGCTAGGAGATCAAATCAGTCAATCCTAAATGAAATCAAGCCTGACTGTTCCCTGGAAGGACAGGTACTAAGGCTGAAACTCAAATATTTTGGCCACCTAATGTGAAGAGAGGACTCTCTGGAGAAGACTCTGATGCTGGGAAAGATTGAAGGCAAAAGGAGAAGGGGAAGGCAGAGATGGTTAGACAGCATCACCGATGCAACGAACATGAAAATGAGCGAACTCAGGAAGATAGTGGAGGATAGGAAGGCCTGGCGGGACATGGTTTATGGGATCACGAAGGGTCGGACACGACTTAACGACTGAACAACAACAACTCCTCAGACCTGTGCCATCACTCCCACCTCTGACATGCCCTGGCCCTCCCCCATGCCACCCGGATCCACCCACGCTTTGCCCCATTCTGCCCGCCATGCTTTCAAATATCCATATAAGTTGAAATCCATTCTCTACTCCGATGTCTTCTCATCAGCAAAGCAGCAAACATGTACTGAAGCAGATTCAGAATAAACAGGGCTCAGTAGTCCAGAACACCTTCTTTCTTTCCTGTCGTGAGAAATTTCAGGAGAGCAGACTTACCAACAACAGGAGCAGCTGTGGAGTAGAAGGCAAAAGGACCTCTCTCCCCCCCCCCACATGTGGTTAGAAATGAGCTGAAGGGCAGGAGAATTTATTCTGTTTCTTTCTGCATTTCACAAGACTGAGTCAGACCTGCAATACCAATTTCGTCATGCGTATTACTGCTGAGACCGCTTGTGACTTGTAAGCATTAAACAAACAAACATCACAATAATATTTATAGGGAACAGTATGTCAACCCAAAATTAGAGATAATAATCAGCCCAGCCTTTCAACGTTCTGGAACGCCTTGTTTATAGGGCTCCTTCCGTGCAAAGGCTATCATCAATCCTCTCTTGAGGATCATCCAATATCCCATGCATAACGAATTGGACACTGCAAGACTGACCGCGCAATCCTGTGTAAGGTTTGCGCCAGGGCAGCATGTGCTGCCCCAGCACAGGGTGTCGTGCAAATGCCGTAAAGCACTTGTGCGATACCCGGCAAGCAAGCAGCGCCAGCACTGCGGCCTGCGCTGCTCGCTCCACCGTCTCCCCGTCGCTCCACTGTCTCCCCAGCCCTGTGCTGGCTGGAGAAGGTAAGACCTACATGGGCTGAGATTCGCAGTGCCAGATACGTTACTGTGCACGAGCTCTAGAGAAGTATCGAGCTCGTCAGAAGTATCATGGCACATAGGTAGCCACGATACCTTCAATGTTGGAGGCGAAAACTAAAGTTTTAACCATCTAATAATAATAATAATAATAATAATAATAATAATAATAATAATAATAATAATAATAATAATAAAATTATATTATATGACAGAGTTTCCTGGCAGAATGTTTCTTTTTGCTCAATATTGTTTTCTTCACTCCCAGCTCAATGCAAGCTCAAAAGTGAAATTGCTGCTCTTCCCACCAAAAACATGTGTAACCTGACTTTTGAAATTTCCTCTTTGACCAAGGAATAGACGGTGGCCAATGCAACAATGATACAGCAAGTCCTCACTTAAAGTTGTCGATAGATTCTATTCTGCAAAATACTGTCATCATCGTCATCATCATCATCATCATCATCATCATCATCATCATCATCATCATCATCATCATCATCATCATCCTGCTGGGACGCACCTCGCGTCCCGGAAGCCTTACCCTGCGCCCGCCGAGGTGCGTCTAGCGGACAAGGAGGCCCAGCCAGCTGATTGGTTGGGCCAGTCACATGGCCCGGCGTCGACTGAGGGGAACGCTGCAGAGTTAATTCAGCCCCTCAGTCGGCGCCTGGGCAGCAACCGAGGAGGACGTGCCTGGCCTGGTGTCCTCCCTGAGGGGATTGAAGACGTGAAGAGTGGTGGTTCCACTCCAATGAGCAGCAGAAGCGCAGCATTTTGCCTGCAGGCAATAGCCGCGCTGACGTGGGCCTAATTTTCGGGCCTAATTTTCTCCAGCGTCGGAGCCTTCAAGAGCGAGGGGCAGGCGGCGGAGGCCCCCATCGCCTTGCAGCAGCGTTTTGGTCATGGGAGCAACTCTAGTGTAGGGGGAGGGGTGTTCAACCCCCCCCACTCGGTGATATAGTTAAACAAGACACACAACACCACATCACTACAAGGATACATGAGGGCACCATGCCCAAAAGGAAGCTGAAGCGAGGGGGCAAAGCCCCCAAGCGCCCCCCCCACAAAATATACAGGCATCTTCCTCTTCTGATGAGGATGAAGCCATGGCCAGATATAATGCAGTAATTGCACATCTGGAAGCACTTGAGAAAGAAAAGGCAGACAGGGAAGCTGGCCTGTGTGATGGGGGCGGGGTATCCGGAGTACCTGATGCAGCCCGGCGCTCCTCCCGTAAAGGGAGGGGGGCTAAAATGTTACTCTCCTCTTCTTTCAGGGCACTCATTGCAGGATTGCTGGCCTGCGCCTGGGGCCAGGAGGGGCCTTCCCAGGCACCCTCCCACCAGGCCGAGGCAGGTGTGGGTCCCCCAGCGCTGACCCAATCTCAAGCCTCAAGCTCTCCGGCCCAACAGCCTTGGACTCCGTGGACGTAGCCAGTCGGGACATCTGGAGGACTCCAATGGCCTGCCGGTTGCCGGAGAGCGAGGATGAGCTGCCTCGCCGGGCTTGCGGCAATATTTATTTATTTATTATTTAAAGAATCTGTAGCCCGCCTTTCTCCCGAGGGCACTCAAGGCGGCTCACAACATATTAAAACAATCAATTAAAATACCTAAGATTAAAATGGGAATATGGGAATGCCGCTCGGTGGGCATTTGGCCCTAGCTGTGAAAGAGAAGATCTGGCGTGGCGAGTATGTGGACATATTTAGCCTCCTTCAAATGGAGCCTGAACCAGTCCAAAGGGTAGGGGAGCCCGCCAGAGACCAAGAGGTGGTTAAACGGAGGAGGGTGGATCGCAATTGGGCCAATTGGTTATCGGGATATACCATTTACATGGCCGTGGTGCTTCAGATGCACCCAAAGAAAGCCCAGGCCCTTATCGAGCACATGGACACTGTCCATAAGGCTTCAAGGGAATGTTGGCGTATGATGAAAGTTTACGCCTGTGCTCCTCACATGACCCGGTCATTGATTGGTGGGCCCCCCAATGGGAAATCTGGAACCACGCGCTGGTTCCCGGGGGGGGGCCGTAAAGGGGGATAGATCAGACAGTGGGCACTTAATTGTTTGTAACCAGGGTGGCCACGCCAAGTCAGGCCCTGGCAACCAGGGGGTTCAACCCCCCAACCTTGTTTCGAATGCAATGCAGCCGGAAGGTGCGCGAGACAAGCATGCATGTATTTGCATGTCTGCGCCCTCTGTAGCGCGAGACACACCATCTGTAATTGCCCCCAGATGGCGGGCCAGAAACCCAATGCCCAGGGTCAGGCAGGCTTCTCCAAGAAGGGCTTCTCCATATTACACGGCTATCCCAATAGGCAGGCCGCGCAACTCCTGGCCAAGGGCTTTGGAGAAGGTTTCCGGATCTCATCCCCCCATCCTCAGTTCCCGTCATGGGCCGAGAATCTCAGGTCCGTGGCTGGGATGGAGGATGTTGTGCGCAGAAAGCTGGACAAAGAGCTGTACGGTGACGGCGTGCAGATCTCGCTCCAGAGGTCCAAAATGGACCAGCGGGCTAAAGGACAAACGGTCTGCTTGCATTTGGTGCAGGGGTTGCGTATATGTCCGGTGGCGGCACTCGAAGCCTTTGTGGGGCTTTGGGGTTGGCATCAGGCTGGCTGTTTCAGCACAAGGACGCTACCCCCCCCCCCCGACCTTATTCCAGTTTAGGGCACTATTCTACAGGGGCCTGTCGCTGCTGGGCCTGGCTCAGGGTGAGTATGGCTTGCACTCCTTTCGAATAGGGGCAGCTTCAGCTGCTGCAGCCCTCGGGCTATTGGCTGTGCCCATAAGAGGGATTGGCCGATGGCACTTGGGAGCCTTTCGGGGCTACATTCGAAAGTGATCAGCCGGGCGGTGGAGCCCATCATGACTGCCCTAGTATGAATGGACTACTCCCCCCGCCGTGTGGCCTGGGTGCCCAGTGAGGGGCATGAGACCCAGAGTGAGGAGGTAGTCATTGCCAGCTGGCACCGGTGTTGTGGCCCTCGGGGCCCATGTGTGAGTTCTGGGGGGTAGGTTCAAGGGAATTCACATTGTTTTGTTCTCTTTCATCATCAGATTTTTACAGTCCTGCCCCTGCGAGGATCCTGATGCTCAGACACTCCATCCTTTTCTAGGCCAGGAAGAAGGCTGCTGCCTCCAGTGATGGTGATCAACTGGGGCTGGGCAACTTCGTGACTGTGTGGTGGGCTGCCAGGAGAGGCATGCTCTGCGGCCAACTCCTTCCCCTTCTGCAGCAGTTTTTAGATGACCAACATTGCCCCAGGAGATAGTTAGGCATTTAGGGGAGAACGATCTCTGCCAGAGGTCTTCAATGTCCTTGAGGATGCAGATCTGTAAGGACTTGGGGACAATTAGCAAGTGGATCTTGGGAATTCAGTTCCTGTGGTCCAACATGCTGCCACATAGGGTTTGGAGGGGGGCACTACACCCTAGAGCCATTGACCTGGCACGAAAAAGGTAAATGCCTACCTGGAGCGGTTGGTTCGTAGGAACGGCGGAGCGGTCATCGCTCACCCGCACATCTTGTATGATGCAGCGGTGCTGTTCAGAGGTGATGGCGTCCAACTCTCATCCCGAGGGGGCGGACTTGTTTTTGTTAGACCTGCAAATGGTTTTGTTGAATTATTTAATCCAGTGGAGCTGGGTGATCAAGCGCTAGGCTAATTACCCGGTATGGCTGGTGGCATGCGGGAATGGGTAGGTAGTATGCTAGGGCCTCGCCGTGCATCTTGAGCTTGGCAAGGTCAGGAGCTGAGCCAGGACCCAGGACCACTCATAATGATGCTTGACCAGGTCGGTGAGGTTGGCTGGCAAGCCACCTGGCTGGAGTGGGGAAGGCCTATCAATGGTGTAGCTAGTATGGGTACCTGAACTGCTCTGCTGTCTCAACCCAATGCAGAGCCCAGATGTGTGTCTCCGTTTAATTTACATCCCTGTGCAATTACATGGAACGACTGGTGTATCTCACATTCTTCTTCTCCCACCTAAGGCATCTTCCCCATAAAAAGCATTAAGAAAGAAAACAAAGCATCGTCAAAATGAGAGATGACAGCCAACCCCACCTTCTAATGGCCACAAATGAATAGTCTTGTTCTGCCTGTTGGGCATCTCCCAAGAATCAAGCCAAGAGCCATGTCAGGAGTCCTACGCATGTCAAATTTGACACTGCGGGGTTGACATCAGTCTTGTGAAATACAGAAAGAAACAGGTTCCTTCTTCATGGCAAGTGCCCAGGCTGTCAGGTTGACTAAAAATAAACAAACTGTTTGGGAGGTGGTGTTTTTAGTTGAGCCAGATGCAGGGGTTTGCTGAATCTCCCCGGATCATTTTTTAAAAATTATTATTAGTATTACACTAATTATATATATATATATATATATATATATATATATATATATATATATATATATATATATATATATATATATATATATATATATATATATATATATATTGCCCCCCCCAAAAAAAAAAAATCAGTGATACAAACAACGATTGGATTGAGACGGGATTAAAAGCCATGTAGAAAACAAAAATATATTTTGGTTAAAAACAAATGGTAAGACCAAGGAATGTCCTAAAACATTGAAGCTGGTTAAAAATGTCTTGCTGGAAAGTAAAGTGCTTCGTATCTTTTAACAGCATAAAAGACCTTCCACAAAAAACATAACACAACAACTTCCACGTGTGTTATGTTTTTTGTGGAAGGTCTTTTATGCTTTTAAAAGATGCGAAGCACTTTACTTTCCAGCAAGACGTTTTTAACCAGCTTCAATGTTTTAGGACATTCCTTGGTCTTACCATTTGTTTTTAACCAAAATATTTTTTTTGTTTTCTACATGGCTTTTAATCCCGTCTCAATCCAATCGTTGTTTGTAATTGCCGGCCATGGAAGTTTGAGATCGTACAATCAGTGTTACATTGAGCACCGTCCATTCCTCTGGCACAGAGGGTGATTCAAAAGGCAGGTTATATGTTATTGGTGGGAAGATCAGCAATTTCATTTTTGAGTTTTCATTGAGCTTGGAGTGAGGGGAAAAATACTGAGTGAGATCGCTCGGAGAGAATAAAAGGCAGGGGCCGAAGTTGCGAGAGTAAGGGCTTGGAAAGAAATATACAGTCAGTGATAGATCTGTGTTGAGATCGGAGGAATCTTCACAGACACCCGGCTGAGGGACTCTTGTTCAACAGCAGGCAAAATGATCTATGAAACTGTTTTGTGTCTATCCTATAGTCAGCGTAAATCCAAGACCACCAGTACCATTGGTCCATGAACCTGCTGTTGTAGTAGTTTCTCTGCAGAAAAAAAGAAATATATAAGCATAAAATGAATATTCAGTTTCAATGAGTTTTGGAATGTGTTACAAGTCTCACTGACAATATTTAGCAAACAACATCTCACATTCACAAGATTTATTTTTCTATTTATTTATTTATTTTTCACATGTTTATACTGGACATTTTGATGCACAATGTTTTGATTTTTCAGGCGATTCCAGTTGACTTTCTCCTTGTGAAAGCCACCAAAGGAACCCCAAATATAGTCCCTAAAAACTTCACAAATTCACATTTGGACATGTGAACTTCACATTATTTTCTCCTACAGTTTCCAAAACCAAATTCATGGAGGGCGGAGATATCAGTCAGACATCTGGTCAATTTAGCATAAGAACATAAGAAGAGCCCTGCTGGACCAGGCCAAAGGCCCATCTAGTTCAGATTCCTGAATCTCACAGTGGCCCCACCAGATACCTCAGGGAGCACACAAGACAACAAGAGACCTGTATCCTGTTGTCACTCCCTTGCACCTGGCATACAGAGAAAACCTATTTCTAAAACCAGGAAATTGCTTATGGTTTGTAACTTGTGATGGACATTTCCTCAAGAAATCTATCCAATCCCTTTTTAAAAGCATCTAGGACAGGTGCCATCACCACATCCTGTTGCAAGGAGTTCCGCAGATTAATTACACTCTGGGTGAAGAAATATTTTCTTTTGTCTGTTCTAACTCTCCCTCCACTCAATTTTAGTGCATGCCCCCTGGTTCTGGTGTTGTGCGAGAGGGAAAATAACTTCACTCAAACAGCCCAATCCTATTGGGCTTCACTGCTTCTGGAACTGCATTATGGCAGTTCTCCAAACATGGCTCTGGCTTCCAGAAAACCTCTGGAATGGGCAGAGCAGTCCTGCATGCGGAGGCAGGGCAAAGAAGGCCCACCGACTCAGGTAGGTTGGTGTGGGTGGTGGTGGAATTGGGTGGGGAGAAGGGAGGAAAGGGGCAGAATGGGGTGGAAAGAAGAGAGGCTGGAGGCATGCTGGAGGTAGGGGGTGGAACTTGGCGCCAATGACTTGTGGTGGATGCTATCCCCTCTGATATCAACCTGTGCATGCACCCCCTTTGTTTCCTCAGACT
The DNA here is from genome assembly GCA_026170595.1 of Plestiodon gilberti rubricaudatus. NCBI lineage: Eukaryota > Metazoa > Chordata > Lepidosauria > Squamata > Scincidae > Plestiodon > Plestiodon gilberti. The sequence continues at coordinate 27,086,834 of JANXHW010000009.1, forward strand.
TGCACCAGCTAAAGAGCTGGGGCAGGTCCGAGGAGACCCATTGGTGATTAGGAGGCTTAAAGAGAGGTAAGAAGAAAATTTCCTTTTCCCCTCCCAAAAGATCTCCCCCCCCAGCATACACCGCAGCCCAATTTGGTGTGACTACATGCTACGACAGGGAAAGCCATAGGAGTGGGCTCTTAATTTGACAACACTATATTCCAGAAAGTGGCTGTGGGGGGAGGGGGGAGCTCACCCCTGCAGGGAACCATTGGAGTAAGAGACCTCCCTTATGGTTGTGCTTTTTCAGGAAAAAAAAAAAAAAGCAGGGATAGGGGACTGTTCTTCTTTTCCATGTGGTCATTTGCTTTTGAGGTTGGCAGGGGGCTTCCCAGTGAGTGGGGAGGGGGATTCCTTCTGTAATTGCAGTTGAAACAACATCTGCTTGAGTTGATCAGGCCCGGAACGTTTTCCGCAACCTCCATCTTGTTTCACTGCAAGACATTGGACAGTGGGGAGGGTCAGAAGCTTGTCTGAAGGCCCCTATAGAGGTCCTGGGGCCCTAGCTAGTGCCCCGCTTGCAGAGCCACTTGGATAAATTTTATCAGGGGGGACAAAGTTTCTTTTGGGCCCCTTCCCTTCATGTGAATTTGGCTGGTGGGGCCCCTTTTTCTCCAGGCCCCCCTTTTTGACCCTAGGCCCGGGTAAGATTGTACCCCCTTAACCCCCCTCTCAGAGGCCCTACCCACTTGGTCCTTCTGTGACCCCAGACCTGGCCAATAATGAACAGCCCTGGAATCGCTAATTAACAAAACTAATCTTCCACGCCCCTGTTTTGCACGCTGACCATTGAAGGTCTAATGTGTTGCTTCAGCTAAAGCTGTGGCCCGAAGCTCTCCGTGGATGCTTACGAGCACCTGCTGTGAGCCACGTAATAATTTCTGCCTTTATTAACATCCACGCAGACACATTAATAGTGCCGGCATGCCAATTACAGCTGGGAACCCTTCCCACTTGCCTCCTTTCAACTGCACAAACCATCTCTTTTTTTAATATTCAGAGAAACAATGTGAATGCTGCTATTTAACAGCTCCTCAGGACAGAGCGCTAGGGTGTAATCTGATGGCTTCCCCAAATCAAAGAGAAAAAAGGTCAAGAGGTGTCTAGCATCCATGCTCCTGGTCCACCTTCTCCATCACACATAAACCCACATAATCCAGACAATAAGGTTGATCCTAAGACGTTGCCTTCTTCTGAGGAAGACCCTTTGTCCATCTGGCTGAGTATTGTTGTTACTGACTGTAGCGGCTCTCTAGGATTTGAGATCTTTCCCAACTCCATTGAGAGATAGTTCCAGGAGTGAACCTGGGATCTTCTGCATGCAAAATATATCCTCTCCCATTGAGCCCAGCCCTCAACATTCCATAAGAACATTTTTCACCATGTTTTTCTTGAGGAAAATAAGCAAGCAAACAAATGGCTTTGAAGCAAAAGCGTCTTGCTGAACAATCAAAATATTTATCGTGTCCAGCTTCTGACTTCTAGTTTTGTGACTTGAGGTTCCTGGATCTCACTCCGTGTCCCAGCACTGACACATTCTGTGACTGACAGAATGTCCAGCTCAGCAATTGGACAAAACCCACCCACCTGACCCCTGTGTAAAAATGGATGGGCAGCCCAATTCAAACTAAATCCCATCATGGTGATGCAGCGGCACCAGCGCGGGCTATCAGCATGGGTTATGCTGCATCCCACAAGGGTATTTCAGCTGCTGGTGGTCTCCTTGGGGTAAGGGGATATTTGTCCCCTTGCCCCAGGGTAAGCCCCAGCAGCCAAGATGGGTCAACTCGAACCTAGACCCGCAATATCACTGGTACCAGTTCACACTGGTTAGTGTCGGCCCATGCCAGTGCTGCCAATCCCACCCCCTCCCAGGCCAGATCTGCCCACACCCACTCTCTTCTCTGCTCTCCCCTGCCCCATTCATCCCTCTCCCCACACTCACCCACCCCGTTCATCCCCCTCCCCACACTCACCCACCCCGTTCATCCCCCTCCCCACACTCACCCACCCCGTTCATCCCCCTCCCCACACTCACCCACCCCGTTCATCCCCCTCCCCACACTCACCCACCCCGTTCCACCTCCTGCACAGACTTACCTGCTCTGGCGGGCATCCCTGCCCAGCCAGTGTGCCAGGTCTCTGCACTGTCACAAAACGCTTTACGCAACTTTTGTGACAGTGCACGCTGGCAGAACTCGCGTTCCGGATAGGATTGGGCCAAAAGCATATCTTGAGGCAACCCATTTATTTCAACCAAACGTTTTCGTGGACTACCCAAATGGGCTCAGATGCCATGAAATGTTGTCGATTTTGCTGCGGCAAGCTAAGACGGTGACCCCTCTGGAGGTGATAACATAGATTCATATTTCCTGAGTTGCATTTCTGGGGGAGAGGCTTGCAAAGCTCTTAGATGTCCTTGCCTGTCTGTGTGGTGCTTTGGCATGCAATTTTTTTTTTCATCTGACAGAAGTAGATGAAATCATCCCAGGAAGAAAGGGCTAGATAATGACAGGGGACTGGAAAGGTGTAATATACCCATCCTATTACAGAGGGCTGAAAATAGAGGCATGTCTAAATTAATAAGTACGACCCTATGGGATGGGATGCATCCAAACAGTTTTTTTTACTGAAAGGGCATGACTCAGAAGACTTCAACAGTATAAAAGGACTCACAACTGGAGACTCTTCCAATAGTTCCTCTCCACTTCTCCTGACATCTCTTCTGAAAACTTGGTAAGTGGAATGATTCCTCTCTTAATACTCCTGCTCTCTCTCTCTCTCTCTCTCTCTCTCTCTCTCTCTCTCTCTCTCTCTCTCTCTCTCGTGACCATCCCTGGAGTGATCCTCAGTGCCTCCTGTGAGCTGGGAGGCTCACCGACGGGGTAGGCTACTCCGCTGGGAGGTAGCTGGGAGGCTGGGAGCTGGGAGGCTCATCGTGTGGGAGGCTACTCCGCCTGCGGTGGCGGCGGATGCACAAGGACCCCAGGTTTCGACCTCAACTTGGGTCAAACATTTGCTCACATTCCAAGCAAACATCGGCAAAAAGTCAAGCCGTTGGAAGACATTGGCTCCATGTCTTGCAAGGCTTCAAATCCGGGCCTCAGGTCTTGCAAAGCTTCAAATCTGGGCCGCAAGTTTGTGGTTGTCATAATTCCGCTTGCGAACATTTGCGGAGGGATGCTCAGTAATTTACGGTCCCACTATTGAATACTCGCAACAGCTCTCTCTCTCTCTCTCTCTCTCTCTCTCTCTCTCTCTCTCTCTCTCTCTCTCTCTCTCTCTCTCCCATCCTTTTAATTAATTGTAATGCTTGGGAATCTTTCAAGGGTCCTACAAACTTTCAAGAGTCTAGATTGAGCTATACAGAAAGACCCTTGAGAAATTTTCACCGGTTTGATCAAACTAGTTTTGCTTCCCTCAACATTCCTTGGAGGTCTTTCTCAGGCAGGAACATGAGAGGTGACCTCAAAGTTCCGCCATTGTAAAACTGAAGCCACTGTAATGATGAGTCTCCTTTGCAACCTCCCGATTTAACTCATTCTTCTCTGCACTCTCCACCCCCAACTGCAGACTCTGCTCCATTTCTCCAAGATGTCCTGTGGCTACGTCTCCTGCTCACCCTCCTGCCTGCCCTCCTGCAGTATCCCAAGCTGCATCCCGTCTTGTAGCCCTCCAATTAGCTACCCCGTCGGTGGTCTTGGCTCGCTGAGTTCCTGTGGAGGTGGAGCTATGTCCTTGGGCGGCAGTGGACCAGTGTCGGCAGGCAGTCTCGGCATCGTCTCCGGGGCCAACATGTCATGCATCTGCCAGACCCCGCCATCGGAAATTTGTATCAAACCCTCTCCGGTTGTCGTGACCCTCCCTGGACCGATCCTCGCCGCCACCTGTGAGCCGGTGCGTGTGGGAGGCTACTCCGCCTGCGGTGGCGGCGGCTCCTCCGGATCTATTCTCTCCAGCGGTTCGGGGCTCCTTGGCAGCAGAAGAGGTCTTGTGTGCCGGCCCTGCTAAGAAACGGAACGCCTACCCTATAGGGGCCACCGATGTGCATGACCTGGGTTTATGGATGACGATCTCACAGGCCTGGCTGTCGGAAAGGCCGAGCATCCCTAGTCCAACTCCTCAGTTGATTGGATGCTCAGCTTCTCCAACAGCCATGACTGCATACTTCCTACAAATGCCTGCTCTTTCCTACCATGCTTAGCTTCCTATCTGGTTAACTATCAGCCATTGCTTCCCTACTGCTGAGGCACAGACGACCATGCAATCACGGTCAAAGGAATGTCCCTCAAGTCCTGAAAGCCTTCTGTTTGTGTTCCCTTTGAGGAGGGTTCACTTTTTTGATGGTTGGGTGATCCTACACCCTTGTGCCTTTCCCTCCCTCCCCTACGTTTGCCATGTGTCTCACATCAAAAGTTTATTATCCTTGCTGGCATAGGGTTTCCTTCCAGTCTTTTCTTTGGAACTTCACAGATAATGCCTGCTGAATTGTTCCTTTGTCATTAAAACTTTACTGCAGCAGAATATCTTCCTCGTGTGTGTATGTGTGTTTAACTCCCTCTCCCCCAATTTCAAGTTTTGGTAGAATCTCACCAGCAAAATGGAAAGTAGCAAACAACAACATCACCGAGAGCTTTCCTCACCCTTCGCCCTGTCATTCCACAGTCTGTAATGTCAGTTTCTCTCTTTTGACCCAGTGGGAGGTGGTCAGAGAAGAGACCTGCCCAACTGCTACCTCATGCAACAGTTTCAGTTGGCCTCATGAATGGGCCGGCCCTGCCCAAGTTTGATCCAGTGGAAAGTGGTCAGGGGAGTGTTTGTATCTCAAACCAGGGGTTTTCGGTGCCACCAGTGCTTTGGGGGCACCATCTAAGTTACAGTACAAGTCTGCCTGAACACCTATCAGGTGACCCTAATGCCCAATCCCTATCTACTGCACTCTTAAAGTGCTTGCTTCCTCAGTCTAGTCAGTGTCTGTCCCTTTTGTGTGGAACATGTCTCTTCTGTCTGCTCTGCTCCCTCTAAACCTCACTTAGGACCATAGGAAGCTCCCTTGGTCCATCTAGCTCAGTACTGTCTGGCACTGACTGGCAGCATCCTACCAGGGTTTTGTCAACTGACTAGCACTGACTGGCAGCATCCTACCAGGGTTTTGTCAACTGACTGGCACTGACTGGCAGCATCCTACCAGAGTTTTGGATAGTGGTCTTCTCCAGAATTACCCTTGCACCCCCCCCCCCCCAAACGAGCACACCAGACAAATGCACATTTTGGATATAAGATCACTTTATTGATTACATAAAAACCCTGCAGAGGTAACTAACTTGGGCAACTCAAACCACCCAAAGGCGCGTGGGCACTAATTGCGGGAAACGTCACTAGCTGTCAACCTCCCCCTGATTTACATTGGCGTAAACATCCTGACTCCAGGCCCCCTTGGTCACACTGCCCAAGGGCGCCTATCACAGCCAACCCCTAAGGGCCGAGACAGCGGAGCCGTTTAGATTCCCATACTGGCCAGGCAATTGATGGTCTCCACTTGCTCCAGCCAGGGAGATTGCCAGCCAGCCTCACCAACCCGGTCAAGCATCATTATGAGTGGTCCTGGGTCCTGGCTCACCTCCTGACCTTGCTGACCTCAAGATGCACGCCGAGCCCCTTCCATCCTAACTACCCATACCCGCATGCCACCTGCCAGGTGACCCACTGGCTAATGGCCTGTTCCCACAACACAGTGTGAGGCAGGCAAAAAATAAAAACCCACCAACATTCATGCCAGTTTGTTGGCGGCCAAAAATTCCTACCTGGCCCCCATGGGCGACCGGCAAATCCCAGACTATGCCAAGAGAGGGCAGTAGGGGGTTACTGAAGGGCTGGCCTCATGGATGGGCCGGCCCTATTTAGCCTTGTCTACATTGATGGCCAGTGGTGCTCCAGGGTCGTCGTAACTATAACATTCAAAGATTCTGGCCAGGCTGGACTGTGAACCCTCAGTATCAGTGGCTGTGGTACTGCTAACAGGATGTAAGGGATGGTGTACCATTGCTTGGCTTTGCGATGTAGATGCAACCCAGAAAACCAGTCCTGGCATAGCCGCGACTGTCCTTTTTTAGTAGAGGACACAGGTATTATGGGTTTGAAAGCCATGTATTATTAGTTAGAGACCGACGTTTCAACCTCCTAGCCGAGGTCTTTGTCAAGGTGGTTACAGCAAGGCTGCGAGGATGGTACTGAAGATAAATTGGAATCTCTGTGAAATGCAGTTAAAAGCCATTGACAGCGTCCTTTTTTATTCCGTCCTCACCACTTTCATGAAAAGGAAGGTTCCCTTCTTCACTTGAAGAGTCATTTACATTGGCTTGCGTTTCCTCTGAGATGTTTAATGATGCAATCTTGGATGAATGGAGGGCTTCAGTGCCTTGTAGAGAGAAGGTTATGCTTACGCTGCCCACTTGCTAGTGTGGCCCTACTGTTGCTCTCTCCGGGGCCTCTATGGCTGGCAATGTAAGAACATAAAAACATAAGAAGAGCCCTGCTGGATCAGGCCAAAGGCCCATCTAGTCCAGCTTCCTGTATCTCACAGTGGCCCCACCAGATGCCTCAGGGAGCACCCAAGACAACAAGATACCTGTATCCTGTCGCCACTCCCTTGCATCTGGCACAGAGAAAACCTACTCCTCCAACCAGGAGGTTGCTTATCCCCATCATGGCTTGTAAGCTGTGATGGACTTTTTCTCCATAAATCTGTCCAATCCCCTTTGGATTGGACAAATCTCCTTTGGACTGACTCTGTATGCTGTAGTCAGCGATTCCCAAACAGTGGGTTGGGCCACGCTGGTGGGTCGCAACCCGATTTTTGGTGGGTTGCGAACAAAGCCTCCAGTGAAAACACGGGTAATAGAAAGATCAGATAACTTATTTCCTCTAGCCTGGAGGCCATTCAAAAATCAGATAGCTGCGAATTGCCTTGCAAACAGCTGAGCTCCTGCAGTTTGCAAGCTTATGTAAATACAGGGAGATAAATGTTCGAGCATCATTTTCCAAGTCCCTCAATGAGAGAGGCAAGACGATGCAGGTTGCCTCACTGCCAGATTGCAGGTGTGTGTGTTAGAGGGCTGTGGATTTGGGGTACCCTTCGCTTCGAGTCTGCCATGGATGCAACCTGCACTAATCCGCTTTCCGCCCTGACCCTCATTGTCCATACACTGGTTACATCCTATTGTCCGTGACAATTCCATGTAAAGCAGAAGATGTCCAAGTACATAAGATGTGCTCACAATGCCCAATGAAGTCGATTCAGTCGGATTTAGAAATAGTTGCATGGCTGCATCGTGTTCTTGTTGCTACCGTCCCAGCAAGGCTTGGACAGGACAGATCTGCTGTCCATATGGGAAGGGCATTTTGAGTTATGAGAAAATGTGGTGGGTAAAATGGAGTAGGACCCAGAGGCATATTTAGCCTCTCCGTCTCCCCCCCCAGCGTGGAATGGCAGAAGCCCTGCCCCCGCCAGTTGTGTCCCCGCCACCGCCACATGGAGGAGAAAATACCCCCACCGTTTTTTCCGCTGTTTTTGACAGCGTAGGAGTCTGGGCAGGCAAGCCAATCCTTTGCGCAGCATGGCCGTTTTTCGGCCGCCTCCGTGGCGCGATTAATACCCCCGGCTGCTTTGTTGCCCCCCTCAGCCCACCCAGGTGTGGGCTGCCCCCCTGCCCCATCCCTTCCTCCACCTCTGGTAGGACCTTTCAGATCTGCACAAAAACAAACGGAAGCAGAACAGATCTCTCGTTGCAAGCAGATAAGCTTTAATAAGTAAAGGAGTGCACACAGAACTATTTCTACTATTTCTTTAAGGAGACCACCATCTTGACACAGGTCCAGTTTTCCATTGGAAATTAGCTGAAATGAGTGAAACGTCCGAAGCCTAAGAATTTGTGCTGGGTGGAATAGACATCTGTGACCAGGCCAGTTGCCACATCACATGGTGTCCGTTGGGATATTTCAAGGCTGATGAATATATTTCCCCCCACACATTTCCTAATCGGAATACATTAAAGAAAGAGAGACAAAGGTAGCAAAGAAAAGCAAGCTGTACAAGTTAATGCAGCAAATCTACAATCTAGGATACAGTGGAAGTGGGCCCTGGAGGTGCGGATAAGATCCACTTCGGTTTGGGAAGCTCACTGACAGCCAGTGAGATCATAAGCCGTGAATCCGCGTTATCCCCATTCCTGGAACGATCGCTGGCCAGCTTAGCAGGGCGAACCGCAGCACACATTTCCAATGGACGACCGTCTGCTCACATAGGGGCGGCACACCCCAGAGCTGCCCAAGCGGCCGAAACCAGAAGAGATCCCGACAGCCCCTCCGCCGATTGAGCCGCCGCCACCGCAGGCAGAGTATCCCCCCACACGTGTTGGCTCACAGGAGGCGCTGAGGATCGCTCCAGGGATGGTCACGCAAACCGGAGCACGTTGGATCACAATCTCCGATGGCGGGGTCTGGCTGACGCATGACACGTTGGCCCCAGAGAGGATGCCCAAGCTGCCTGCCGACACTGGTCCACCACCGCCCAAGGACAGAGCTCCACCGGAGTAGCCAAGTCCCCCACCACAGGAACTCAGCGAGCCGAGACCACCAACGGGGTAGCTCACTGCAGGGCTACATGACGGGACGTAGGTTGGGATGCTACAAGAAGGTGTGCATTGAGGGGCGCAGGCAGCATAGCCACAGGACATCTTGCAAGGATGAAGATTGATCTGCAATGACATTTTATGGACAAGAATTACTCTGTAACAGTGGGGCGCTACAGGCAGGAATTAAGGAGAGGGCACAGGATATGTTGGAAAAGTGCAGCTCAGCCTGCAAGATCATTTTAGGGAGAGTGACACATTAGGGTGGAAATGATCACGGTTAAGGCTGGAATGCTTGGCATACCTATCTGTTGGTTAACCCCACTGGGCCCCCTGAGTACTTCCTTCTAAGTAAATGTGCTGGTAATACACTGTTTGTCGTTGGCACAGATGTTTTGAGAAAGGACACTTCAAAGTGAATGCAGGTTTCCTCCCCGAGGAGAAACATCTGATCATTTTCAAGGGAAGCCGAATTGGTGCCGCTACCCATTTTCAAGGGAAGCCAACAGGTGTCTTTTCCCCCCTATGGGGGGAAAAGCGGGATATAAATCCTGTCATCATCATCATCATCATCATCATCATCATCATCATCATCATCATCATCATCATCATCATCATCCTGAACTGTATCTCAGGGAGGATGGGGTTTCTGAACATCAACTCCAGCTTTGTTTGCTGTTGCATTAGATGTCAACCCTGATGCTGTTATGACTTCTAATGAACTGGTGCATGCATTTAGGATCAGCAACATAGCTCCATCTGGACTGACTTAAATCTTCCTGCTGCCTGAGGCTGCCCTCCCACTGGTGTCACTGCAGGGGGGGAGGAGCTCCAAGTTCCGTCGGGCAAGTGCTTTCATCGGCCGGAATGGCTCCAAAGGCAAGAGGGCGGGGCCGCCTTCTCCCGTCATGTAACGGAGGTCAGAGCCCGACGGAACTTGGAGCTCTGCCCCCCCTGCAGTGACGCCAGTGCTGCCCCCCTTACATGCGTCTGCCCCTCGGACACTGTAGCCCACCACTCTCCTCTCCTTCACACTTCTGCTCTGCCCCCCTCGTTCTTTCCAATCCGGGGAATGGAAGGAACCATGGAGGCAAGTGAGCAGACAGACGTGGGCACCCCCACCATTCTACTCCCTGAGGCTACTGCTTCAGTTGGCCTCACGGGTGGGCCAGCCCTGCATGTGTGTGCTTGCTTTCATAACAAAGAAATCATTGAAGCAACTCCACTGTTCCTAGAAACAAGTCATTCCTAGCACAGAAATGAATGTCGGTGAGTTAAGTTAAACAAGAAACACTGAGCTGGTTTCTTTGGTTCCTTTTGGTTTCCCCCTAGAAGCTAGAGTAGTTTCGTTGGAAGTTATAAGGAGGGAAATTTCTGATATATTGCTGGAAGGAGGCAGCCCCAAATCCTCTTCAAAATCCAATCTTTTCCTCCTCCATTAATTGGCCTACCTACTGTCAAGTCATCTAAGCACTAGCGTCACTGGAGGGGAGCGGAGCTCTAAGTTCCGTCGCGGCTCCAACCCTCCGTTACACCGGAGCGTGAAGTAGCCCTGCCCCCCGCCTTTGGAACCATTCAAGGCGGTAATAGTCGGAGCAGTGGCGGAACTTAGAACTCTGCCCCCCCTGCAGTGACACCAGTGCATCTAAGCTAGTTACTCTCATCCCCGCCTCACAGCACTGGATTCCTTAACTGCAATCTGGGATTGGCTGCAGTAGGACTTCCTGTGTCCTGGGTCTCAATTTCCTGCCCATCAACCCAACTCGCGGACCCCAAACTCAAATATTTTAGGAAAAGGAGAAAACCTTTGTTTCTTTCTTTCTATGAAGAATCGAGCAAGAATGAGAGAAAATGGACTTACCGAGACCAGGAGTGGAGACGGAGTGGAGCAAAGTCGATTAGGAGTGATGGCGAACTGCATGTGGTGAGTGTCTTTATATAGCTACTTTGGGAGGATGAAGCTATGAGCCATCGGAAAGGATTCAGGGATGAGTTTGTACATACAAAAAACCCCAGGGTCTTGGGGCTTACTAATGTGTGCAGGAGCTACATATTATAGGATCAAGTGTTCCATTCCCTGCAGGATAATATCATTGTAAAGTATGGCAGGTCTCGTCCGAATGTCCTACTTATTAAGTTGATCCGACTGGGATCAGTAATGGGACTGCTCCCATTAATCTGTCATTTTGCTGTGCTCCTGTAAATTCAAAGCTCTGAGAAAGCCCCGCGGTTTGCGTCATCATCTGGATTTGGACACCACCCATGGACTTCCAGGTCAACAGGAAGTCACCTGCTTCGAATGTGAACGCTTATATTTCCAAATCGAGTTTTGAAAAGCCGGAAGCCTGGAACGTGATATTTCAGGCTGCATTGGAGATTAGGGACAATTAGAGACGAGCAGAACCTCCCCCCCTCTGGAGAGGGATTTCCTCCCAGAATGCACTGTAAATGGTAGGGTTGATTCGATTGCCCCAAATTCTCAATTGTGCCTCCAACCCCCCCTTCCATGACCAAGTTCTAAACTGTTTTCTGTATCCTCAAATAGAAAATTATCCCTCACCAAGGATAAGTGCCACCGCGGAAAAGTCCCTGCGGTCCTCGACAACCTTATTTGCATTGGTGGTGGATCAAAGATGAGGACTCTGGATGATCTTAGAGTTAGATAGGTACATAGACAGTCTTTGAGATAACTTGGTCCCAGACATGGTTGGCCCAAGTCCTCCTGAATTATGAGATAGAATGCCAACTCCGTCCTGCCCCCCGAACCTGATGATGTGCCGGCCTCTGCTTCTCCCACTCTCCAATGTTCTAGCTCAGCACTCTCCACCCCTCCACATTTTCTCCTCCTCCTCATTGTCCCTTTCTCTTCCTTTTCCAATCCAGGGAGCAGAAGGCGAAGGAGGAGCAGTGGAGGCCAGGAGATGGATAGAGGTGCCCCCCCAATCTTCTGCCTGAGGCAACTGTTTCAGTTGGCCTTATGGATGGGCCGGTCCTGGTCCTAGACCATATAGAGCTTTCAAGGGAATAATTATCACCTTGAACTAGACCCAGAATCAAGATGGTAGCCAGTGTGGTTTGATATCATGCCAGTGGGATGTGCAAAAGAAATGGTAGTAGCTTCAGGACAGCGTCGGGACTTTGATGCACACACTTTGTGGGATTTGTTGCCACAATATCTGGGAAGGTCACTCACTCAGTGGTAGTTGCATGCTAGTTGCAAAGGAGTGGCAACAGGATCAGAGGCGAAACAAGGGTGGAGCGAAGGCAAGTAGTTCTGCAAGACTCCGTTACACTGGAGTCAGTGGCCCCTCCCCCTTGTTGTTGGAGCCATTCCAGCAGCAACAGGGGAGTGTCCTGCGTGTTGCCTTTGCTGCCAGAATGGCTCCAACAGCAAGGGGGAGGGGCCGCTGACTCCAGTGTAACGGAGTCTTGCACAACTACTTGCCTTCGCACCACCCTTGTTTCGCCTCTGAACAGGATACAGGGATGTTTTAGTCTTATGTGCTCCAGAGGTATCTGACCCTTGTGAGATACAGGAAGCTGAACTACGTGGGCCTTTGGACTGATCCAGCAGGGCTCTTCTGATGCCCCTTTCCTGCCTTGATCTCCCCTTTCTCCAACCCACAATGGGTCCCCTCAGACCTGCACCAGAGATTTCACTGGTGCAAGTCTGAGGAGGGAAAGGGGGTTGGAAGGCTGCGGGCAAGGAGTATAGGATCTGGCGTGCATCATAGCTGCTGGTTTCACCCCTTCCTTCAGCCTCCCCTTTCCTCCCCATCCCCGCCCAATTCCACCCTCTCCCCACCCACCTTCCCCACCCCGTCCCGCCTCCCATGCTGGCTTACCTGCTCTGGCAGGGGGCCAGAGCGGCAACAACACAGGCGGGAAGACTCCAGCTTTCCCACCAGCACTACGGCAGTGTGTACTGCCGGAGCCTGCTTTACGGCTGCTTTACAGCAGCCTGCACTGGCAGAATGCTGGTTCCGCCAGCAGGACAGCCCAATAGGATTGGGCTGGCCGTCCTTCACCTCTAATTTCCAGAATCACCTCTGGCGCCTGACTGTGATGTTGTCCATTCCCACCGGATACTTGCCTGCTGTGTTGCAATTACAGGTGGCTGCTCATGTCCAACTGACTTTCTTTAACAGGCTTACACCGCAAATTAATTAATTAATTAAGAGCCCGGCACCTGGTGAAGTGTGATTCATTTTTTTTTTAAATTCAGATTTTATTTTCTTTGAAGTGTGTAGGTATTTACTGACTCACTCCTTGGGTTTTGGTTATCCTGCTCTAGTTATCAATTAACATGGTAGCAATAAATTTTAAGTAGTACATGATTCTCAATACCAGCTCCTCTTACTCAGCAGGTTGTAAATAGCCAAAGGCATTTTGTTCCCCAAAGCTCTGGATCAAGGGTTGTTTTACATGCTGTCGACGGCTGTTTTACACGGCTGTTTTATATGCTGTTTTACAGCTGTAGTCAGCTGGGGAAAGGGGGGGCTATGTTCTTGCTTGGGGGAGACACTGGTGTTGATTCACAGGTAGAGGGGAGACCCAGAGAGAAGGGCGCAGGCCATATTTTGCCTTGGGACCTCCAAGAGTCACCTCAGGACCGGAAGACATCACATAGATAGATAGATAGATAGATAGATAGATAGATAGATAGATAGATAGATAGATAGATAGATAGATAGATAGATAGATAGATACCTTTATTGGCATAAACACATAAAAAAACAGACATAGACAAAAAACCAGAAATCCCCCATCCAATGATAACACCTACAGTTTTGTAAAAGATTCTCCCCCCAATATCCCACTATGGATCTACACTTCAAAGCTCGTTTCCCGAGTAGCCACCACCGAAGAAGCAAAAGCTGCAACGTTATCAAGTCTCCCATCATCTTCTGTTGACAGAAGGGCTCGGAGAATAACTGCCTCCAACCAGCCCTGAAAGCTCGCCAGCATCGAGATAAAGTACTTCTGATGGAAGGACTTGTGCAGGGAACATGATAAAAAGATATGTTCAGGTATATCCACACACTTCATGTCACATGAACATAGCCTTTCTGAAACAGGTATTCTCTTATACTGGAAGACATCACATTAAAGCAGTAAGATAGATCGCTAGGCAAAATTCTCAGCTTTCCTTTTGCTGAGCCGGATGTTTGTTCTTGACTGAAACAAAAAAAAATGGAAACATTTCAAAAGTTCAGTCAGCTCCTCCTGATGATATCACTGCTGCTGTTTTTGGAGAAGCCCTGGAGCCCCATCAACTACGACCCCAAAGACATGAAAGGAAGAGGGCGTCTCTGGAGAGTCAATGGGGGGAAAGGGGGCAAAACCAAACCTGATCTAGGCTCCCATGGCCCATAACTTTCTCCCACCAATGCTCCCCTCTCTCCAGCATGCTCTCATGGTTCTCCTTTTAGTTCTCCTCTCACTAGACCTGATCCAATACACCCCTCATCACACACAACCCATACTTCCTCCAGGTTGAAACTCACTGGGCTCGAAGGCTCAGCTCCATCCCAAGTGATACCACCCGAAATTAATGGCCGAGACTGATTCGCTTAAACCCTTTTGGAGAAATGAGTGGGATAGCCTGGCCAGGCCTCTCATCTTCTTAAATCAAAGGGGATTATGAGCTTTCATACACACATCAGAGAGTATTAAATGTACGTGATTGAAGTAAATTAGCACAGCACATTGCCATGGGGGAAGAGCTGCTGGGGCATCGCCGAGCTGATTCAGAACTGCAACTCAAGACACGGTATAAAAGAGATCGGGACACAGGACTTTTCCAACAGTTTGCGTCTGCTACTTTTGTCTTCTGGAGAGCTTGGTAAGTCTAATTTAATTCCATCACTGCATAAATGTTTAGAGTAATGTCTAATGTGTGATCTTGCTATCGTACTGCTCTTTCTGTCTCTCTGAAGACCAAGTCAGATGTTCTCATTTTGGTGGGGGGAAGAAAACGTTTGGAGGGATCAAACTCAGCATGTTTGAGGTGGGGAAGTTCTGAGATTCATTCATCTCCTCTGTTTTCTTCACGTGTGTGTGTGTGGTTGTGAGGAAGGGAAACAGAGGGACATATCCATGCATTACCTGTGTGATGTGCAACACATTTCTGATTCTGCCTTTAATATGTCTGTCACCGTCACCAGAGGTCAGCTACTACTCCAGACCCCTGTGATCAGTTCCCCCACATAGTACAGGTGGGCCCCCATATCCACGGATTCGCTATCCATGGTTTCAGTTATCCACGGATAGCGGGGACCCCCCCCCCGGCTTTTACGTTTTTCCCAGTAAGCTTCGTTTCTTCCTTAAAAAAAAAACAGGAGACGCAGCCTCTGGCTGCTTATTGCAGTCAAGTAGAATGAACCTAAGTCCTAGAGAGGCTCTGCAAGGTTAACAGAAACCTCGCAGATCCTCTCTACGACTTAGTCTCGTTCTACTTGCCTGCAATGGAGGCTGCTTCTCTGTTTTAAGGAAGAAACAAAGCTTGCTGAAAGAAAAAGAAGAGCTGGGGGGGGCGCACGCCTGCCCACAGGGGAGGCAGGGGGGACCGTCAGGAAACCATGGAGGGGGTGTTCGTTCCTATCCACGTTTTCAAGTATCCACAGAGGGGCCTGGATCATATCCCCAGCGGATATGGGGGGAGTACTGTACATTCCCTTGTTACTATGGTCTACAACAGGCCAACAATTGTAAATTTCAACATCCCACCTCCTTCTTAGGTTACGTAGCTATACTGGATTCAGGTACATCCAAACTTCCCCCCAGTATTTACCACAATGAGGATGTTAAGGAAATCATATTCTTTAATAATCAAATATAGTTACACAATTAAGGACATTTAAGGAATGGATACAGAATACACAGGATAAAACAACAAATTCTAACTCCTACACTTTCCTGGTCCTATGTTCACCCAATAACCTTCTTTTCCTTGGGCAGATCTTTAGCTCCATTCTTTATCTTGACTGGTGAGTTGCTCCCTTTCAGAAGCGTCGCTCCGGTAGGGGCGGGGCTGTAAGTATCGCTGCGGTCATAGTCTCTTTACCGAGCGAGGAGGAGGCAGCCCCGCCCCCTCACTGTCCGAGCCAGTCCCCTACGGAGAAACCGGCAGGGAAGAGACCCTGCCTGCTGCTTTCTCCGTAGGGGACTGGCTCGGACAGTGAGGGGGCGGGGCTGCCTCCTCCTCGCTCGGTAAAGAGACTATGACCGCAGCGATACTTACAGCCCCGCCCCTACCGGAGCGACGCTTCTGCTCCCTTTTTAAGATATACAATTAGTACCAATTCTCTGGCCTTTTTTTATACTTTTTTGTTCCCTCAAGACCAGCAATCTAGTAGGCCTCAGATCCTGCTGAGACTCCTAGAAGGTTACCTCATCTTCCTGTGGAGATCTCACCAGACCACCCTCTCATGTATTTACCTCACCAGTTCTCTCCCACAACTGCCCCTTTCCTTATATGGTCATAGCTGCTCTCACCCTTCACAAGATGTCCTCGAACAATTAACCTTTTGCAGATCCAGGCACCTGGTTCTGCAGAGGCTAGGCCGGCCGCTCCTAGTCTTGCCAACCTGGTCCTTTCTCTGAAGATGGTCAAGGGCGAAAAACAATGGCAGCTAGGATAAAACTTTCCTGTGACAATGTTTTATCCTTCTCCATTGGAGCAAAGTATTTTTTAGAAAATGAAGTTCACAGGCAGAGGCAACACTGGGGTTTGTGTCACCCGGTGCGGTAACACATGGTGTCACCCCCATTAACTTTATTTACTTTAATATATAACTGTACAGGTCACCCAATAAAACAGTAACCAACAAAAAACCAGTGGCCAACTTGATGACACTCACAACTGAATAAGCGTTCTAGTATTAGCTCTGAGACATAGAAATGAGAGCTGACTCATACTAACACCTTGTTGGTTCCATGCTGTGTCATAATAACACCTCATTGGCTCTTGGAATAATCAGTCTCATTTAAGGAAATCCACTTTTTCCTTAGGCAGTTGTGTTTTCTTTTTATGGTTATTTGGCCATAATGTTTGATAGAATTCAGATTTCCAGCACAATCCTATCCAACTTACACCACCAGTGTAACCAGCGATGCAGCGAGAATGGGAGGCCCCAGAATGGAAAGGGGATTCAAATCCCATCCAAGGGAATTGAATCCCCTTTCCATTCTGGGGCCTCCCGTTCTCGCTACACCGCTGGTTACATCAGTGGTGTAAGTTGGATAGGATTGCGCTGTTCAACAGTTTATTTCATTACATTCTGCATTAAATCACCTTTCTAATGATATTTGACTGTTGTAAGCCGCCTTGGGAATTTCCTATGGCATTGGATAAGAATTGTTTAAAAAATAAATAAAATATAGCACTATGGTATTGTTCTTAAATACAATTTCTCTCTCTCTCTCTCTCTCTCTCTCTCTCTCTCTCTCTCTCTCTCTCTCTCTCTCCTATATATATATAGGGAGAGAGAGAGAGAGAGAGAGAGAGAGAGAGAGAGAGAGAGAGAGAGAGAGCCTCTTGGAGTTCAAAGAAGACTGGATTGTGGATTGACCTCTACAACTACAACTTCTACCATGTTCATTTCTTTAATGGTGCCCCCAGACTTTAGCATGTGTCTTCTCAGTCGATTCCTTCCACTGTTACACAGTAACTCTCATCCATAAAATGTCATTGCAGATTCATCTTCATCCTTGCAAGATGTCCTGTGGCTACGTCTCCTGCATCCCCCAATGCACACCTTCTTGTAGCATCCCAACCTACGTCCCGTCGTGTAGCCCTGCAGTGAGCTACCCCGTCGGTGGTCTCGGCTCGCTGAGTTCCTGTGGTGGGGGACTTGGCTACTCCGGTGGAGCTCTGTCCTTGGGCGGTGGTGGACCAGTGTCGGCAGGCAGCCTGGGCATCCTCTCTGGGGCCAACATGTCATGCGTCAGCCAGACCCCGCCATCGGAGATTGTGATCCAACCTGCTCCGGTTTGCGTGACCATCCCTGGAGCGATCCTCAGCGCCTCCTGTGAGCCAACACGTGTGGGGGGATACTCTGCCTGCGGTGGTGGCGGCTCGATCGGCGGAGGGGCTGTCGGGATCTCTTCTGGTTTCGGCCGCTTGGGCAGCTCCGGGCTGTACCGCCCCTATGTGAGCAGACGGTCGTCCATTGGAAACGTGTGCGGTTTGCCCTGCTAAGCTGGCCAGTGATCGTCACAGGAATGGGAAAACAATGGTATCTGAAAAACACGATACGGCTCACAGTTGGGTATCCGAAATGCTGAGCTTTCCAATCCCAACCAGGATCCACGAAACCACAATTGCTCAGTGCCTCTGACACCCACAGTGACCTGCATGCGCTAACTGCTCCTGCTTTTCTGTTTTCCTGGTTTTCTCTTGAGCTGTCAATCTTCTTCTCCATTTCTGAACCTGTTTAGCTGCAGAATCCAGGAACTTCACATGCGAACAGTGGAGACCCGTCTGTATATTCTGTTTGTACACCTTTGAGTATTCCAGAAGACAGTAAATGTTGTGATGTCTTTAGACTCCAGGGAACTTGAGTGGTCCGTCCCCCCAACTTTGTTTACCTTGTATCCTTCCAGGCACGTTGAATGGAAAAGCCATTCCTTCAACAGTGTAGAATGTTTTTGTGGCTTTCTGAAGCTGAGCACTATGGGAAATTATTTCACGAGTTCCTTTATCAATTAAAACTGCTTCGACTGCATCACCACACTGTTGTCCTGTGTTCCGTTTATGGGCCTTTCCATTGACAAAATCCCACAGGGAGAATGAACACTTCTTCGTTCTGCAGAATTGGCATTGCAGAGCTGCACTCAACCATTTTTAAGGGGATGTGATATAAAGGAAAACAGCCTGAACAAAGGGATCTGACTAACATGATAGGTTAGAGCTCCCCCTACTGATGGAGGCCAGAATTTACATCTTTTGTGATGACACACTATTACACCTCTCTGCTCACATGCTGCCTGACTCCAACACAGGGCTGGCTCATACATGAGGTCAACTGAAAAGGTCGCCTCAGGCTGCCAATTGGTGGGGGGGTGCCCATCTCTGTCCGCCAACTCGCCTCCACTTCTTCTCCTTCTCCTTCCACTACCTGGATTTGAAAAAGGAACAGAGATGAAGGGGAATTGTGGAGGGAAGGAGACTGCTGAACCAGAGCATTGGAGAGTGGGAGGAGCAGAGGCTGGAACATCATCGGGTAAGGGGGGGGAGCATTTTGCTCGGGGGTCTTGGGTTGGCGCTGATCACATGTACTATATTAATGATAATTATTGCTATTCTTAACAGTAAATATCCACACTTTGGGTCTATAATAATTGAAAAAGAAAGCACACCTCCGGAGATCGATTGATTCAGTTGCAATCCTAAACACACTTACCTGGGAGTAAGCTCCATTGAACAATGCGTCATGTTTACTCTACAGAAGGAACGATATGGTTTCTCTGAAGTGTGGGAATTAAGATTGAGTGTGCCCATTTGACTCAATATCCAGGCAGAAAAATTCCAGGAGCAGCTGTTTCTGCTGCTATCTGTCTTGGGGCAAACCTGTCCCATCCTGTCACGTCCCGTCACGTCCCCCCATTTATCCTGATGGTAATGCCAGGACTCCTTGGACTCCCAGTCTGGAGGAATGTTTGCCATTTCCCAGCTTTTCCTGGCATCGTGCCCTCTCTTTTTCTTGCATATCCTTGCTTGCCAAGCCTGAACAAAACGATGGGGCTCCTGTTCGCTTTGCTCCCGGGGCCGGCCAAAGCCACCTGACAACTGAGGCGGGATGCCAAATGCTGCCCCCCTCATCCGGTGACATACCAGCCTCTGCTCCTCCCACTCTCAAACATTCTAGCTCTGCCCTCTTGGGGTAGATTGTGGGGAGGGACGAGGGGGTGATGGAGGCAGGAGGGGTGTCACCTGACATGAACGACTTACCCCTTCAGAGCCAGCTGACCCCTCCGGGCTCCGGAGCCCTTTGTCTCTTCAGACTTGCACCAGCTAAAGAGCTGGCATAGGGTCTGAGGACCGAGAAGACCCATTGGTTAAGGAAAAAGTCTCCTAAGCCTCCTGATCCCCCCAGTAGCGTCACTGCAGGAGGGCGTAGCACTGCATGCTGGGGGGATCCAGTAGCGTCACTGCAGGGGGGCGGAGCTCCAAGTTCCGCCGGGCTCTGAGCCTCTGTTACACAACGGGAGAAAGCGGCCCTGCCCCCTCGCCTTTGGAGCCATTCCAGCCGACGAAAGCACTTGCTTTCGTCGGCTGGAATGGCTCCAAAGGCGAGGGGGCGGGGCCACTTTCTCCCATCGTGTAACGGCGGCTCAGAGCCCGGCAGAACTTGGAGCTCCGCCCCCCTGCAGTGACGCTACTGGATCCCCCCAGCATGCAGTGCAGACTGTTTTAGGAATTCAAATCCTCTCCAAAGGGGGATTCAAAAAGGATTTAAATCCCCCTCCCCTCCAAAGCCTCCCACCCTGCCCTCCTCCGCTGGCTGCACCGGTGGGGGAGCTGGATAGGATTGCGCTGATAGTGTCATTGAGTTCCACAGAGCAACTGACAAAAGAAATGGTTGTAAGTGCGTGCGTGTGTGTTCCTGTCTTCTGTTCTGTGTGTGTGTGTGTGTGTGTGTGTGCAGTGGCGTCACTAGGACGCGCGAAACCCCAAGGCGGGGTTACGCGCGTCACCCGTGACGCCCCCGAGTTTCACCCCTGATTTTTGGGGGTGCCTCCCCCGCCCCTTCGCGTCGCCCTCCGGACGCTCCGAGGCCGGCCCGGGAGCCGGCCTCGGAGCGTCCAGAACAGCCGGCACTCCAGAACCTTCTGAAGGCCCAAGCATCAATCCGGGTATTTTTAGTGTTTTCGCTCATGCGCAGACCATTTTCGTCTCTGCGCATGCGCGAAAACACTAAAAATACCCGGATTGACGCTTGGGTCTTCAGAAGGCCCTGGAGCGCCGGCCGTTCCAGACGCTCCGAGGCCGGCTCCCGGGCTGGCCTCGGAGCGTCCGGAGGGCGACGGAGGTGGCTAGGGTGACGGAGGTGGCGGGCGTGGGGGTGTGCGCCTCACCCCTTTGCGCGCGTCACCTGTAGCGACCCGCTACCCCCGCTTCGTGGGAGTGACGCCAGTGTGTGTGTGTGTGTGTGTGTGTGTGTGTGTGTGTGCATGTGACTGTGATCCTCTGATCCCCTCCCTCACAAAAGTGGAACAGAGCAGAAGTCAGCACCCATGCACAACCCAGTACATCTAGCTCTGCCATTTCCATGTCCTTTCTTTGCCCATGAATGGCTGTCTGTCTCCAGTGGGGATTTTCATTGGAGCAGAAGATTCCCTTTGGAGCAAGTAAGCAAGTAAAGAGGAAGAACAGGGCAGAGACCAGGGCAGGAAAGGGGGATAGATTGAGGCCAGGAAGGGGAGCAGTATTGGTGGTAGCAGCACCAACAATATACTTATCCGCTTCCTGGCCTCGACCCGCCTTCCCGGTTTCACTCAAACGCGTACCAGCAGAAGACCTGATGGAGGTCTGAGTAGACCCATTTGGGCAACAGAGACTTATCCCTGGAGAAGGGAACAAGTGTGATTTGGGGGAGGGAACACCCAACATAAGTGGTCTTCTAAAGCCGCCTTGAGTGCCCTGAGTGTGGGGGAAAGGGGGTGGGTGGGTTATTAATTAATTAATATTAAATAGAATTCTAATGAATTTCATATTACTTTATATGCTGATGATTTTTTTAAAAAAAATTATGTCTGAGCCCCAAATATCTATCCCTGAATTAATGAAAGTGATTAATGTATTTTGGAGAGTTATTGGGATACTTGATTAACTGGACGAAATCTGAAGTGATGCCACTAGGGGGCAGTATTGTACAAAATTTATTTAAGATACGGCCATTTTGATGGTGCCCAGAATTTAAGTATTTGGGCACCATCAAAATTTAATAACATCTGGGCACCCCTTCCTGCCTGATTACCACCTCCGGTGCCACTGTCCTGCTGAAATGCTCAGAAATGCAAAGGATGAAAGACCAAGATTATCTACCTCTGGTGTTTATCGTATACCATGTTCATGTGGAAAATCATACATTGGTGTTACTAAGCGCATGATCTCTACGAGGGTGAAGCAGCATGAAAGACACTGCAGATAATGTCACCCTCAGATGTCGGCGCTTGCTGAGCACCATGTGGAAACAGGTCATGAAATTTTGTTACTAGGAGATTGGTTTATGAACCAGCATACAAACAGAGGAACATCAGGGAGGCTATTGAAATATTTAAAGGACGCAATTTATTGAACAGATGGGAAGAAATTGCCTTTGTTAACAAGATCTGGGCACTGGCTCTGGAGAAGAAATCACGTAGAATAAATCCGTTCTGTTACGCTCCCGAGCTTCCTGAGTCACCTCTCCGTCCACAACACACCTCTGTGTCCACCTGAAATCTCCTAAACTCTGATCTGTTGGAGTGATTATCAGCCTCAAAATACTTAAGTTTACCTAAGATCTACATACTGTCAAAGCGCTACTCTATGCGGATGAGAGAGAAAAACCGGAAGTGCCTAATCTGTTTCAAGGATATCCAGCTGAGCAGCAGTGCGCGCCCTTAAAACCCAGGAACGCAGAGACATTTTCAACATCTAACAGCCTGCTGGCTCGTATGTTTGCCTGAAGAAGATTATCATATGAAAATTGAAACGTAGCATTTTAATTAAATAATTTTATTTTGCTTAACCCCAGTCCTTGGTCCGCACCAGTTCTTGGTTTTTGCTTTGTAAGAATTTTTTCATCATGGCTTTTAAACCCGTCTTTCTTGTTCTACCAAACTCTATCTTCTTTTGAAAGGCTCAGTCTTGTGGTTCCTGATAGCCTAATTTTGAGGTACTTTGACATTGTTTGCACCGCTCACCCACATCGACGATACCAACACTGTCAGACACCTATTGAATTTGACCTCTTGCTCTAGAAGTATCGCCAATTCTCCCCATTTGGTTCAATTTGTGTGTGTGTGTGTGTCACTGGCGTCACTGCGGGGGGGGGGGGCGGAGCTCCAAGTTCCGCCAGGCTCGGACCCTCCAGTGCTTTTGTCGGCCAGAATGGCTCCAAAGGCGAGGGGGCGGGGCCGCCTTCTCCCGTCGTGTAACGGAGGGTCAGAGCCCGGCAGAACTTGGAGCTCCACCCCCCTGCAGTGACGCTAGTGGTATGTGTGTGTGTGTGTGTGTGTGTGTGTGTGTGTGTGTGCGCGCGCGCAGGCAGGACATGTGCAGGAACACACATGTGAGTGTTGAATGAGCCGTTTTGGCAACACTGCCTTTTCCATGTCCTTTCCCCATTAATGGATGTCTCCAATGGGGGTAGTCATTGGAGTGAAGGAAGCTGTTGCTTTTTAAACTCCCCTTGGCACACACTGGGAAATTCTTTTCTCCCTTTCACAAAAAGGGAGTTATTTTCTCAAAACTTTTCACCCCCACCCCCAAAGAAGAAAACCATCAAAAATGCAGGAGAACAACATTTTGGGTCAGCGCTTCCCGAGCCATTGGGACAGGCCCGGTTATTCCCAAATCAATCCAGGCTCCCATCACCGAAGCCCTCCCTGTTGAGTTACAAATGGCCCTCCAAAGAAGTCGTGGGATTGAAAAGCTTGTAGTATATTAGAAAACAGAAACGTGTGTCTTTTATTACAAATGTCTGCAGACAATACGGTGCAATGACGGACATGTTTCAAACCAATAAATATGGAAGAGCTCATGAAAGGAAAATACAAAGAAAGCTATCCATTAAAAAAAGAATTCTCTGTTCTTCTGAAAGGACTTATTTATAGGAATTGGTTCCAACAGGAGTTCATTGGCTCTATAATGGATGCTGTGATATGTTCCCATGTCTCTTATTTCCATCCGTGCTCCCTTGAGGACATAGAATGGCCCCTTATTGCATAAGCAATGATATCACAATATGCCGTTCCTTCGCTGATGTCATAGAATGACATCCAATCCAATTCTCCCCCCCATCTTCTTTTTCTGTTGAGACCTGGTCTACACATGTACTAGAATGGATCACTTCCAATGGCTGCAGGGCAATAAATACCACGTTGAAATGTTCCAGTACTGCATGAAGGAGCATGCAGTGTGTGTGTGTGTGTGTGTGTGTGTGTGTGTGTATGTGTGTGTACCGTACTACTTAAGCTGCGATGAACGCTTCACTTGAAGTAGAAAGGCAGGGGGCATTCTTAGCTTAAAAATAAATAAATTAGAGCTTGTTTCACCATAACTCAGTATGGTGGGGATGTGAGGTGTTGGGGTCTGAAAGACTGACACTGATCCATTTCCACATAGCATATTTGTGTGTGTGTGTGTGTGTGTGTGTGTGTGTGTGTGTGTGTGTGTGTGTGAGAGAGAGTAAATGTCTGAAGAGGCCTTACTTAAGTCAACTTTCAAAAGGGGTACACTTGTGGGACATGGCTAATCATCTCTCCTTTTTCTTCTCCTCTTCCACCTTCTGGAAACCCTTCTGGACCGTTCTCCGCACAAGTGGCTGGGTCACCCCACTCCGAAAAAGAAAAACTCAGGCGAAAACTGTGTTTCACAGCATCCGCTGTTATTATTTGGGTATATTTGTTTCCACACTGCTACTACATTGATATACAAAAGATACGATGGTCACCATTCCTGGTCCTCCAGAAGAAGCACCACTTAGTTTCACGACCCCCGTTTTACATGGCTTCCAGAGGACATCTCCACCCCCGTTCTCCCCCACCTACAGTTGGCTCTTCGCATGGGCCCACTTCTTCCTGGAGTGTCCTGCCTGAGAGGAGCCTATCGAAAGACAGCAGCTGGCAGCAGTTGCCACGGTTACACCTCATGCAGAGTGGTGGCGAAGTGGGCAAAGACGAGAGGAGGCGCGGGAGGCAGGTGGCAGCACAGAGGGGGCGGGTGGCACGGGTGGAGGTCACACGCGGGGATTTCACACGGTGGAGGCTCTGGGATGAGAACCTCGAGGTCTGTCAGTGTCGTTTCTGCCATGTAGGTTGGCGGCTGTAAAAGGAGGGTCGAGGAGGGGAGACTTGTGCTGTAGGAGGTCCTCAAACCGCAAAGCTCTCCGGGGAAAGACATGCTTGCGGGAAATCTGAAACGGAATGGAGATGCCGCATAGAGAGGGGAGGGGAAACAAAATGAGACTGGTTTCGGACCATATCGAAAAGGGGCTATACCCCCCCCCACACACACCTATTTCAAGCCATTCTCCTACGGTGGAATTGAAGGAGGTGTAGATGGCCTTTCCCAAGTGGTCTCCCATCTGAGTTTCAGCATGGTGGCTGCGTCTAATAATCTGCTTGAGGGAATCTGCTTGAGGGAAATCTGTGCTGGTGGTACTTACCATCCTTCTAGGGGAAGGGGGATGAGTGAGTGCATACAGTATTTTTAAGAAAAAGAAAGGAAAGTCTAAGGAGAAAAAGAACAGAAAGACCCAAAGCCATGAAGAACACAAAGCGTGTGTGATGGAGTTGAAAGGGAGCTCAGAGACTTCTCCTCCAGCAGGAATGGCAATGTTATCAACTGGAGCACTTTCCAACATTTTCCAAAGGACCTTAACCAAGCAGAAGCATCAGGCTCAGCAAGAGGCAGATTGATAAATGTGCCTAAGGGCCAACGTTACCGTCTAGACCCTCATTTTTCCAAAGGGCTCTACCTGATGGACAGTACATAGTTCATATCACATTAAAGCTACATTCTGGTGCTAATTTCCCTGAGCACAAGTTCAATTGAACATAGTAGAACTTCCATCTGAATAAACATGCCGAGGCTGGTGCTTTTATATTTCTCTTTTGTATTTATTCAGGGACATTTATTTTGATTCTTTTCTTCATTGGAACTCTCTTGCCACCCACTGCAAGAGTTTGGAATGAGCTAGGTCTTGAAATGAAGTATAATAAGCTCAAAAGAAGACCAGAGAAGAAAACATTCCAGTGTAAACACTTAAATGTGACTTATTGTTGACGTTGTTGTATAGTCCCAGTGGGGCATGGCTATGGGGTGGGGGTGTTATGGGCTCCTGCACATAAATGAAATCACTTTGCCAGTACCTTTCAGTAGTTGCATGGAATTGGGAATGTTGGCAGGTGGCATGAATTGTAAACCCCTTGGGGCAAAGACCCATCCTCCTGTCTTTGTTAAACCACATGAACACTGATGATGCAATAAAAAAATAACCAGAGTTATGCAAAAAGAGAAGCTGCTAGAATCCTGCAGAAGGAGAGGGACACAAGTCGAAATGTGATTTAAAAAAAAAAGCCAACTGAACTCCTGACGTTTGCAATGTGCAAGAAGTATAAGATCCAGAAAAACAAGACCCGGAAGCAGAACGGTGGCAAATATAGCAAAAGAGATGTGTTTTTCTCTGTAGGAATACGCTTGGGCTGAATGATCTACTCTGCATCAGGGAGGTTGGTCACCACTCGATCCTAACTAAATTCCCCGCGGATGCAGCTGCGCCACCAGTGCGTGTGCTGTACTCTAGGAGGGGGGGCAGTTGTGGAGGTCTCCTCTTGGTAAGGGAACCTGCGTTCCCTTACTCTGGGGCAAGCCTCTGCTGCCTGAATAGGTCTCCTTAGATCTGCACCAGCCATAGGGAGCAGCCTGACCTTCTTGCATTTCCAACCTGGCTGAGCCATTCTTCTTGTGTTCTCTGGCTCCCCAAGAGCCACCTCTATGCCTCCCCCCCCACCGTCTCCACCTCTCGATGGAGGTATGGAGCACACACACCTGGTCGTATCGAAAGACCCCTCTGCCTGCCTCTGAACGCCAGAGCGGTTTGTGTCTCTGGACCGGCATGTTTGAATCTGCACAAGCATTTCCTGATGCTCCGTTTGGCTCTCTGTGGGTAAAGGACTTCATGTGAGCCACACTCCTAACAGGTTAGCCCCACATTACGGTTCGATTAACCCCTGCATTAACGTTTCGTCTGGGTCATCTAGAGGTCAAAACTCTCCTTAGGGCTATCATGACTTCTGCAAAACACTGTCGATATTTTGCCCAAACCTCCTAAGTGAGCCGAAATTTCACTTAAGTCCTGCTTTCCCCAGATCCAACAACTACGGAAGTGTCATAATCAATCAATCATATGACCTGACTGCATTATTTTATTTTTTCTACCCCTTGATTTTTCCACCCAATTTGCCCCCTTCTGTACTAGGGTTGGCATGACATATTTAACAACCCCCCCCAAAAAAGCCACATATACACACGCGTGTGTTAAATGAACAGCAAATCTCAGGAGGTGTCCCAAGCAGAATTCAAAGGAGAAATATTTCAAGGAAGACAAATGAGAAAAGATGGGGGGGGGGAGAGAAGAGAAATTTGCACAGCCAACATCGCTAAACCAAGGACTTCCTCAAAAACAACAACGATTTCTCTGGGGGTGTCCCATTTCAAAGAAACCCCCCCCCCTATTCTTGTGCCTAAATAGCCACCCAAAGATGATCGACAAGTTCTGAAAACATCCTTCTTGGGGGTGTACCAGATCTCGTCTTACAACAACCAACCCCGTACCTGCTTCCCAGCAAGTAAGTCCCATTGAAGTCAACGGAGCGCACTCCGGAGGAGACGCGCATAGGCTTGTGCAGTCCGTCGACCATGCTGATGCGCCCCCGGCTTTCTGCCGTGGCACCCTCGCCCGCACGGACAGACCTACCTGATTCCTTGCAAGGTTAGGCAGAAATGGCTGGAGGAGAGTGGAGGAGGGACCCTTTTATGCCGTCCGTTCTGACCGCCTGGGGCTAGGAAACTCCTTTGGCTCATGTGGCCGGGGCTTTGTTGCTTGCATCACACTCTTTGTAAATTGCTTTAATTGTTTCCCTCCTTGTTTACAGCAAATTGGCCGCCGCTCCGCTCGGTTTTAATCTAGGGCAAACGTGCTCCTGCCTCCGCCCTGCTGCCTCCTTGTAATTGTATCGCGGGAACGCAGCTGGCGTCTTTGGTGAACACGGCCGCTGATTTCAGCAACCGTCAGCTTCTAGAGCAATCGTGTGTGTGCTTTTTTCCCAGCCTCTCATCTTGCCTTGTTCTCAAAACTAACAGCAGAAATGCGGCCCTAATGCGTCAGTCAGGCTTGGATACAGCTCCTCCTCCGACTCCCTCTTCTGAGTTCATCATGTCTTTTCAAAGGTGAAAACCTCAGCATGTCGTGCCTTGAAAATCTCTTTAAATCCTTCCAAATCCCTGCCAGGCACATTTCATGTCAGGCAGGTGAATAAATGAATGGCTGTTATCAAGGCCGGCCCCATCTGTGAGGCCAACTGTATCAGTCGCTTCAGGCAGGCGATTATTGGGGGCGCTCCTCTCTGCCTGCCTATTTGCCTCCACTGCGAAGGGAAGGAGCAGAGGTGGGGACATCATTGGGTAAGGAGGGCTTGGGCCGGCCCCCTTTGTGACCCACCCTTATCACTTATTGGGTGGTGGGGATTCTGATCCAGGGCAAATCTCTAGGAGGCTTACAGCACAAGCCCATGCATGCATACTCAGAAGTAAGCTCCATTGTGTGCAATGGGGTTTACTGCCATGCAAGTGTGCACAGGGATTTCCTAACTTGGTTAGGATCCGCCAACATTGGTAAACAATCCCCTGCGGGCAGGTAGATCAACCGCTGCAGAAGCCAAAGACCGCTCTCAGTGATAGGCAAATTAATTGCTCATTTTGAGAAAAAATGATTGCCATGAAAGCGCTATACTGGTTTAATGTATGCCACCCTCGCCATTGCACAGTGAAAGATGATTGATGCCATCAGGAGAAGTCGTCACTCAGGGGCAACACGCCCTTGCTTTGCCAGCTTCGATCCCCGGCAGCATCTGTAAGCAGATCTCAGACGACTTCTTGTCTGAAAGCCTGGCAAGCAGCTGCTGCCAGTCAGGGCTTGACAACGCTGAGTTAGATGAACCAAAGGTCTGACTCAGTATACAGCAGCTTCCTATATTCGTGGCCATGAAGTAAATTCTTGAGGGGCTTTTTTTTGTGTGCTCTCCAATTGCATTGTTGCATCTTGGGCTGAAGGTCAGGAGTCCCTAAAGCTGCAAGAGCATCTCGTCCCCCCCCCCCCCAGTGACGTTTGGTGAAGTTGGATGAGTGAAGGCTACAAGCAGAGTTGTGCTGGAATTGTTATTATAGATCCTTGTTATTATTACTTTCATTATATAGCATAATTGGTGTGCAAGGCATTTTGAAAGCAAAAGACCCACAGGTCCTTGCCCCGAGAGGCTTACAATTTCTATCAAGAAGCAAGGGCGACGCTGGAGGAAAGAGAAGGAGTTAAGGGCAGAGTAAGGGGGGAATTCTTGGAATTATTGCATATGTCAGGGGTGGCCAAACTTGCTTCATGTAAGAGCCACATAAAATAAACTTCAGATGTTTGAGAGCTGCAATTAAGAAGCATTTAAATTCTTAAATACATTCACTCATCACGAACATTAGTTTAATCCAGTGGACTCTCCATTTATACCTGGTAAATAATTCTAAAGCTTGGAAACTTCTTATTGACCTTTTTAATGGTGATGCAAAAAGGAGCTCAGCCAACATATTGCTGAGAGCCGCACATTATATGTCAAGGAGCCACATGTGGCTCAAGATCCACAGTTTGACCACCCCTGTCATATGTGCTTATGTAGGCTTTGTTGCAGTAAGGGGGGGCAATGACAAGGGGTTGGGTGGCAAAGTCTTCAGGGAGAAGACAGGTTTGCAGGAGGAGTCAGAAGGAAGGGAGGAAAGACGGGACAAAAACCGGGACTGTCTCGGTATTTCCGGGACTGATGGTAAGCCTAGCGTGAGAGGGCAGGGAGGGGCGGAACAGGGTCGGAGATGGCAGAAATGGTGGTGGGGTTTGGCAGATTGGGCCCGAGCCTGATCTGCCAACATGGATCAATGCTGACTTGAGCCCCATTGCGGCTGCTAGGGCTTACCCCAGGACAAAGGGACAAATTTCTCTTACTCTGAGGCAATGGCGTCGCCATGGGGTGACGCACACATTGGGGTGACGCGTCACCTCCCCTCCGCGCGGCACTTCCGATTCCGAAGACATCCCCGGAGCCGGCTCCTGGCCTCAGAGGGGCCTTCCGAGGCCGGGAGCCGGCTCCGGAGACATCTACCCCGGCCGGCTGTCCTGGGCCTTCCGAGGAAGGCCTGCTGCGCGAACGTTATTTATAACGTTTTTGCGCATGCGCAAAAACGTTATAAATAACGTTCGCGCAGCGGGCCTTCCTCGGAAGGCCCAGGACAGCTGGCTGCAATAATTAAGGGGGCGCCCGGCGCCCAGCAGACCGTTGGGCGCCCGGAGTATCACCTTGTCGGTCGCCCCCCCAAAATCGCCCCCCCCAAATCACCCCCAAAATCTTATAAAGCGAAGATTTATAAGAGGGGGTGTATAGGGGGAGGCGTCATTTGGGTGACGCGTGCGCCCCGCTATGGGGCAGCGTGCGCCCTGGTGACGCCACTGCTCCGAGGATACCTCCAGCACCCAAAATTCCCTAGTGGGATGCAGCATTGCCTGCGCTAGCACTGCTGCCTCGCCATGTTAGTTAGGATTGGGCTGTGTGTGAACCAAGGAGCTCCTTCATCTATATGATCCCTTTAAATCAAACCAGAAGTTCTGCACTTCAGCATATGAAGAAACCACGCATGGAGCATGGCAAGCGTCTACATTGGCAAGCGTCTGCTTTCCCTCCTCCTTCTATTTGTGCAGAGGGAGCAGACCCAAGGCAGTGTCACGCAGTTTTCCAGGCTGTGCCACGACTGCATCTACCACATGTAGTTAGTGATACAAAAGAAGCGCATGGAACCCATACACATCTATGTCCCGTATAGAAACCGTTGGGAGTCGGAGAGAGGCAGAGCCAGTGGGGATGGAAGAAAGTGATGAGAGACCTGGGTGCCAATGTTCTCTAGGGAATGGAGTCGGGGGTGGGAGTGGTTGAGGTGCTTTAGGTGACCTGGTATCTGGTGGGAGGGGGCAGTCTGGGAATTGCTTGACTTGGGGGGAAGAAGGAAAGGTGTAGTGCCAGAACTTCCATACAGTCATCGTGGTCATCATACTTATGGCACATAAGTGCTTCGCACATATTAGTGTGATACGGTCCTGAAGTCATTAATCTGTGCAAGTTCACAGTCAGATCTGAATCGCAAAGGAAAACTGGCAATGCTGTCATTGGGTGGGGTTGCTGAAAATCACCCCTGCTGCACCAATCTATCCTCACGCATTGGTCATCCCACAGATTTGGTTGTCCCACAGAGGTCATTGTTCATGTATGACAAGGGTGTCCTTCAGATGTGAAACCCCTTGGAGAATTCCGTTCTGGAGCTCCATATCCTGATCTGTTGAGATCCTACCAAATATGTCCCACAAATACATTATCATCTTCAATGGCTTGTTTTAATGGTGTGTGTGTGTGTGTGTGTGTGTGTGTGTGTGTGTGTGTGTGTGTGTGTGTGTGTGTTCACAGTTGCACTGCATCATGGTTGTTGCTGTTGTTTTTACAGCGTTACAGTTGCTAAACAATCTTTCAGGCAAGGGGTATGAAATCAGATACACTGATGAAACAAGCACAGAGTGTGGAGGTATGAGCTAGGAATTGTAGTTCTCCAAATAGTTTCCCTTGGAATTTCATGAACTGGAAATGGTAGACTTTTCACAATTGGGAACTGTTGAAAAAGACAGAAGTGTCTCTTGCAGTTGACTTAAAACTAGCAAATCCATAATGCATTACAACGTTGACACCCCCCCCCCCCATGCATGCATAAAAACAATCTATTACGAAATTGTCTTAAGACAAGAGGCCCCATGGTCCTGCGTGACTTCAACAAAATGCACATTTGGAAAAGAACTCTAATGCAACCAAACAAAACAGTGATGATGATCCATCTAACTTCTATTAATTTGACTCAATCCCTGAGAAAGTCAGTTCAGACACAGGTATCTGTCCTACAACTTCTGTAGTGAAGGTAGATGCACAAATTTCCTTCTGTGTAGTATGGAAACTTTCATGGCTTGGTACAATTTGTAACAAAGCAGGCATTATGGGTTTTCTAGCCACGTTTATTATTTGAGAAATCTTTATTTCTCCTACCAACGTTTCATCCCACACGAGGGACCTTGTCAAGGTAATTCAGCATAACACTGCTGGATGAAATAAAGATTTCTCAAATAATAAACATGGCTAGAAAACCCATAATGCCTGCTTCGTTACAAATTTCCTTCTGTTTCTCCATATCCTGAATCTCCGCGTCCTCTCGAACCTTCCCTTTTAGTTATTTGTTACCAAACAGTCCAGCCGCCTCCCTGACAGGCTTGCTGTTTTTCATCCATTTAAAGACGTTTTTCTGGTTTGCCTTGTTGTGTCTAGCCACGCGGTCCTCATATTAGCTTTTCGCATTCCTTGCTGTCAGCTCCTGAAACTTGAAATGATAGATTATGCAGTGTTAAGGAAGGAGAGAACCCAGAATGCAGTGTAACTGTGAGTTAAACATGTAATGGGAAAAGCTTTCAGGGCTCTAATGATGTGCATTAACCTCCTGAGAAATGTGACTTGTCTTAGACCAGCGGTTCTCAATCCTGCTCGGTCCGTCCGTGACCCACCTTTGTCCTCTGGGGGTGGATCGCAACCCACCTCCTGGCTCTGCTCCCTCATTGCTCCAGCCTGGGGATGGCCTCTGGGGCCTTAAGGCCTCCGCGGGCCTTAGAAAGGGCTCCCAACATGACCGGAAGTTGCATTGACAAAACCGAGGCCTCTGGAGGCCATCCCCGGGCCAGAGCAACGAGGGAGCAGCACCAGGAGGTGGGTCGGGCCCCGGAAGTGGGTTCCAGTTGCTTTGGTTTGGCTCCAATTCACAGCCCACCTCTGCCTCGGACTGCGACCCACCAAGTGGGTCACGACTCATACTTTGAGAAGCTCTGTCTTAGACAAGCTCATTTGAGGTCTTCTAAAAGTTCTCAGGTGCTTCTCTTCAGGAGAACCCCTGAAGAATTTCACTTTGTTTAAAAATAAAAGTTAGTTCCAAACCACACATGCCTCCTGATTTTTCCCCCACAATATAGAGACGTGCAACCTGCTCTTGGTGTGTGTGTGTGTGTGTGTGTGTGTGTGTGTGTGTGTGTGTGTGTGTGTGTGTGTTGAACTTGACATTGGACTGAGGTGGGTAGATGGAAGGGACGTACCAGTGACAATTCTAGGGGTATGCAGAAGCCTCCAGAGAGAAGGTCTCTTGTCTTCTAGGAACTTGCTTGGCTTCCCTCAAACGTTCGCGGATACTTTGCCTAGGGAGAAACCTTGACGTTCACCTCAAACTTCACTTCTTCCAAATGTGGACACCCACCAAAGCTCAGATCTGCTGATACTTGTTCACCTGGGCTAGGCAGAAATGTGTCACTATGGAACCCTTTTTGAGGGACTCGCTACTCCTCCCACAAAGAAATGGATAACTCTGGCCATGGGTAAGAGTGTCTTTTTTCTCTCACCAAAGAATCTCACCAGGATCTCCCCATCAGAGGATGGGAGAAGGACACCAGAGGGTTTGCTCCTAAGCAGACATGGACCTCTACTCACCAGAAATATGAAGCACTTCCCTACTTCATGACTTTGCATTTCTGCAGAGATGGAGCACTTAGTTTTAAAACATTCCCTCCCCTCCCCCCCCCGAGTCTGTGGTACCCCACTGCCCCGTCTGCGGATTGGCCCCTCCTCCCCTTAATAACAATGGAAATAATTGGATCTGGATTTGCATAGGAAACGGGGTCAACAACACCCAGGAGGGTGGGAGGAAAGAAAGCACTCCCTAGGAACCCTGCGACTCTGGTTTGCCTCAGAAGCGCTTGGCAGACTGTCAGCATCAGCAAATTCCTGCGATGATAGCAATCGTCGGTTTTTCCTGGGGTGATTCTCTGCATTTGAGGGTGAAAGAATTAATGAACCACAATTAAACAAAAGCTGTCCTGCCTAGGGACCGAGTACCCACCCCTGGACAATTGCCCGGTGAGTCATGGGTCTTGGGAGCGGTGGGTGTCTGGCCCTGGAGACAGCAGATGGGAGGCGCATGCGCATCTCCCCAAAAACCAATGCATACTTTCAAAGGAAATGAAGCATTGAATCCAAGTGAAGTCTCTTAGGCTACAAATGTAGACACGCAGTGCCGGCTCATACATGAGGCCAACCGAAAAGGTCGCCTCAGGCAGCAGATTGGTGGGGGGTGTTCATCTCTGTCCACCTTCTTGCCTCCACTGCCCCTCCTTCTCCTTCCGCTCCCTGGATTGGAAAAGGGAGAGGGGGGCAGAGAGGAAGAGGAAATGTGGAGGGGAGGGGAGAACACTCGAGAGTGGGAGGAGCAAAGGCTGGCACAGCATTGAGTAAGTTTGGAATGCTGCCTGAGATGTCAGGGGGCCTTGGGCCAACCCTGTAGAATATTTTCCAGGGAGTAAGTCCTACTGATCACAATGGACTTTAATTCTAAGTAGATATGCATGAACTCCCACCGTTCCAGTGCAATCCTAGACATGTCTACTCAGATGTAAGTCCCACTGTGTTCAGTGGGGCTTCCTCTCTGGCAAGCATGTTAAGGGTTGCAGCCTGTGAAAACCTGTGCACAGTTACCTAGGAGTGAACCTCACTGAATTTACTCAGGACTGTAGGACTACAGCTTTTAGCTATTTCCACACATCAGAAAGTCATATGGCTGACATAAAAGCAAGGTGCAATTTCAGAGTAGTACATTACTCCCATTAGTAATTGCATAGTAAATAAGCACTTCTACTATCATTAAGTATGTAATTAATATTTACAGTGGGATTTTTTTTTCAACCTAGTAATAGTCAAAGTCTCAATTATGCTACTAATCTTACTGACATCATAAATGTGTACATAATAAAATAATAATGGTTAAACACTGTATTGCAATGAAGTTTTTTCCTCATAGAATTGTGTCATCTGTGCTGCAGTGTTGCCTCTCACACTAATCGTAATGCAGCAGTCACTTAATGGCTGCTACTGTTAATAACCATATTGTGAAATTTTACAGTGGGAATTTTCTTTCTCTCAGAATTTGGAGTGGTCCTGCCTTTCTATTGTTGCTATTTGAACCTAGTAGTAATGTAGTAGTAGGTGCAGTCTAGCCGTTAATATTAGTATAATGAGTAGGGACATGGATGTTTTGATTAAGGCCCCAATCCTAACTAAATCCCCCCGCCAGTGCACACATGCCAAGGAGACGTGCTGCATCCTATGGTGGGGGGGGGCAGTCTCGGAGTCCTCCTCAAGGTAAGGGAACTTTCATTCCCTTACCTTGGGGAAAGCGTCCGTGCCACCTTTGTGTCTCATTAGTTCTGTGCCAGATATTTTGATGCCACAGAACCAAGGAATGTAACGCCGGCGGAATGGGAGAGGATCCGGTCACAGGTCTGTGCCATCAATCCCACCCCTTCCTCCCCCTTTCCACCCCCTCCCCACCCAGAAACTCCCTTATTCTTCCCTCTCCCTCCCCCATCTCTCCCACCACCCACCCCCATTGCTGCCCAATCAGGTCTTTGTTCAGCCCTACCTGAGGGCAAGGCTTCGAGCGGCGTTGTGCGCATGCGCCACTCGAAGCCTTGCCCGGCCTATTCAGAAGCGGCCGAGCCGCCGAGGAAGACGCGTCTTGGCCTGCCAGCTCTGGGGGTGACGCTCCAGGATGGGGGGGGGTGAGTGTACAGGGGAATAGGAGACAATCCGGTCACAAGGGGGGCTGATGAGGTTCACCAGGGTTTAGATGCGATTGTAAACACAAGCGGAGATGTTGGAAGAATTCTAGCAGGAGAACTGAAAGTACTGAACTCCCTGACCATCAGATGCCTCTGGGAGCACACAAGACAACAAGATGCCTGTATCCTGTCGCCACACCCTTGCATCCGGTGTTCAGAGATAGGCTACATTAAAACCCAGGAGTTGCATATAGCCGTCATGACTTGTACCGGTGATGGACTTTTCCTCCATCAATCTGTCCAAGCCCCTTTTATTCATTAATTTAATTTCATTCTATGTACTCGTAGTAGTAGTAGTAGCAGTAGTAGTAGCAGCAGCAGCAGCAGCAGCAGTAGTAATAATAGTAATAATAGTAATATTAATAATGATAGTAATGATAGTAATGATAATAATAACAACCGGTATTTATATACCACCTTTTCTTGGTCATCGGATTTCTCCTCTGACTTTTAGTAGCTATCATGGTTATAATGGCGCCTCTGTTATTAGCAATGACACTGTAAATCTTGTCTCCTGAAACGTTGGAGGCACCCAGTGTCTTTGATGGGTGGTAGTTTCAGAACTGGTGTGTGCGTGTGTGTGTGTGTTGCCTAATCAACATAAACTACTACTAGAAGCCATGGCGATAGGAACGGTCATAGATGTCTGTTCAAAAAGGCTTAAACAAATTCAAGGAAGATGGTCTGCCAACTATCTGTTTAGCTGGAAATGGCCAGAGGTGTTGCTACGGTGGGGGCGGTACTGTACGTTCTGTCCCGTCCTAGTCCCCACTTACTCTCCATTATGAGGTGGCCCTGCCCCCTCGCTGTCGCAGCCATTCAGTGGGGTGAAGGCAATGGGCAGGGTGTCTCCTGCCTTGTTGCCTTCACCGCACTGACTGGCTGCAACGGCGAGGGGGTGGGGCCACCTCATAACAGACAGCAAACGGGGACTAGGACAGGGCGGAACATACAGTACCACCGCCCCCACTGGAGCAACGCCTCTTGACACGGCAACTAAATGGAACCTCTGAGAACAGAAGCAAAGGCTCCCCCAAATGTGTCAATGACATTGGAGCTCCAATACCTCCTCCAAGTACCGGCTGCTGGCAACAAACAAATTGAGGGGAAGGACTTGCTTTCACGTCCGGCTTATGAGCTACCTAGAGGCACCTGGTTGGCCAGTATGGAAAAGAACATGCTGGCCTAGATGGGGCTTTGATCTGCTTCAGCAGGTCAGTTATTATGTTCTAACCATCACAATGTAGAAGTGCTTTTAGGTGCTGCAGCCATGAGTAGCAGCGTAATTATTTGGTGCCAGGGGTGGAAATCACAACCTAGGAACAGAGTGTTTCTGTGGCTGGGTTGGGGTTACCCGGCCGGAGCCAACTGGGCAGGGCAGGCTATAAATGGAAGTGAGTGAGTGGAGAAGGCAAAGGTGAAGGAGAGAGAAGGACGACTGTTCGAGGGGCATGGGAGACTGGTGGCAATGGGAGAAGGAAGAAACCAAAGTCATGATGAAGGGGTGGTGAGGGCATGCTTCTGGGAACAATGCGTGACACAATTCAGAGGTGGCATCCAGTATTGTAAGGGTTCATGTTTGTCACAGGGCCCACCTGGTCAGGCTAACCCTTGAACTTGGAGTCCTGGTGGTGCTAGTGGTGTGCAATGAATGAGCCATCAGAGGTTCTCATGGGAGGCTTGGGACACTGATTTTCCCAGGGTCCCCTTGGCACTGTGGCGCTGGCACTGTAGAGCCCACACTAACTTTCAGTAGTCAATTAGGAGCTGAGGCTCATTCCCAGGGGCTCCAGGTCAATCTGGAAGGGTTGTCAACCCTAAAGAGACAGGGAGAGAGGATTATGGGAAGACAAGGGGAGACGAAAGAGATGGCATGAAGAACTTTTAAAACAAGGACTAGAAGCTTGAAATTGGGGGGTGGAGATTGGCAGGGAGATAATGACAAGGCCCAAGGAGAGGGCAGGGGTGAGCTTTGTGATGGGACAGAAGAAGGATGACTTGGCCAGAGGGTTTGTGGCTTGATTGAAGAAGCGCCATGCAACAGCCAAGGTGCAGGAGACACAAACGTCTGGCATTACACAGAAATGTCACACCCTCATTCCGTCGAAACACACCAAAATTGCGCACCTGCCACAACTCCATGCTCAGTAATTTTGGAAGTCCCCTCAGCTGGCGCCATTGCTTTGATGATCCTTCAGGCACCAAGCGAAAACCGCCTCATTTCTCCCAATCATAATAATGAATTCTTAAAGCAAAGTTTTATACCTCTTTATGACAAACAATAATAATAATAAAATAGCATTGCAATGTCTTTGTGTGAACAGGATGCTTCTGTCTCCACTGTGCTCCTTAAGCACAGGGGGATAGCACCTTAATTAAGCAGCCCTTAAGCAGTCCAGCACCTTAAGCAGCCCGTAAGCAGTTCATGATCATTTCACCAGCCCAAGGTGGAGGCGACGGAACGTTGACAATGATGAAACTTCTGTGGGGGAAATGAAAGGTCAATTTGGAAAGGAGGACAAAACAAAGAAACCAACACACCAAAAATCCAGCAATATCACAACGTTTCATCTTATCTGGGGGGTGGAATAGACTGTGAGGTTTTGGAGGAAAGATTTGGAAAATGAAAAGTAGCTGATGAGGGATAGCCAAGTGAAGAAATGGGAAAGTGGGAACCGGCTTTGGGAATGGAGAGGCAGTATGGAAGGGGACTGAGAGACCAGTCTGCTCTTCCATCTTCCCTTTGTCCATCAGCCCCATCTCTCAAAGCCAAGTGATGGAGGTCTCTCGATCGCTACTAATCATGATGGCTTCATACTTCCTCTGGGTTCAAGGGCATAATGCCTCTGACTGCAAGCTGCAGGAGAGCGATGACGGGAGAGAAGTGTGCCTTACTCTCCTCTTATAGGCTTCTCAGAGGCATCTGGTGGGCCACTATGGGAAACAGGATGCTGGACTGATCCAGCAGGATAAAGTCAAGTTGCCATTGAACATTATAACCAAAAACATTAGAAAAACCATACCAGATCAGACCATCCATCCATCTAGCCCAGCATCCTGTTTTCAACAGTGGACAGCCCATAAATATGACTGAAAGACAATAGCCTCTTCCTCCTGCATCTGCTCTTCAGCGGTGCATTATTCCTGAACAAAGGTTAATTTAGTCATCATGGCTAAGAGCCCTTGATAAGCAGTTCTCCCTCCATGAATTTGTTAAAGTCCCCTAACCTAGTGGTTGTGAAAATCACTTGAAATGAGGCACTGAGCGCCATCTATTAATTTGAAGGAACCAGTGTTATCCTTGGCTCTGGATTTGCAGGAAGCTGTGGAATTATAGGCTGTCGTTTAACTCATATCCTCAGGTTCCTTCCGCCAAAAGAAGCAGGAATGCAATCTCGTGAAGAGTGTTCTGAATCAGATCCCGAGGAGGAGTGCACAACTCCTTTTGACTGACACCATAAGCAGTTGTTTGTGTTATGATGATTCAGTGCTGATCGTGTCCTCGTATCACCTCTCAGCTCAGCTCCGGCAGCAAGGTTTATTTCCCAGAGATAAGAACACAGAATGTGATAAGAACCCATGATGACATCACGCTGAAATTGTAGGAATCCTCCCAGTTCCCTGCACCATGCAACAGCCAACAATAGCAGCTGCCTTAGCCAAGAGGAAGACGCATCGAAACCCACAGTCCCACAATCGGGCTGCACCTCTCAGCCTGGACCCGTGCCAACACCTTCCTGGAGCCCACGCACACCCCATAAATAAAACTGCATTTGTCACAACATAGGTTGTAGGGTCTAGGACTGTCAGATTGGTTCTGAAGTGCTGGTAAATACTCACATTGACCCGACCAAATCTATGCCACTCCTGTGGGAAGGAAAAGAGAATTATGTGATCTACAACAATTAAGGCCAGCTTTAATGATTGATCTTATTTCATTTTGCATACTTTCTTCTTCCATATGTAATAGCTAGGAATTAGAAAGTCCCTGGTTTTACACAGGGTTGTTACAAAGATTTATGGCCCTAAATCTGGGTGTTTTGAACACCCTAAGGCTGCAGTCCTATGCACATTTGCCTGGGAATAAGCTCCTTGAACTCAGAGCGATTTACTTCTGTGTATACATGCCTAGATCTGTGCTATAAAGCATAGAACAGGGGTGACCAAACTTGCTTAACGTAAGAGCCACAATGTGATAAACTTCAGATGTTTGAAAGTCGCAATATTTAAGAAACATTTAAACTCTTAAATATATTTACTCACCTTGAATATTAAACTTATGTTTCAACCCAGTGGATTCTCCGTTTATACCCAGTAAATAATTATAAAACTTGAATAATAATATTTTTTTTAATATAAATTGTGATGCAAAAAGGATCTCAGCCAAGGTATTTCCGAAAGTTACACCGTGTATGTCAAAGAGCCGCATGTGGGTCAGGAGCCACAGTTTGGCCACCCCTGACATATAAAAAATATTTATATTTTGGAATATAGAAACTGGGGGAGACGATGAAATGATACGACATGCAGGTCCTGTCTCTTTTGGTTTCCCTCTTCAGAAGATGAGAATTTGCAGTTCAGTGAGGACTAGAAGCTTATGCTGTTGTTGCTTTCTTCATGAAAACGTTCTGAAAGAGGAAATTGCATGCCAGTGTCCACACTCTGCAGATTGCCTGCGCTTCCACAGAATCCCAGCATACATACAGCCCCACGCAGAGTGGTATTTTAGATGGAGAAAATGGATACAACTCCAATTGTTTCCACCCACAGCCCAGAGGAAACACCCTCCTCTCTGGAACACAGAACACCAATTTTGATTGTTGATAACAGGTTTTGAGGTTGCAGCGAAGTGCGTGGGCTCATGAATGCAGATGGATCATAATTGACTTGATAGCACCTGAATGCGGTATTGTGAGTCCATGATTGGATGTGATAAAAGAGCCATAACGTTTATGGTGGGGCTGATGAGGGTTTTGATGCAATTGTAAACACAAGAGGAAACGTTGCAAGAATTATAGCAGGAGAACTGAAATACTGAACTCCCTGCTTGTATGCTTGCAAACAGAATGATACTTTCCACCCCCGAGCTTATCTATCTATCTATCTATCTATCTATCTATCTATCTATCTATCTATCTATCTATCTATCTATCTATCTATCTATCTATCTATCTATCTATCTATCTATCTATCCAGAGACGTCGCCTGATAGGGGGTGGGGGTGGGTGGGCCCCAGGGCGTAGGGCGCAGGGCTCAGGGGGTGGGGCGGGGCTCCTTTGGTTTTTTCGTATTTTTCTGTGTTTTTTTTTACTGTTTTCGAGGTTTTTTAAGTGTTAACGGGGCATGTGTTTATGTATGTTTGCTTTCCCCCCACTTATCTTGAATATGGAAGGCTTCCAGTGATAATCTTCTTCCTGCGCCCGGGCACATCTTCTCCCTGTGCCCGGGCGCGAACTCCGTTAAGCCCCCAGAAGCGCTTTCCAGAGTTTGCGCAGGTGCAGAAGGTTGACTGGAAACTTCGTCGTTCTGCGCTTGCGCGAACTGTGGAAGACTTGCGCCTGCGCAGAATGACGAAGTTTCTAGTCGATGTTCTGCGCCTGCGTAAACTCTGGAAAGCGCTGCTGGGCGCTTTACGGAGTTTGCGCCGGGCACAGGAAGAAGATCGTCGCTGGAAGCCTTCCGTATTCAAGATAAGTGGGGGACAAGCAAACGTACAGAAACGCATGCCCCGTTAACACTTAAAAAACCCCCGAAAACAATAAAAAAGATGAAAAAAACTGGGGGGCGCCAGGGTTTTTATTGGGGGGCGTCAGGGAGCATCGGTGGGTCCCGCCCCAAGCCGCACCGGGCGCAGCGACGCCTCTCTATCTATCTATCTATCTATCTACCTACAGTTGGGCCCCATATCCATGGATCCGGTATCCACGGTTTCAGTTATCCACAGATCGCGGGGACCCACCCAGGCTTTTACTTTTTCCCCAATAAGCTTCATTTCAACAAATAGGAGAAGCAGCCTCTGGCTGCTTATTGCAGATAAGCAGAATGAGACTTACAGCCCGGTCCAGCCCAAGGCAACTGCGGTACAATTCAGGCACAATTGCAGCCCAAGTGCTTTAGGCCCGAGTTGTGCCTGAATTGTGCCTGAGTTGGGCTGCAATTGTGACTGAATTGCAGCCCGGTCCAGCCCAAGGCAACTGCGGTACAATTCAGGCACAATTGCACAATTCAGGCACAATTGCAGCCTAAAAGTGGGTGTGTTGGGGGCGTGTCGGGGGTGTGACGGGGGCGGTTACGAATTTTGGTCCGGTTCCAGACACTGGAGAGCCACTGACACGCCCCCTCGAGCCCAACTCAGGCCCAAAATTTGGGCCAGCAAAAAGGGTGGACCCAAATGTGAGGAGACCCATAGGAGCCATTTTACCTTACCCACACCAGCCCTCTCCTGAAAAGTTCTAACACCCTGGGCCCGAATTGGGCCTGAGTTGGACCGAACAGGTGTGGCCTAACTCTGGACATGGACCCAAATAGTTACCCTATCAGCACCCAGCCCCACCCAGCCTCTTTCCCACAAAAGCCCAGCCCCAGCCCTCCACTCTCTCTCTCTATCTCTCTGAGCACGTGGCGTGGGGTTCTGTCCCCCAGCAGCCACAAAGTGGGACTTTGAAAACTTTTCTAACACCCCACTTCTCTCTTCTCCTCTCTCCTCTCTGCCCCCCTCTAGGGCAGAGAGGGCTGTTCTGCCTGTGGCCAAACTGTTTACTGCTGTGCCTGGGCAGCTGTCTCCATGCAAGTGTTTGCTAACCCATGTCTTTCTCCCAGCCCCTCTCTCCCCCCCCCATACAGGCAACAACACCAGCAGGTAAGTGCAGGGTTTGTGCTGACATGTGGTCTGACGTCTGCCTCTTTGCATAGAGAAATATAGGTAGGATACATGCCTCTATACCAATGTCTTGTCTCATAGCTGCCTGCATAGCCTGCCATGATATGCCTCTATACCAATGTCTTGTCTCATAGCTGCCTGCATAGCCTGCCATGATATGCCTCTATACCAATGTCTTGTCTCATAGCTGCCTGCAATGCCTGCCATGATATGCCTCTATACCAATGTCTTGTCTCATAGCTGCCTGCATAGCCTGCCATGATATGCCTCTATACCAATGTCTTGTCTCATAGCTGCCTGTATTAATGGGAGCACACAATGCCATGAGTGTGGAACTGTAACCCATATGTAGACACCAGCTGTTCCCCCCCCTCTTTTCTCCACAGGGTCTACCGACAGGTCAGTATTGCTAGGATTGCCATGGTTGTGACCCCCAAGTTGTGTTGTTGTCTCTCTCTTTGACCCCTTTCCCTTACAGGATCATGCTCACCGTACACCCAGGGAAGGAGCGCAGACCAGGCTATGTGTCTCACACCACTCAGCTGTGTTTGATTTCTCTCCCTGCAGACCTTTGCAACTGGCACACTGGCTCCTCTTCAATGGCGATTGCTACCACGCAGCAGCTGCCATGGAACACCCCCATGTTGTTCGTCCCCCCAGGAATGCCCACTACCACAAACCGTCCGGGGAGCACCCCTGGGCCTGCAGTCTGGTTGCCCCACGGTCACCTGCCTTGATGCTGCCAGAGAGGTCTGGGAGCCTGCCCTGCAACCCACCTCAGCTGCTGCTGCTGCCCCACCGCCCTGGCTGCCTACTTGCTGTCCCTCCCCTTTCTATGGAGCAGGCCGTGGTTCCACAGGGGAAGAGCCCGCATCTCCAGGTCCATGGGGCTCGCCTGATGCTGCTGCTGTGGTCCTAGAGGCTGCTGTGCCTACCCCTGGCAGCCACGCCCGGCCATCTCTGCCACTGTTCCAGAACAATAAAGATGCCCCTGGAAACACATGTCCCCAATGTTGCACAAGCACTGCCCCACACACCCACACAGGCAGGCCCCAGCACACAAGCCTCTGCATGAATCCCAGCCAGGGTCCGCCACAGCCATCCCTGGGAGAACACAGCAGGGGGGCTGCCGGACCCTCTGGGACCAGAGGGGAGGGGGGAGTTGGGGGGCCTGTCAGGCAGGCAAACACTGACGGGCACTGTGGCGCACGTCCGCCATGTCCGTGAAGAGCCCTTTCAGCAACCGGGGCTCTCACCCACCCTCGGTCCGCCCGTCACCGGCGTCCGTGTCCGCCCGTCACCAGCGTCCGTTTCCGCCCTCT
Source organism: Plestiodon gilberti rubricaudatus (assembly GCA_026170595.1). Taxonomy (NCBI): domain Eukaryota; kingdom Metazoa; phylum Chordata; class Lepidosauria; order Squamata; family Scincidae; genus Plestiodon; species Plestiodon gilberti. Next base: position 27,130,473 of record JANXHW010000009.1, read on the forward strand.
GTCCGCCCGTCACCGGCGTCCGTTTCCGCCCATCAACGGCGTCCGTGTCCGCCCTCGGTCCGTCTGCATGAGAGGCGCCCGTTCCTGCATTGCCTCCATCTGCGAAGTGCCCCCTGTGCCCCTATCGGTCTCTGCAGACCCCTCTCCCTGTATCCCTCTCCCACCAGCCGTGTTGTCTGTCTGTTTCTGACCCACCCGTGCCCCTCCCCAGCACCCCCTGTCAGTGTGCCTGCCTCCCCTCCCTGATGATGGACGCTGGCACCCCCCATGCCGCCAGAGCGCCTGCCGCAAGGTGCCGACGTTGCCCCATCTGGGGGTGTGATGAGCTGCGTGAGCCCTTCCCGCTCGCAGCAGACAAGCCCACGGCATCTCTCGGTCTTGGCCGGGGCACGGATCAGAAGGCATGCTGGGATGCCTTCTTTGTGGGCATTGCCACGGCCCTGGTGGCCCAGGGCTTCAGGCAGCGCACGGGCATGTCCTGGCGGAGGCGGTTCCAGACCTCATGAGACCCCCCCCGCTTGTGCGTGCCGTTCCCACCCCCTCCTTCCCTTCTCTCCCCCGCTCACCCCCCCATGACTCCCACGTGCAGCCTCACCGTGGCTTGGGGGTGGCATCGCAGTCTGCAGGAGGGAGGGCAGTCGCACTCCCCCCTGCGGCAGGTGGCTGATGCCCAGGGTGCCCTGGGGCAGCTGGCACTGGCACAACCTCTGCCCTTCAGCTGACTGTCAAACGTGCAGTGCCTGCAGGCCCGCCTGTGGCTGCCCATCTGCTGCGACCGCTGCAGCAGCTGTGGTAGGTGCACGCAGACGGGCTGAGGAGGGGGCTCTTCGCTTCCACAAGACTGACAGCTCCCCACAGGAGCCGGCCTGCCTCTGCGGTAAGTTTTGCCGCGATCCTGGCCCAATGCTGTTGCCTCCAGCCTAACTCAGGCACAGTTGCAGCCTAACTCGGTCCTAGTTTGGGCCACAATTGGGCCACAATTGGGCCTCAACTGTGCCTGAGTTAGGCTGGACTGAGCCCTAAGTCCTAGAGAGGCTCTGCAAGGTTTCTGTTAACCTTGCAGAGCCTCTCTAGGACTTACAGCCCGGTCCAGCCCAAGGCAACTGCGGTACAATTCAGGCACAATTGCATCCCAAGTGCTTTAGGCCCGAGTTGTGCCTGAATTGTCCCTGAGTTGGGCTGCAATTGTGACTGAATTGGGTTCAGGCACAATTCAGGCACAACTGCACAATTCAGGCACAATTGCAGCCTAAAAGTGGGCGTGTTGGGGGCGTGTCGGGGGTGTGACGGGGGCGGTTACGAAATTTGGTCCGGTTCCAGACGCTGGAGAGCCCCTGACACGCCCCCTCGAGCCCAACTCAGGCCCAAAATTTGGGCCAGCAAAAAGGGTGGACCCAAATGTGAGGAGACCCATAGGAGCCATTTTACCTTACCCACACCAGCCCTCTCCTGAAAAGTTCTAACACCCTGGGCCCGAGTTGGGCCTGAGTTAGGACCGAACAGTTGTGGCCTAACTCTGGACACGGACCCAAATAGTTACCCTATCAGCACCCAGCCCCACCCAGCCTCTTTCCCACAAAAGCCCAGCCCCAGCCCTCCACTCAATCTCTCTCTTTCTCTCTCTGAGCACGTGGCGTGGGGTTCTGTCCCCCAGCAGCCACAAAGTGGGACTTTGAAAACTTTTCTAACACCCCTCTTCTCCCTTCTCTTCACCTCTCTCCTCTCTGCCCCCTCTAGGGCAGAGAGGGCTGTTCTGCCTGTGGCCAAACTGTTTACTCCTGTGCCTGGGCAGCTCTCTCCATGCAAGTGTTTGCTAACCCATGTCTTTCTCCCAGCCCCTCTCCCCCCCCCACAGGCAACAACACCAGCAGGTAAGTGCAGGTAAGAGCAGGGTTTGTGCTGACATGTGGTCTGACTTCTGCCTCTTAGCATAGAAAAATATAGGTAGGATACATGCCTCTATACCAATGTCATGTCTCATAGCTGCCTGCATAGCCTGCCATGATATGCCTCTTTACCAATGTCTTGTCTCATGTCTGCCTGCAATGCCTGCCATGATATGCCTCTTTACCAATGTCTGCCTGCAATGCCTACCATGATATGCCTCTTTACCAATGTCTGCCTGCAATGCCTGTCATGATATGCCTCTTTACCAATGTCTTGTCTCATAGCTGCCTGTATTAATGTGAGCACACAATGCCATGGGTGTGGAACTGTAACCCATATGTAGACACCAGCTGTTCCCCCCCCTCTTTTCTCCACAGGGTCTACTGACAGGTCAGTATTGCTAGGATTGCCATGGTTGTGACCCCCAAGTTGTGTTGTTGTCTCTCTCTTTGACCCCTTTCCCTTACAGGATCATGCTCACCTTACACCCAGGGAAGCAGCGCAGACCAGGCTCTGTGTCTCACACCACTCGGCTGTGTGTGATTACTCTCCCTGCAGGCCTTTGCAACCGGCACACTGGCATTCCTTCAATGGTGATTGCCACCACACAGCAGCTGCCATGGAACACCCCCAAGTTGTTCGTCCCCCCAGGAATGCCCACTACCACCAACCGTCCGGGGAGCACCCCTGGGCCCGCAGTCTGGTTGCCCCATGGTCGTCTGCCTCGATGCTGCCAGAGGTCTGGGAGCCTGCCCTGCAACCCTCCTCAGCTGCTGCTGCTGCTGCTACATTCTGAGTGGCTGCTGTGCCTACCCCTGGCAGCCTCGCCTGGCCATCCCTGCCAATGTTCCAGAACAATAAAGATGCCCCTTGGGCAAAGGCCCCTTGAACACCATGACCCCAATGTTACACAAGCACTGCCCCACACACACAGAGACAGCGCCCAGCACACAAGGCCCTGCATGAATCCCAGCCAGGGCCTGCCACAGCCAGCCCAGGGAGAACACAGCAGGGGGGCTGCCAGACCCTCAGGGCTCAGAGGGGAGGGGGGAGTTGGGGGGCCTCTCAGGCAGGCAAACAGTGACAGGCGACATGGCGCACGTCCGCCACGTCCGTGAAGAGCCCTTTCAGCAACCGGGGCTCTCACCCACCCTCGGTCCGCCCGTCAATGGCATCCGTGTCCGCCCGTCAACGGTGTCCGTTTCCGCCCTCAGTCCGCCCGTCAACGGCGTCCGTTTCCACCCTCAGTCCGCCCGTCAACAGCGTCCGTTTCCGCCCTCGGTCCGTCTGCATGAGAGGCGCCCGTTCCTGCATTGCCTCCATCTGCGAAGTGACCCCTGTGTCCCTATTGGTCTCTGCAGACCCCTCTCCCTGTATCCCTCTCCCACCAGCCTTGTTGTCTGTCTGTTTCTGACCCACCCGTGTCCCTCCCCAGCACCCCCTGTCCGCCTGCCTGTGTGCCTGCCTCCCCTCCCACTCCCTGATGATGGACGCTGGCACCCCCCACCCCGCCAGAGCGCCTGCCGCGAGGCGCCTACGTTGCCCCATCTGGGGAGTGATGAGCTGCGTGAGCCCTTCCCGCTCACAGCAGACAAGCCCAAGGCATCTCTCGGTCTTGGCCGGGGCACGGATCAGAAGGCATACCGGGATGCCTTCTTTGTGGGCATAGCCACGGCCCTGGTGGCCCAGGGCTTCAGGCAGCACACGGGCATGTCCTGGCGGAGGCGGTTCCAGACCTCATGAGACCCCCCTTGTGCGTGCCGTTCCCACCCCCTCCTTCCCTTCTCTCCCCCGCTCACCCCCCCATGACTCCCACGTGCAGCCTCACCGTGGCTTGGGGGTGGCATCGCAGTCTGCAGGAGGGAGGGCAGTGGCACTCCCCCCTGCGGCAGGTGGCTAATGCCCAGGGTGCCCTGGGGCAGCTGGCACTGGCACAACCTCTGCCCTTCAGCTGACTGTCGCACGCCCAGTGCCTGCAGGCCCACCTGTGGCTGCCCATCTGCTGCGACCGCTGCAGCAGCTGTGGTAGGTGCACGCAGATGGGCTGAGGAGGGGGCTCTTCGCTTCCACAAGACTGACACCTCCCCACAGGGGCCTGCCTGCCTCTGCGGTAAGTTTTGCCTCAATCCTGGCCCACTGCTCTTGCCTCCTGCCTAACTCAGGCACAGTTGCAGCCTAACTCGGTCCTATTTTGGGCCCCAATTGGGCCACAATTGGGCCTCAACTGTGCCTGAGTTGGGCTGGACTGAGCCCTTAGTCTCGTTCTACTTGCCTACAATGGAGGCTGCTCCTCTGTTTGTTTTAAGGAAGAAACAAAGCTTGCTGAAAGAAAAATAAGAGCTGGGCACGCCTGCCCGCAGGGGAAGCAGGGCGGGGGGCCCTCAGGAAACCATGGAGGGGGTGTTCGCTCCTATCCATGGTTTCAAGTATCCACAGATGGGCCTGGAACATATCCCCAGCGGATATGGGGGGAGTACTGTATCTATCTATCTTTATCTATTCATTTTACTTTTTGTCCTAGTAGCCTTTGCTGTAAAACCGAACTCTACCGAATTCTTCCTGATCATATTCTGCTGTTCCTTGGGGGCCTCTTTGCATTTGTGTGCCTGCAAAGCTAGCACGTCGATCGTAAATAAGGGGTTGCTTCAGACAATATTGTTGCTCGTCGTACACAACAGAGGGCCAAAGGTGCCCTTCTCTGCTCACCCAAGATGCCAACATCTCGTCCGCCTTTCCTGCATGCACCGTCTGCATCCAGCCTCTGCATTTAGAACCCAGTTGAGACTGGAAAAACCACATGGTTTGATAACCCAGGGCAAAATCTGGATTGCGTGTGAATCATAACTCTGATCATGCTGAAATGACTCTCTTTTGTCATCCCCTTTGCTTATGGTGAAAGGTGCGTGTATATGTGTGTGTGTGGGGGGGGGGCATTTTGGTAATTTTTTTGCAAACGCCTGTTGCCAAAATGCCGCTTTTGAGCAATGCCCCACATCATCGTGTGGGGCATTTTTTTTTGGGGGGGGGGAATAGTATCCACAGACAGAAGCACGGCAGTCAAGAAATACAACAAGAAGGGGAAGATTATTTTTTTTTGTCTTAAGTCTAAGTCACAATTCCTTCTCTGCTGGACTTCTCTTGCTCTAAAAATCCTTGCTTTCTAAAAAAAAAATCCTTGTTTTATAGAATTTGTGGACTTTAAGAGGTTTGCAACCTCAAAGAACAGTGAAATTTCTAACAGACCGTGGCTATAATGCTCAAATAATCTTATATCCAAATGAATCACACCAGCCACAAAAACCTTACAGCCCAATCTTATCCTTCTCCCCCACTGGTACAGCCAGTGGGGGGAAGGCAGAACGGGAGGCTTTGGAAGCGAAAGGGGACTTAAATTAGAGAGTATCTAAGACAGTATCTTCTATTTTTTGCTCAAATGCATCCATCCTTAACGGAAGGCTTTGGAAGGGAAAGTGGATTTAAATCAGAGAGTATCTAAGAGAATATCTTCTCTTTTTTTGCTCAAATGCATCCATCCTTAACAGGAGGCTTTGGAAGGGAAAGGGGATTTAAATTAGAGAATATCTAAGAGAGTGTCTTCTCTTTTTTGCTCAAATGCATGCATCCTTTCCACATCACAGGTGCGGAGGTCAGGCAATGTCATCTTGCCAGGAGTGCACAATAACAAGCGCTTATCACAAGAGTTTATCTCATGATAATAGCAGTGTGTGTGTGTAATTGATTGAGTCATTCCTTCAATCAAAGATCCATTCATTCGAGATTCCAGCTCATCCACTCTCTTCTCACCTGCTTCTTCAATGAGCAAAAAAAATAAAGGTATTGCAGGAAGAGCTACTCAGGTGGCACCGAGGACATTCTAAGCATACCAACCTGTAGCACTGAAGGATATATCAGCTGTAAAAACTCAGAGAAGACTGCCAACATCCATTGTCCCCAATTTGTAATCCTCAAATCCTCACTCACTAGAAACGTGAGTGGAAAGAAGCAGGCGGCGAGGCTCAAAGGAACGCTTGTTCAAGCAGTGTAAGACTTGAGTAGGAAGACTCGTGAGAAAGACAGACCTTGGCCCCAATCCTATCCAAATCCCTCCAGCCGATGCACTCATCCTAAGGAGGTGGACACTGCATCCTATGGTGGGGGAGATGTTCCCTTACCCTGGGGGAAGCGTCCACTTTCCCTATGGGTCTCCTCGGTTCTGCACCAGCTACAGCAAGTCTTCACTTCAAGTTGTCGATAGGTTCTTCTTGGAAACTGCGACTTGAAGCGAAATGACTTATAATGAAACCAATTTTACCATAGGCTAATTGAGAAACATATACGTTTTGATGGCATTTTCCAATTAACTTTAAAATGAAGCTACTTTAAATGAAACAACACCCATTCGGCTCCAATAAGTGTATCGAGCAACTTCTGAAAGAAAATAGTTTAAAAAAAGGGGCTTCCCCCAATTTTTCTGGAATTTTTTGTGGAAATTAGACAGGTGAAACTATGTTTTAAAACAATTTTCAGAGTTCTAGGGTCACCCCACTGACCCCCCCTGAAGAGCAAAGATCACTGTTTTTAGGGAAAATGAGGTGCAGGAATTGGTTGCAGGGTACCCCCTCCTCACTGAAATTAGAAATGAAACTTTGGCTTTTTTTTCATGGCCAGGGCCTCACTTTTGAATCCACTTTGTTTGGAGCACCTCAGGTGCAAGTGATCAGCTGTACACAGCTGTAAGCAGGAGCAACACCAGGCGTTGCTCAAAGCACTCATTGGAGTGCATGGTTAACAGAATAGACCAGTCATTTTCATCATATTGCTAATTTATGCACTTACAGGGTTTGAAGGGTCATAAAAACAAAACTCGTGTACTCAGGAACTTGTAGGCTTACCAGTATGCTTACCAGATCGCCGACTGGGACAGAGCTTCTTGCCCTTAAGGGGCGGGGCGTGGGGAGGGGGCCAGAACACGCACGTTCCGGCCCCCTCCCCTCCCCCCCTCCCCGCCCCGCCCCTTAAGGGCAAGAAGCTCCTTCCCGGTCGGCGATCTGGTAAGCGTACTTACCAGATCTCCAACCGGGACAGAGTGCTAGACCTTTAGGAGAAGGAATGTGGGCAGGTGTAGCTTGTTAAGCCTTAGAGCACAATCCTAGGCATGTCTACTCAGGAGCAAGCCCCATTGTGTTCAGTGGGGCTTGCTTCTGAGTAGACATGCCTAGGATTGTGCTCTAAGACTTAACAAGCTACACCTGCCCACATTCCTTCTCCTAAAGGTCTAGCACTCTGTCCCGGTTGGAGATCTGGTAAGCCTAGGAACTTGTAACTTGGGGTGCACTGTGCTGAAACATGGCCCTACACAACCCTAAAGCACGGAAGCTGTGTATAAAACACAAATCTGTTTTTTTGTGCATTTTTGTGCTGAACTCACAACTAAAGCTACAACAATTCAAGGATTTGAAGGGTCATACCAAAAAAAACCCTGGGAGAAAGGGACTTGAAACGTGGGGTACACTGTGCTGAAATATGGCCCTACACAACCCTAAAGCACAGAGGTTGTGTGCACAGCACAACTATGTGTGTGTTTGAATTGAAATCTTGTGTTGTCAGGTCTATGCTTTACATAGGAATGAATGGACAAATTTGAAATGCCTTGAAATCCAAGGAGTGGTGAATGCAAAACCTCTGCTACAGGTATATGGAACACCTGGAAATTTTATATCTCTTTGGGGGTCCCTTAAACATGTTGAACACACTGACATTTGGGAATTCTGAGAAAATCTGACCTCGGAGCCAAGTGAGGACTTACTGTCTTTTGCTATTTTGCTCAAGGAGAACTGAGGAAAGTGAGATGGAAAGGGGAGGGAAGGGGGATAGGATTTAGCCATACGTGAGTTCTGCTGATCCCGATTCTTCCCACACCTGTTCCACCTCCTTTTCAAGGGTTTCAAGAAGGATATACCGAATCCGTCGCTGCCGTCAATTTTCAGCACCTCATCACCTAAGAACGTTAGTCAAGATGCCAAAGTAGTCGAGATGCCAAACATCGACTAAGAACGTTAGTCGAGATGCCAAACCATGGTAAACCATGGTTACCAGGGCATTACAATCAGGCTACTCCTTCGTACAGAATCTCAAATATCTTTCTGGAGCTGTCAAGAAAGAAAGGAGCATTTTATTGAGCCAGGAAAGGAAAAGAGCCATGGCTGGAATCACTTATGACTAGAACAGGGGTTCTCAACCCCTTCCTGGCCAAGTCACTCTCCAGCGTCACTCCAGCGTCACTCTCCAGCGTCACTCTCCTCCAGCGTCACTCTCCTCCAGCGTCATTCTCCTCCAGCGTACCACCGGATGTGATTGGCGATGACACCATCAGCAGTTACTTTTGGGTTTTCGGAGGCCAGGGAACGCAGGTAGGAGGCTCTGGGTGGCTGGTGGGAGGGCCCTTCTCAGCATTCCCGAGAGACTTGGTGGCCAAAGGCAGGAGCCTCTTCGAAGCGAAAGCACGACCGCGTCAGAGCGAGGTTCTGGTGGGTCAGCAGGCCAAGTACCACTGGTGGTACGAGTACCACTGGTTGAGAACCCCTGAACTAGAATAAAGGAGGAACAAGGGTCTAAGAATCTGAACCTCCATTTCTCAAAAATTCTTATATAATCATAAGGACTAACTACCTATTTTTTTTTAAGTTGAGTGTTCAAGACATGAAGCATCTCTGTGCTGGCTTTCATGTCACCATCCTTTATATTCCACACCAATGAAATGGGTCAAGGTGAGGGTGGTCACCATGAAATCTTAAAGTGTCTATCCTTTGTTGTATCTTCCTCGCGTTTGGCCTGAGGAAGTGTGTCATGACCAAGCCCTATAGAATTGAATGGGACTGAAGTGACGCTGGGGGGAGCTTCTCTCATTGATGTCAATGGCCATGAGCAAATTTCCGAGATGGCACCCAGTGGGGCTCTGAACACAGAAATGTCTGCTAGCCCCAGAGAGGCTGCTTTGCATCACCAGCCATCCCCACTGCGCTATCGCAATTGCTTTCATTGTACACCTCAAAAGCACAAAACTAAAAGAGGAGGAATCGAATGGGGGACCCACGAACCGTACCTCCTTTGCTTTACACACCTCTTCTCCAGCCACCCTCGCCCACACTGCCCCTGTTAGTAGCTAGCATTGTTGGCCCAGAATCTTATTCAGCAGGCCTTACCTCCAAGAAGGGAAGCAAGCAAGCGAGAGAGAGAGAGAGAGAGAGAGAGAGAGAGAGAGAGAGAGAGAGAGAACAGCTATTCTGAGGAGATTGTGCCATCTAGTGGTGTGGCTGTGAATTACCTACAGCCGTTTTGCTCTTAGCGGCCAGTTAGAAAGGAGTGGGTAGGAAGAAGCTCAGCCCTAGAGAACCCCTCCACTGTTTGAGCAGAAAGTGACTGATGTACTGGCATTGTTGCCGGTGCTGCAAGAAAACCCCATATGACAGTGCTGTTGTTGTACACCACAAAGGCACAAAACTAAAAGTGGAGGCATTGAATGGGGGGCCTACGGACTGTACCTTCTTTGCTTTGCACACCTCTTCTCCAGCCAGCCTTGACCACACTGCCCCCTTCTGTTAGTAGCTAGCATTGTTGGCCCAGACTCTTATTCAGCAGGCCTTACCTTCAAGAAGGGAAGTGTGAGAGGAAGCAGCTGTCCTGAGGAGAGGCTGCCATCTAGTGGTACGATTGTGCATTACCCACAGCCGTCTTGCTCCTAGTGCCAAGTTAGAAGGGTGGTGGGTGGGAAGAAGCTTAGCCACTGAGAAACCCCTAAGCCCACCTTAGCAATGTTTTTGCTTCACTACTTATTGACTGGTGGAGTGGAGCCTTTTTGCCACCCTAGACCAGGAGTTCTCAACCTGAGGTACGAGTACCCCTAAGGGTACATGGACCAATGGCAGGGGGTATGCCAGAGCCTGCCCCTGATCAGCATCAATCAGTAGTTAATTATTTGTTAATTAGAATTTAAATGCAATTCCACATCTGTCTGTCTGTCTGTCTGTCTGTCTGTCTGTCTGTCTGTCTGCCTGTCTCTCTCTCTCTCTCTCTCTCTCTCTCTCTCTCTCTCACACACACACACACACACACACACACACACACATACACAGGGAGAGATAAGACATTTTTTCACATTTAAAATTGTTTTAGTACTTTTTTATTCAACGATTAATTAGCTAATTAATTAATTGATTAATCCAATTAATTAGCAATTAATTAGCAGGGGATACTTCAGAAAATTGGACCGTGATAGTGGGTACCTGGGCCTCCAAAGGTTGAGAACCCCTGCCCTAGACTGTTCCTAAGGTGGGTTTTGCCAGAATGGCCAAGGTTGGCAGGTATACTGTAGTCCAGGAAAGGGAGAGGACTTAGGAACTCAGGGTCCATCTACCCGTAGATGAGCAAGAGTCAGAGAGAAATCCAGACCAGGCTCAAGAGGCTGCCTGGCCGGGGGGTGCGGGCTGGTGCCCCCTCGGGCTTGAAGTGGGATGTCCACCTTAGAAGGCTGTCTGCCCAAGATTTACTGTCACCTAAACATGGTCCAGCTTCATACCAAAGTCACTGGTCAGGAACCTGCGCAAAGTGCATAATTGATCCATGTTTCAATTGGACTGAATTACTCGTTGATTGCTGAATTTGAATCTCTCTGGGGCAAGACGTTGAGATTGGCTCCGTGATCATGCAGCAGGTCCTAGTGGAGGGGTTTCTCCGGTTCTGAGCTTCTTCCCACCCACTCCCTTCTGACTGGGCACTAGGAGTAAAATGGCTATGGGTAATGCCCAATTGTACCACTAGATGGCAGCCTTTCCTCAAGATAGCTTCTCTCTCTCTCTCTCACTTCCCTTCTTGGAAGTAAGGCCAGCTGAATAAAAGTCTGGGCCGACAATGCTAGCTGCCAACAGAAGGGGGCAGTATGGTCATGGGTGGCTGGAGAAGAGGTGTGCAAAACAAAGGTCTGTGGGTCCTCTGTTCGATTTCTCCTCTTTTAGTTTTGTGCCTTGTAGGTTTACAATGAAATCACTGCCAAAACGGGGGGGGGGGAGGGGGTTCTTGCAGCACTGCCAACAATGCCAGCACAACCTCTCGAGGGCCAGTAAACGTTCCCAAGTTCAAACCTTCCCTGGGAAGTTTGTCCAACCGCTTTCCATTTAGCTCAACAAGGGCTAGGGCCTCTCAACTGGAGGTCCTAGAATGGATCAGGGAGATCCAACCCAGTGCCTGACATAAGTTGGTCAGGTGTAACTGGCCATGTTCTGAGCTCTAAGTGAAATTTTTGGTCCCACAAGCAGGCAGCGGCGGGGATCTGTGTGTCCGGTGGTGGGTCCCACCCCGACACCGGGGACCCCTTGAGGGAAGCCAGAGGAGGCCCCGTTATCCCGGAGGTGGGAGGGTCCACCAGCGGACCGCTCCAACACTACCTTAAGCAACGCGGGGACCAAGAGAACGACGCAAAGGACTTACATGAACCTGCACAGCTGACCGGCCAGGGCGACACGGAGAGCGGGTCGGGCGGCGTCACGTGCACAGCCGGGCGGAGGCACTCCGAACAGCCCTCAGGGCCCCATGAGCCCAGCGCGGGTGGCGACGACTACAGGACCCAACTCCCCTCCAGCCCCTGGCTGTCTGCCAGTAGGCCCTGCGCCTCCGCGGCCCCGGACGAGCCCTATGTGGGCGTGGGCCTGGAGGCCGGCCCGACGCCAACGATCCCCTCTGCAGACCGGCTCGGGGGAAGCAACACAGGCGCCGATAGGGCAGCTTGCCTGTCAGACGACAGGCCAGCCTGGTGGGGTTGGTTCCGGGGTTGGAGGAGGTCCCAAGGGAGGCGGGAGCAGGAGGTCCAGAGGGCTATAAAACAGCAGCAGGCCAGTGATGGAGGAGGCTGGCGAGCGGGCTGGTACACAGGAGCGACAGCACATTTATAATTGCTCCAGCCGGCTGGGGTGCGAGGATACGGGTGGAGCCAACCCCCTCAACCCCAGCCATCTCTGAGGCTTTGCTTAATCTGTTCGTGCTGGATGGACCTATAGAAGGGAGGTTGCCCTGGCCTCCATGCGATCGTCGGTATAATAGTCGGCTGACTGTGGGTTGACCTGACCACTGGGAGGCTGTTCAAAAAAGGACGGCTTGACAGTAGGTAGACCTGTCCTCCTTCAGAGACTTTGGTAACGAGACTGCCGGATCGTGGGTTGACCTGTCCTCCTGAGGACTCTTAAGTGTTGAGACTGCCGGACTGGAGGTTGACCTGTCCCCCGGGGAGCCCTTTGGGGCAGACGCTGCTTTGACGACACCCCTGCCGGGGTCCCCTACAAGCACGCACCAACACTGTGGCATTTTATCCCTCTAGAGGGAGACAGGAGCTATCGCTGTCGTGATCCTCTTCCAGCTTGCTCTCAGAAAGCTGGAAGAGGATTGGCTCTGTGGAGCCAGTGGGGACCAGTGGAGCAGCAGCCCAGAGAGGATGGTGGACAGATGAACTGGGGGCTTGTCTGTTTCCCACCCGTCCAAGACTGCTGCTCCATGCAACCCCTTCAGGTCGCTTCATGGCAAGGCCGTCCCTGCTTGCTGGTAATGCTCTCCGCACCTTTTAGAGCTTCCTGAGACAAGGCAGCATCCAGCAGAACCCCTCGCTGCAAGGTCACATCTTACCTACCATGACTTTGAAATGATGGGGCTGAACCTTCAGGACCCCATTCCTTGACCTACCCTCCAAGCAATCACAATACCACAGTGGGGATGGCTGGTTATGCCAATGTATCCTCTCTGGGGCCAGCAGACATTTCTGTGTTCAGAGTCCCATTGGGCGCCGTCTCAGAAATTTGGTCATGGCCAATCACCATTGAAATCAATGAGAGAAGCTCCCCCCACGTCTCTTCAGTCCCACTCAATTCTATGGGGCTTGTTCACCATTCCCTATCCTTCCCATTCCTTCACTCTCAGCTCAGCAGGGGACTCTGGGGACTCCGTATCAAGAGACAGCAGTCTCAGAAAGTCCTGGCTAATCACCATTGAAGTCAATGGGAGAAGCTCTTCAGAACTTGATGTCAGCCACTCATTTCTATGGGGCTTGGTTGCAGTGACGTTTCTCATTCACCTTGACCCTTTCCATTGGTGTGGTGTGCAAAATATGGGGGTGGGCATGTGAAAAACAGTACGAAGACACTCAAGTTGAATTGCAGACTATGTTTTATTAATACACATATAAGGAAACAGCCACGCAATGTATCACAACGGCAGCCAATAGCAGGATTTACACAGAATTGAACAGCTTCATGTCGAATTTTCTAGGACAATTTCAGGAAACCAAAGGATTCTGTCAAAGAGACAGGCCTTTCCGAATGAAGTGGCTCCAGACAGAAACATGCTTTACCAGAGAAAGAGGCCTACAGTTTCATGATCGTGTTATTTATCTCAAAGGAAAACAATTTGAGGTCCAGTTCAAGTTTGTGTCTAGGTTAGTCAGAAGGAAATGGAAGAGAATTCCATCTCACCAGTCACTAATTCTTGAGTTTGTGTTTTGGCTGTTAGAAGGAGCAGTGTGGACCATCCTCTTATCACAATGACATCAACCCATAGACATAATGGAGAACACCCCCTCCCCCAGTGAAGACTGGAATTAACTAGAGGGATGGCTACATGGGAAGGAACTGGAGTTTAACAGGAAACCAGAGTTCTAGATTCTAGAATCTAGAACACCTGGGCCTGATTTTCAGGGAGGCTGATTATTTCTGTTGACATTGGATGGGGTTGTATATTCTTGGCATGACTGAATCAAGGGTGATAAGCCCGATTATGGTTCAGTATCACAGTTGCCCATTCCTGGTCATTCCTATTACCATACCGCTATTCTTCTAATGTTTAGGGGTCTAATAGCACACACTGCCACGACGACCCAGGAGAGACCTTCTTCCAAACAATCCACCCTTCCTCAGGCCAGACCCATAACCCCAGCCTCCATAGCCCAAGGACCCATAACCCAAGCCCCCATAGCCGAATCCTCCATAGCCTGCTCCCAAGAGACCTGCTGATCCTGCGATCCCAGAACCACCCACGGCGCAGGGAGTGTTGCCTCCGACGGAGACGGGCTCACAGCTAGCGGAGAGGATGGGCCCTGGGATGGTCACAACGGAGGCGGGTGGCTGGATGACGACCTCTGCTGGTGGGATCTGGTTCACGCAGGAAGGGATGACTCCAGCCAGGGTGCCGAGATTGCCGGAAGTTTCGGCCAGGCCGCCGGCGCCGTATCCATAACCGAGACCTCCAAATCCACCGAGACCTCCAAATCCACCGAAACCTCCAAATCCACCGAGACCACCATAGCCCCCTCCAAGACCTCCAAGACCTGCTGATCCAAAGCCAACAACGGGGCTGGAAGCGCAGGATGGGACGGTGCAAGATGTACCACAAGCGGCCATGGCTGGATGGAGTTGAATCTGAAACAAAAGTTAAAGGAAGACAGTGGTCAGCACAGTACGCCGAAACCATTTTGAAGCTGGGGGGGGGGGGATGAGAAGTAGGAGGGCAACCAAATACACAATCTGATTTAGTTGCAACGCATGAGAAGGCAGGTATCCTGGCTTTCTGCCATGTCTTGAATGCCTATTTCAACTTATTTCAAAAACATGCAAAGGCAGGTAGTTAGTCCTCACGATTACGCAAGAATTTGTGAGAAATTGAGTTTCAGTTTCGTAGACCCTTGTTCCTCCTTTATTCTAGTTGTGAGTCCAGCCATGGTTCTTTACCTTTCCTGGCTCACTAACATGGTCCTTTCTTTCTTGACAGCTCCGGAAAGATATTTCAGGTTCCTTTACGAAGCAGTAGCTTGATTGCAATGCCTTTGTACCCATGGCTTTGTCCCTTTCCATGAGGATTACCCAGTTTGGCATCTCGGCTAATGTTCTTAGGTGATGAGATGCTAAACGCCGACAGCAGTGACGGATTTGGTCTACTGTGCTCGAAACCCTCAAGAAATGTCAAGGTTCCCAAAATGAGATATGGCGTAATTGGTTTTGGAAATGACAAATACTGGGATGTTATTCCCCTCCTAACTGGGCAAAGAGAAAGTGGTGATCCTCTTTGGGAGAGATGCAGAAAGATCCCAAGTTCACTCCCTGCCATATCTAGGTAGGGCTGGGGGATTGCCTGAAGCCTTTGGAGAGCTGTTGGGGGCCAGCATGGACCATACCAAGCTAGATAGATCAAATGGAGAGATCAAGATCAAGGCTGCAGCGGGATAGCAAATGTCCCTATTCACCCACCGTAGCACCTTTTCCAGGGGCTGTTTGGTGGTGTCTCCCTTTTACTTATTTGATTTGATTTGATCCCGTCTGCAAGGGAGATCTTTGGAAGAAAACACCAATGCAGTGAAGGCTCTGTACAGAATTAGATACGCCATGGAGGCTCCCCCACGCACCATTTCCATGTTGGAAATGAGAGCGCATAATTTGGAACTTCTAAATCAGCGGGAGACATTTAACTGCGGAGCATGTCAGGAGCATCCTTACGATGCGACGGGACAAGTGGAGCATTTGCAGAAGAAAAGTCGGCACCAACGTGAGACGACTTACCTGCTTCTGGAAGAAGAAAGAGTTGAGAGGAGGAGAGTCAGATGAAGCTGTTGGAAGACTGCAGGATGTTGAGTGCTTTTATACAGTTCGATCAGCGTCCCTTGTGGTTAAAACACACCACTTTGTGCCTGGACTTTAATTAGCAACTAACAGATTAGCCTGTGAGCTTCAGGGCTCTAATAAGCACAAACAGGAAAGCGAGAGACAAAGCTGCTGTCAGCTCACTCAAGAAGGCCTGACAGTTCATCTTTCCATGGGAATTTGATGGAGATTTGCCTGAGACAACAAATCTTGCCCTAAATCACGGCCGGCCCATCCATGAGGCCAACTGAAACATTCGCTTCAGGCAACAGATTGGTGGGGGGGCACCCACCTCTGTCCCCCTACTTGCCTCCAATGCTCCTCCTTCTCTGACTTCTCCTTTGATTGAAAAGGAAGAGGGGGACAGAGAGGAAGAGGAACTGTGGAGGGGAGGGGAGTGCTGAGCTAGAACATTGTAGAGTGGGAACTGGGAAGTGCAGAGGCTGGCACAGCATCCGGGAAGGGGGGGGCAGATATGATTTTGGAAGGTCCACTGAGGCAAAGCTTGTGGTGGGGAGTAGGGTGTGGATCCACCTTGCCAAAACTCCAGATGCAAGGGTGGGGATCAGCGCCATCACCCCGGTTCTGGGGGTCTTGCTATTGAACCTTATAGTGCCCTTCCTGATGGCCTGCCTCCTGATGGAGTAGTGGGCTAGTAGTACTGAGGGTTCAAGGGATAGCCTGGGCAGGTGGACCCTCCGATATGTGTGGGCCACCATTCCCCACGTATCAGACTGAAGGCCTCCCTTGAGGCCTCCATTAAAAGTGGCAACTTTTAATGTTCCAGCTCCGTTCTCAGTTTTACATGGGCTTTGCTTTCAGAGAACATTGGAAGTTTCATTTCTATTGACTTTGCTGTTGAAATGCTGCGATTTTGATGCTTCATAGTACTAAATTTCATAGTACAGGTTGATTACCCCTTATCAGGACTTCCGAAATCTATAGGCTTACCAGATCTCCAACTGGGACAGAGTGCTAGACCTTTAGGAGAAGGAATGTGGGCAGGTGTAGCTTGTTCAACCTTATAGCACAATCCTAGGCATGTCTACTCAGAAGCAAGCCCCATTGTGTTCAGTGGGGCTTGCTTCTGAGTAGACATGCCTAGGATTGTGCTATAAGGGTTGAACAAGCTACATCTGCCCACATTCCTTCTCCTAGAGGTCTAACACTCTGTCCCGATTGGAGATCTGGTAAGCCAAGAAATCCAGACTGTTCTGAAATCCAGACATTTTTTGGGCTATGAGTTTGTGTGGGTTTTTTGTTTTTTTGTTTTTTCCAGCACCTGGCTGGCATACTGCAAGGCATGCCGGGGCACAACATTATTAAAAAATATTATATAAAATTACATCCAAGCTATTTGTAAAAGGTGAATATGAGACATAAACCAATTTCGTGTTTAGACTTGGGTCCCATCCCCAAGATATCACATTATATTTATGCAAATATTCCAAAGTCCAGACAAATCCAAAATTCAGATGACTTCCAGTCCCAAACAGTCCAGATAAGGGATACTCAACCTGTACTAATTGTTTGCAATGAACACTTTGAAATAAATAAAATAAAAACAAAACCTGTAATTACACCACCTTGAGGACATTCCTGACGCTTCTAAATGGTAAGAAAGAAAGAAAGAAAGAAAGAAAGAAAGAAAGAAAGAAAGAAAGAAAGAAAGAAAGAAAGAAATCACAATTTTGTTGCAATATAATGGATACACTCCGGTTACTGTTTTGGCTAACCTTCTGAGCCACATGTTAAAATCACAGCTCACCTCTTCCTGGGGAATTCCCCTCAGTGGTAGATTGAATCTTAGGCAGGTGTTGGAAAAGTGCTTGTGATCCGGAATCACGACAGAATGCTGGTGCATTCCGCAGAATGGTTGCCAGGCCAAAAGGCAAAACCACCACCCAATCTTGGCAGCAACCTCCATTCGCTCGAAGATTCCTATCAATCAATCTCCTCATGATCTCCTCAAATAACTGCCACATTTGATCAGCAGTGAACCTCAAATCAACGTTGTGAACCGGTGTGTTTCAGCGACTACTTGTTGTTTAAGACTTACAGCATAATCCCGTGCATCACTACTCAGAAGTAAGCCTCACTAGGTTCATTTAGGTCTTACTCCCAGGTGAGTGTGCATAGGATGGCAGCCTTAGGCCTCCATTTTATATACACTGGGAGTTACTTCCAAGTAGACATGCATAAGATTGCACTATTAGCAATATTAGAAATGCAGGGCTGAATGAATCGCAAGCCGGAATCAAGATTGCCGGGAGAAATATCAACAACCTCAGATATGCAGACGATACCACCCTAATGGCAGAAAGTGAAGAAGAACTAAAGAGCCTCTTGATGAGGGTAAAAGAGGAGAGTGCAAAAGTTGGCTTGAAACCTTTACCTTTTTTACCTTACACATCACACCAAGAATAAAAACGTATCTTACCCTTTCAAGACTTCGATAGTATGATGTTTTGAGGAGGTGGGCAGAATGAGGGAGAAATGTGGCAGAGAACAGGGAAGGGGTGGATTGAGGACGGTAAGGGGGAAGTATCAGCACCACTGTTCCGCCAATATCCTATCCTCCTTCCTGGCCTCAATCTGCCTTCCCTGGTCCACCCGAACGTACGCCAGCAAAAGAGCTGTTACAGGTCCTAGTAGAACCATTCAGGCAGTGGAGGCGTACCATCGAGCAAGGGAACAAATGTTCCCTTACCTGGACGAGACCTCCGCGACTGCACCTCTGCAGGATGCAGTGCATGCTGTGGTGGCGTGACTGTATTGACGGCGTGTGTGTTTAAGATAGGATTGGGCTGTTATTGTATTCAGGGAGTCACATATGGGCAAAATAGTCTGTGGAGAACACACACCCCAAGAAATTTTACTTGTCTTCTCCAACCTTGTTTGACGTCCCTTGACCGTTTTCAGACATTTTGCCATGGGAAAAACCCGGAAATTCAGAACGAATATCACTATGTGCAAAATTTCAGGGTCAACTCCTGCTGTTCTTCGAGTAAAGCAAGTCCCCCCTTAAAGTTGTCAATAGGGTCTTGTTGGAAACGGCAACTCTAAGCAAAAGAACTTATAATGAAACCAAGTTTACCATAGGCTAACTAACTGATAAATGTAAATGTTCCCTTGGTATTTTCCCATCAACTTTAAACAAAACGAGTTTAAGTGAGGACTTCCTGTACCCAGTTTACAAGCCAGGATACAAGATGCAAGAGGAGACATATCCATAAAACCAGACACAGGTTTTAAGAGACTGCACACATGAGCTAAAATCCACTTCAAAACCCTCTTTTGGAATCATTTCAAAGGATCGTTCTCTCGCCTGCGAATGACTCGACAAACCTTCCTGCTGACGGAGCCGGTTCTATGTCAAGCACAGGACGTTGTGGAAAGAGGTCCGATCTGTATCTAATGCCCTTGGCAGCTGTTCAAAGAAGCTGCAACAGTTTGCACCAATTGAGGATCTGATTTCATTCTCAAGAGCGGGACACGAGTGTGTAGCTGTACTAATTAGATGCTTCGTCAGACAAAACACCAAATTAATCATGAAGGTGGTATATGAGACAGGACTGATTCTGAATGGCCTATTTTTTTAAAAAACACAGATAGTCTTCCACCATCCTTGAGGAGAAAATATATGTTGGTTCTGGAAAAGATTAACAAGCAATCCTATGCTTTTCTGTTCAAAAGCAAGTACTGGAAGTCCTCACTTAACGTCGCAGATAGGTTCCTTGAAACTATGACGTTAAGTGAAAACAATGGATAATAAAACAATTGCTTACCAGCGACTCAGTAACGATCCGGGGGGCTCTGGGACCGTGACCCACTTCCTAGGCTTTGCTCTCACCTCAGAATGCCTCGCAAAGCATTCCGGGGCAAGAATAAGACCAGGAAGTGTGTCGTGACCCGGAAGCAGCTGCAGCTTCAGCAACGATGTTAAAGTAAAACGACGGATACCGAAACGACGGTAAGTGAGGACGACCTGCACTGTAGAATTCAATGGGACTAATCCAGGTAACTGCATATAGAATCACAGCCTAAGGGGATCAAGCTCCCACCTTTAACCCTGGTCTCCATTTCTCACCTCCATTATGGCCATGCTACAATGACCACAGTTGAAAAGACGCATGAGCATCAGAAAAGAAGCCATGATGACTATATGCAACCTCTGGGTTTTAGAGGTAGCTTATCTCTGGATGCCAAATGCAAGGAAGTGGCAACAGGATACGGATATCTTGAGTGGTCCTAGAGGCTTCTGCTGGGCCACTGTGAGATACAGGAAGCTGGACTATTTGGGCCCTTGACCTGATCCAGCAGGTCTCTTCTGATATTTTTTATGTTAAGACCCTTGCTACATCAAGCCTTACCCATCTAGCCCAACATTTCCTTTCCCACTCCGTCACCAATAGGGAGGTTGAGAGGAACCTCAGCTGGTTCCCACCAGCTTCCCCTGGGAACTCAACAGGAGACAGAGACCTACCCCTCTCCCACATCTGCTTTCCTGCAACTGGTATTCAGAGACACACTGGCGTTGAGGTATCTTATAACCATTCTGATACAAAACATCCATTGGACCTAAGCTGTCTAAAAGCCGACATCATCAATATATTAATGTACTGGCTTTCTTTAATTTGATATTATTCTTCACAACGTGTGTTTAAACTGGATCTAAGTATCTGAGCGGGTTTAAAGTTTCTGAACCAGAAAGTAAAAAAAGAAGAAGATACAGATGAAAATGAACCAGAACAGCAGCTCAACCTATCAGCTCTCCATAGCACAGATTCCTTGTCCTCCATTCCAACAGCTCAACCTATCAGCTCTCCATAGCACAGGTTCCTTGTCCTCCATTCCAACAGCTCAACCTATCAGCTCTCCATAGCACAGGTTCCTTGTCCTCCATTCCAACCTTGGCTTCCACTAGTCTCTCTGGTCTATGTTCCCTGCTTCATCCCAACAGTCTTCAGTCTGCAGTTTCTGTCTCCTGTGCTCCTTCATGTCTTAAGGCCAGTTTGGCCAACTTCACCTTCCTCAGCTGGAAGGCAGAGGCGGATCTAGGGCGGAGCCAGCGGAGCACCCACTCCGGGCGCCATCGCCCGAAGGGCGCCCCACCAGGCACCCCACCTGGCACCCGAGTCCGACCGGCCCCAGAGAGCGCGATGCCCCCCCTCCGGAGCGTGCCGCGGCAGAGTGATATTTTAATAATAGGGGCGCCACCCCCCCGTTGCTCCGGGCGCCAACGGGGGTAGTGACGCCTCTGCTGCAAGGTATCGATACTGTTGTTCCTCCCAACCTTCTTATCAGTGATTTAGGAAGGGAAAATATTTGCAGGGGCTTAGGGAACAGGTAGGAAGGGTTTGATGGAGGAGGTGCTATGTGAGTTGGAGAATTGCTACCCCCCCCACACAACCTCTGGAGGATGCCCCCATAGGTAGATGGGAGACACAATGGCAGTGCGGGTCAATCAGTCAACTTCTGACACTATTACTGGGGGGTTCAGAGCTCCAGCAAGCCAGGTGGAACCTCTAATGGACATAGAACGTGGGTCAGCACCTGACGTGGCCAAGCCTTGATGTCACTCTGGGATGCAAAGAATCCTGAGCGAGAAAACATAGGAGTTTTCTGAGAATCTCCCCATGTTAAAGCTGCTTGGGAGAGAAGTCATGGAGCCCGAATTCCTCTTCATGTGGCTTAATTTGTAAACAGGCAAATAAGCAAAAACGTTTCTGCCAAAGAATGAAAAGGAGATGATCAAAGTGTCGCAGTGAGCGAGTCTCTTTATGTGGCGCTGGCAAAAAAACAACAACCACTCATTCTTCTCCTTTTCTTTGGCACTCATTAAAAGTAATCCGGGGGCAGGATGCATTTTGAAAATTATTTGCATTCCCTGCTAAATTAAAGCCTTGGGCAGAAAGCAGCGTCTTCAAGACCGTGGTGGGGCCACCAGGGGACGTGGACAAAAGAGTATAAAAGGCTCCTCCAGCCTGAGATCCTCCAACAGCTTCACCTGACGAGCTCTCCTTCTCTCGCTTCCTACTCCTTGAAGTTCTTGGTAAGTCGAGGGATGTTTTGAGAATATGGGTTGCAAATATTCCAATGGCTGAAGACTTCATTTTGGGGTGGCTAGACGGTATGTCAGGTCTCCAGAATCTTCCAGATTGTTGCCAGATGTCCTTGTTTCTGTGCAGCATCTTTTGAAATGCAGGTGTCTCTGCTTTCTCTGGGGGAAGAGTCCAGGTATGCAGGTAGTAGAATCACAGAACATTGGAAGGGATCTTGGAGGTCATCTAGTCCCAACCTCCTACATGTGCCGGCCACTGATACAGCATCCCTCCAGCCTCTGCTTGAGAGTCACACAGATGGTCAACCCTGCTTTGTAGAGTGGCAACCATGCACTCGTTGTCATGCATGGGGCTCGATTTGTATAAAAATGTTCAGTGTATTGCAAGCATCCTGTATCCTTAGACTCAGACCATCAGCATGACAGGAGGATGGATTCCAGAAGGGAAGAGATGACCATCATTCAGTCTTAAATAAGGATGTTCTTCAAGAAAGGTTAAAAAAAAGGGAGACGATGAAGAATTAAAGAACTGGGGTTATCTGTAGAAGTGTGATGTAAAATAGAGGGTGGCTTGAATGATGGAGAACAGCAGGCTGACTAGGGCAAGAGTTGCAACAGCTGGAGAAGGCTGTAGTGAAAACATTTCCAGCACTTCCCTTTGAATGTCCTACGGTGTATCACTCTGTCCCTTGATGCTTTTTTCAGATTCAACTCCATCCAGCCATGGCTGCTTGTGGTACTTCTTGCACCGTCCCATCCTGCGCTTCCAGCCCCGTTGTTGGCTTTGGATCAGCAGGTCTTGGAGGTCTTGGAGGGGGCTATGGTGGTCTCGGTGGATTTGGAGGTTTCGGTGGATTTGGAGGTCTCGGTGGATATGGAGGTCTCGGTTATGGATACGGCGCCGGCGGCCTGGCCGAAACTTCCGGCAATCTCGGCACCCTGGCTGGAGTCATCCCTTCCTGCGTGAACCAGATCCCACCAGCAGAGGTCGTCATCCAGCCACCTTCCGTCGTGGTGACCATCCCAGGGCCCATCCTCTCCGCTAGCTGTGAGCCCGTCTCCGTCGGAGGCATCACTCCCTGCGCCGTGGGTGGTTCTGGGATCGCAGGATCATCAGGTCTCTTGGGAGCAGGCTATGGAGGATTCGGCTATGGGGGCTTGGGTTATGGGTCCTTGGGCTATGGAGGCTGGGGCTATGGAGGCCTGAAGAGGGGTGGATTGTTTGGAAGAAGGTCTCTCCTGGGTCGTCGTGGTAGCGTGTGCTTCTAAACCTGTAAATCCTAGAAGAACATACGATAATAGGAATGATCAGAAATGGACTCGCATGATATATACCTACTGCTGAGTGTCTACGCTGGAGGCAGAGAAGCTGAGCTTCCACAATCATCACTGAAGTCACTGTTGAAGGAACCTTGACCACCTCTCCCTTGCTCTTCACTGAAAGTCACTAGACTACGGATGAATTCACTTCTTTTTGTGTTGTCTGCTTTTTCTTGACCAATTGTTTCTGATACAGTACAATTGTTCCTGCAACTCCTTTGTTCAGTTTCATTAAAGTTCCCTCTGCATTCTCACATGAGACTCTTGTTCTTTTTGCAACCATATGGGGCTGACTTCTTCTTGTGTGACCAGGGCTGCCCTTCACTTTTGGGGAAGACATCAGGTAATCTGGCCTAGGAAAGAACCATAACTAGCTCATGGCGGGTGCACAGAAATGTGGCTGAGGAACTGGGGCCGAAGTCATTGCTGCCTCACCAGAGAATCAAGGAAGTTCTCTCTTCCTGGACCTGGACCTCAGCCTGAGTGCCCTTAAGCATGTGCAGAGTTCCTTTCCTCCCAAAGGGAAAAGGGTTAAAAAAACACACTGGGTTTCTCAACCGGTGATATGCATACCGGCAGTGGTTCTTCGGTTGACCGGAGGTGGTAGGTGGACCGCTTCTGCTGTTGGCTGAACCTCTTGGGAGCGCTGATAAGGGCTCTCCTGCCTGCCCTGACCCTCCTACCTGTCCTTCTGTGCTCCAAAAATAGTGAAAACCAGGAAATAACTGGCAATGACGTCATTGCCATACCAGTTTGGTGGTATGCCAAGGGAGAGTGGCACTGGTGGTGGTATGCAGAGGGGGGGAGGAGTTGAGAACCCCTGCACTAGAGAAACACAAGAGAGGGTTGGGGGATGGAGCTGGTGGGCATGTTGACATTGGGGATGGGCCAAACTGGGGGAATGGGAAGCAAAATGGCAGATGTGCTTCAATGTAAGTAAGTGTAAAGTGATGCACATCGGGGCAAGAAAGCAAAAATTCAGATATACACTGATGGTTCCTGAGCTGTCTGTGATGGATCAGGAGAGACATCTTGGGGTGCTGGTGGACAGCTTGATGAACATGTCAGCCCAGTGTGCAGCGCCTGTGAAGGCGGACAATTCCATGCTCAAGATCATTAAAAAAGTGATTGAGAATAGAACGGCCAATATTATTATGCCATTGTGCAAATCGATGGAAAGGCTGCATCAGGAGTATTGTGTCCAGTTCTGGTCGCCACATCTCAAAAAGGATTTAGTGGAATTGGAAAAGCTGCAGAAGACAGCGGCCAAAGTAATTAGTGGGCTGGAGCACCTCCCTTTATGAAGAAAGACTACAGCAGACCTCGGGGGAGGGGGGACGGACGAACATAATTGAGACATACAATTATGCATGGAATGGATAGAGTGGATAGAGGGAAGTTCTTTTTCCTCACACAACACCAGAACGAGGGGACATCCACTATACTGAGTGGCAGGAGAACTAGAACATATGAAAAGAAATATTTCTTTACCCAGTGTGTAGTTAATCTGCGGAACTCCTTGCCACAGGCTGTGGTGATGGCACCTGAAGGCCTAGATGTCTTTAAAAGGGGATTGGACAGATTGATGGGGGGGAAAGTCCACCACAGGTTACAAGCCATGGTGACTATATGCAACTTCTGGGTTCTATCTCTGAAAGCCAGGTGCAAGGGAGTGGCAACAGGTTACAGCAGTGGTTCCCAAACTGGGAGCCGTAGAAACCAGCCAAGGGAGCCACGGAGCGCCACGGAATCCTCTCGGAAAACAGTGCAATGCCAATTGGCACTTGGCAGGCATCAACATAATGTAATGGGGAGCCATGGCCAATGGTTGCCAATGGTCAAGGGAGCCGCAGGTAAAAAAAATTTGGGAAACACTGGGTTACAGGTATCTTGTTATCTTGTGTGCTCCCTGAGGCATCTGGTCGGCCACTGTGAGATACAGGAAGCTGGACTAGATGGGCCCTTGGCCTGATCCAGCAAGGCTCTTCTTACGTTCTTATCAACTTTGAACAGCAGGGAAGGATATTTCTCACAAAGGGAGGAAAAAGAGTCTTCTCCTTTTTCACTGTTTTAATTTTCTTAGCATTTGCTGTCTACGGGTGGCTCCTTTGAAGACTGTATACGTGTGTGCTTGGAGTTCTCCGTGTTTTAGATTTTTAATTACATGACTTTTTCACCCATAAAACTTTTGTCCTGTTGCAGTCTTAATATACTCAGAGTCATTGCAAACCTCATTAGTTTTGTTTTTTAACCCTTTCCCCTTTGGCAGGAAATGAACTCTGCACATGCTTAAAGGCACTCAGGCTGAGGTCCACGTTTTTGTAAACAAGAGATTTTGCATCTAGGCTCCGGAGAAAGAAATGTTAAGCCCTCTAAAATGTAAATGAATTGACATTGATGTAGGGAATGGGAGGGGTTGTTTTTTTTTAATAGCAAGCACCCTGGAGCCATAATTTGTAATTATGAAAAGGGTTACTCCTTCTGCCGTTTCTGAATACATTTACTGAGGCAAAACTGGCTTCTATTCCAAACTTAGCATGCCTCATGGAGAACAACTGTCTTTTCCAAACTCAGTAGTGAACACACTGTGGAAGGGGGAGACCGCAGCAAAAAATGTCACCCCCATGACATCACCACTGGAAGTGACATCACTGCAAAGGACTTCCCAGACGCAGGGTGGGCAGGTCAAACTTTCCCGCCACCACCTGCCCGCTTTTCGCGCCGTTGTTCCTGATCCCACCACCCATGTGGCGGGGTTGTCGCCCCCCGTGACTTTGTCCCCCCCGTGCCACCCGGGGGGCCACCACGCCCTCTAGCAACGCTTCTGCCCAAACTTGAATTTTTAGCTCCAGCTGGCTCCCAAATCCCCAGTTGCTGGCCCAGGTTAGATAACTCCATACAATATATTTTATTTGCCTTGAGCGCCAGGCTTTTAGCCTGGGGAAAGGGGGTATAGAAATCTTCTAAACAAACAAAGAAATTATCAAACTGTTATGAGACAGGTGGTAGTAATTCAAGAGGTGTCATTGAGCCAAATAGGGAGAGGCTGTCATGGAGAGGAGACACTCAGAGACTCAGATTGTCCCCATTCTCTCTCTCTCCTGTGCCTGTTTTGGCCTTTTGAGGATGCCCTGCTAAAATGTTGCCTGGGTGCGCTGCTATGCTTGAGGGCAGCAGTTGTGTGTGAGATAAAGCCTATTTTGGCTTCACAACCACCCTGCAAGGTAGATCAGGCTGGGAGAGTATGGTTGGCTCAAGGTCATGCAGTGAGCTCCATGGCCAAGTGGGAACATGTAATGTGACTGGAGCTATGAGCTATGATGTGTCAAAGACTCATAAAAATGAGGCCCCTGTTGGCCCTGTGGGAATCCTATAAAGCAGGGGTTCTCAACCTGTGATATGAGTACCCCTAGGGGTACGAAGACCAATGGCAGGGGTACACCAGAGCTTGTCCCTTATCAGCATCAATCAGTAGTTAATTACTTGTTAATTAGAACTTAAATGCAATCCCATTTGTCTGACTCTCTCTTATTCTCTCTCTCTCTCTCTCTCTCTCTCTCTCTCTCTCTCTCTCTCTGTCTCAGAGAGAGAGAGAGAGAGAGTTAAGCAAGACATTGTTCACATTTAAAATTGTTTTAGTACTTTTGATTTAATGATTAATTAGCTAATTGATTAATTGATTAATACAATTAATTAGCAATTAATTAGCAGGGGGTACTTCAGAAAACTGGACCATGATAGGGGGTACCCGGGCCTCCAAAGGTTGAGAATCCCTGCTGTAAAGTGTTATTTTTCTTTTTCAGTTCAGGCAAGCTGTCTTTTCGTAGTCGGAACGGCTCTCCTGTGACTTCTCAGTCTCTTGCATTCTTTATTTGAATCTTAAATCTCCATCGAATAAACTCCTTCGAACCAAGTCTGTGTTCTAGCACACATTTCTTCATCAGCCCTTCTCGTGCTCAGGCGGGCCACTTATGCTGAGTTCAAGCTGCTGAGTGTGACTTTCGCTTTGCTAACTTGAGGCCTAGAGATCAGGTAAACACATCGCATCAGGGCATACAATAGATACAAGAGGTGTATTCCATTTGAGAGAACAGAAGCTAGTAACTGGTTTAGTATTAGTAAGTAAGGAAGGAAGGAACCTTTATTGGCATAAAAACAAAACAAAAACAAACAAACATTACATAACACTTAACACATAATATTTATATTACAAACATCTACAAGCACAACAAAATTACAATTTAAACATCAGAGGGAATACTATCAGCTTTGCGTGCTATAATGATTGTATCAACAAAGGCTGCTGATCCATCTTAAACATTTTAGCACCGGGACCCACTTTTTAAAATGACACTCTATCGGGACCCACCTAGCCTTACGAGACTTAAAAAAAGGTGATCTATAAATAAATATAAGGAGCTCAGCTGTTTGCAGGGTAATTAGCAGCTATCTTGCAAACTGCAGGAGCTCAGCTCTTTGAAAGGTGATTAGCAGGTGATTGAAAGGTGATTAGCAGGATATTCTGATTTTTGAATATCCTCAGGGCTTGTGGCAATTGCTTATCTGATCTGTCCATCACCTGGGACTCAGGAGAAATCAGGTTGCGACCCACCAAGTGGGTCCTGACCCACAATTTGAGAAACACTGAATTAAGATCAAGCTCATTTCATCTTGAACTCCTGGGAATGGGATGCAATAGTTTCAAATCAAGCATATAAAAATGGAATTTAAAAAATCTAGTTAAATAGAAAAGGTATATTAGAGTGACAAAAGAGGTAGAGTTTATATAGGTTAAAAAGTCATGTAAAAAGATTTTTAAATATTGAACAAAAATATGAGGAATTCCAAAACTTTAAAATACATAAAAACATTGAAAAAACCACACAAATTGTAAAATATTAATCCATTTCATCCAAGACTCTGGACGTTTTCATCTCACACAAGCAACTTGTGTGAGATGGAATTGACTGCTAGAGAGAAACACCAGTTAAAATAGGATTGGAGTGCTAGCCTGTGGATGTTTACTCAGAAGTAAATCCCACTGTGTTCAATAGGACTTACTCCCAGATTAATATGCCAAGAATTGTAGCCTGAATGTAACATGAGTTACGTACTGTCTCTCGGTTGGTCCTTGGGTAAAACAATGCCTGAGCGAGCAGGCATTAAAATGTGCCCCTAGGCAAATGTCTCAGTTTGCTTCCTGCAGAACCTGATGCTTTTCTGGCACTATAGTCCTTTCAGAAACATTTCAAAGGCATCACCTGGGCTTTCCTGCTGATGATATCACCACTCTTACTGAAGGAGACACCCTGGAGTTTTGTTTCCCCATGAATACACCCTTGTATGCAGTTCTAGCAATTAGGGCTGCCATCTGATACATAAATCCAAGTCTTTGCTTCCTCTTCTGCTTCAATGGCAGCTCAAAGTGGAGCAACAGTCAGTGAAGCTTCCCATGACATCGAGCTCATTTCATATAGTGGGAAGAATAGCTTTCATGGTGCCTGCTGAGGACAGGAAGTGATGTCATTAAGCCGGAAGTGATGTCATGAAGCAGAGGATGGCCAGAAATAAGCACTTTGGTCTGACATAGAAACTCATGAGCTGAGAATGACAGAAGGGAAAATGGGCAAATCTTGATCATATTTTCAAGATATGGGAGAACCCAATCATCATGCGGGCTGCCCTTTCAGCAGCGCCGCTTCTGCCGCAGTGTTACTTACTTCACAGCTCTTCCTGTCTATGAGGATCTCTGGCAGACTAATCTCTATCCATATTTACCAGCATATTTGCAGAGCCTGGACAATGATAGAATTGGCTATTATTAGCCTCCCAGCAACAGGATTTCCAGCGCAATCCTGCCTACGTATCCAGTGGGTGACACAGGCCGCCCGCCGGATCCTATCTGCATTCCTTGAAGTCTACTCAGTCTACTGGGGTTGCTTGCTCTGCCGTATAAAATTTGAGCAGGATTGCGCTCTTAGTTAGGCAGATTACTACTTATCTTTTGATGATAATTCACCGGCGCCAAATAATATCTATTCATTCTCCTAAACTTTAAAAGTTTCCCATTTTGGCATCAGTTATTAAGGAAGCCTAGGTTTGAAGTTTAATCATGTATATATTTATGTACGTTTTGTTTAATTAAGTCCTCTGATATTATTCTGTTTGTGGAGTGATTATCGGCCACTATTATTGTTTTGTTTGTTGGTTGTCTGTTGATGTCTGTTGACTATGCCAATAAAGGTTGATGATGACTTCACAGCTCAGCAGCTGAGACGTGGTCTACGAAATGATGCCTCAGCAGAAGCAGCTCTGCTGAAAGGGAGACCCATGTGAGATCAAATATGCCCCATTAACAGCCCAGTCCAGCCTAAGGCCTCAGCGGCACAATTCAGTCACAAAAGCAGCCTAAGTGCCTTAGGCTGAAGTTAGGACTGAATTGTGCCGTTGAGGCCGAATTTGTGCTGCAATTGTGACAGACATAGGACGGGTTAAGGAAAGTTGACCAATTCCATCCTAAGTTCAGCCTAAGAGCTATTCCGTCCTAAGTTTGGCCTAAAAGTGGGCGTGTCGGGGGAGTGACGGGGGCGGTTACGAATTTGGGTCCAGGTCCAGACACTGGAGATCTCCGACACACCCCCTCAAGCACAGCTACGGAACAAAATTTAGGTCGACAAAAAAGGTGGACTCAAATTTGAGGAGACCCATAGGAGCCATTTTACCTTACACATTCCAGCCCTCTCCTGAAAAGTTCTAACACCCTACTCCTGAGTTATGCCTGAGTTAGGACGGAATAGCTGTGGCATAACTCTGGACATGGACACAGATAGTTACCCTATCCGAAGCCAGCCGCACCCAGCCTCTTTCCCACAAAAGCCCAGCCCCAGGCCTCCATTCTCTCTCTTTGTCTGAGCACGTGGCGTGGGGTCCTGTCCCCCAGCAGCCACAAAGTGGGACTTTGTTGGTGGAGGGCAAAATTCACAAACACCCCACTTCTCTCTTCTCCTCTCCTCTCTCCCCCCCTCTAGGGCAGAGAGGGCTGTTCAGGCTGTGGCCAAACTGTTTACAGCTGTGCCTGGGCAGCTGCCTCCTTGCAAGCATTTGCTAACCCATGTCTTTCTCCCAGCCTCTCCCCTCCCCCCACAGGCAACAACACCAGCAGGTAAAAGCAGGGTCTGGGATGGCATGTGTTATGACTTCTGCCTGTTCATGCCAATATATGTTTGACTTTAGCCTGTTCATGCCTATATGTAGGACTTCTGCCTGTGTTTGCCATACCGTAGGACTTCTGCCTGTGTTTGCCATAATGTTGGACTTCTGCCTTTTCATGCCAATATGTATGACTTCTGCCTGTGTTCGCCTTTATGTAGTACTTCTGCCTGTCAGCACACATATATATGATAGCTGCCTCTTTACCAATGTGTCCTCTGATAGCTGCCCATTGCCATGTGAGCAGACAAATATGTGTTTGTGTAAATGTGACTTGCCTGTTAACAAAGGTGTGTTTACTAACCCGCAGCCGTGCCCCCATAGGGTCTACAACAGGTCAGTTATGATGTGCTAGCCATGTATGTAGTTGTGCTGTGTTTTCTCTCCTTCACTGTTGTCCTTTGCAGGATCATGCCCTTCTGACGTCCAGGTAAGCTCCTCACACTGTGACAAGCTTGTTATACCTAGCAGCTGTGTAATCTGATCTCTCCCTGCAGGCTTTTGCAACCGACACACTGGCTTGTCTTCAATGGCGACTGCTACCACACACCAGCTGATATGTAACTCCCCCTTGTTTTTTGTCTCCCCAGGAACGTCCACTACCACCTACCTTCCTGGGAGCACCCCTGGGGCTCCAGGCAGGGTGCCCCACTGTCGTCTGCCT
The DNA here is from genome assembly GCA_026170595.1 of Plestiodon gilberti rubricaudatus. Classification (NCBI taxonomy): domain Eukaryota; kingdom Metazoa; phylum Chordata; class Lepidosauria; order Squamata; family Scincidae; genus Plestiodon; species Plestiodon gilberti. The sequence goes on from JANXHW010000009.1 coordinate 27,161,284, forward strand.
CGATGCTGCCAGAGGTCAGGGTGCCAGCCCTGCAACCCTCCTCAGCTGCTGCTGCTCCACCTCCCTGGCTGTCTTACTTGCTGTCCCTCCCCTTTCTATGCAGCAGGCTGTGGTTCCACAGGGGAAGAGCCTGCGTCTCCAGGTCAATGGGGCATGTGTGCTGCTGCTGCTTTCAGATTGGCTGCTGTGACTACCCCTGGCAGCCTCGCCTCACCATCTCTGCTACCGTTCCAGAACAATACAGATGCCCCTCGGGCAGAGCCCCCTTGTGCCCAGTGTTACACAAGCATTGCCCCACACACAGAGAGACAGCGCCCAGCACACAAGCCCCTGCATGAATCCCATCCAGGGACTGCCACTTCCTTCCCAGCGAGATCACAGCAGGGGGGCTGCCAGACCCTCAGGGCTCAGAGGGGAGTGGGGAGTTGGGGGGCCTCTCAGGCAGGCAAACACTGACAGGCGACATGGCGCCCATACTGGATCCGCTCGCGTCCGCCATGTGTGTGACGTTCCCACCCCCCTCCTTCCCTTCTCCCCCCCACGCTCTCCCCCATGAATCCCACGTACAGCCTCAACGTGGCATGGGGGTGGCAACACCTGTTGCAGGTAGGAGGGCAGTGGCACTCCCCCCTGCAGCAGGTGGCTAATGCACAGGGTGCCCTGGGGCAGCTGGCACTGGCACAACCTCTGCCCTTCAGCTGACTGTTGCACGCCCAGTGCCTGCAGGCCCACCTGTGGCTGCCCATCTGCTGCAAATGCTGCAGCAGCTGTGGTAGGTGCACACAGACGAGCTCAGGAGAGGGCTCTTCGCTTCCACAAGACTGACACCTCACCACAGGAGCCTGCCTGCCTCTGTGGTAAGTTTTGCCTCGATCCTGGGCTGGTGCTGGCCCACTGCTCTTGCCTCCTGCCTACCTCAGGCATAGTTGCAGCCTAACTCAGCCCTATGTTAGGCTACAGTTACAGCTACTTGGGCCTCAGTTGTGCCTGACTTGTGCTGAGTTGGGCTGGACTGAGCCCTAATTAACTTAAAAAAGAAGAAGCTAAATCTGATGGAGTCCCTGCTTTTATATAGAAATAGTAAATTATATTAAGGATTATTGCTTACAGTACAGGGATAAAACTGTGAAGGGATGCTATAGGATGCTGCCCACTGTTCATCTGTATGAGTCACTGTTCTGGACTTCTCTCTTCAATCAGCATTGGCTAATTCTGTTGTGGCTCTGCATTGACCGAGATGAAAATGCTCAACCATTCCTCAATGCAGTGACTCAGCAGAGTTACCATTTGCAGAGGAGAATTCCTGTTGCATCTCTGCATGATGCAATGCTCTTAACTTGACATCCCATCTGCGGAGTGTGAGGCAATCCTGCCCCATCTTTGCATTGGGGGAAAACTGCATTGGACCCCCTTGATGCAGAGATGTAGCAGGATCACTCACCTTCTGAAGAGGCTGGAAGCTGTGTCTTTGCCTGAGTCACACATGTGGGCTTGCTGTTTTCCACTCCGAACTGTGACTCACACAGAAACTCAGGGGAATGGGCCCCTCTGAGTGCGGATAAGGTTTACTCTTTCACACCCTAGAAGTCAACCTTTTGAGGTTTAAGGAGGGAACATCTACCCTCTCCCCACTTTTAATTCAGATAAAACAGTACCATAGCAACCTGACATTTGGGAAGCACCTGCTATAAAAATTAAGGGCTAAAATTACATAAAAACCAAGAGGCGTGAGTTGAAATAATGCAGCAGAAGCTTTATTGAGAAAGTCAAAGAAATTGCACTAATGTTTGTAGAAGGGACAAAGGCACGTAAAATGCAGAGAAAAGGCAAAGAGATCCTTGGGAAAAGAGAGAGTCCAGCATTCATGAAAAAACTCCTGCTGATATCAGCCGTGGTTCTTCAAGTCTAGATTTTCTGGAATATTCAGCAATGAGCCTGTACCATGTTTCGTGGTTCCTGGTCATTCCGATCATCTTACGCTATTCTTGGGGGGTTCAATAGGTTTAAACGCACACACTGCCACAACGACCCAGGAGAGACCTTCTTCCAGAAAGCCCGCCACTTCTCAGACCATACCCATAACCTAAGCCTCTATAGCCCAAGCTTCCAGACCCCAAGGACCCATAACCCAAGCCCCCATAAAGGCCTGATCCCAAGAGACCTGATCCGGCTCCTCCGATCCCAGAACCACCAACGGCGCAGGGAGTGATGCCACCGACGGAAACGGGCTCGCAGCTAGCGGAGAGGATGGGTCCTGGGATGGTCACAACGGAGGCTGGTGGCTGGATCACCACCTCTGATGCTGGAATCTGGTTGATGGGTTGAGGGTTCACCCCAGCCAGGGTGCCAAGCTCTGCTGAGCTTGTGCTGCCTCCTAAGGCCAGGCCACCAGCACCATAGCCATAGCCGAGACCTCCGCCGAAGCCTCCAAGACCTCCGTAGTGGAGACCTCCGTAGCCGAGACCTCCAGAGCCCAAGCCAAGGCTTCCACAACCATATCCAAGGTTGCCATACCCCAAGCCAAGGCCATAGTTAGCACCTATACTGGCGGACCCTAAGCCAACGACGGGGCTGGAGGCACAGGATGGGACAGTGCAGGCTGGACCACAAGATGCCATGGCGTGAGCAACGAGAATGTCTGCAAAGCAATGGAGAAAGGGAAATGCATGAGAATCGCCTCTGGGGTGACTTGTATTCTCCTCAATCCATCATTGTGATAACATCAGCACTGTAGCAGGGAAGGAGATGTGGCAAGTGATAGAGGAGGCATAGCTTGTTGGGGAACCCCAGGCTTTGCCTGACGGTTCCAGGTTAAATCCTGGCATCTCCAATTAAAGGAGCACATGCTAGGAAATCTCTCTCTCTCTCTCTCTCTCTCTCTCTCTCTCTCTATCTCTATCTCTATCTCTATCTCTATCTCTCTCTGGGTAGTTCCTTCCAGTCAAAATCTGATGATATTGCACTCATTGGGTCAGGGGGTCCACACAGTAGGGGGCTCAATGGGTCTCACTCCGGCCACTTCACTTCAACAGATGATGGGATTTGCAAAATATCCCAAGTAACCACAGGATTATGCTTCATTAAGTCTACTGTAGATTGTTGTTGTTGTTTTTCTGAGCTCATTCAGGTTCTTCAAGTTAGATTTAGTTTGGGTAAATTGAGGATGACAGCATAGTCTTGCAAAGACTGAGGGTCTCGGATACAAGGTGGGGTACATGGAACATGGGGCACGCATGTTCAAAACCGAATCACTGGTGTAGTAAAAAAAAATCACAGGTGAAAACCTGTTATTGACACTTCAACAGCTTGAAAAATCTCATCCTGATTTTTTTTAAGCTTATGCCATTTGCATAAGCCATTAAAGGAAGTTTCCAAGTTTTGTAAGATCCTCTATCCCCATCCCTGTCAAAGCAGCTCAATTTGCAGTCATTAGCAGGTGTCAATGCTCATCTCCAAGCTGTGAGAATTTTCTCTGCTAATTCCTGCACATCAAGGGGCTTTGAAAGGAAAAGCAGTAGCCTAGGCTGTATTGTTCCTGGTCTGTTGACAAGCTGTGTTTATTTTTCAGCTATCAGCACCATTAGCACTCGAGAGGTACGCGTGAATCTCCTCCTCACACGCTAGGGTCGCATATGTTTTTCAGCTCACCACACTTGCAACCTTTCCTTCGAGCTCTAAAGTATTAAAAATGGCAGCCTTCATACATTTGAGTTCTACTGGTAGAAACATGGCGTCCTCCATGCATTGAATTCTAATGACTTGTCATTAACACCAACACCATTTTGTCATTTGTTAATGAATCGAAATAGAAGCATGCTAGAGGCATGCTAGTTATGTCACTTCCTGCTAGCTGAAAAACAAATGCAGCCAAGAATTGTATATGTGAAAGGCCCATGTGAGCCTTAAAGTATATCAGGTTGAGAGATGGTGGGCTCCCCGCGAGCTCCCCAATGAGCATCATGGTCAAGTAAGGGTAAGAACACTGATCCACACTCAATGCTACCCACCACTATCATTCATACCAAATGAAAAGTTTGAGAAGGAAAACAAGCAAACAAAAACAGGAGAACATAAGAACAGGAGAACATTGAACCAGGCATCTACCTTCTAGAATTGGTCAATCAGATGCCTATGGAAGCCAACAAGTAGGGGGTGAGGGCAACAGCCCTCTCCTAATGTCACTCTGGAGCCACCAACATCACCGGTGGACGTGGAGACTCCATTCTAGAGTCTCAACATCCTAAACAATAATCAATTGTAAGCGGAAGAGCCATCTAGCCCTAAATGACCGTAAACTTGTAGCAAGTTTCCAACGTTCCCCCAGAAAATGGACTTACCGGCTTCTCTGAGAAGATGTGGAGAAGACAGGAGAGTCAAGTGAAGATGGTGAGAGGGCTGAGAGAAGCTTGAGCTTTTATACCGTTCTGACAGCATCCCCCCCCCCCGCCATGGTTAGGGCACCACGCCTTTCCAGCTCACATTTGACATGGCTGTCAAGAATGTCCTTTTCATGTGCCTAAATCGCACTGCTAAGCACGATGAAACAAGCTGTTGTCATAAAACAATATTAGTCGTTCAAGACATCTTCACCTGGAGCACGGGAAGCAAAGGAATTAAGCTGTTCTCATCATGCAACCATAATAGTTTGAGCCTCATTTACTCTCCTTCTCTTCTTGACTCCTTTGTGTTCAGGTCGGCTTCCGTCAATTTAGAACCTGTTGAGAACAGACCCCAGGGAGGGATTGGTGCTCATCAAAGCACTTCAAAAGTCATTCAGTACCAACTTAGCAATACAGTATGTCCATGTTATGATGTGCTTTTTTTGCAACGTCCGTGCTACGTGTTTCAGCTATAATTTAATAGTCCTCATTACAGAATGATGAAAGTTTCCTAAGTACAGTAATAGCATCATTCATTTTGAAAATGCTTGGCAAGGGCATTTCTCGTCTCCTTCTTCTGGAGTTGTGGCATCACCAGACAGCTGTCAACGGCTCAGGGATCACAGAAGGGTCCACGACCGATCCCCAAGACCCTCTTTGCAAATAGAGCCTTGGTGGCTCCGCTGTAGAGAACATGCAGGTTGAATGACCCAGGTTCAAATTTTCAAGGGGCAGCATTTTCAAGTAAAACTGGAAAACACTTGTCTGAACACTATAGTGGTTCCCAAACTGGGAGGCACGGCTCCCAGGAGAGCCACAGAAACCAGCCAGGGGAGCCGCGGAGTGCCACGGAATCCTCATGGAAAACAGTGCAATGCCAATTGGCAGGCATCAACATCATGTCATGGGGAGCCGCGGCCAAAGGAGCCATGGGTCGGAAAAGTTGTCCGGCTCAGTATGCCTGAACCTCAGTACAGGTGGAAGAGGTGGTGTCCAAGGAGGCACTGGAAGGTCCATGGTGGGGTGCCACGAGTGTCCCAAAGCAGAGCTCCTAGCAACCTGCTCCCATCACTGAGGAGCACCGCAGGGCTGGACCAGCCCAAGACCTCCTGACGCCTGAGGCAACATGTCAAATGCTGCCCCAGCTTACTCAATGATGTGCCAGCCCCAGCTCCTCCCACTCTCCAATGCTCTATCTTAGCACTCTCCTCCCCTCCACATTTCCTAATCTTCTCTGTCCTCTTCTTCCTTTCCCAACCCAGAGAGCGGAAGGAGCTGTGAAGGCAGCTGAGTCTTTCTGTTGAAGTTTCTTCAGATCAGTGACTGCTAGCCCATGTTTGCTGGGGACGGACGGACTGGAGCACAGCAAAGCCCCTCCTCATGGTGGCCCCCATTTGTCCCTGATGGTTGGGTTGGGTGCTGCCCCTGTGGCCAGTACTGAGGATAATGAGTCAGTCCTGCCAGGTGGATCCTTTGAGGAGTGTAGACTTTCAGCCAGTGCCCCACGATGGCTACATGCTACCTCCAGATTAAGAAGCAGGAGGTCTGGCTCAGTTAGTAGAGCGACCATCTCATATATGCCTGAAGATCTGAAAGTCGGCAGTTTGAGACGGCATGAAGTGTCTGTGTCTGTCAGAGAACTGCCGGCACACCAAGCTGATAAGTTGCAGAGCCTCTGTGGGGGAGTGGAACTGCAGCTGCACTTGAGTGAGGGTCAAGGTTGCCTGTCAGCTGAAGTGTGGTGAGGCGAACGCCAAAGAGAGAGAGAGCTGGACTGTGAAAGTAACATCTAGAATGAAGGATTCTACAAAAGATTACAACATCATTGCATTGTAAAAGCCCCTTTGGGTTTAGAAAGCCTGCCCATGTAAACCATCTTTGAATTAAAGTCGGAGGAGAAATCCGATGACCAAAGAAAAGGCGGTATATAAATACTGGTTGTTTTATTATTATTATTATTATTATTATTATTATTATTATTATTATTATTATTATTTTGCTTCTGAAGACCTCTTTAAAGAAACCATGCTGGCTTGGGTCCTGTCCATCTCCTGCTTGTGGGCTTTCTAGAGGAACCTAGTTGGCCACTGTAAGAAACTGAATGCTAGAGTAGGTGGGTCTTGGCCTGATCCAGCAGGGCTTTTCTTATGCCCCTATAATCCCTACAATTTGGGACTTTTATTTCATTTCATTCCATGCCCTTTGCTCTGTGAACTGCTCTAAGAAAACATCTTTGTAGACCAGCAGCGTGCAAACAACACATTCCTGTCGTGGCCACACTGACTCATGAAAACCAACCACTCGGCACATCTACCTAGGCTGGTCTCCACCAGGTATGAAATTCACCCCAATGGTTTCATCACATCCCACATTTCTGGCTTCCGTTTCAAACCCACAACCTGAATTGCCAGCCCAGAGTAGATCCATGGGGATAAGCGTTGTGGAGTCATCTCGGAGACCTGGTTCCTCACACCAAGACAGGAGGACAATTCAGCACAAACACTGTGTCACCGAGTCTGTCCTTTTCCATCCGACGTGCCCATTAAGTCAGCAAAATGCTAGTGCGAGATTAGGCATGACTGGCAATAGAAATGGTGGGATCGCCATGACGACACTTTATGAAGCTGTCATCTCACATTAGCTTATCTGGAAAACAAGATCCCTTCTAGCTAATAAGCCTTGAATTCAGCCATGGCACGGTTGAAAAAATACTCAAGGTAGGGACTAAGGTTTTTGTGGTTGGGGTTTTCCTGAGGCAAAAAAAGTTCTTTGGTTTGTTTTGATCACATTCATTGAGTATAGGTCTTCCTAACATTTCACCCTCAATTTTGTAGGGCAGTGTTTCTCAAACTGTAGGTCGGGACCCACTTGGTGGGTCGTGACCTGATTTCTGGTGGGTCCCAGGTGATGAAAAGATCAGATAAGTAAGTGCCACAAGTCCCAAGGCTATTCAAAATTCAGATAGCTGCTAACTGCCCTTCGAAGAGCTGAACTCCTGCAGTTTGCAAGATAGCTGCTAATTGCCCTGCAAACAGCTGAGCTCCTGCAGTTTGTGTAAATATAGGGAGATAAATATTTGAGCGTCTCGTAAAGCTAGGTGGGTCCTGATAGAGGGTCATTTTAAAAAGTGGGTCCCTGTGCTAAAAACTTTGAGAACCACTGGTGTAGGGAATTATCAAAGGACTAAAGAAACTTTAGTCCTTTGGTAATGAGGGTGAAACATTAGGAAGACCTATACTCAATGAATGTGGTCAATAAACTGCACCCTGATATGCCCACCCCCTAGTAGTTCCAACTAGAAAACAAAGAAGAGTAACCTTCCCTGGCAGTGTACAGGGGTGTGATGAAGTGTCTTCTTTCTGGTGAACCATATCATTATGCCTTTGTACAAATCGATGGTAAGGCCACATCTGGAGTATTGTGTCCAGTTCTGGTCACCACACCTCAAAAAGGATCTAGTTGAATTGGAAAAGGTGCAGAAAAGAGCAACCAGAATGATTCGTGGGCTGGAGCACCTCCCTTATGAGGAAAGGCTACAGCGTCTGGGGCTTTTCAGCCTAGAAAAAAGGCGCCTGAGGTGGGACATGATTGAGACGTATAAAATTATGCATGGGATGGAGAGAGTGGATAGAGGGAAATTCTTCTCCCTCTCGCACAACACCAGAACCAGGGGACATGCACTAAAATTGAGTGGAGGGAGAGTTAGAACAGATAAAAGAAAATATTTCTTTACCCAGCATGTAATTCATCTGTGGAACTCCTTGCCACAGGATGTGGTGATGGCATCTGGTCTAGATGCCTTTAAAAGGGGTTTGGACAGATTCATGGAGGAAAAGACCATCACAGGTTACAAGTCATAAGCAACCTCCTGGTTTTAGAAGTAGGTTTTCTCTGTGCCAGGTGCAGGGGAGTGGCAGCAGGAAACAGGTTATCTTGTTGGCTGTGTGCTCCCTGAGGCATCTGGTGGGGCCACTGTGTGATACAGGAAGCTGGACTAGATGGGCCTTTGGCCTGATCCAGCAGGGCTCTTCTTATGTTCTTATGTTCTTATGTAACCCTTAGTGGCTAATGGCCTCCTTGCAGACCAATTTGCAGACAACTTAATATGGGGACTAAGGGACCAAGCAAACAGAATTAACTTTGGTAATCCAAAAAAAAAATGTGGAAAATATTAGAACTGTGTCTCAAGACTGATTTGGGGGTAGTGAGCAAGACCTTAGAAACGATTCCAGGCTGGATGCAAGTCTGATCATCTCTGATCCAGCCACTGCAGCTCTACTATGATAATACTGGGAATTGAACTGTACTTAAAAATAATAATTAAAAATTGTACCAATGATCTCTCTCTCTCTCTCTCTCTCTCTCTCTCTCTCTCTCTCTCTCTCTCTCTCTCTCTCTCTCTCTCTCTCTCTTGTGTTCATAGTGTTCATAGTGTTGAGGGAGAACATCCATTTTGCTTATATCAAACTTATATTTGCTTATATCAATTTTTTCTGACCCACCACTGTCCACATATGATGCCTCCACACTCAGTTTAGAAAAAGGTTTGTTCATCTTGCAAATGGGATGCAGGAGTTTGATCGTCGCTTATGTTCTTAGGGTCACCTAGAGGGCTTTTGGCAGAAGGGTTGTGTGATCCTGGATTAGCAGAGTGGGATGGTGCAGCAGGCTGGACCACAAGAAGTCACTGTGTGAGTCTTAAACAAAATATGAGGGAATGGAGTGTTTTAGACATTGAAAATAGAAGGTTATTGTCTCTGTGGACATTGTCATTGGAGGTTTCAGGTCAGCTTACAAGCTCACTATTCTGAAGAGCAGAAGTCAGAAGAAGGAGGAGAGCCGACTGAAGCTCTGGAAGAGCCTAGAACTGCTCTTGGAAGATCCCAGAACTGTGTAGAAAAGTTCATTTTTTGGCAGCATATTTGTGACTGAGGGAGTTTCAACATTTACGGCACAATCCTGCGCAAAGTTAGGCCGGTAGAGAGTGCGCTCCGCTGGCCTAAGGAGTTGCAAATATGCCATAAAGCACATTTGCAGCTCCTTCGGAGTAAGTGGTGATGACATGGAGGCCGGCACCGCGCAGTCCGCCACCAAACCGGACCTGCGCCAACTGATACAAGTAAGGCCCGCGCCAATTGGCGCAGAGGCATAGGGAGGGCAGGCAAGGGTGGCAAGGGATGGGGCCATTGACCTGCCAGGCCTGGGAGGGAGCGGAGATATCGACGCTGGGTTGCGCCAATATCCAGCACCCCGTCCCAGGCCGAGCCGGTCTTACTCGTCCTCCCTGGACACATACCAACTCTAGAGCCAAGGGAAGCTGATGGAGAATTCCAGAAATTCTCCCTGCCCATATCCCATTTTGTTGGCATCTGTTCTGGCAAGAAGACAACATTTTTACGATCCATGCTTTCATCTTTGTCTTGGTTTTGCTTACTCACAGAAACAAACGAAAAGAAAAACGTTTGGAGTCAGGAGCATCTTCCTATCATCACCATACTATCATCACCATACTATCGATTTTTTTTAACAGTTTTTGCATCATTTTAAACTTTATTGTGCATTACCTTAAATTGTAAACTATCCAATGGATTAAGCAGCATACAGTCAGACCTTTTTATCCACTGGGGGTCTGTTCCTGGAACCACAGTGGATAAGAAAATCAGTATTATATGGGGATATTATATATCCACTGGGGGGAGCGGTGCCACATTGCCTTTTCCCCACCACTTCCCTCCTCCTGAGTTTGTTTAAACTAACTGGAAAAAAAAGCCACTACTGGAAGCAACCTGTAAATGGCGCCCGAGACTCCCAGCTGCGTTTTTCAGCGGTTTGGACACGCGCAGGAGGCTGGAAGTGGCTGGCAGGCCCCCGACAATGCTTTAAAAAGAGGTAATGTAGTGTAGTGTGGTTGAGCTCTTCCACAGTTTTGCCATCCATGTTGAGTCAAAACCGTGGATAAAAAACCCGTGGATAAAAAAGGTCCGACTGTATATATTGGCTGTCTGTGAAATGGGTAGAAATCTTTTACCCATTCAAAGCAGGCATGGGGAATCATTGTCCTCAGTTTGGTATGGCTTTGTGAGATAATCAGTGTAAGATCAGGTTTCAGAAGGTTAGAGGCAATCTCCTTAGTGGGAAAACTAATTGTCTGTCCAACGCACCAGATTATTAGACGTGGAATGTTACGCTACTGAACTGAAGATAGAATTAGTGCTGAGTGAAGGCTGCACCGAATGACAAAGCTCTTGACTTTAATTTCTAGTTTTGCCAACTAAGCCCAGACCGTAAAAACAACTCACTCGCTTCTGCCTATCTATGGGAGACGATCAGGGCAACGAGCACCCAGAGGGATGTGCTGTGTCAACTTCAAAAGACTATATAGAGATTTTTTTACAATCAGCATCACAAACGCCTTGGTTGTCTTTGATTTCACGTAGTAAGGGTGGGGAAGTCGTAAAACACTGGGAACCTGACCACGAACGCCTGGTTTTTCAAATATTTTGGCAAAGGATGCTGAACCATTCAGCGTTGAGGTGCAGGTCCACCGGTATTGCTGAACTCTCTGTTTGGGTTCCAGTTTAGGATATTGCTGGTCCAACAGAATTTTCTGGGGGTGAAGACAACAGCATGTCTTGCTTCTTTGACATGTCTGGCAAAGACCTTATCACGGCCGCGGTAAATGTATTCTGCTCTTTGCTGAGTCTTCCATGTTTCGCACCCTTGGAATGGACCGCAAAATGAGACCATGACACATCAGTGCTGGGGGGTGGTGTCACCTTGATGGAAGCTCTGGGGCACAGCCTTTTGCTGGAACACCACCCATGAGGGCCCATGAGAGGGGGTAAAAGGGGCACATTGTACCCAGGCCCAAGGTCAAAAAGGGAGCCCAGGAGCCAAAGGATAAGGCCTGGAAATGTCCTGGGATTTCAGCTGGCCTCATGGAAAGTGAAAGACAGTGGGAATGGGTGGGTAGACCTGGCCTCTGAAGACTTTTCCAGCTATTCTTGCCCTCCCCCCATCCTGTTTGCCCCCTCCCCCTTTGAGAAAGGGCCCCAAGAAAATTTGTACCCCCTGGTAAAATTCCTCTCAGTAACCCTGCCTCTCTATTCCATTCCCTGAAGATGTGTTGAGCCCAGCCACCAGGATTGAGTTCTTTTCTTTATTTAAAATATATAAGAAACATAAGAACATACTGTATATTTTTTATATCATCGTCCTTCCTCCCACAAGCGAGGTGCTGAAAGCAGAGCATGGCATACAAAACACAATAAGAATTTATTAAATACTAAATGTAAAAGATCAATGCAAATTGATTAAATACTACTATTAAATAATTGGCTAATTCCATTAAAATAAAATCCTATAGTGAGCAAAACAATATACAGCACCAGAAAAAGATGGGGGGGGGTGTTAACTAAGGGGAGACAGATCAACCTCACCCTAGGCCACTGGAACAGAAATTCCATAGTTATCCTGCAGATCTCAGAAGCCCTGTGTTGGGAAAGGGTCAAATGGGCACGTGGTTGACCTTACACTACTTGTCCTGCCCACTCCTGTCCCCATCAAATGGGCACATGATATGATCGACTTTACCCTACTTGTTCTCCCACTTCCTATCCACTTCCCATCAAATGGGCACATGATATGATTGACTTTACCCTACCTGTCCACCTCCTGTCCCTGTCCACCTCCTGTCCATTTCCTGTCAAACGAACAGGCACGACATTGGCCTTACACTACCTGTGTTCTGTCTACTTCCTCAGGCTGCACATTGAACAGTATCCATAAACTACTGAGCATTCAGGGGCCAAACTGGCTGGGTAGGGTCTCTGATGGGTATGGACTCTCTCACCCAGTGATGGACCTAACCAACCTCAGATGCCACCCTTGCACCCCATCATTCCCCAGTGCATACTGGGGGAGGTGGAACAGGCAATGCCACAGCTACAGTATAGGTGTGGCAGCACAGCACACAGATTACAGCCCCCCTGTGCTGGTGCTCCCACCTACCATACTGCCAAGTACTACCGGTGCTACCACTCATTGAAAAGCACTGAGGAAGCAGTGCAATTCGATGCAGGTCTACTCAGTAATCAGCCCCATTGTTTTCAATTGGACTTACTCTGAGGTAAGCATGTATAGGATTGCAGTGCTGATGACTCGGGCCTCTGACTCAAAGGCAGCTTCATAAGCTGCAAAAGGAGAGTACCGGAATGGGGTTGTTTAATTATTATTATTTTTTATCAGGAAGCTGATCTGGCAAAGTTCTAATTAATCAACTCTGTAAAAAATATTTTTTAAAAAGATGCTTAAGGGATTAAGAAAAGAAAGGACTGTGCAAGGAGACAATAATCAAACGCTTTGTTGGGAGAGGCGGTGTTAATCCAAGCAAGCTAGGAAATGGTTCATCATCATCATCATCATGTCAATGATCAAAGCGTGGGTCGTAAAAATGTGGCCTTCTAGCCAAAACAGACGCTGGCAATATGGTATATAAGCAAGGGAAGTTTCTGGGATTCTCCAACAGCTTCACTTGTCTCTCTTGCCTCCTCACATCTTCTACCCTTCGAAGAAGAAGGTAAGTCAAACTTGGGTGGGTCATTCCTTGCAGGACGAAACACCACCATCGATAGGGACCCTGCAACGTGCTAGCATTCAGGAAGCACAAATCATGGACAACCTGTGAAGTTGCCGTGCCTGTGAAGTCGTTTTCAAGCTCTCTTTTGTGCTTCTGTCCATGTCTGTGTGATGGATCTCCTGAAACGTTTGTCCATCATTAAAGGCTTACTAGACATCGTGAGATGCTGAGCAATGAGACTAGTTAGTTCCACGTTCTAAACTGTAGCCAATATGTTTGTGAATTGTCTTTTTCTTTGGATATAGACAGTCCATATTTTCTGAGAAACGTTTGGTGCCTCATGTTGAAGTTTCCTGTCTTGCACTAGGAATACCACTTAAATGTTCCTCAAAATCTCTCCCTGGGTCTCGAAGCTCCAAATCCATATTATTCCTGAAAGGTATGGGGAAGAGCAAGGTCTTGTTTTCTGCTCGAGAGAACAGGACTAGATCTCATGGTCTGAAGGTACAGGAGGTTGATTTCATTTGAGCATTAGGATACAAGAATGGTAGGAGGTGTTGTCTGGGGGAGTGATGAGCCCTCCCTTGCTGAAGGTCTTCGAGCAGAGGCTGGACATGAACTTGTGGAGGATACGTCAGTTCTGGGTTCTCTCCATTGAGTAGGATATTGGACTAGATGGACTCCAGGCCCCCTTTCCATGCTTTGATTCTATATACCTGATCTAGTTTCTGAAGTGGATGGCTTGCCTGGAAGATGGGTGGAAGCAGGGAGTGTAAAACCAAAACGGAGAATTACAAGAATTGGAGGAGACACTATGAGTGAGAGCTGTGTGGAAGGAGTCATTCCACAAAACCATTCCACAAAACATTCCACAAAACAATTTTCAGTTCCACCCCTCAAAAAATCCATGCATAGCTTTCAACACAAGACAGATCTTACAAATTCAATATGCACTGCAACGACAGCAACGACAACAATAATACTGTACAACTCTAGAGGCAGATGATTGTTCTTGAACTTATTGTATCTTGTAAGTTCATACATTGATGGTATGCATGTGTTTTATGGCAACATGACAGGAAAATGTTTTTGATTCCATATATTTCCCCCTCCAGTAAATGCAAACACACAAAAAGTGTGTGTGTGTGTGTGTGTGTGTGTGTGTCTATTTCTATATCTATATCTATATCTACAATGATATATCGATAGATACCACCACAAGGTCCTTCTCAGGTATTGTCTTTGATTCTGATGGGGCTCTTCAGTCTAGAAAAGAGGTGGTTGAGGGGGGACATGATTGAGACGTATAAAACTATGCATGGGATGGAGAGAGTGGATATAGAGAAGTTATTTTCCCTCACACAACACTAGAACTAGGGGACATCCACTCAAATTGAGTGGAGGGAGGATTAAAACAGACAAAAGAAAATATTTCTTTACCCTGCGTGTAATTGGTTTGTGGAACTCCTTGCCACAGGAGGTGGTGATGGCACCTGGCCTGGATGCCTTTAAAAGGGGATTGATTTGTGGAGGAAACGTCCATCACAGCTTACAAGCCATGATGGGGATAAGCAACCTCCTGGTTGTAGGAGTAGGTTTTCTTTGTGCCAGGTGCAAGGGAGTGGCGACAGGATACAGGTATCTTGTTGTCTTGTGTGCTCCTGCATCTGGTGGGGCCACTGTGTGATACAGGAGGCTGGACTAGATGGGGCTTTGGCCTGATCCAGCAGGGCTCTTCTTATGTTCTTATGCTTTTATGTTCAACAAGACACAGAATTTGGGGGCAAAAATCTATTGGAAGAAATCTGGATGCCGTTGATCTTTTTTGGCTAGTCATCAGGATGCGCTTGTGACTCAGTTCCTCTAAGCTGCAATATAGTTTTAAAGATTACATCTCTTCTACAAATCGGCTCATAACGCATTCCCTGCTTTCATGGCTCAGTCAAGACAATATGGGACACCTCCAGGGGTAGGATTAGCTAGGGTGGCTTAGGAAAGGCAGAATATATCCCTGGTGCTCAGACAGCAGCTCTTGAGACATGCTAATTGATGCGTTAAGAAGCCTGCCCGTGCTAATTGATCCAGAGCTGCCGTGTGTGTACCAGAGAGATGTGATACGGTTGTCTTGTGCCGGGTTTGTAGACTTCTGAGGATGCCACAAATGTGTGTGGCGAAACGTCAAGCTTTTAATATCAGGTTTTGTTTATTTTTAAAATAAATAGTTCAAACGACGGAGTTTCCCGGCAATGTGTTAATTATTAACTCTGAAATCTGGTCACGTGATAATCTGCGAAAGTATTTACCCTCTTATTTTGTTTCAGACTCATCCCTACCACATCATGACTTCTTGTGGTCCAGCCTGCACCGTCCCATCTTGCGCATCCAGCCCAGTGGTTGGTTTTGGCTCTGCAGGGCTTGGATTTGGCTCCGGAGCTCTTGGCTATGGAGGTCTAAGCTCTGGAGGGCTCAGCTACGGAGGTCTCGGCTTCGGGGGTCTCAGCTCTGGAGGTCTCAGTTATGGAGGTCTTGGCTCTGGGGCAGGGTTCGGTTCTGGCTACGGTTCCGGCGCATTGGCTGTTGGAAGCACAAGCTCAGCACAGCTCGGCACTCTGGCCGGGATCATTCCTCAACCCATCAACCAGATCCCACCAGCAGAGGTGGTGATCCAGCCACCAGCCGTCATCGTGACCATCCCAGGACCCATCCTCTCTGCTAGCTGTGAGCCCGTCTCTGTGGGAGGCAACACTCCATGTGCCATTGGCGGTGCTGGAGTCGTAGCTAACCGAGGGCTCTGGTCTGGTCTTCTGGGGAGCCGTTCTGGGGGATACCTGGGAGGCAGAAGCAACGTGTGCTTACCCCCCTGCTAGGATCACATGGACTGGAAAAGGAAAAGGAGGATCCACAGTAGAACATCTAGGACTGGGTTTTGATAGACTGGGCACCGCCACTCCCAGCTGACCTCAGATGGAGATGTTGGCAGCGTGCTCAGCATCACAGAAGACCAGATGATCTCTCGTGCTTCCGTTTACAACCTGTGCATTCACTGTTGAGTTTGCGAGCCTTAATTTCATCAGTGCTGAGCACTCAATGTCCTCCATGAAACCCATGCAGCCATGGGTGTTCAGCATTCTTGGAAATTGGGATTCTCACATATTTTACCACATTCTTTCCCTCTAGCTTGTTGTTCTTCAAAGGAGCTGAATGTCATTCTTCTGATATCTTCTTTCACAGAAAGCTCAAAGTACTCCTCGTTTGCAAACTAAGATCGTCTGGCTTGGGTTCAATCCTCTGCTCACTCCAATACAGCAGCTTTCACAGAGTGCAACACAGGAGACCCACTTTTGTGAATGAACATGTGTGGCACATGTTCCATGGAGCATAGCTGCCACATTTCTTTCCATGTTCTTGTCCTGCACCTCTCCAGGCCAGATCTGCTCTTCTTTGTTTGATATCTATCTGCTCATTGCTATGTTTCACTCCTCATCTCTTCAATAAAGGTCAACTCTGCATTCAAACCTTTGACTACTGGTTCTCATTTTGGCTTGTCCACCGCTAGGTGAGGACACCAGGAACAAATGGTTCAAGAACACCCTGATAACCAATGCTGGGCCTCAGGGATGTGGATCAAGTCTCTGACTCCAAGTCTCAATGTCAAGTCCCAAGTCTTTGCCCCCAAGTCCCGAGTCTTTGGTTGTGAGTTGCAAGTCCCTGTCTATTTAATGGGGAAAATGGGTTTAAACCTAAATAAAATTGGACTTGTCGTATAAGGCTCAAGTCTTTCGAGTCTTTTACAATTGCTGAGTCAAGTCATTAACGTGACTTGAGTCCGAGTTGAGTCTGAGTCAATAGACTCAAGTCTACATCACTGCTGGGCCCAGGTTGCTGGAGAAACTGGGGCAAAAATCCATGAGGGACCTCCCATGCATCCCTTGCGCTAACCCTAGTGGTGTTTCGGTGTTACCACTACCACAGGTAGTGAGAGGGTTCAGGGATCAACCTGTCTACGTAGATGCTCCAATAAGCCCAGGTCCTCAACCACTGGCCAATCCTAACACCACTGCTGCTACTAAGTTAAGTTTCACCCATGAAGCTTCTGTGGAGGCTGAGTAAATCTTTATCTGATGAACTTCTGCCTGTCACCCAGCTGTTAGAGGAATGGACCCTTTATCACTAAAGCTGGCTCTCCACTCAATCCTTCAAAGGTCGATGCATAACCAGAGGGACCCAGTTCTCATAAGCCCTTTTTTTAATCCATAACTTCGTATTTTAAACAGAATCTGAAGAGTAGAACAGAATTAATAGAACAGACAAAATGAAATATTTCTTTACCCAGCAAGTAATTAATCTGTGGAACTCCTTGCCACAGGATGTGGTGATGGCACCTGGCCTGGATGCCTTTAGTAGGGGATTGGACAGATTGATGGAGGAAAAGTCCATTGCAGGTTGCAAGTCACGATGACGATATGCAACCTCCAGGTTCTAGAGGTACCCTACCTTTGAATGCCAGATGCAAGGGAGGGGCAAGAGCATAGAGGTATCTTGTTGCCTTGTGCGATCCGAGAGGCACCTGGTGGGCCACTTTGAGATATAGGAAGCTGGACTAGGTGGGCCCTTGATCTGATCCAGCAGGGCTCTTCTGATGTTCTTGAGAGACACATGGGCAGGGAATGGAGACACGGGGTCAGCAGGAGAAGACTATCCATTGAATTCAGGACAAAAATTAGGGGTACCTGTACCTGCAGTCTAAATGTTGACATAATGGAGCCAATCAAAGAAGAGGAAAGATATGAAATCAAGTGGAAAAAGGGGAGGCTAAGAAAGCATTTCGGGTCCATGCGCTGATACCTTGCGACATTGAATTTTGGACCGCTGTGCACATCCCTTATCTTTCGAGAACTTTGTTCTCCTGTGATCATTTCCATCTGGCAGTAACAAAGGGAAAGGCGCTATTCAAGATAGTATATAAATAATAATAATAATAATAATAATAATAATAATAATAATAATAATAAGCTGATTTGCTTAACACTGCACTATCCATGTGGGCTGCTTGCGTCCAAGTGAGACTGTTACCATGCGCTGGAATGGCGCATTCCTTGAATAAATGAATCAAATAAAATGAATAGACAAATAAACGAGAAATGAATGAAAAGAGAAATAAAATGTGATTGATGAACAATGAAATAATTCCAGGAAACACTTACAAAAAGCGAAGGCAAAAGAAAGAGAGCAGTGGAATCACTGATCAGATATTTCGTCGTACCAATGAGATGCTAATTATTTTCCTTGTACATTGGGTGCAATCAAGTTAACGTGTGTTGTGATGCACACACAAAACATTGTTGGCAGAATATGAATACCTTGGGGCACAGAGTGGGGCGTCTCTTCCCTGCTACCGGTTCTGGCAAGAATGGCACAAAAGCGCATGCTACACCAACAGCTTTCGACAACTTCTCCTGTCGCACTTACTCCTCAAAGGAGCGAGGAAATCTGAATTGTTGTATCAATGGCCATTAGGTGCGGTAGCTGAATGGATCCTCCAGGCTCAGCTGCAGTCTAGCTCTAAACTCTGCATCCTGGTGGGAACAAGCAGCAGGGGAAGGCCTCCCGCCTTTGTGTCTTTCTTGTGGTCTTTCCATTGAGGGCAGCGGGTAGACGACTCTGAGAAACAGGGTGACGGGCTAGGCAGACCTTTTGTTGAATCCAGTCTTGGATCATTTGCCCTGCTAGTTAAGAATGGAACCCCCATGTACAGAGGCACTCTACCTCAAAGTACCAGATGCTGCGGAGAAAGAAGAGGGGAAGAGCCAGTCTGAGTGGGTGGAGTACTCCGGTAACTAGATGCCCTGTATTACTTAAGGAGATGTCCCAACTTGTAGTTCCAGTGGTGCACCATCGGGGGGCAGTTATGTGTGAACTTCTGAGGATGGTTTCAAGATATAATCCAAGTTCCTAATGCAGAAGGAGAGGAAGGACCAGAATGGGTGCGAGGGTCAGGCAAGGTTGGCCCATCCATGTGGCCGACAGAAGTGGTTCCCTCAGACAGCCAATTAGTGGAGACGGTTTCTGTGATTGGACGGTTTCCTGTTTCTGTAATGGTCAGCATGGCAGAGCACTTAAAAAAAAAAGAATATAAGGGGGTACACTTTGGGTGTTTAGTAGGTAGTGCTTTAGTACAGGGCCGGCCCACCCATGAGACCAACTGAAACGGTCGCCTCAGGCAGCAGATTGGAGTGGGAGCCTGTCATGCGTAGGGGAGTAGAACACCCCCCCCCTTCTACGCTGGTAACGTTGCCAGGGCCAATTTCTATTTGCCCTAGATGTGGCAGGCTTCTTCCCTATCAACAAGCACGCAGCACCTCAGGATTGCTTCAAAAAAAAAATCCTTTTATTTGAAGCTTTTTATAAACAATGAGCTAAACTCAAACTGGTTAAAATGATGTTTGAATTTACTGCACAGGGGCCAATCAGGATGTTTGCTCTTTGATGTCCTCCTCAACATTCCATTCCAACTGCCACTCTCCACTGCTATCCCCCACCACAGGAAAGTTCTTTTAACCCCATAGTGTCCTTCTCTCATCCCTGTGTCCTTGGTGTGGCATCAACATTACTCCACACTGTCCCATGGCGCCTTAGTGGACAGTGTGAAATAAGCAGCACACAGCCTTTCCCCACCAAACTCACTGAGCTTCTCCTCTCTAGGCTCAGCTGGATCACCTAAGTAGAACCAAAGCAAGGCTTCCCCACAGTGCTCCCTCCCCTGTGACCCAACTGTTCCTTCACCTACCTTTCAATATCTTGACAGAGCCCATCCCTGTCCACAAACCGGCCTCCACTGCTCCTCCGTTTCCCTCCATTCCCTGGATTGGAAAGGGAAGAAGAACATAAGAAGAGCCCTGCTGGATCAGGCCAGGGGCTTAACTAGCCTAGTATCCTGTTTCCAACAGTGGATAGCCAGACGCTGCCAGGCAGCCAATGAGCGGGGCATGACGACAACAGCCCTCATCTTTTATATGTCCTGAACGTGTGTAGAGGTATACTGCTTCTTTATATGGAGGTTCCATGCCTAACGATTATGGTTCATAAGAACAGATGAGCCCTGCTGAATCAGGGCTAAGGCCCATCTAGTAAGAACATAAGAAGAGCCCTGCTGGATCAGGCCAGGGGCTTAACTAGCCTAGTATCCTGTTTCCAACAGTGGATAGCCAGACGCTGCCAGGCAGCCAATGAGCGGGGCATGACGACAACAGCCCTCATCTTTTATATGTCCTGAACGTGTGTAGAGGTATACTGCTTCTTTATATGGAGGTTCCATGCCTAACGATTATGGTTCATAAGAACAGATGAGCCCTGCTGAATCAGGGCTAAGGCCCATCTAGTAAGAACATAAGAAGAGCCCTGCTGGATCAGGCCAGGGGCTTAACTAGCCTAGTATCCTGTTTCCAACAGTGGATAGCCAGACGCTGCCAGGCAGCCAATGAGCGGGGCATGACGACAACAGCCCTCATCTTTTATATGTCCTGAACGTGTGTAGAGGTATACTGCTTCTTTATATGGAGGTTCCATGCCTAACGATTATGGTTCATAAGAACAGATGAGCCCTGCTGAATCAGGGCTAAGGCCCATCTAGTAAGAACATAAGAAGAGCCCTGCTGGATCAGGCCAAAGGCCCATCTAGTCCAGCTTCCTGTATCTCACAGTGGCCCCACCAGTTGCCTCAGGGAGCACACAAGACAACAAGATACCTGTATCCCGTTGCCCCTCACTTGCATCTGCCATTCACAGAGAGGCGACCTCTAAGACGCTGCACCAGTCATTCTGACTTGTCACCTGTGCTGTGTGGGCTTTTCCATAAAGTGGAAGGGGGCAGAGAGGAAGAGGACATGTGGAGGGGAGGAGAGTGCTGAGCTGGACATTGGAGAGTAGGGGGAGCATGGCTGGCACATCATCGGGTAAGGGGGCAGTATTTGGCATGCCGCTTCAAGTGTCAGAAGGTATTGGGCCCGCCCTGCTCTGGGGGATGTTGTCTGGCTCTGTTGGCTTGAGTCATGCTTCTGTGGTCTTCGCACCGCGCAGTGGCGGTGAATGCCAGCAAGCTGTCTATGCAGGCCATAACGCGCTTCTTTGTAATAAGAGGTACGTTACATATCCCCTCTGCCCTTAAGGTCTTCAACGCCGAAGTTATAGCTCAATTGCTCTGTGGAATTCCAACTTGGATGCTAGGGTTTACCCAGTGGGTAGAAAGAGTGCAGGCAGCTTTTCTATTTAAGATATTTGCTGTCCCACGTTGTGTACCCTATGCAGCGTTGTGTTTAGAGGTAGGTCAACACAAGGTAGAGACAGTTTCCTGGGTGAGATTTCTTCTATGCTGGCTAAACATCTGCTTTCTAGCAGACAAAGATCCTCTCCTTAGTGAATGTTTGTCAGACCCCTTCCCTTCCCCAGGACTACAACAGTTTTATACAAAGATACAGCAACTTGGGCTGTCAGTGGATCATCTGGGTTCTGTGTCATCACCATCCGCCAAGGCTATGCTAAAAACTAGGCTGTGGGATATTGAACACCAGGAACTAATTGTAGCAGCACAGAAAACATGTTCCCCTCTCTGTTTTCAACTTTCTTGGCCACATGAAATTAAAAACAATTACCTACCATTTTTGTTCAACCTGCAAGAAAGAAGGGCATTTTCGCTGGTTAGGTTCAATTCTAACCCATCAAACCTCCTTTGGGTAGGTTTGTGGGTATGGTAGAAGGACATAGGATTTGTCCATGTGATGGTCACTTGGTTGAAACTTTAGCACACATGGTCCTTAAATGTAAACTTTATGATGATCTCCATCAACAATATTTAGATCAATTTTGCATTCCCACCTGGAAACCAGAGATGGAGGTCATACGTTTTTTTATTATATGGGAAAGACCAGGAGCTCACCAAGATAGTGACTAAATATCTTTATTTGGTTTTCTGCCGTCGAGGTGCATTACAGACTTCTAGCCTTACTAACGACCTAGAGATGTAAAATAGACTGTTGTTCTCTTCTCTTCTTTTTCCCCCTCTTTTTGCCAGTAGCTTGTATCACTGGAATGATGGTGACTGTATATTGGTATATTTAACTTGTATGTTTGTTTGTGATGCCAATAAAGGTTTGATTGATTGATTGAGTCATGCTTCCTTGGCCCACGTCAGGATATCGAATTGACACGAGCAGATTATGCCATGTGCCCAATCAAAAAGGAGCATCACGTTTAGTCCTGCTTTATGATTCAACATCATACATGGCCCTAGAAACTGGGGTTGCCAACTGATCTGAGAAACCTGGCACTGGCGTGCTCATGTGCTTTCAATAGCAGCTGAGAATGGAGAATAGCGAGGTGAAGTTTCCTATGCCAGCAGGATTAGTCCATTGCCAGCTTTATGTCTGTATAACAAGCCACTGATAAAGGCATAGCTACAGTGCAGATAGCTCCACGGCAGGTCCTCTACCTCTCTGTCCACCTCCTCCTTTTCCAATGCAGGAAGTGGAAGGAGGAGCAATGGAGACAAAGAGGTGGGCATAGAAGAGTGCTTCCCCTCCAATCTGTTGCCTGATGCAACAGCTTCAGTTGGTCGCATGGATGGGCCGGTCCTTCTGAGAACCTTCTGAATGAGTCACTTTCTGGCCACATCCCTTCCTGTTAGGCTCTGCAGGGAACGGTGAATCCTTCTGGTTCTCTCGGGTTTGTGGTTTGGCTTATTTATTGGCTCTCCATTGAAGGCGATTAGCAGAAACGAAATATTCTCACAGGAGGGTTTTTGTTTGTTTGTTTGTTTGTTTTGCGTCTCTGCATGATTCAGTGCTCTGGACTTGCTCTAGATTCAGTGCTCTAGACATTGAGGGGGGAGGCAATTCAGCTTCAGGGAATTGAAGCATCTTCTGAGGATGCCCAAATGAATCGGGGCAAAACGTCAACCCAGGACTTGTCCTGTTTTAACATTAATAAACGGCCAGAAAACTCGAACTTTTTAATTGTAAATTCTATCCTTCACTTTTATCCTTTCATTTTCCTCAATACAGAGAGACAGCAGAATCACCCACCCACCCAGAAGGCTGGAAACTGTGGCTCTGCCTGCACCACACCTGTGAGATTGCTGCCTTCCACTCAGAACAGTGACTCACACAAACTCTGGGAGATGGGTTCCTCTGAGCAGGGGTACAGCTTACACTTTCACACACCAGAAGTCCATGTCCTGGGGTTTAAGAAGGCCACATCTATCCCCTCCCCATTTTTAATTCAGGTAAAGCAGTGCCTTAGATGCTTGACATTTGGGAAGCCCCTGGGATATGAAACAGGGAGTGAAGAGTCAAAAAATAGACATGGTGGGTTATATCAATGCAGCAGAAGCTTTATTGAGAATGTCAGAGAAGTTGTGCAAACCTTCATAGAAGAGGCAGGTCAAAGACAAATAAATACAAGAGAAAAACAGAAGAGACTTGGACCAGAGGAAGTGGGAAAGAGGGAGAGTCCAGTTTGGGGGCAAAAGCTCCAGCAGCAGTTCCTCTGGTTCAACTATCTGGGATCCAGTACTGGAGTGATCAGAGGTGGATCTTGTCAGAGGTGGATCTGACTCACAGTTGGTACTTCCTGGTCATCTCGATCATCCTACGGCTGTTCTTCTAGGCTTTGATGGGCTCACAAGCACACGCTGCCACGGCGACCCAGGAGAGACCTTCTTCCATACCATCCACCCCTCCTTAGGCCTCCATAGCCCCAGCCTCCATAACCTCCCCAGCCTCCGTATCCCAAGCCCCCATAGCCAAATCCTCCATAGCCTGCTCCCAAGAGACCTGCTGATCCTGCGATCCCAGAACCACCCACGGCGCAGGGAGTGTTGCCTCCGACGGAGACGGGCTCGCAGCTAGCGGAGAGGATGGGCCCTGGGATGGTCACAATGGAGGCGGGTGGCTGGATGACGACCTCTGCTGGTGGGATCTGGTTCACGCAGGAAGGGATGACTCCAGCCAGGGTGCCGAGATTGCCGGAAGTTTCGGCCAGGCCGCCGGCGCCATATCCATAACCGAGACGTCCAAATCCACCGAGACCTCCAAATCCACCGATACCTCCAAATCCACCGAGACCACCATAGCCCCCTCCAAGACCTCCAAGACCTGCTGATCCAAAGCCAACAACGGGGCTGGAGGCACAGGATGGGACAGTGCAGGCTGGTCCACAAGATGCCATGGCGTGAGCGACGAGGATGTCTGCAAAGCAATGGAGA
Source organism: Plestiodon gilberti rubricaudatus (assembly GCA_026170595.1). Classification (NCBI taxonomy): domain Eukaryota; kingdom Metazoa; phylum Chordata; class Lepidosauria; order Squamata; family Scincidae; genus Plestiodon; species Plestiodon gilberti. The sequence goes on from JANXHW010000009.1 coordinate 27,185,498, forward strand.
AAGGGAAATGCATGAGAATCACCTCTGGGGTGACTTGTATTCTCCTCAATCTATCCTTGTGATAACATCAGCACTGTAGCAGGGAAGGAGATGTGGCAAGTGATAGAGGAGGCATAGCTTGTTGGGGAACCCCATACCTTGCCTGGAGAAGGTTCCAGGTTAAATCCTGGCATCTCCAATCAAAGAAACACATGCTAGGAAAGGCTCTCTCTCTCTCTCTCTCTCTCTCTCTCTCTCTCTCTCTCTCTCTCTCTATCTATCTATCTATCTATCTATCTGTCTGTCTGTCTGTCTGTCTGTCTGTCTGTCTGTCTCCCCCCCCCCCCCCGGAACCTTGGTAGTTCCTTCCAGTCAAGACCTGATGATATTGGACTGAAAAGAGCCAGAATGGTGTAGCGGTTTGGAAGTCGGACTTAGACCTGGAAGATCCAGGTTCAAATCCCCACTCAGCCACAAAGCTTCCTGGGTGACCTTGGGCCAGTCACTATCTCTCAGCCCACCTACCTCACAGGGTTGTTGTGAGGACAAAAGGAGGGGAGGAAATATATGTACACTACTCTGAGCTCCTTGGAGGAAGGGCGGTATAAAAATGTGAAAAATAAATAAATAAAGGACCAAGGGTCTTAGCCTGTCCACTTCATTTTGACAGAAGATGTGATTTACAAAAGATTCCAAGTGTCCGCATTAACGGTGCAATCTTATCCAAGTTACACCTCTAGTGTAACCAGCGATGTAGCAAGTGGGGCATTCAAATCCCCTTCAAAGGGGGATTCAAAAGGGATTTAAATCTTCCACCCCCTCCAAAGCCTCCCGTCCTGCCCTCCCCCACTGGTTACACCGGTGGAGTAAGTTGGATAGGATTGTGCTGTAGGTCTAATTGTTTTTCTAAGCTCATTCAGGATGAGCTTCAAATCTAATTTAGATTTGGTTTGGCTAAATTTAAGATGCCAGCGTAATCCTCTTGCAAAGATTGAGGGTCTCAGATACAAGGTTGGGCACACAGAACTTGAGACAGAATTCCAAAACCTCAGAACTGGATTAGTAAAAGAAATAACCATAAGCGAAAACACGTTGTGGAAATTTCAACAGCTGAAAAATCTCTCATCCTCTTTTATTTTTATCTTATTACATTTGCTAACATTAAAGGAAGTTTCCAAGTTTTGTACTATCCTCTATCCCCGTCCCTATCAAAGCAGCCTGATCTGCAGGCATTAGGATATGTTTCTGTGCCATTAATCATTTCCTCCACTAACTCTGCTGTTAGTGGCAGAGCAGCAGAGTAAGCTCCATTTTTCCAGGACAGTTGGCAACCCTCACCCCTGAAGAAGAGGATGCTGTAAAATTTTCACCGAATAGTAGATTAACTTAACATTGGCATTCCCAAGATATTGCCAAGCAAGGATTTGAACCCCGGTCTACACTACCCACCACTTCCATCTACACCCACGAAGAGAAGAGCTAGAAGAGAGATGTTTGAGAAGGAAAACAAAGACATGAGAATGTCCTTGCTTGGTCAGACCAAAGGTAATTCTGGTCTAGCATCTCTCTTCCAGTGTTGGCCAATCAGACGCCGTTCGGAAGTCCCTCCTGTTGTCACTCTCTAAGACGTCGCCATTCAATGGCACAAGACCCTCAACCTCTCAATGATCTAGGCAATAATAGATCCTAAGTGGGAGATCCATGCTGCCCCTGATGAACATGAACTTGCTCCAATTTTGGAGCATCCCCCAGAAAACAGACTTACCGGCTTCCCTGAGAAGATGTAGCGAAGACAGGAGAGTCAAGCGAAGATGGTGAAAGCGTTGAGAGAAGGTTGAGCTTTTATACAGTTCTGACAGCATCCCCAAAGTTTCCAAGAAAGTTAGGACACCACGCCTTTCAGGTATCACTTGACTTGGCTGTCAACAACATCCTTTTCATGTGCCAAAATCACATTACTAAGCTCAAAGAAGCAAAGAAGCTGTTGTCATCATGCAGCCTTAATAATCCAACACATATTTAATCGTTCTCTCTTCCTTTTGTTAATTTGCTGACTTTTGACTCGCTGGTGTTTGATGTTGGGGAAGAAAACCACCAGGAATCAAAAACGCCCAGAGGGAGGAAATGGGATCATCAAAGCTCTTGCATCATCACAGGGGACTTGAGGGCAGAAGGGGCCTCAAAACTGGAGCACGTGACTCCAATTTTGGGTGAACTGCCTTGGCTTCTCCTCTGATTCTGGGGCCAGTTCAAGGTGCGAATGGTTATCTGAATGCCCTATACAGCAAGCCCTTGCTAAAAGTTGTTGATAGGTTCTTCTTGGAAACTGCGACCTTAAGCGAAATGACTTATAATGAAACCAATTTTACCATCGGCTAATTGACAAATGTAAACAAATGCCTATGGCATTTTCCCATCAACTTTAAAATGAAACGACTTTAAATTAAACAACATGAAGTGAGGAATCACTGTACAGTTCGCACCATGTAAAGCACAGTAGAAGCCCCAGAAGACCCCTCCTTAGTTGGAATGATGTATGGAACGCTCAAAAGGTCACAAGAATTGTAGCAGAAAAGGGAGCTCCATGCAACAATCTAATTACAGTGAGGGTTGGATAGTCCCAATTCTGAGCATGTTGGATGCATCCCAAATTGGGGGCATTATGAGGCTTTTCATGATAGAAGTAAGGCCGGCCCATCCATGAGGTCAACTGAAGTAGTCGCCTCAGGCAGCAGATTGATGGGGGGGTGCTTTTCTCTGTCTACTTTCTTGCCCCCGTTTCTTTCTGCTCTCTGAATTGGAAATGGGGCGCAGAGAGGAAGAGGAATTATGGAAGGGAAGAGAGTGCTGAGCTAGGACATGGGATAGTGGAAGGGGAAGAGGTTGGGACATCGTATGGTAAGGGGGCAGCATTTGCTATGCATCCTCAGGCATCAGAAAGTCTTGGGGCAGCTCTTGAAGGGTGGCATATTGTGCATCCCTCTCTGGAAATCTTACAACACCTCTCTTCAAAAGTCATTGGTGTGGTTAGTGGAAATCATTGGGCAGTGGACGCCAGGGGAATGGAAGAGGGAAAAATGAGACCAACTTCCTGTGACATCAGAGCATCAAATTGTGGCTGTCACATGGAGGTGTCACCATCCACAGGTTGGTTCACGTGGTGGTCTAGTAGGCTGACACTCCAGCTAGGCGATGGCCTCTGCTGGTGGGATCTGGTTCCTGCAGAAAGGGATGACTCCAGCCAGGGTACCAAGATTGCCGGAAGTTTTCAGCTGCTGAAACTACAGCAAGTCCTCCCTTCCAGTTGGCGATAGCTTCCTAGAAACTGCAACTTGAAGTGAAATGACTTATAACGAAACCAATTTTATCATAGGCTGATATACATATTTATTCTATTACGGTGTATTTCTGGTCATAACAACATCACCAAACTTCTCAATAAAGGCTCAAAACAATTCTAATGTTAAACACTGAAATAAATTTGAGCTTTCTGGGCCAGAGAAAACCCACACAGACATGGGGAGAGAAAGTTAAAACTCCACTCAGACAGTGGCCCCAGCAAGGAATTGACGTTTTCCCCTCAACGTCTTTAAGCAAAACGACTTCTAACCAAACGACTTTAAGTGAGGACTTGCTGTACTCATCTATTTCCATGGGTGGTTGTCACAGGAAACTAGTACTTATCCCCTACAGAAAGAATACATAAAAAACCCAAAAGATCTGTGTAGAATATACCCATATTGGGTAACACATCTGTCATGAACTGTTGGTTCATGTAGGCTTGGTTTTTTTTAACTGTTGTAATAGAATATTAGTAGATTTTTGCAGGACCAACCTTACAGCATTTCGTGCCTGGGTTATTTATGAGGTGATAGGAAGACTACCTGCATACCTGGACTTTCATTGTAATAGGAGGAGGTTTAGCTCAGGGAACCCCTCCAATTATTTTAATTCCTGGGCTGGTGGCAGCAGAGTTACCAACAAGTCTTTTTTCCCCTTGCTTGGCCATTGCAAAATCTATGTTAATCTGAGGAACTCCTTGCAACAGGCTCTGGTGAAGGCACCTGGCCTATATGTCTTGAAAAGGGGAATGGGCAGTTTTATGAAGGAAAGGACCATCGCAAATTACAAGTCGTGATGACTGTATGCAACCTCCAGGGTTTAGAGGTAGCCCATCTCTAAATGTCAGGTGCAAGGGTGTGGCAACAGGATGCAGGTATCTTGTTGTCATGAGTGCTCCCAAAGGCATATGGTGGGCCACTGTGAGATAAAGGAAGCTGGACTAGATGGGCCCTTGGCCTGATTCAGCAGGACTATTCAGTTTTCTGTCTACATTCTACAATATATGCTGTTCCCATAGGGGAAATGTCAATATCTTATCATTGTTTTGTCATGAGCTAAGGAGAGAAGATCTGTGCTCGACATCTGAAGCCTTTTGTACAAGTGGAAGCGGTAGCAATGTGAGCTTAATTCTGCCATTGGCACTCTGGGAAGGACTGGGGTAGGGGCAAGGAGGCCTTGGGCATAGACCCACAACCGGTGCCCCACCACCTGTGGATCTATGGAATCCTGAATGTGAAAACAAAAGGAGAGATTCCCCATGTTAAGCAGCTATATGTTGTGAGTTGTGAGTTAATGAGCTTCTTCTCCCACACATTCTGGGGGTGCTTCCATAGGTAGATGGGAGCCACAATGGTAGTGCGGGTCTCTCAGTATTGGGGGGTGGGTGTTCAGGGCTCCAGTCATCCAGGTGGAAGCTCTGATGAACCTAGATCTTGGGTCAGCACTTGACTTGGCCAAGCCTTGATGTCACTCTGGGACCCACAGAATCCTGGGCATGAAAAGACAGGAGTTGACCAAGAGTCTCCCCGAGTTTGAAGCTGCTTGGGAGAGAAGGCATGGGACTCTAATGAATGCGGCTGTTGCAAACAAGCAAATAAGCAAAACCATTTCTGCAGAAGAATGAAAACGAGAAGATCAAAGTGTCACAGTAAGCAAGTCTCTTTATATGGCGCTGACAAAAACATTCACACTTCTCCCCATCGTTGGCACTCATTAAAGTAATCCAGGGGCAGGATGCATTTTGAAAATTGGTTGACATTGCTTGTTAAATCAAAGCCTTGGGCAGAAAGCAGCGTCTTCAAGACCGTGGTGGGGCCACCAGGGGACGTGGACAAAAGAGTATAAAAGGCTCCTCCAGCCTGAGATCCTCCAACAGCTTCACCTGACGAGCTCTCCTTCTCTCGCTTCCTACTCCTTGAAGTTCTTGGTAAGTCGAGGGATGTTTTGAGAATATGGGTTGCAAATATTCCAATGGCTGAAGACTTCATTTTGGGGTGGCTAGACTGTATGCCAGGTCTCCAGAACCTTCCAGATTGTTGCCAGATGTCCTTGTTTCTGTGCAGCATCTTTTGAAATGCAGGTGTCTTTGCTGTCTCTGGGGGAAGAGTCCAGGTATGCAGGTAGTAGAATCACAGAACATTGGAAGGGATCTTGGAGGCCATCTAGTCCCAACCTCCTACTTGTGCAGGCCACTGATACAGAATCCTTCCAGCCTCTGCTTGAGAGTCACACAGATGGTCAACCCTGCTTTGTAGAGTGGGAACCTTGCCTTGCACTCCTCGCTCTCATGCGTGGGGCTCGATTTATATAAAATGTTCACTGGATTGGAAACATCCCATATCCTTGGATTCAGACCATCAGCATGACATGAGGATGAATTCCAGAAGATGGCAGAAGGACAAAGATGTCAATCGTTTAGACTTAAATAAGGATTTTCTTCAAGGAGGTTTAGAAATGAGGGAGACGACGATAAAGAATTAAGGAAGTGAAGTTTAATATCTCTAGAAGTAAGACATAAACTAGTGGACGGATTGAAGGATGGAGAACAGCAGAAGGAGGTTGAGTAAGGAATAGGGCAACAGCTGGAATAGCTCAGCTAAAACATCTCCTGCACTTCCCTTTGATTGTCGTACAGTGAATCACTCTGTCCCTTGACGCTTTGTTTCAGATTCAACTCCATCCAGCCATGGCTGCTTGTGGTCAATCTTGCACCGTCCCATCCTGCGCTTCCAGCCCCGTTGTTGGCTTTGGATCAGCAGGTCTTGGCGGTCTTGGAGGGGGCTATGGTGGTCTCGGTGGATTTGGAGGTTTCGGTGGATTTGGAGGTCTCGGTGGATTTGGAGGTCTCGGTTATGGATACGGCGCCAGCGGCCTGGCCGAAACTTCCGGCAATCTCGGCACCCTGGCTGGAGTCATCCCTTCCTGCGTGAACCAGATTCCACCAGCAGAGGTCGTCATCCAGCCACCCGCCTCCGTTGTGACCATCCCAGGGCCCATCCTCTCCGCTAGCTGCGAGCCCGTCTCCGTCGGAGGCAACACTCCCTGCGCCGTGGGTGGTTCTGGGATCGCAGGATCATCAGGTCTCTTGGGAGCAGGCTATGGAGGATTCGGCTATGGGGGCTTGGGTTATGGGTCTTTGGGCTATGGAGGCTGGGGCTATGGAGGCCTGAAGAGGGGTGGATTGTTTGGAAGAAGGTCTCTCCTGGGTCGTCGTGGTAGCGTGTGCTTCTAAACCTGTACACCTTAGAAGAATGTGCATTATAGGAATGATCAGAAATGTACAAGCATGATATACAGTAGATCTACCACTGAGTATCTAGGGCTAGAGCATCTTGAACCATCAGTCAGCAGCCCTTGAATGAGCCTTGGCCATTTCACCATCATTTTCTGAGAATCCCCAGACCAAGAATCAGCTCAATTCTATTTGTTTCATTTGGTTTGCTTTTTTCCTTGTTCTTCAGCTCCTTCATGTACAATTGTTCACTTGACTCCTTTCCCCATTTCAATAAAATTTATGCTGCAATCTATCACAAGTTTCTTGGGTAATGTTGTATCATATGGTGCTAATTCCTTACCAGGACTGTCTTTAGCTTCAAGGGAAGATTTGGGGTACATTGGCCCAAGGGAGAACCTTAAGTATCCCATAGTGGAAAGATGTAGAGGAACAGTCAATGGGGAGGGTAGGAAGTAATGAGGCACAGGAGTCCTCCCAGAATCCCATGCTCCAGCACAGGAGAATCAACGACTTCCTCTTGGTAGGGACAGAGTCTGGATGGATCATAGATAACACATGCTAGAGAGACCCAACATTTGATTGGTTTGCTTGTGAGGATGCAGGACACTGATGGAAACCTTTGCATAAACAGACCTCCAAACAGTTATGGGCTAGAGTGGGGCGGGTCCAGCTTGCTTGGAAGGATGGTTGCTTCAGTCGACCTAGAAGAGTACAATGCTTGTGTCATACTGGGCACATGTGTTTACAAGGGGCTCTGGCTGAAGAGCTGATGCAGTCCCCGTTGATGTGAATTCATCCAGGCATGTGTCCTAAGTGCCCAGAATGCCTCCCACCCAGATGTGACAAGCCAAGGGAGGCATCCTTACTAACAGGTACAAACTAATAACATGTGACCCAGCACTTTTACCCAAAGATTAATCTAATCATGGAGTAACAGACTGACCATCGGGAAGAACCTGTTCAGACCACTAACTCCTTGGCATACACAGGTATTCCGCAATCTGCCAATACGTAATGGAAGCATGCGGACATTCAGAAAGAAGAAAATGTGATCTTCTTCCTTCTGACTGAAGTGATACAAGCTGACCTTCTCAGGGCTATACCACATCTTTCTTCTGCAGTTGTAAGTCTTGGGTCTACAACTAATAGACACTGTTTTTGTGCAGGTGGGGAAAGAAGGACTCCTTTCACAAAGAAAAAAAATTATGTGCTTGCTTAGAGCCACTTTACCATTAGGTGTGTTTTAAAAGGCTTATTTCTCTTTGCTGGAGAAGGAACTCTGCACGTGCTCAGTGGCACTCAGGCCTCAGTGTGGATTTTTTGGAAGCAAAAAGAAACATATCTAAGCTCTGGTGAGAAGAGCAGCGAAGTTCTTTTGAAATGCACCACTCCAAACGTGAGGCTGAGGTGAGAGATGAATGTTCCTTTGCTGTGGTTCACTTTATAGTAGTAAACCCCCTGGAGTCATAATTTCTAATTAAGCATCTGCACAATCTTGTTCATTATCCCACCTCCAAGTGGACTTATTGAGCTCATGCTGATCTTCATACCAAGCTCAACATTCCTCATAAACGGGCTTTCCAGAATTTGAATTCTCTGATTTGAGATAATTCCTAAATCTGCACTTGCAAACTCAGTTTACAGAGTCCCACAGCATAGTCGGCCAAAGAGGCTGCAGTTCGACAGGTATTGCTTTGTCCAGCTTAGAGCTGCAGCCAATGGGAATGCTTATACATTCAGATGATTCACATTTAACAGGGGCAGTCCCCGTTTCCCCGCTCTCTAACGGCCCAATGCTAACTCCCCATGCGGCGATGCCGCGGCGGCAACAACGGAGCCTCTGCTGTATCCAGTGGGGGAGTTTGAGTTGCTGGAGGACTCCTAGGGATAAAGGGACATTTGTCCCCTTGCCCAGGGTTATGCTCCGGAAGCGGCTACGGGTCAACTCAAACCTGTGACAGCTCAATTGCTGGTGCAAGTATACGTTGATTTGGGGAAGGCAGATCAGGACTGGGAAGGAGGTCAGGAATAAGTGTGCGCTGCCATTGCTGAACCTGCCACCCTCCTTGGCATGATCCGCCCCTGTCACTGCGCCTTTCCACATCCCCTCCCCATTCCACCCTCCCCTTGCTCCATTCCACCCCCTGCGTGGGCTTACCTGTGGGTCTTTGCAGGTCTGCAGGCACAAGCGGGAAGCACACTGCACAGCTGCTTTGCAGCAGCCAGCACCAATCAAACATGTATTCTGCTGGCAGGGCAGCCCAACAGGATTGGGCTGCCTGAGTCATCTCAGACCTCAGTGACGATCCCACACTACACTGTAGAACTATTAACCATCTTCAAACAATGCTGAATCTGCTCCTGAAAAAAATGTTCAGATCAGGCAGTATCTAAACCAGGGGTCCCCAGTACTGGTCCGTGTCCTGTTACGAACTGGGCTGCAAGAACCTGTCCCCCCAGGCCCAGCTGCTGCGCTTCTGGCCGGCGGCCTGGGTTGCATTGGCGCCTTGGCGGGCGTATTGCTTTTGCATTGGGCTGCCGCCGCTCGGTCCCAGCTGACAAGGCCCCCCCCCCGGGGAGCTCGCCGCTCCATCCCAGCCCTGGGGAGCTTGCCGATCTCTGTCACCTTGTGGGGAGGTGTGGAGAGCTCCCTGCCATTCCCGTCGGGCTGCCGCGACTCCTGCCTGCTTGGCTGGCTGGTGCTGGGAGGCTCATCTGGGTGGACACGAATGGCAACGTGCTTGTCGAGGCGCGAACATGACCCAGGCCACCTGTCAGAAGCGCGGATTGTGGATTGTGGGGAGGGGCAGAGGACGCTCCGCCGTCTCCGTCGGGCTGTTGCGACTCCTGCCTGCTCATCTGGCCGGTGCTGGGAGGCTTGTCCGCCCCCCAGGCCCAGCTGCCACACTTCCGACCAGCGAACTGGATCATGTTTGCGCCTCAGCAAGCACGTTGCCATTCGTATCTACCCGGACCAGCCTCCCAGCACCAGCCAGCCAAGCAGGCAGGAGTGGCGGCAGCCCGCTGGAGACGGCGGGACGTGTCTCGCGCCTCCCCACAAGGTAACAGAGATCGGCAAGCTCCCCAGGGATGGGATGGAGTGGCGAGCTCCCCAGGGCCCCCTTGCCAGCTGGGATGGAAAGGGGGCAGCCCAATGCAAACGGCAATGCGCCAGGGTGCCAACGCGACCCAGGCCACTGGCCAGAAGCACGGCAGCTGGGCCTCAAGCACGCCAGACAACAGCCCAGGCACAAGGCCAGTGGGGGCAGAGGGAACGGAGAAAGAGGAGACCAGTGGCATCGCTTCGGTAGGGACGGGGCTGTAAGTAACGCTCCGTCGTAGTCTCTTTACCGAGCGAGCAGGAGGCAGCCCCGCCCCCTCATTGTCGGAGCCAGTCCCCTGCGGAGAAAGCAGCAGGCAGGGTCTCTTGCCTGCTGCTTTCTCTGCACGGGAAAGGCTCCGACAGTGAGGGGGCGGGGCTGCCTCCTGCTCGCCCTGTAAAGAGACTACGACGGAGCGTTACTTACAGCCCCGCCCCTACCGAAGCGACGCCAGTGGAGGAGACAACCTCTTGAATGGTGGATGGTGAGTTGTATAATTATTTTTTAAAATTTTATTCCAAAACATATACACCCCGGACCGTGGAATTTTTTTTCCCAGGAAACCAGGCCCTGGTGCCCAAAAGGTTGGAGACCGCTAAACAACCTCCTTCTCCTTTATATTCCTGCTCATTCCCTAAGATCAATGGATAGGGCCCTGCTTAGGGTACCGCCGCCATCTGAAGCCAAGGGGATGACAACAAGGTGCAGGGCCTTTTCTGCAGTGGCACCACATCTGTAGAATAAACTTCCAAAAGTTCTGAGGACAGCCCCCTCTCTACATATAGTTTCTGGTTGGGTTTAACAACGCACTCAAAAACCAAACCAAACCAGAAAACCCCTCTGTATTTATTTGTATATGTTGTTTTTAAAATATTTTATTGGTTTAGCCGCCTGTTTCCAAAAACGGCTAATCCTGGAAACCTTCTGCAGGTCCCTGAGCACGCCCTGAGCTACCTCCCTGCTCCCCTGCTCTCTCCTCCCAGCAACGTGTATTCCACAGTATACAGGCTGCCTGAGTGTGTGCATAGGAATGGAGGCGAGGCTGCTCCCTGGGTCATTTCTGCATTTTTGAAATGTCAATGCCAACACTTTAATCACCCTGGAATTTACTGCTCATCCCGAAGGGTCCAGACTAGAATACAAAGACAGAACAAAAGTCTGTCTTGGATGTGTGCATTGTTGGAGGCTATTCTTGGGGAGTGGCACCAGACAGGCTTCCTTCCTCTTCTAATTCATAAGAATACAATAAGTCCTCACTTCAACTCCAGCAACCTGGGGCCAGCACTGGTTATCGGGGTGTTCTTGGGCCATTTTGTCCGAGTACCATCACATCGCAATGAAGAAGCCTAAAATAAGAACCAGAAGTCAATGTTTGGAATGCAGAGTTGGCTTTTATTTCAAGAGATGGGGAGTGAAACGTGACAACGAGCAGACAGGTATCCAACAGGGACAAGCAGTCAGTTCTGGACAGAACTCAAGAAGCGTCTCCAGCTGGGAGGTTGAGCAGGATAAGAATATGGAAAGAAACGTTGCAGCTTTGGTTGAGGGAACATGTATCAAACATATTCGTTCAGAAGAGTCTCTCCTGTTTCACGCATTGAAAGCTGCTGTATTGGAGCGACCAGAGGATTGAGCCCAAAATGTGCAAACAAATGTGGTGAAATATGTGATCAGCCAAATGGACTTTTCCAGTCCATGGGATCCTAGCAGGGTGGTAAACACACGTTGCTTCTGCCTCCCAGGTATCCCCCAGAACGGCTCCCCAGAAGACCGGACCAGAGCCCTCGGTTAGCTACGACTCCAGCACCGCCAACGGCACATGGAGTGTTGCCTCCCACAGAGACGGGCTCACAGCTAGCAGAGAGGATGGGTCCTGGGATGGTCACGATGGAGGCTGGTGGCTGGATCACCACCTCTGCAGCTGGGATCTGGTTGATGGGTTGAGGGATGATCCCAGCCAGAGTGCCAAGCTGTGCTGAGCTTGTGCTTCCAACAGCCAACGCGCCGGAACCGTAGCCGGAACTAAACCCTGCTCCGGAGCCGAGACCTCCATAACTGAGACCGCCATACCCGAGACTTCCGTAGCCGAGACCTCCGGAGCCGAGACCTCCGTAGGTGAGACCCCCATAGCCAAGACCTCTGGAGCCGAATCCAAGCCCTGCAGAGCCAAATCCCACCACTGGGCTGGATGCGCAAGATGGGACAGTGCAGGCTGGACCACAAGAAGTCATTGTGTGAGAGATGAGTCTGAAACAAAATATGAGGGAATTGAGCATTGTAGACATTGGAAAATAGAAGGTGATTGTCTCTGTGGATATTCTCATTGGAACAAGTAGGAGCAAACTCACAATTAGGAGCAAACCCAGTTTTCAAACTGGCATTTGTAGGCCAGGAGAACCAATCTCTTTTTCTCCCCCCCCCCCCAATAAAAAATGTATCAATGAGATGTCAGTCTTCAACTGTCTTGCTTTCCTCTCCTAAGCTGATAAAGACCACAGCATATACAATATGAAAGTTTTCCTTACCGCATTCACTTTCTTTGTGACTTTTTGAATCTTAACTCTTACCAAACTTGCTTATCATTACCCCCAAACCCTGTTTTGATATAACCACGCAGATTATAGGATAGAGATTCTTCCAGTCCATTGCTTCAAGAAGTCCTTGGGTGAGGTCAGCTATTCAGCATGTTTTACATAGGAATTGATACTCAGCACCCCGGACATCGCCTGGCTCCCTTTCCTACCACAGATGCGCATATGCATCAATTTCATTTCAGGTATGTGGAAATACTTTAATTTTTCCAAAGACTTTTTTCCTGTTTAGAAGTCCCCTGATAATTATGCACTAATGCAACATTTTCAAACTAGCATGTATGCACATTTGGCTGCCAATGGATCTAAGGAAGTTTCTGGTAAAAAAACACATACTCACTACTCTGAGGTGCAGAAGTCAGAAGACGGCAAGAGTCGAGTGAAGCTGGTGGAAGAGTATAGAAGTGCGAGCCCTTTTATACCATTTTTGGACAGCCTATTTGTAGTTAGCGGTCAACATTTTAATTAGCTACCAATTGTTTTTTACAAGCATCAGTTTCGCTTACTCACACAGGGAGAGATAAGCCGTGAAATGTTCAGCTTCAATCAAAATGGCATTCCTCTTCATTAATCAAGATGTTTTTATTGAAAAAAATGTTTATATTCTGCCTTTCCTAACCCATCCCACCTAATCCTACCCCTGGAGGTGTCCCATATTGTTGTGACTGGGACATTAAAGCAGGGGATGTGTTAGGAGTCAATTTGTAGAGATGTAATCTTTAAAACTATGTTGCAGCTTAGAGGAACTGAGTCAGAAGCGCATCCTGATGACTAGCCAAAAAAGATCAACGGCATCCGAGCTTTCTTCCAATAAACCTTGCCCAAAAATTCTGTGTCATGTTTGTTGAACCAGAGACAATGCCTGAAATAGAAAATGTACACACATGTCAAGGTGTCAAATTTATTACACTGGTCAACACACGTTTTCTGGCATAAGGTATTCCAATGGTTTTAAGGTAATTTTGGAGCGCTAATTCCAAATCTGGCAACAGTTTTTGTCTATCACATCAGGTTTTTGAGATATCAAATATTGCATTAGATAAAATCAATGAAAAACAGCAAATTTACACTGGTCTACAAAATAAAAATAATTAAAAAAATCTGGCCTGGACGTTTGCAGCTGTTTTAGACTAATTTCAGGGTGCTGATTCCAAATCTGATCTCAGATTTACTCTATCATGTCGTTTTTATGCTATCGGCATACCCCATTTTCCAAAGTACAAAAATAAGCCCAAAACCAAAATCAGGGACAGAAGGGCTTCGGAAATAATTACAATTTAAAATCCATGTTAATTAACACTTAATTAGCTGCTGATGGGGCAGATAAGGGGCAGGGCTTGGTGTACCCCCAGGAAGAGGTCCGCATACCCCTAAGGGTACCCGTACCACAGGTTGAGAACCCCTGTTGTAGCCATTGTTAGATCACGCCCTGCAGAAGGAAAATATTAAATAAATGTGGATACCTACGTTAAATGATATTATAAACACACTATCCTAAAAATACAGCACCATATTTTAACACTAAAGCAGTCACTGACTCACAACAACTTGCAATCATAAGTGACAAAGAGTTAATTTTGGATAAAATCAATGAAAATGGGGTATGCCGGTAGCATAAAAACGAGATGTGATAGAGCAAATATGATAGGAATCAGCAACCTGAACGTAGTCTAAAACAGCTGCAAAAGTTCAGGCCAGAAAAAAAAAATGTAGACCAGTGTAAATTTGCTGTTTTTCATTGATTTTATCAAATGCAATATTTGATATCTCAAAAACCTGATTTGATAGACAAAAACGGATGCCAGATTTGGAATCAGCGCCCCAAATTAGTCTAAAACAGCTACAAAAGTCCAGCCCAGAAAAAAAAAAATTGTAGACCAGTGTTATGCTATAGTTCACACATATATACTAGGATACTAGCGTTCACACATATGCTGCACTTGGTGTACACAGAAGATGGTGTTTGACTCCGTTAATTAATTAGCGAATAAGTTGTTGTTGTTGTTGTTGTTGTTGTTGTTGTTGTTGTTGTTGTTATTATTATTATTATTAATAATAATAATAATAATAATAATAACAACAACAACAACAACAGTATTTATATACCGCTTTTCAACCAAAAGTTCACAAAGCGGTTTACAGACAAAATCAAATGATTAAATGGCTCCCTGTCCCCAAAGGGCTCACAATCTAAAAAAGATGCAGAAGATCACCAGCAAACAGCCACCAGAAAAGACACTGTGCTGGGGTGAAAGGGGAGCAGTTACTCTCCTCAGTTAGCAGGGGATAGTTAGTTAGTTACTGAATAAATTTTAACCCAGTTCTTGAAATGCTCCCAATTGGGTGTCTATGCATCACTGACATTGTTGACCAATGGATCTTCAGACATCCATCACTGTTTTTTTACAGGGATGTTTCTACACATTGCTTCAACGGCATCCCTTAGGTCAGTGTTTCCCAAACTCTTTTGAGCAGCAGCACCCAACCCAACCATCAGGGACAAATGGGGGTCACCATGAGGAGGGGCTTTGCTGTGCTCCAGTCCATCCGTCCCCAGCAAACATGGGCTAGCAGTCACTGATCTGAGGAAACCTCGACAGAAAGACTCAGCTGCCTTCACAGCTCCTTCCGCTCTGTCGTTTGGGAAAGGAAGAAGAGGACAGAGAAGCCGAGGAAATGTGGAGGGGATGAGAGTGCTGAGATAGAGCATTGGAGAGTGGGAGGAGCTGGGGCTGGCACATCATTGAGTAAGCGGGGGTAGCATTTGACATGTTGCCTCAGGCGTCAGGAGGTCTTGGGCTGGTCCAGCCCTGCGGTGCTCCTCAGTGATGGGAGCAGGTTGCTAGGATCTCTGCTTTGGGACACTCGTGGCACCTCACCTGTACCTTCCAGTGGCCCCTTGGACACCACCTCTTCCACCTGTACTGAGGTTCAGGCATACTGAGCAGGACAACTTTTCCGACCCATGGCTCCCTTGACCCTTGGCAACCCTTGGCCATGGCTCCCCATGACATGATGATGCCTGCCAATTGGCATTGCACTGTTTTCCATGAGGATTCTACTCCGC
Source organism: Plestiodon gilberti rubricaudatus (assembly GCA_026170595.1). Taxonomy (NCBI): domain Eukaryota; kingdom Metazoa; phylum Chordata; class Lepidosauria; order Squamata; family Scincidae; genus Plestiodon; species Plestiodon gilberti. The sequence goes on from JANXHW010000009.1 coordinate 27,200,813, forward strand.
GGCTCCCCTGGCTGATTTCCGTGGCTCCCCTGGAGCCACGCCTCCTAGTTTGGGAATCGCTGGCTTAGGTGTATGAGGATTGCAGTTTGTCTACAACGTAGTAGGTATGAATTACAGCTCATTAAAATGAGTGTTTTAATAAAGCAACTGATGACCACAAGGCACGTCTCTGGCATTGTCTCTGATTCAACAAGCTACAGATTTTGGGGCAAAGTCTATTAGAAGAAAGCTTAGATGCCATTGATCTTTTCTGGCCAGTCAACAGAATGCACTTCTGACTCAGTTCCTCTAAGCTGCATCATAGTTTTAAAGATTACATCTCTTTTACAAATCAGTTCGTATTGCATTCCCTGCTTTAATGTCTCAGTCACAACAATATAGGACACCTCTAGGGGGTAGGATTAGGTAGATGGGTTAGGAAAGGCAGAATATAAACATTTTTTTCAATAAAAAAATCTTGATTAATGAAGAGGAATGCCATTTCACGGCTTATCTTGCCCTGTGTGAGTAAGCAAAACTGATGCTTTTTCGATTGGTAACTAATTAATAAAACTTTGACCGCTAACTACAAATAGGCTGTCCAAAAAATGGCATAAAAGGGCTCGCACTTCCATACTCTTCCATCAGCTTCACTCGACTCTCGCCGTCTTCTGACTTCTGCTCCTCAGAGAAGTGAGTATGTGCTTTTTTAACCGGAAACCTCCTTAGACCAGTTGATGTTTTCTTTGAGACTTTGGACTGGATTCAAAGATGTGTTTGCATTTATAGAAATGTTCACCTTGCAGAATGAGTTCACGCCTTCCTTCATAGAAGATTCTTTCCAGTCGAAGAAGGATACCTTCCACGAACAGAAGGGTACCTTAGGACAGCTGTGTTGCTAGCTGGTTCATGGGGTGTGTGTGTTGATGACATGTTTTGAATAATCGCCCCACTCCCTGAAGGCTTAAATTGAAGCCTTCCAGCACTCAGGGAGGGTCCCACAATCACACCGATTTCGACACGTTTATGCTGCACAGCTGATCATGCAGCCCTCTGGCTGCAAAAAAGCAGCCGCAGAGCTCCAAAAGTCCACCACGGCTCCTCCTTGCGAGTATACTGTAGTTGTCACCTGGGGTCATTTCCCCCCCACCCCATTATAGCAATGCCACTGCTTTAGATTGAGGCCTTATGCTTGAGATCACAGAAGTTGCCTTTGGATCTTCTTCTCAGTAAATGAGTCCTTCCATTCGGGGAAGACTCTTCCGACACACAAAAGCATTCCATAAAAGGAAGAAGCATTCCATAAAAGGAAGAAGCATTCCATAAAAGGAAGGATACACATCTTGATTCCTTGCTTAGGTTCTCTCATTGGAGCATCCTGTATACAGGGCCACTCAGAGGAATTTTATCAGGGGATACAAAGTTTCTTTTGGGCCCCTTCCCTTTGTGTAAATTTGGCTCCTGGGCCCCTTTTTGCTCCGGGGCCCCCTTTTGATCCTATTTTGGCCCTGGGCCCAGGTATGATCGTACCTCCTTAACCCCCCCCCCCCTCAGAGGCCCTGCCTATACAGGGGTAAACACCAAACAAAAAGAACCTTGACACAACTATTCATGCAGCCAGTTTGCTTGTAGTTGTGGTTTATTATCAAGGTGTATCATTCAGCAATGGACTGAAAGAAACTCATTGCCATGATTTATGTGATTCTAAGAAAACTGTGTTCAGGGGTAATATTGAACAAGTGTAGTAAGAGCGAAGACTCGAAAAGTCACAAAGGTACTGAACGCTGTCAGGAAAAGCTGCGTATATGCAGAGGTATGTATAATAGTTGGAAAGAGAAAGAAAACAAGTAAAAAATTCCATCACAATGGTTCCATTTCCAGAAACAAAAACAAAAGAAAGAAAGAAAGAAAGAAAGAAAGAAAGAAAGAAAGAAAGAAAGAAAGAAAGAAAGAAAGAAAGAAAGAAAAAGAGACAGGTCATCCCGTCCTACAAAATTGGATTTGCTCCTACGTGTTCCAATGAGAATATCCACAGAGACAACAACCTTCTATTTTTCAATGTCTACAATGCTCAATTCCCTCATATTTTGTTTCAGACTCATCTCTCACACAATGACTTCTTGTGGTCCAGCCTGCACTGTCCCATCTTGCGCATCCAGCCCAGTGGTGGGATTTGGCTCTGCAGGGCTTGGATTCGGCTCCAGAGGTCTTGGCTATGGGGGTCTCACCTACGGAGGTCTCGGCTCCGGAAGTCTCGGGTATGGCGGTCTCAGTTATGGAGGTCTCAGCTCCGGAGCAGGGTTTGGTTCCGGCTATGGTTCCGGCGCATTGGCTTTTGGAAGCACAAGCTCAGCACAGCTCGGCACTCTGGCCGGGATCATTCCTCAACCCATCAACCAGATCCCAGCAGCAGAGGTGGTGATCCAGCCACCCGCCTCCATCGTGACCATCCCAGGACCCATCCTCTCCGCTAGCTGTGAGCCCGTCTCTGTGGGAGGCAACACTCCATGTGCCGTTGGCGGTGCTGGAGTCGTAGCTAACCGAGGGCTCTGGTCCGGTCTTCTGGGGAGCCGTTCTGGGGGATACCTGGGAGGCAGAAGCAACGTGTGTTTACCCCCCTGCTAGGATCCCATGGACTGGAAAAGTCCATTTGGCTGATCACATATTTCACCACATTTCTTTGCACATTTTGGGCTCAATCCTCTGGTCGCTCCAATATAGCAGCTTTCAATGCGTGAAACAGGAGAGACTCTTCTGAACGAATATGTTTGATACATGTTCCCTCAACCAAAGCTGCAACGTTTCTTTCCATATTCTTATCCTGCTCAACCTCCCAGCTGGAGACGCTTCTTGAGTTCTGTCCAGAACTGACTGCTTGTCCCTGTTGGATACCTGTCTGCTCGTTGTCACGTTTCACTCCTCATCTCTTGAAATAAAAGCCAACTCTGCATTCCAAACGTTGACTTCTGGTTCTTATTTTAAGCTTCTTCATTGCAATGTGGCGGTATTCGGACAAAATGGCCCAAGAACACCCCGATAACCAGTGCTGGCCCCAGGTTGCTGGAGTTGAAGTGAGGACTTATTGTATAGAAGAGGAAGGAAGCCCTGTCTGGGAGTGGGCCCATGGCCAGTAGGAGGCGCCACTCCCCAAGAATAGCCTCCAACAATGCACACATCCAAGACAGACTTTTGTTCTGTCTTTGTTTTCTAGTCTGGACCTTTGGGGATGAGCAGTAAATTCCAGGGTGATTAAAGTGTTGGCATTGACATTTCAAAAATGCAGAAATGACCCAGGGAGCAGCCTCGCCTCCATTCCCATGCACACACTCAGGCAGTCTGTATACTGTGGAATACAAGTTGCTGGGAGCACAGAGCAGGGGAACAGCGAGGTAGCTCAGGGCGTGCTCAGGGACCTGCAGAAGACTTCTGTGTTTGGCCGTTTTTGGAAACAGGTGGCTGGGAGAGATGAATCTTTGACCTGATCCAACAGGGCCCTCCTCCCCTTCTTCTTCGAGATGATTTCTTTATGAAAAGATTGCTAATTATCCACTTTTCCAAAGCTCAACGTGGTGTACAATGAAACAGAGTAAACCAATATTTGTTTTTAAAAAACAACATATAAAAATAAATAGAAATAGATAAAAGCAATTAACAATGATACAAGAGGATAACATCTACTTACTGCAATAATGAAACCATAGAAACAGCACAGAGTAACACTAATTAAAAGAAGTCTCTCTGACAGCATGATCCCGCCTCAATAGCCAAGCAAAACCAGTGTGTTTTAAAGATACTGTATAGAGAGAGCGGGCTGTCCTCAGATCTTCGGGGAGTTAATTCCACAGATGCGGTGCCACAGCAGAAAAGGCCCTGCACCTTATTACAATCCCCTTGGCTTCAGATGGCTTGGCAGCAAAATTCGAAGCAAGGCCCTGTTTGATAATCGTAGGGGATGAGCAGGATTATATGGGAGAAGGAGGTTCTTAAGGTACCGCCTGATCTGAACATTGTTTCAGGAGCAGGTTCAGCATTGTTTGAAGATGCTTAAAGGTTCTGCAGTAGTGTAGTGTGGGACCATCAATGAGGACTAAGGTGACTGTCGGTACAATACATGTTTGATTGGTTCTGTCTGACATGTTTGATTGGTTCTGTCTGCTGCACAGTAGCTGTAAAGCGTGCTCCGGCAGGTTAGCTGCCAGAGCACCGGCACAAGGGCAGGCATGCAAAGATCTGCAGGTAAGCCCACACAGGGTGTAGAACAGGGCAGAGGGAGGGCGGAATGGGGCGATGGTGGGAAAGCCGGGGCAGTGAGGATCAAGCCTGGGAGTGGGCGGGTTTGGCGACGGCAACTGATTCCTGACCACCTTTCCTGGCCTGATACACCATCCAGGGTCAACGTGGACTTGTTGAGCTGGCAGCAGGTCTGAGTTGACCCATAGTGGCTGCTGGGGCTTCTGTTAAGGAGACCTCCAGCAGCCAAAGCGCTCTTGTGGGTTACATCGGAGGCCGCACTGCTACATCACTGCCTGGGGAGTTCGGATTGGGCAATTAGGGAGGGGCCAAAACGGGGACGGCCCCTGTTAAATGGGAACTATCTGACTGTATAAGCATTCCCATTGACTGTACTGCAGCTCTAAGTTGGACAAAGCAACACCTGTTGAACTGCAGCCTCTTTTTTGCAGACTATGCTGTGAGACTCTCTAAGTTCAGTTTGTAACTGAGGGAGTGATCTCAAATCAGAGAATTCAAATTCTGGGAAGCTCGTTCATGAGGCATGTGGTGTTTGGCATGCAAATCAGTATGAGCTCAATAAATCCACTCAGAGGAGCGATAATAAACAAGACTGTGCAGATGCTTAATTAGAGATTATGCCTCCAGGGGGGTTGCTATGATAAAATGAACATTCATTCCCCAGCTCAGCATCATGTTTGGAGCGGCACATTTCAAAAGAACTTTGCTGCTCTTCTCACCAGAGCTTAGATGTGTTTCTTTTTGCTTCCAAAAATTCCGCACTGAGGCCCGAGTGCCACTGAGCATGTGCAGAGTTCCTTCTCCAGAAAAGAAAAAGAAGTCTTTAAAAAAAAAACACCTAATGGCAATGTGACTCTAAGCAAGTACCGAATTGTTTTGGAATTCACCTGGGGTATTGTGTTCAGTTTGGGTCACCACAGCATTTGGGGCTCTTCAGTCAACTGAGGGGAACATAACTGACGGTCAAATCCTAGCTAACTGTTACACCATCGGGACATGCATTCTGGAGGCATAGTGCACTTTCTAGCTGTTGCAAATGTGACATTCAAGATACATTCTACTCGTAGAGACCTTTTAATGCAGGAAGAATGAAAAACGAGCAGCTCAATCACCGAAAGCTTCACGTGGTATAGCCCACCTCATTCTTTAATATGTGGTACAAGTTACTCAGAATGAGGGGGAGGGGGATAATAAGTCAGCAGAGTTCTTGGGCTGTACCACTTCAGACTGCGGCAGTGCTGAGGGAAGTTGCAGTTTCGAATGCTTTTCCCTATTAGAAATCTCACTAAACATTGGCTAAATCACACGTACACACACAACACCCCTACCTGAAATGGTTGGTACAGTCCAGAATTCTACCAGCTGAAGACAGAGCATCGTTCACAGAAGGACCCAGTGTATAACTAAACTGAATTAGCTTCTCTTCCGTTGATGTTTTCTGCTCCTTCCCACCACTCAGTGGTGGAATGTCCACATGCTTCCATTACGTATTGGCAGATTGCGGAATACCTGTGTATGCCAAGGAGTTAGTGGTCTGAACAGGTTCTTCCCGATGGTCAGTCTGTTACTCCGTGATTGGATTAATCTTTGGTAAAAGTGATCACACATTATTAGTTTGTACCTGTTAGTAAGGATGCCTCCCTTGCAGAGATGATAGGTAGGGGCCAAGTGGGAGGGGCCGCCGACGCTTCAACCCCACGTGACGCCGGGAGTGACATCACACGGCTCAGACCACGGCCCCCACTCCGTTTTCAAGGCCATTTCAGAGCCGTACGGAGCCAGGGAGGGCGGGAGGGCCCAACCCACGCTCAGCGAAAGCGGTGAGGACAGTGCCGGAAGAACTCCAGGTACGTCCTACGCCCTGGGGCCCACAGCACCACCGCACCAACCCCCACAACGCTTCCGCTCCCTAGCCTTGTCATATCTGGGTGGGGACATTCTGGGCACTAAGGACACATGTCTGGATGAATTCACATCAACAGCGACTGCATCAGCTCTTTTCTCCTTGTGTAAGGGTATAAAGGGGGGCTCAGAGCACCATTCACCATTCATCAGGCCGCTCATGTGGGTAGCTGCAGATGGATGGGCCACATTCAGACTCACCATCTCCAGTAGGAGGCATCACTTCTAGTTGGAGTGACGTAAGAATGCTGTACTGTGTGCATTTTCTGTTTGCGAGAAACGTTGCTTGTGCAGAGCTAATAAAATCCTGGCTTCTGTCTTTCTCCAACAGGTCTGCTCCTTATCTCTGTATCTTAAAAGAACCTTTCACCTTCCAGAAATACACACTAGCAGCTAGTGAATGTACTCTTCTAGGTCGGCTGAAGCAACCATCTTTCCAAGCAAGCTGGACCCGCCCCACTCTAGCCCATAACTGTTTGGAGGTCTATTTATGCAAAGGTTTCCATCAGTGTCCTGCATCCTCACAAGCAAACCAATCAAATGTTGGGTCTCTCTAGCATGTGTTATCTATGATCCATCCAGACTCTGTCCCTACCAAGAGGAAGTCCTTGATTCTCCTGTGCTGGAGCATGGGATTCAGGGATGACTCCTGTGCCTCATTACTTCCTACCCTCCCCATTGACTGTTACTCTTCATCTTTCCACTATGGGATACTTAAGGCTCTCTCTTGGGCCAATTTACCTCCAATCTTCCCTTGAAGGTAAAGACAGTCCTGGTAAGGAATTAGCACCATAGGATACAACATTACCCAAGAGACCTGTGATAGATTGCAGCATATATTTTATTGAAATGGGGAAAGGAGTCAAGTGAACAATTGTACATGAAGGAGCTGAAGAACAAGGAAAAAAGCAAACCAAATGAAACAAATAGAATTGAGCTGATTCTTGGTCTGGGGATTTTCAGAAAACTAAGGTGAGATGGCCAAGGTTCATTCAAGGGCTGCTGACTGATGGTTCAAGATGCCCTAGCCCTAGATACTCAGTGGTAGATCTACTGTATATCATGCTTGTCCATTTCTGATCATTCCTATAATGCACGTTCTTCTAAGGTGTACAGGTTTAGAAGCACACGCTACCACGACGACCCAGGAGAGACCTTCTTCCAAACAATCCACCCCTCCTCAGGCCACACCCATAGCCCCAGCCTCCATAGCCCAAGGACCCATAACCCAAGCCACCATAGCCGAATCCTCCATAGCCTGATCCCAAGAGACCTGATGATCCTGCGATCCCAGAACCACCCACGGCGCAGGGAGTGTTGCCTCCGACGGAGACAGGCTCGCAGCTAGCGGAGAGGATGGGCCCTGGGATGGTCACAACGGAGGCGGGTGGCTGGATGACGACCTCTGCTGGTGGGATCTGGTTCACGCAGGAAGGGATGACTCCAGCCAGGGTGCCGAGGTTTCCAGAAGTTTCAGCCAGGCCGCCGGCGCCGTATCCATAACCACCGAGACCTCCATATCCACCGAGACCTCCATATCCACCAAGACCTCCGTAGCCATATCCGAAACCGCCATAGCCCCATCCGAGACCTCCAAGACCTGCCGATCCAAAGCCAACGACGGGGCTGGAAGCGCAGGATGGGACGGTGCAAGATTGACCACAAGCAGCCATGGCTGGATGGAGCTGAATCTGAAACAAAGCGTCAAGGGACAGAGTGATTCACTGTACGACAATCAAAGGGAAGTGCAGGAGATGTTTTAGCTGAGCTATTCCAGCTGTTGCCCTATTCCTTACTCAACCTCCTTCTACTGCTCTCCGTCCTTCAATCCGTCCACTAGTTTATGTCTTACTTCTAGAGATATTAAACTCCACTTCCTTAATTCTTTATCGTCGTCTCCCTCATTTCTAAACCTCCTTGAAGAAAATCCTTATTTAAGTCTAAACAATTGACATCTTTGCCCTTCTGCCATCTTCTGGAATCCATCCTCCTGTCATGCTGATGGTCTGAATCCAAGGATATGGGATGTTTCCAATCCAGTGAACATTTTATACAAATCGAGCCCCATGCATGAGAGCGAGGAGTGCAAGGCAAGGTTGCCACTCTACAAAGCAGGGTTGACCATCTGTGTGACTCTCAAGCAGAGGCTGGAGGGATGCTGTATCAGTGGCCTGCACAAGTAGGAGGTTGGGACTAGATGGCCTCCAAGATCCCTTCCAATGTTCTGTGATTCTACTACCTGCATACCTGGACTCTTCCCCCAGAGACAGCAAAGACATCTGCATTTCAAAAGATGCTGCACAGAAACAAGGACATCTGGCAACAATCTGGAAGGTTCTGGAGACCTGGCATAGAGTCTAGCCACCCCACAATGAAGTCTTCAGCCATTGGAATATTTGCAACCCATATTCTCAAAACATCCCTCGACTTACCAAGAACTTCAAGGAGTAGGAAGCGAGAGAAGGAGAGCTCGTCAGGTGAAGCTGTTGGAGGATCTCAGGCTGGAGGAGCCTTTTATACTCTTTTGTCCACGTCCCCTGGTGGCCCCACCACGGTCTTGAAGACGCTGCTTTCTGCCCAAGGCTTTAATTTAACAAGCAATGTCAACCAATTTTCAAAATGCATCCTGCCCCTGGATTACTTTAATGAGTGCCAACGATGGGGAGAAGTGTGAATGTTTCTGTCAGCGCCACATAAAGAGACTTGCTTACTGTGACACTTTGATCTTCTCGTTTTCATTCTTCTGCAGAAATGGTTTTGCTTATTTGCTTGTTTGCAACAGCCACATTCATTAGAGTCCCATGCCTTCTCTCCCAAGCAGCTTCAAACTCGGGGAGACTCTTGGTCAACTCCTGTCTTTTCATGCCCAGGATTCTGTGGGTCCCAGAGTGACATCAAGTCTTGACCAAGTCAAGTGCTGACCCAAGATCTAGGTTCATCAGAGCTTCCACCTGGATGACTGGAGCCCTGAACACCCCCCCCCAATACTGAGAGACCCGCACTGCCATTGTGGCTCCCATCTACCTATGGAAGCACCCCCAGAATGTGTGGGAGAAGAAGCACATTAACTCACAACTCACAACATATAGCTGCTTAACATGGGGAATCCCTCCTTGTGTTTTCACATTCAGGATTCCATAGATCCACAGGTGGTGGGGCACCGGTTGTGGGTCTATGCCCAAGGCCTCCTTGCCCCTACCCCAGTCCTTCCCAGAGTGCCAATGGCAGAATTAAGCTCAGATGGCCACTGCTTCCCCTTGTACAAAAGGCTTCAGATGTCGAGCACATGTCTTGTCTCCTTAGCTCATGACAAAACAATGATAAGATATTGACATTTCCCCTATGGGGACGGCAGACAACTGAATATACCTGCTGGATCAGACCAAGGGCCTATCTAGCCCTGTTTCCTCTATCTCTCAGGAGCCTGTATCCTGTCACCATTCCCTTACACCTAGCATTTAGATAAAACCCACAGGTTGTGTACAGTCATCATGACTTGCAACCTGGGATGGACGTTTCCTCCATAAATCTGCCCAGTATCCTCTTAAAGGCATCTACGTCAGGTGCAAACACCAGATCCTGTGGCAAGGAGTTCCTCAGACGAACACAGATGCGCCGGTGAAAAGCATATCCTATGCTACACAGAGCTTTTGGATTTTTTTCAATGTATGGGATTGCACCCATTATTTCTGCAGTTGAGGAGGAGTAGATGCTTGTGCCAACCATCTATGGAAATCGTTGAGATGTTTTGGCAGCTCCCTAGCACAGCTGGAGTGTAAGCCTAGACCAGCATGTGAAGGCCACTTGAACCAAACTGTAGATAACAACAGCTCCATGTAGCAACTATAATTTTATGCTCAGATGTGACAGGAATTTGGATTCGTTTATTATTCCGTGTCGTTCCTCTGGTGTCCACTTCCTAATGGTTTTCATCAACCACACCCATGAATTTTAATCAGAAGTGATGTAAGATTTCCAGTGAGAAAATTACCCCTGCAAACTGGCTAAGAGGCATTTTTTCAAGTGGGACTCATCTGATGTGTTTTTTCAAGTGGCTGTTTGCTGGTGTTTCTTCTCGATCTTTTTAGATGGTGAGCCCATATGGGACAGCGGACCATTTAGTTAGCTGGTTTTTCTTTGTCAACCACTTTGTGAACTTGTTTTGTGGAAAAGCGGTATATGAATACAGGAAGTCCTCACTTAAAGTCATTTCGTTTAAAGTTGTTTCGTTCTAAAGAAAATGCCATAGGAATGTTTACGTTTCTCAGGTAGCCTACGGTAAAATTGGTTTCATTATAAGTCGTTTCACTGAAAGTCGCAGTTTCCAAGAAGAACCTATTGACAACTTTAAGTGAGGACTTGCTATATTTTTTATTACTAATATACCACCTGTCAATCCAGGAATGGTCTAAGACTTCCTAATGACTGTGGCAGCATGCCAAATACTGTCCCCTTACCCGATGATGTCACAGCCTCTGCTCCTCCCACTCTCAAACATTCTGGCTCAGCGCTCCCCTCCACATTTCTTCCTCCTTTCTGCCCCCCTCTACCTTTCCGACTTCAGGGAGTGGAAGGAGAAAAAGGAGCAATGAAGTTGAATATGTGGAAAGAGCACGCACTCACACGCATACACACACACACACACACACACACACACACACACACACACACACACACACACACACACACACACACCAATCTGCTGCCTGAGGCGACCGCTTCAGTTGACCTCATGGATGGGTCGGCCCAGCTTCCATCATGAAAGGCCTCAGAATGGACCCAATTTGGGATGCATCCAGCACACTCAGAATTGGGACTACCCAACCCACACTGTAGCCATATCGTTGCATGGAATTTCCTTTCCTGTCACAACTCTTGTGACTTTTGAGCGTTCCACACATCATTCCAACTAAGGAGGCATCTTCTGGGGCATCTACTGTGCTTTACGTGGTGTGTACCGTGTAGGGGAGGGTGGCCAAACTTGCTTAATGTAAGAGCCACATACAATAAACTTCAGATGTTTGAGAGCCGTAAGAGAGATGTTTGAGAGCCAAAATGCTTAAGAAACATTTAAATTCTTCAATATATTTATTCACCATGAACGTTAAATTTATATTTTAATCCAGTGGACTCTCAGTTCATACCTGGTAAATAATTATAAAGCTTGAAAATTTCTAAGGAACTCAGCCAACATATTTCTGAGAGCTGCACATTATACATCAAAGAGTTTGGCCACCCCTGGTATAGGACATTCAGATAACCAGATGGTATAGGGCATTCAGACTCAGGCAATTCGAACTGGCCCCAGAATCAGAGGAGAAGCCAAAGCTGTTCACCCAAAATTGGAGTCATATGCTCCAGTTTTGAGGCCCCTTCTGCCCTCAAGTCCCCTGTGATGATGCAAGAGCTTTGATAACCCCATTTGCTCCCTCTGGGAGTTTTTGATGCCTGGTTGTTGTTGTTTTTAACATCAAACACCAGAGAGTCAAAAGTCAGCAAATTAACAAAAGGAAGAGAGAACGATTAAATATGTGTTGGATTATTAAGGCTGCATGATGACAGCAGCTTAATTCTTTGCTTCTTCGTGCTTAGTAATGTGATTTTGACACATGAAAAGGACATTGTTGACAGCCAAGTCAAGTGTTATCAGGAAAGGCGTGGTGTCCTAACCTTTGGGGACACTGTCAGAACCATATAAAAGCTCAACCTTCTCTCAACACTTTCACCATCTTCGCTTGACTCTCCTGTCTTCGCTACATCTTCTCAGGGAAGCCGGTAAGTCTGTTTTCTGGGGGATGCTCCAAAATTGGAGCGAGTTCATGTTCATCAGGGGCACCATGGATCTCCCACTTAGGATCTATTATTGCCTAGATCATTGAGAGGTTGAGGGTCTTGTGCCATTGAATGGCGACGTCTTAGAGAGTGACAGCAGGAGGGACTTCCGAACGGCGTCTGGTTGGCCAACACTAGAAGAGAGATGCTGGACCAGAATTACCTTTGGTCTGACCAAGCAAGGACATTCTCATGTCTTTGTTTTCCTTCTCAAACATCTCTCTTCTAGCTCTTTTCTTGGTGAGTGTAGATGGAAGTGGTGGGTAGTGTTTACTCTTCATTGTAGACAAGGGTTCAAATCCTTGCTTGGCAATATCTTGGGAATGCCAATGTTAAGTTAATCTACTATCTGGTGAAAATTTTACAGCATCCTCATCTTCGGGAAGAAGGTTGCCGATTGACCAGGAACATGTAGCACAGGCTACTGCTCTGCCACTAAGAGCAGAAGCCAATTAATCATTTGATTTTGTCTGTAAACCGCTTTGTGAACTTTTTGTTGAAAAGCGGTATATAAATACTGTTAATAATAATTATTATAATTACTGGAGGAGACTTTTCATGCCATGGACATGACTATGATTGACATATCCTAATGCCTGCAGATCAAGCTGCTTTGATAAGGACGGGGATAGAGGACAGTACAAAACTTGAAAACTTCCTTTAATGTTAGCAAATGTAATAAGATAAAAATAAATGGGGATGAGAGATTATTCAGCTGTTGAAATTTCCACAACGTGTTTCTGCTTGTGGTTATTTCTTTTACTAATCCAGTTCTGAGGTTTTGCAATTCTGTGTCTCAAGTTCTGTGTGCCCCACCTTGTATCCGAGACCCTCAATCTTTGCAAGAGGACTATGCTGCCATCATACATTTAGCCAAGCCATATCTAATTTAAAGAACGTGAATGGGTTTAGAAAAAAAAACTTAATGAAGTGTAATTCAGTCAACACGCGGGATATTTTGTAAATCGAATCGTCTCTTGAAATGAAGTGGCCAGACCTTTGGTCCACTGAGTCCAATATTATCAGGTCTTGACTAGAAGGAACTACCCAACGTTCCGGGGGGGGGGGAGAGAGAGAGAGAGAGAAAGAGAGAGAGAGACAGAGACAGAGAGAGAGAGAGAGAGAGAGGAAAGCCTTTCCTAGCATGTGCTCCTTTAATTGGAGATGCCAGGATTTAACCTGGAACCTTCTTCAGGCAAGGCATGGCGTTCCCCAACAAGCTATGCCTCCTCTATCACTTGCCACATCTCCTTCCCTGCCACAGTGCTGATGTTATCACAATGATGGATGGAGGAGAACACCAGTCACCCCAGAGGCGATTCACATGCATTTCCCTTTCTCCATTGCTTTGCAGACATCCTCGTCGCTCACGCCATGGCATCTTGTGGACCAGCCTGCACTGTCCCATCCTGTGCCTCCAGCCCCGTCGTTGGCTTTGGGTCCGCCGGTATCGGCGCAAACTATGGCCTTGGCTACAGAGGTCTTGGATATGGCTATGGAGGCTTAGGCTATGGAGGTCTCGGATGTGGATATGGAGGCTTGGGCTATGGAGGTCTTGGATGGGGCTATGGCGGTCTGGGTTATGGAGGTCTGGGATGGGGCTATGGAGGTCTCGGTGGTTATGGATATGGCGCCGGCGGCCTGGCCGAAACTTCTGGAAACCTCGGCACCCTGGCTGGAGTCATCCCTTCCTGCGTGAACCAGATCCCACCAGCAGAGGTCGTCATCCAGCCACCCGCCTCCATTGTGACCATCCCAGGGCCCATCCTCTCCGCTAGTTGCGAGCCCGTCTCCGTCGGAGGCAACACTCCCTGCGCCGTGGGTGGTTCTGGGATCGCAGGATCAGCAGGTCTCTTGGGAGCAGGCTATGGAGGATTTGGCTATGGGGGCTTGGGATACGGAGGCTGGGGAGGTTATGGAGGCTGGGGCTATGGAGGCCTGAGGAGGGGTGGATGGTATGGAAGAAGGTCTCTCCTGGGTCGCCGTGGCAGTGCATGCTTTTAAGCCCACTGAAGCCTAGAAGAATAGCCGTAGGATAACGGAGATGACAAGGAAGAACCAACCATGAGTCAGATCCACCTCTGACTGCTCCAGTACTGGATCCCAGACAGAGACAGCTGAACCGGAGGAACTGCTGCTGGAGCTTTTGCCCCCGAACTGGACTCTCCCTCTTTCCCACTTCCTCTGGTCCAAGTCTTGTCTGCTTTTCTCTTGTATTTATTTGTCTTTGAACTGCCTCTTCTATGAAAGTTTGCACAACTTCTCTGACATTCTCAATAAAGCTTCTGCTGCATTGATATAACCCACCATGTCTGGTTTTTGACTCTTCACTCCCTGTTACGTATCTCAGGGGCTTCCCAAATGTCTAGCATCTAAGGCTCTGCTTTGTCTGAATTAAAAATGGGGAGGGGATAGATGTGGCCTTCTTAAACCCCAGGACGTGGACTTCTGGTGTGTGAAGGAGTAAGCTGTACCCCTGCTCAGAGGAGCCCATCTCCCAGAGTTTGTGTGTGAATCATTGGAAGGCAGCAATCTCACAGGTGTGGTGCAGGCAGAGTCACAGCTTCCAGCCTTCTGGGTGGGTGGGTGATTCTGTGGGTGAAGCTGAATTGCCTCCCTCCTCAGTGTCTGAAAGTCAGCATGTCCAGAGCACTGAATCATGCAGAGATACACAAAAAGACTCCTGTGTGAATATTTACCATATTTATGGCGTATAAAACTTACTGGCGTATGAGACACACCTTCCTTTCGGCCCTGGGTTTCAAGAAAAAAAAAGATTTAAAGCATTTTTGGTCCACTTGGCCACTTACAGCTTGGCTGCTTAATTAGCTAATTTACATAAATTGCACAAAAATACCAGGATCTCTTTTAAAACACACAGCAATAAGACACATGAACAAAATGCACCAGAACATAAATCCCAAGTACAAAAAAAACCCAGACTCAACTCTTTTACCCCAACCCACCCATGCACAGTTTCCAAAGTAAAAAAACATTTACCCCAAGTACAACCCCCCCAGACTCAACTCTTTCCCCCCCAACCCACCCGTGCAGTTTCCAAATAAACAACAAAAATCCCAAGTAAAAAAAAAACAGACTCAACTCTTTCACCCCACCCCACCCCTGCACAGTTTCCAAAGTAAACATAAAAGTACACAAAAAAAAACCCAGACTCAAATTTTACCCCACCCCACCTATGTGGTTTCCAAAGCCTCCCCAACTAGGCCCAGTTCAGAAGCTTACCCAAGCTGCATTCATTCACCATCCAAAAGCTGGAAAGACCACACCCTCTGCAGCTCAGCTGAACTGAACTGAGGAGCACAGCGCACTCTGCTGGCTGCTGAGAAGCTCAACTCATGCACGTGCATAAATTAAACCCGACAAATAGCTGTAGATCGGATAGATTAGTTAGGGAAGAAAGCATAAGGGAGCTCTCCGGCTCAGGAACAATGCGGTAAGCCCGAAAATGATTTAAAACGGGCGGGGAGGAAAGGGATTTTTTTAGCATTGGCTTATAAAACGCACCCTACTATTTTGGGTCAAAAATTTAGACAAAAAAGTGTGTCTTATACACCAATAAATACGGTAGTTTCTCCTAATCACCTTCAATGGAGAGCCAATAAATAAGCCAAACCACAAACTCGAGAGAACCAGAAGAATTAACCGTTCCCTGCAGAGCCTAACTGGCAGGGATGTGGCCAGAAAGTGACTCATTCAGAAGGTTCTCAGAAGGACCGGCCCATCTATGTGGCCAACTGAAGCGGTTGCATCAGGCAACAGATTGGTGTGGGAGGGGGCACACACCTCTGGCCACCTCCGAGTCTCCAGTGCTCCTCCTTCCACTCTCTGGATTGGAAAAGGAGGAGGGGGATAGAGAGGAATTGCCTTGTTCACATTATGGAGGCTGTGTTTGATGTTCTGCCTCACTCTTCAAGAAGCCTTTGGACAGCCCTGGTCATCAGGGACCTCTTTTCTGGTGGAAACCGAAGGGAGTCCCTGGAATCTCCGCATCATAGCCTGGGATAGAGACGGAGGCTGTACCAGAGCTCTGAGCGGCCAATAAAGACAGAGCAATGGCTAGAAGCAAACAGCAGGAAACAGGATCAGAGATTTGTGATGATGCCGTCTGGAGGCAAGAGCGACATGAAAGAGGAGTTCTCGATGAGGAACTGTTGTTTGAGGACAGAACAGATAGGCTGTGCCAGGTTCTTCGAGAGTCAGGTTTCAGATACCGTTCTTGGCACACAGTACAATAAAATAGCAATCATTACGAGATGCAACTCTGGAGAGCAGGTTACTCTAGTCGTGGACAGAAAGCTCCACCCCTTCCTGGCTCATTGGCTGGGTCCGGGGCATGCGGTTGTCCTTGTTTCCTCCATGAGTGTAGGAGTAAAGGAAAGTACAGTACTCCCCCCCATATCCGCTGGGGATACGTTCCAGGCCCCTCCATGGATACTTGAAACCGTGGATAAGAGCGAACACCCCATCCATGGTTTCCGGAGGGGCCC
Source organism: Plestiodon gilberti rubricaudatus (assembly GCA_026170595.1). Classification (NCBI taxonomy): domain Eukaryota; kingdom Metazoa; phylum Chordata; class Lepidosauria; order Squamata; family Scincidae; genus Plestiodon; species Plestiodon gilberti. The sequence goes on from JANXHW010000009.1 coordinate 27,217,285, forward strand.
CCACTCTGCCTCCCCTGCGGGCAGGCGTGCGCCCCCCCGCTCTTATTTTTCTTTCAGCAGGTTTTGTTTCTTCCCTAAAACAAACAGAGAAGCAGCCTCCATTGCAGGCAAGTAGAACGAGACTAAGTCCGAGAGAGGCTCAGCAAGGTTTCTGTTAACCTTGCTGGAGCCTCTCTAGGACTTAGTCTTGTTCTACTTGCTTGCAATAAGCAGCCAGAGGGTGTTTCTCCTGTTTGTTTAAGGAAGAAATGAAGCTTACTGGGAAAAAAAGTAAAAGCCTGGTGGGGGGGTCCCTACAATCCGTGGATAACTGAAATGGTGGATAGCGAATCCGTGGATATTGTTGGAGAGAAGCCAGGATCCTCTCTATATATATTACTCCATATTGCCTGCAGCAATGTTGATTTAAACCTGCTAAGCACATCACCAGGTACAGACCATCCACCAGCTGAGACTGGTGCTATTGCTCTGAAGAAAACCCAAGTGAGGGTTGAAACGTCAGATTGAAGTTATTGCCTGTGGTTCTGCTTTGGATAATCCTGAAGATACCAGCGCTCACAGCTGCTACCTTGTCTCAAGGAATTTCTACAGACCACTGGTTTTAGTAAGAACTTTATTTCTTCATTCCAACTTTACATGGCTGAAAATCCCATAACTCTCAAATCGTTGCAAATTGTTACATACCCTGGGAACCTCCACACTCGATTGAAAAGTTCTCAATGTGGTTTACAGATCCAGGGATAGGAGAAGGCAGGTCCCTGTCCCGAAGGAGTAAGCGATCTTCAAGGAGACACAGTGGAGATGACAGAGGAGGGGAAGCTAGGGGAAGAATTTTTTTTAAAAAGTGTAAAAAAGCTAGTTTAAAAAAACTGAAAGGGAAGGTAAAAAGAGTCCAATCGCTCCAGAGTGCAGGGAGGCTGTTTAAAACAACAGTAATAGAGGCCCAGCGGGAGTGTATCCCAAAAAGGAGGAAGGGTTCGACTAAGTCCAGGAGGGTGCCAGCATGGCTAACAAGCACCCTCCCTCATTACTTGCTACCCTCCCCATTGACTGTTCCTCTTCATCTTTCCACTATGGAATACTTAAGGTTCTCTCTTGGGCCAATTTACCTCCAATCTTCCCTTGAAGGTAAAGACAGTCCTGGTAAGGAATTAGCACCATAGGATACAACATTACCCAAGAGACCTGTGATAGATTGCAGCGTATATTTTATTGAAATGGGGAAAGGAGTCAAGTGAACAATTGTACATGAAGGAGCTGAAGAACAAGGAAAAAAGCAAACCAAATGAAACAAATAGAATTGAGCTGATTCTTGGTCTGGGGATTTTCAGAAAACGAAGGTGAAAGGGCCAAGGTTCATTCAAGGGCTGCTGACTGATGGTTCAAGATGCCCTAGCCCTAGATACTCAGTGGTAGATCTACTGTATATCATGCTTGTCCATTTCTGATCATTCCTATAATGCACGTTCTTCTAAGGTGTACAGGTTTAGAAGCACACGCTACCACGACGACCCAGGAGAGACCTTCTTCCAAACAATCCACCCCTCTTCAGGCCTCCATAGCCCCAGCCTCCATAGCCCAAGGACCCATAACCCAAGCCACCATAGCCGAATCCTCCATAGCCTGCTCCCAAGAGACCTGATGATCCTGCGATCCCAGAACCACCCACGGCGCAGGGAGTGTTGCCTCCGACGGAGACGGGCTCGCAGCTAGCGGAGAGGATGGGCCCTGGGATGGTCACAATGGAGGCGGGTGGCTGGATGACGACCTCTGCTGGTGGGATCTGGTTCACGCAGGAAGGGATGACTCCAGCCAGGGTACCGAGGTTTCCAGAAGTTTCAGCCAGGCCGCCGGCGCCGTATCCATAACCACCGAGACCTCCATATCCACCGAGACCTCCATATCCACCGAGACCTCCGTAGCCATATCCGAGACCGCCATAGCCCCATCCGAGACCTCCAAGACCTGCCGATCCAAAGCCAACGACGGGGCTGGAAGCGCTGGATGGGACGGTGCAAGACTGACCACAAGCAGCCATTGTTTGATGGAGTTGAATCTGAAACAAAGCGTCAAGGGACAGAGTGATACACCGTAGGACATTCAAAGGGAAATGCTGGAAATGTTTTCACTACAGCCTTCTCCAGCTGTTGCCCTATTCCTTACTCAACCTCCTTCTGCTGTTCTCCGTCCTTCAAGCCACCCACTAGTTTATGTCTTACTTCTAGAGATATTAAACTTCACTTCCTTAATTCTTTATCGTCGTCTCCCTCATTTCTAAACCTCCTTGAAGAAAATCCTTATTTAAGTCTAAACAATTGACATCTTTGCCCTTCTGCCATCTTCTGGAATCCATCCTCCTATCATGCTGGTGGTCTGAATCCAAGGATATGGGATGTTTCCAATCCAGTGAACATTTTATACAAATCGAGCCCCATGCATGAGAGCGAGGAGTGCAAGGCAAGGTTGCCACTCTACAAAGCAGGGTTGACCATCTGTGTGACTCTCAAGCAGAGGCTGGAGGGATGCTGTATCAGTGGCCTGCACAAGTAGGAGGTTGGGACTAGATGGCCTCCAAGATCCCTTCCAATGTTCTGAGATTCTACTACCTGCATACCTGGACTCTTCCCCCAGAGACAGCAAAGACACCTGCATTTCAAAAGATGCTGCACAGAAACAAGGACATCTGGCAACAATCTGGAAGGTTCTGGAGACCTGGCATACAGTCTAGCCACCCCAAAATGAAGTCTTCAGCCATTGGAATATTTGCAACCCATATTCTCAAAACATCCCTCGACTTACCAAGAACTTCAAGGAGTAGGAAGCGAGAGAAGGAGAGCTCGTCAGGTGAAGCTGTTGGAGGATCTCAGGCTGGAGGAGCCTTTTATACTCTTTTGTCCACGTCCCCTGGTGGCCCCACCACGGTCTTGAAGACGCTGCTTTCTGCCCAAGGCTTTAATTTAACAAGCAATGTCAACCAATTTTCAAAATGCATCCTGCCCCTGGATTACTTTAATGAGTGCCAACGATGGGGAGAAGTGTGAATGTTTTTGTCAGCGCCACATAAAGAGACTTGCTTACTGTGACACTTTGATCTTCTCGTTTTCATTCTTCTGCAGAAATGGTTTTGCTTATTTGCTTGTTTGCAACAGCCACATTCATTAGAGTCCCATGCCTTCTCTCCCAAGCAGCTTCAAGCTCGGGGAGACTCTTGGTCAACTCCTGTCTTTTCATGCCCAGGATTCTGTGGGTCCCAGAGTGACATCAAGTCTTGACCAAGTCAAGTGCTGACCCAAGATCTAGGTTCATCACAGCTTCCACCTGGCTGACTGGAGCTCTGAACCCCCTTCCCCAATACTGAGAGACCCGCACTACCATTGTGGCTCCCATCTACCTATGGAAGCACCCCCCAGAATGCGTGGGAGAAGAAGCACATTAACTCACGACTCACAACATATAGCTGCTTAACATGGGGAATCTCTCCTTGTGTTTTCACATTCAGGATTCCATAGATCCACAGGTGGTGGGGCACTGGTTGTGGGTCTATGCCCAAGGCCTGCTTGCCCCTACCCCAGTCCTTCCCAGAGTGCCAATGGCAGAATTAAGCTCACATTGCTACAGCTTCCACTTGTACAAAAGGCTACAGATGTCGAGCACAGGTCTTCTCTCCTTAGCTCATGACAAAACAATGATAAGATATTGACATTTCCCCTATGGGAATGGCATATATTGTAGACAGACAACTGAATATTCCTGCTGAATCAGACCAAGGGCCCATCTAGTCCTGTTTCCTGTATCTCTCAGGAGCCTGTATCCTGTTACCATTCTCTTGTTGTTGTTGTTCAGTCGTTAAGTCGTGTCCGACCCTTCGTGATCCCATGAACCATATCCCGCCAGGCCTTCCTGCCCTCCACTATCTTCCTGAGTTTGCTCATTTTCTTGTTCGTTGCATCGGTGATGCTGTCTAACCATCTCATCCTTTGCCTTCCCCTTCTCCTTCTGCCCCTTCTCTCCTTAGCTCATGACAAAACATTGATAAGATATTGACATTTCCCCTTTGGGAACGGCATATATTGTAGACAGACAACTGAATATTCCTGCTGACTCAGACCAAGGGCCCATCTAGTCCTGTTTCCTGTATCTCTCAGGAGCCTGTATCCTGTTACCATTCCCTTACACCTAGCATTTAGATAAAACCCACAGGTTGTGTACAGTCATCATGACTTGCAACCTGGGATGGACGTTTCCTCCATAAATCTGCCCAGTATCCTCTTAAAGGCATCTACGTCAGGTGCAAACACCAGATCCCGTGGCAAGGAGTTCCTCAGACGAACACAGATGCGCCGGTGAAAAGCATATCCTATGCTACACAGAGCTTTTGGATTTTTTTTCAATGTATGGGATTGCACCCATTATTTCTGCAGTTGAGGAGGAGTAGATGCTTGTGCCAACCATCTATGGAAATCGTTGAGATGTTTTGGCAGCTCCCTAGCACAGCTGGAGTGTAAGCCTAGACCAGCATGTGAAGGCCACTTGAACTAAACTGTAGATAACAACAGCTCCATGTAGCAACTATAGTTTTATGCTCAGATGCGACAGGAATTCGGATTCGTTTATTATTCCGTGTCATTCCTCTGGTGTCCACTTCCGAATGGTTTTCATCAACCACATCCATGAATTTTAATCAGAGGTGGTGTAAGATTTCCAGTGAGAAAATTACCCCTTCAAACTGGCTAAGAGGCATTTTTTCAAGTGGGCTTTCATCTGATCCGATTCGTTTCCGGGCCCAATTCAAAGTGCTGGTTTTGACCTTTAAAGCCCTATACGGCTTGGGGCCCGGATATTTGAGAGACCGCCTACTTCTATATAGTCCGGCTCGTCTCCTTAGATCATCAGAGAAGGCCCTTTTGCGGGTGCCATCCCCCAAGGAGGTGCGAGGGGCGGCGGCCAGAAACAGGGCCTTCTCAGTAGTGGCACCAACTATATGGAATTCCCTCCCATTTGACTTACGAACTGCTCCCTCCCTGGACACTTTCCGGTGAGGCCTAAAAACCTTCTTCTTCAAAGAAGCCTTCTGAGCCCCTGCCTTTTTTAACATCTTGCTGGTACAGGTGGGGGTGCTGCTGTTTTTATGCTCCTGCATTGATTGGAGCCATGATCTTTTTAATTGTTTTTTAGACACTGTTTTTATTAATTTTCATTCATTGTTTTTACTGTTTTAAAATGTGATATTTTTATATTGTATTTTTTGTTTGTATTTTTTTTTTCTGTTGTAAGCCACCTTGGGTCCCTTCGGGGAGAAAGGCGGGATAAAAATACTGTAAATAAATAAATAAATCTTTTTAGATGGTGAGCCCATATGGGACAGGGGAACATTTAGTTAGCTGGTTTTTCTTTATCAACCACTCTGTGAACTTGTTTTGTGGAACAGTGGTATATGAATACAGGAAGTCCTCACTTAAAGTCGTTTCGTTTAAAGTTGTTTCGTTCTAAAGAAAATGCCATAGGAATGTTTACGTTTCTCAAGTAGCCTATGGTAAAATTGGTTTCATTATAAGTCGTTTCACTGAAAGTCGCAGTTTCCAAGAAGAACCTATTGACAACTTTAAGTGAGGACTTGCTATATTTTTTATTACTAATATACCACCTGTCAATCCAGGAATGGTCTAAGACTTCCTAATGACTGTGGCAGCATGCCAAATACTGTCCCCTTACCCGATGATGTCACAGCCTCTGCTCCTCCCACACTCAAACATTCTGGCTCAGCGCTCCCCTCCACATTTCTTCCTCCTTTCTGCTTCCCTCTACCTTTCCGACTTCAGGAAGTGGAAGGAGAAAAAGGAGCAATGAAGTTGAATAGGTGGAAAGAGCACACACACACACACCACACACACACACACACACACACACACACACACACACACACACACACACCAATCTGCTGCCTGAGGCGACCGCTTCAGTTGACCTCATGGATGGGTCGGCCCAGCTTCCATCATGAAAGGCCTCAGAATGGACCCAATTTGGGATGCATCCAGCACACTCAGAATTGAGACTACCCAACCCACACTGTAGCCAGATCGTTGCATGGAATTTCCTTTCCTGTCACAACTCTTGTGACTTTTGAGCGTTCCACACATCATTCCAACTAAGGAGGCATCTTCTGGGGCATCTACTGTGCTTTACGTGGTGTGTACCGTGTAGGGGTGGTGGTGGCCAAACCTGCTTAATGTAAGAGCCACATACAATAAACTTCAGATGTTTGAGAGCCATAAGAGAGATGTTTGAGAGCCAAAATGCTTAAGAAACATTTAAATTCTTCAATATATTTATTCACCATGAACGTTAAATTTATATTTTAATCCAGTGGACTCTCAGTTCATACCTGGTAAATAATTGTAAAGCTTGAAAATTTCTAAGGAACTCAGCCAACATATTTCTGAGAGCTGCACATTATACATCAAAGAGTTTGGCCACCCCTGGTATAGGACATTCACAGCCCATTCCAACCCAACTCCTCTCCAAGTCAGGCATAAGTGTGGCCTAAGTGCAGCCTAAGTTAGGCAGAAGTTATGCCTGAGGTAGGTCAGAGTTATGCCTGAGTTAGGCAGGCTGCAGTTTCTGTGGCCCAGCACCACCCCAGGATCCAGGCAACACTTACCTCCCAGGCAGGCAGGCTTTTCTCCAGGCTCCGTGTCTGGCTCAGGCATGTGCAGGCCTCTGTCTGCATGTGTCAGCGTCCATCCATGGCAGCTGCCACAGGGTCTGTCGCAGCCCGGTCGCAAAGGGGCTGACCGCAGGCAGGGGGGTTGCGCCAGTCATGTGGTGGGCGCAGGGCAGGTGACAGGTGAGCGAGGTGCCTGAGCCCAGCCGCCACAGGGCACCCTGTGCATCAGCCACCTGCTGCAGGGGAGAGTGGTCGTCCCCTCCCTCCTGCAGAAGGCGATGCCACCCCCAAGCCACGTTGAGGCTGCACTGGGGGGTGAGCGGGGGAGGGAAGGGAAGGGGAGGGGGGTGGGAACGTCACACACAAGGGGGGTCTCATGAGGACTGGAACTGCCTCTGACATGACTCGCCCGTGCGCTGCCTGAAGCCCTGGGCCTCCAAGGCCGGGGCAATGCCCACAAAGAAGGCATCCCGGCGTGCCTGCTGCTCTGTGCCCTGGCCAAGACCAAGAGATGCCTTGGGCTTGTCTGCTGCGAGCGTGAAGGGCTCACACAGCTCATCACACCCCCAGATGGGGCGACGACGGCGCCTCACGGCAGGCGCTCTAGCAGGGTGGGGGGTGGCCAGCAGCCATCATCAGGGAGTGGGAGGAGAGGCAGACACACAGGCAGGCAGACAGGGGGTGCTGGGGAGGGGCATGGGTGGGTCAGAGACAGACAGACAGACAACAAGGCTGGTGGGAGACAGATTCCGAGAGAGGGGTCTGCAGAGACCGATAGGGACACAGGGGGCGCTCCGCAGATGAAGGTGATGCATAAACAGGCGCCTCTTATGCAGACAGACTTTGGGCAGAAGTGGCTGCATTACGGGCGGACCTTCGACGGAGGCGCCTGCATTACGGGCAGACCTTCGACGGAGGCACCTGCATTACGGGCGGACCTTCGACAGAAGCGCCTGCATTACAGGTGGACCTTCGACGGAGGCACCTGCATTACGGGCGGACCTTCGACGGAGGCGCCTGCATTACGGGCGGACCTTCGACGGAGGCGCCTGGATTACAGGCGGACGCCCTGGCTGTCACTGTTTGCCTGCCTGAGAGGCCCCCCTGACTCCCCCCTCCCCTCTGTGCCATGGGGGTCACGTAGCACCCCTGCTGGGTTCTCCCAGGGAAGGCCGTGGCAGTCCCTGGCTGGGACTCATGTAGGGGCTTCAGTGCTGGGGGCTGTCTGTGTGTGTGTGGGGCAATGCTTGTGTAAACACTGGGCACATATGTTTCACTGGGGCTCTGCCCGAGGGGCATCTTTATTATTCTGGAACGTTAGCAGACATGGCCAGGCGAGGCTGTCAGGGGTAATCACAGCAGCCAATCAGAAAGCAGCAGCAGCACACCTGCCCCATGGACCTGGACAGGCAGGCTCTTCCCCTGTGGAACCACAGCCTGCTCCATAGAAAGGGGAGGGGCAGCAAGAACCACAGCCAGGGAGGTGGAGCAGCAGCAGCGCCGGCAGCTGAGGAGGGTTGCAGGGCTGGCTCCCTGACCTCTGGCAGCATGGAGGCAGACAACAGTGGGGCAACCAGACTGCAGGCCCAGGGGTGCTCCCAGGAAGGTAGGTGATAGTGGACGTTCCTGGGGAGACAAAAACAAGGGGGAGTTACATGTCAGCTGGTATGTGGAAGCAGTCACCATTGACAACAAGCCAGTGTGTAGTTGCAAAAGCCTGCAGGGAGAGAAATAAAACACAGCTGATAGGTGTGACACACATAGCATGGTCTGAGCTGCTTACCTGGGTGTAAGGAGAGCATGATCCTGTAAGGGGAAAGGGTCAAAGAGAAAGACAACACAACTTGGGGGTCACAACCATGGCAAACCTAGCAATACTGACCTGTCAGTAGACCCTGTGGAGAAAAGGGGGGGGGGAGAACAGCTGGTGTCTACATAAGGCTAACAGTTCCACACTTGTGGCATTGTCTGCTCACATGACTACAGGCAGCAATCAGACACAACAGTGGTAAAGAGGCATGTATCCTATATATCATAGCAGGCAAAGCAGGCAGCTATGAGACAACACATTGGTAAAGAGGCATATCATAGCAGGCTATGCAGGCAGCTATGAGACAACACATTGGTAGAGAGGCATGTCATGGCAGGCTATGCAGGCAGCTATGAGACAAGATATTGGTAGAGAGGCATATCATGGCAGGCTATGCAGACAGCTATGAGACAACATATTGGTAGAGAGGCATGTCATGGCAGGCTATGCAGACAGCTATGAGACAACACATTGGTAAAGAGGCATGTATCCTTCCTATATTTCTAAATGCAAAGAGGCAGCAGTCAGACCACATGTCAGCACAAACCCTGCTCTTACCTGCTCTTACCTACTGGTGTTGTTGCCTGTGGGGGGGGGGAAGAGGGGCTGGGAGAAAGACATGGGTTAGCAAACACTTGCATGGAGGCAGCTGCCCAGGCACAGCTGTAAACAGGTTGGCCACAGCCAGAACAGCCCTCTCTGCCCTAGAGGGAGGCAGAGAGGAGAAGAGAGAAGTGGGGTGTTTGTGAATTTTGCCCTCCACCAACAAAGTCCCACTTTGTGGCTGTGAGGGACAGAACCCCACGCCACGTGCTCAGAGAGAGAGAGAGTGACTGGAGGTCTGGGGCTGGGCTTTTGTGGGAATGAGGCTGGGTGGGGCTGGGTGCTGATAGGCTCCCTATCTTAGGCATAACTCTGTTGGTTTCCAGACCTAGCAGGCCCAACTCCGTCCTAACTCTGACCTAACTCAGGAGTAGGGTGTTAGAAATTTTCAGGAGAGGGCTGGCTTAGGTAAGGTAAAATGGCTCCTATGGGTCTCCTCGAATTTGGGTCCACCTTTTTGGTCGACCTAAATTTTGTGTCAGCATTTGTGTTGGAGGGGGTGTGTCTGTGCTTGCCAGGGTCTGGAATCCAACGTTAATTGGTTGCCGCCCCGTTACACCCACGGTCCGCCCATGTTCCGCCCACTTTTAGGTCAACTTTAGGTCTGACTTGTGCTGCTTAGCCCTTGGGATGGAATGGGCTGTTTTTAGTCCATTGGTCGTAACTTCGACCTAACTTTGACCTAACTTTGCCCTAAATGGTTGCATTCCAGACCTAACTTCGACCTAAATGACTTAGGCTGACTTTAGGTCTGACTTGGGCTGCTTAGCACTTGGGTTGGAATGGGCTGTCAGATAACCAGATGGTATAGGGCATTCAGACTCAGGCAATTCGAACTGGCCCCAGAATCAGAGGAGAAGCCAAAGCAGTTCACCCAAAATTGGAGTCACATGCTCCAGTTTTGAGGCCCCTTCTGCCCTCAAGTCCCCTGTGATGATGCAAGAGCTTTGATTTCCTTTCCCATTTCCCATGATTTCCCATTTCCCATGATTCCCTTTGATTTGATTTCCCATTTGCTCCCTCTGGGAGTTTTTGATTCCTGGTTGTTGTTGTTTTTAACATCAAACACCAGAGAGTCAAAAGTCAGCAAATTAACAAAAGGAAGAGAGAACGATTAAATATGTGTTGGATTATTAAGGCTGCATGATGACAGCAGCTTAATTCTTTGCTTCTTCGTGCTTAGTAATGTCATTTTGACACATGAAAAGGACATTGTTGACAGCCAAGTCAAGTGTTATCAGGAAAGGCGTGGTGTCCTAACCTTTGGGGACACTGTCAGAACCATATAAAAGCTCAACCTTCTCTCAACGCTTTCACCATCTTCGCTTGATTCTCCTGTCTTCGCTACATCTTCTCAGGGAAGCCGGTAAGTCTGTTTTCTGGGGGATGCTCCAAAATTGGAGCAAGTTCATGTTCATCAGGGGCACCATGGATCTCCCACTTAGGATCTATTATTGCCTAGATCATTGAGAGGTTGAGGGTCTTGTGCCATTGAATGGCGACGTCTTAGAGAGTGACAACAGGAGGGACTTCCGAATGGCGTCTGGTTGGCCAACACTGGAAGAGAGATGCTGGACCAGAATTACCTTTGGTCTGACCAAGCAAGGACATTCTCATGTCTTTGTTTTCCTTCTCAAACATCTCTCTTCTAGCTCTTTTCTTGGTGAGTGTAGATGGAAGTGGTGGGTAGTGTTTACTCTTCATTGTAGACAAGGGTTCAAATCCTTGCTTGGCAATATCTTGGGAATGCCAATGTTAAGTTAATCTACTATCTGGTGAAAATTTTACAGCATCCTCATCTTCAGGAAGAGGGTTGCCGATTGACCAGGAACATGTAGCTTAGGCTATTGCTCTGCCACTAAGAGCAGAAGCCATTTAATCACTTGATTTTGTCTGTAAACCGCTTTGTGAACATTTTGTTGAAAAGCGGTATATAAATACTGTTAATAATAATAATAATTATAATTACTGGAGGAGACTTTTCATGTCATGGACATGACTATGATTGACATATCCTAATGCCTGCAGATCAAGCTGCTTTGATAAGGACGGGGATAGAGGACAGTACAAAACTTGAAAACCTCCTTTAATGTTAGCAAATGTAATAAGATAAAAATAAAAGGGGATGAGAGATTGTTACAGTAATTATTTGCAGGATTACATTAGTTTACACTGGAGTTGCTGGTTTTGAATTTTACCGCTTTGGTCAGCCGTTTCCCGCGCTTTTGAAAATAAAAAAGGATTGAAACAAGACGCTCACCATTGCAGCATCTCCAATTGTTTTGGAAAATACCCCAGAGGAAGTGTCTAGATGAAGACACGAAACGTCGGGTCTTCAAGCCTTCAGTCTTTTTGATTTTAAGTAATTTCTGTTTATTTGGATTCGTTCCAGATAAAACTGTCATTATTTGTGATCAGCTGTTAGCGCTGTTTTTTGGAACTAATATGACTGCGATACCCGTAATACCTTCTTCTACTAAGATTATTCAGCTGTTGAAATTTCCACGTGTTTCTGCATGTGGTTATTTCTTTTACTAATCTAGTTCTGAGGTTTTGCAATTCTGTATCTCAAGTTCTGTGTGCCCCACCTTGTATCCGAGACCCTCAATCTTTGCAAGAGGACTATGCTGCCATCATACATTCAGCCAAACCATATCTAATTTAAAGAACGTGAATGGGTTTAGAAAAAAACTTAATGAAGTGTAATTCAGTCAACACGCGGGATATTTTGTAAATCGAATCGTCTCTTGAAATGAAGTGGCCAGACCTTTGGTCCACTGAGTCCAATATTATCAGGTCTTGACTAGAAGGAACTACCCAATGTTCCGGGGGGGGGGGGAGAGAGAGAGAGAGAAAGAGAGAGAGAGACAGAGACAGAGAGAGAGAGAGAGAGAGAGAGAGAGAGAGAGAGAGAGAGAGAGAGAGAGAGAGAGAGAGAGAGGAAAGCCTTTCCTAGCATGTGCTCCTTTAATTGGAGATGCCAGGATTTAACCTGGAACCTTCAGGCAAAGCCTGGGGTTCCCCAACAAGCTATGCCTCCTCTATCACTTGCCACATCTCCTTCCCTGCCACAGTGCTGATGTTATCACAATGATGGATTGAGGAGAATACAAGTCACCCCAGAGGCGATTCACATGCATTTCCCTTTCTCCATTGCTTTGCAGACATCCTCGTCGCTCACGCCATGGCATCTTGTGGTCCAGCCTGCACTGTCCCATCCTGTGCCTCCAGCCCCGTCGTTGGCTTTGGGTCCGCCGGTATCGGCGCAAACTATGGCCTTGGCTACAGAGGTCTTGGATATGGCTATGGAGGCTTAGGCTATGGAGGTCTCGGATGTGGATATGGAGGCTTGGGCTATGGAGGTCTTGGATGGGGCTATGGCGGTCTGGGTTATGGAGGTCTGGGATGGGGCTATGGAGGTCTTGGTGGTTATGGATATGGCGCCGGCGGCCTGGCCGAAACTTCTGGAAACCTCGGCACCCTGGCTGGAGTCATCCCTTCCTGCGTCAACCAGATCCCACCAGCAGAGGTCGTCATCCAGCCACCCGCCTCCATTGTGACCATCCCAGGGCCCATCCTCTCCGCTAGTTGCGAGCCCGTCTCCGTCGGAGGCAACACTCCCTGCGCCGTGGGTGGTTCTGGGATCGCAGGATCAGCAGGTCTCTTGGGAGCAGGCTATGGAGGATTTGGCTATGGGGGCTTGGGATACGGAGGCTGGGGAGGTTATGGAGGCTGGGGCTATGGAGGCCTGAGGAGGGGTGGATGGTATGGAAGAAGGTCTCTCCTGGGTCGCCGTGGCAGTGCATGCTTTTAAGCCCACTGAAGCCTAGAAGAATAGCCGTAGGATAACGGAGATGACAAGGAAGAACCAACCATGAGTCAGATCCACCTCCGACTGCTCCAGTACTGGATCCCAGACAGAGACAGCTGAACCGGAGGAACTGCTGCTGGAGCTTTTGCCCCACAACTGGACTCTCCCTCTTTCCCACTTCCTCTGGTCCAAGTCTTGTCTGCTTTTCTCTTGTATTTATTTGTCTTTGAACTGCCTCTTCTATGAAAGTTTGCACAACTTCTCTGACATTCTCAATAAAGCTTCTGCTGCATTGATATAACCCACCATGTCTGGTTTTTGACTCTTCACTCCCTGTTACGTATCTCAGGGGCTTCCCAAATGTCTAGCATCTAAGGCTCTGCTTTGTCTGAATTAAAAATGGGGAGGGGATAGATGTGGCCTTCTTAAACCCCAGGACGTGGACTTCTGGTGTGTGAAGGAGTAAGCTGTACCCCTGCTCAGAGGAGCCCATCTCCCAGAGTTTGTGTGTGAATCATTGGAAGGCAGCAATCTCACAGGTGTGGTGCAGGCAGAGTCACAGCTTCCAGCCTTCTGGGTGGGTGGGTGATTCTGTGGGTGAAGCTGAATTGCCTCCCTCCTCAGTGTCTGAAAGTCAGCATGTCCAGAGCACTGAATCATGCAGAGATACACAAAAAGACTCCTGTGTGAATATTTACCATATTTATGGCATATAAAACGCACTGGCGTATGAGACGCACCTTCCTTTCGGCCCTGGGTTTCAAGAAAAAAAAAGATTTAAAGCATTTTTGGTCCACTTGGCCACTTACAGCTTGGCTGCTTAATTAGCTAATTTACATAAATTGCACAAAAATACCAGGATCTATTTTAAAACACACAGCAATAAGACACATGAACAAAATGCACCAGAACATAAATCCCAAGTACAAAAAAAAAACCCAGACTCAACTCTTTTACCCCCAACCCACCCAGTCACAGTTTCCAAAGTAAAAAACATTTACCCCAAGTACAACCCCCCCAGACTCAACTCTTTCCCCCCAACCCACCTATGCAGTTTCCAAATAAACAACAAAAATCCCAAGTAAAAAAAAAAACAGACTCAACTCTTTCACCCCACCCCACCCCTGCACAGTTTCCAAAGTAAACATAAAAGTACACAAAAAAAACCCCAGACTCAAATTTTACCCCACCCCACCTATGTGGTTTCCAAAGCCTCCCCAACTAGGCCCAGTTCAGAAGCTTACCCAAGCTGCATTCATTCACCATCCAAAAGCTGGAAAGACCACACCCTCTGCAGCTCAGCTGAACTGAACTGAGGAGCACAGCGCACTTTGCTGGCTGCTGAGAAGCTCAACTCATGCACGTGCATAAATTAAACCCGACAAATAGCTGTAGATCGGATAGATTAGTTAGGGAAGAAAGCATAAGGGAGCTCTCCGGCTCAGGAACAATGCGGTAAGCCCGCAAATGATTTAAAACGGGCAGGGAGGAAAGGGATTTTTTTAGCATTGGCTTATAAGACGCACCCTACTATTTTGGGTCACAAATTTAGACAAAAAAGTGTGTCTTATACACCAATAAATACGGTAGTTTCTCCTAATCACCTTCAATGGAGAGCCAATAAATAAGCCAAACCACAAACCCGAGAGAACCAGGAGGATTCACCGTTCCCTGCAGAGCCTAACAGGAAGGGATGTGGCCAGAAAGTGACTCATTCAGAAGGTTCTCAGAAGGACCGGCCCATCTATGTGGCCAACTGAAGCTGTTGCATCAGGCAACAGATTGGTGTGGGAGGGGGCACACACCTCTGGCCATCTCCGAGTCTCCAGTGCTCCTCCTTCCACTCTCTGGATTGGAAAAGGAGGAGGGGGACCAAGAGGAATTGCCTTGTTCACATTATGGAGGCTGTGTTTGATGTTCTGCCTCACTCTTCAAGAAGCCATTGGCCAGCCCTGGTCATCAGGGACCTCTTTTCTGGTGGAAACCGAAGGGAGTCCCTGGAATCTCCGCATCATAGCCTGGGATAGAGACGGAGGCTGTACCAGAGCTCTGAGCGGCCAATAAAGACAGAGCAATGGCTAGAAGCAAACAGCAGGAAACAGGATCAGAGATTTGTGATGATGCCGTCTGGAGGCAAGAGCGACATGAAAGAGGCGTTGTCGATGAGGAACTGTTGTTTGAGGACAGAACAGATAGGCTGTGCCAGGTTCTTCGAGAGTCAGGTTTCAGATACCGTTCTTGGCACACAGTACAATAAAATAGCAATCATTACGAGATGCAACTCTGGAGAGCAGGTTATTCTAGTCGTGGACAGAAAGCTCCACCCCTTCCTGACTCATTGGCTGGGTCCGGGGCATGTGGTTGTCCTTGTTTCCTCCATGAGTGTAGGAGTAAAGGAAAGTACAGTACTCCCCCCCATATCCGCTGGGGATATGTTCCAGGCCCCTCCGTGGATACTTGAAACCGTGGATAAGAGCGAACACCCCATCCATGGTTTTCGGAGGGGCCCCCACTCTGCCTCCCCTGTGGACAGGCGTGCACCCCCCGTTCTTATTTTTCTTTCAGCAAGTTTTGTTTCTTCCCTAAAACAAACAGAGAAGCAGCCTCCATTGCAGGCAAGTAGAACGAGACTAAGTCCGAGAGAGGCTCAGCAAGGTTTCTGTTAACCTTGCTGGAGCCTCTCTAGGACTTAGTCTTGTTCTACTTGCTTGCAATAAGCAGCCAGAGGGTGTTTCTCCTGTTTGTTTAAGGAAGAAATGAAGCTTACTGGGAAAAAAAGTAAAAGCCTGGGGGGGGGTCCCTACAATCCGTGGATAACTGAAATGGTGGATAGCGAATCCATGGATATTGTTGGAGAGAAGCCAGGATCCTCTCTATATATATTACTCCATATTGCCTGCAGCAATGTTGATTTAAACCTGCTAAGCACATCACCAGGTACAGACCATCCACCAGCTGAGACTGGTGCTATTGCTCTGAAGAAAACCCAAGTGAGGGTTGAAACGTCAGTTTGAAGTTATTGCCTGTGGTTCTGCTTTGGATAATCCTGAAGATACTAGCGCTCACAGCTGCTACCCTGTCTCAAGGAATTTCTACAGACCACTGGTTTTAGTAAGAACTTTATTTCTTCATTCCAACTTTACATGGCTGAAAATCCCATAACTCTCAAATCGTTGCAAATTGTTACATTCCATGGGAACCTCCACACTCGACTGAAAAGTTCTCAATGTGGTTTACAGAGCCAGCGATAGGAGAAGGCAGGTCCCTGTCCCGAAGGAGTAAGCGATCTTCAAGGAGACACAGTGGAGATGACAGAGGAGGGGAAGCTAGGGGAAGAATTTTTTAAAAAAGTGTAAAAAAACTAGTTTAAAAAAACTGAAAGGGAAGGTAAAAAGAGTCCAATCGCTCCAGAGTGCAGGGAGGCTGTTTAAAACAACAGTAATAGAGGCCCAGCGGGAGTGTATCCCAAAAGGGAGGAAGGGTTCGACTAAGTCCAGGAGGGTGCCAGCATGGCTAACAAGCACCCTCCCTCATTACTTGCTACCCTCCCCATTGACTGTTCCTCTTCATCTTTCCACTATGGGATACTTAAGGTTCTCTCTTGGGCCAATTTACCCCAAATCTTCCCTTGAAGGTAAAGACAGTCCTGGTAAGGAATTAGCACCATAGGATACAACATTACCCAAGAGACCTGTGATAGATTGCAGCATATATTTTATTGAAATGGGGAAAGGAGTCAAGTGAACAATTGTACATGAAGGAGCTGAAGAACAAGGAAAAAAGCAAACCAAATGAAACAAATAGAATTGAGCTGATTCTTGGTCTGGGGATTTTCAGAAAACGAAGGTGAAATGGCCAAGGTTCATTCAAGGGCTGCTGACTGATGGTTCAAGATGCCCTAGCCCTAGATACTCAGTGGTAGATCTACTGTATATCATGCTTGTCCATTTCTGATCATTCCTATAATGCACATTCTTCTAAGGTGTACAGGTTTAGAAGCACACGCTACCACGACGACCCAGGAGAGACCTTCTTCCAAACAATCCACCCCTCCTCAGGCCACACCCATAGCCCCAGCCTCCATAGCCCAAGGACCCATAACCCAAGCCACCATAGCCGAATCCTCCATAGCCTGCTCCCAAGAGACCTGATGATCCTGCGATCCCAGAACCACCCACGGCGCAGGGAGTGTTGCCTCCGACGGAGACGGGCTCGCAGCTAGCGGAGAGGATGGGCCCTGGGATGGTCACAACGGAGGCGGGTGGCTGGATGACGACCTCTGCTGGTGGGATCTGGTTCACGCAGGAAGGGATGACTCCAGCCAGGGTACCGAGGTTTCCAGAAGTTTCAGCCAGGCCGCCGGCGCCGTATCCATAACCACCGAGACCTCCATATCCACCGAGACCTCCATATCCACCGAGACCTCCGTAGCCATATCCGAGACCGCCATAGCCCCATCCGAGACCTCCAAGACCTGCCGATCCAAAGCCAACGACGGGGCTGGAAGCGCAGGATGGGACGGTGCAAGATTGACCACAAGCAGCCATTGTTTGATGGAGTTGAATCTGAAACAAAGCGTCAAGGGACAGAGTGATACACCGTAGGACATTCAAAGGGAAGTGCTGGAAATGTTTTCACTACAGCCTTCTCCAGCTGTTGCCCTATTCCTTACTCAACCTCCTTCTGCTGTTCTCCATCCTTCAAGCCACCCACTAGTTTATGTCTTACTTCTAGAGATATTAAACTCCACTTCCTTAATTGTTTATCGTCTTCTCCCTCATTTCTAAACCTCCTTGAAGAAAATCCTTATTTAAGTCTAAACGATTGACATCTTTGCCCTTCTGCCATCTTCTGGAATCCATCCTCCTGTCATGCTGATGGTCTGAATCCAAGGATATGGGATGTTTCCAATCCAGTGAACATTTTATACAAATCAAGCCCCATGCATGAGAGCGAGGAGTGCAAGGCAAGGTTGCCACTCTACAAAGCAGGGTTGACCATCTGTGTGACTCTCAAGCAGAGGCTGGAGGGATGCTGTATCAGTGGCCTGCACAAGTAGGAGGTTGGGACTAGATGACCTCCAAGATCCCTTCCAATGTTCTGAGATTCTACTACCTGCATACCTGGACTCTTCCCCCAGAGACAGCAAAGACACCTGCATTTCAAAAGATGCTGCACAGAAACAAGGACATCTGGCAACAATCTGGAAGGTTCTGGAGACCTGGCATACAGTCTAGCCACCCCAAAATGAAGTCTTCAGCCATTGGAATATTTGCAACCCATATTCTCAAAACATCCCTCGACTTACCAAGAACTTCAAGGAGTAGGAAGCGAGAGAAGGAGAGCTCGTCAGGTGAAGCTGTTGGAGGATCTCAGGCTGGAGGAGCCTTTTATACTCTTTTGTCCACGTCCCCTGGTGGCCCCACCACGGTCTTGAAGACGCTGCTTTCTGCCCAAGGCTTTAATTTAACAAGCAATGTCAACCAATTTTCAAAATGCATCCTGCCCCTGGATTACTTTAATGAGTGCCAACGATGGGGAGAAGTGTGAATGTTTTTGTCAGCGCCACATAAAGAGACTTGCTTACTGTGACACTTTGATCTTCTCGTTTTCATTCTTCTGCAGAAATGGTTTTGCTTATTTGCTTGTTTGCAACAGCCACATTCATTAGAGTCCCATGCCTTCTCTCCCAAGCAGCTTCAAACTCGGGGAGACTCTTGGTCAACTCCTGTCTTTTCATGCCCAGGATTCTGTGGGTCCCAGAGTGACATCAAGGCTTGGCCAAGTCAAGTGCTGACCCAAGATCTAGGTTCATCAGAGCTTCCACCTGGCTGACTGGAGCCCTGAACACCCCCCCCAATACTGAGAGACCCGCACTGCCATTGTGGCTCCCATCTACCTATGGAAGCACCCCCCAGAACGCGTGGGAGAAGAAGCACATTAACTCACAACTCACAACGTATAGCTGCTTAACATGGGGAATCTCTCCTTGTGTTTTCACGTTCAGGATTCCATAGATCCACAGGTGGTGGGGCACCGGTTGTGGGTCTATGCCCAAGGCCTCCTTGCCCCTACCCCAGTCCTTCCCAGAGTGCCAATGGCAGAATTATGCTCACATTGCTACAGCTTCCACTTGTACAAAAGGCTTCAGATGTCGAGCACAGGTCTTCTCTCCTTAGCTCATGACAAAACAATGATAAGATATTGACATTTCCCCTATGGGAACGGCAGACAACTGAATATACCTGCTGGATCAGACCAAGGGCCCACCTAGTCCTGTTTCCTCTATCTCTAAGGAGCCTGTATCCTGTCACCATTCCCTTACACCTAGCATTTAGATAAAACCCACAGGTTGTGTACAGTCATCATGACTTGCAACCTGGGATGGACGTTTCCTCCATAAATCTGCCCAGTATCTTCTTAAATCCCTCTACGTCAGGTGCAAACACCAGATCCCGTGGCAAGGTGTTCCTCAGACGAACACAGATGCGCCAGTGAAAAGTATATCCTATGCTACACAGAGCTTTTGGATTTTTTTTTTCAATGTATGGGATTGCACCCATTATTTCTGCAGTTGAGGAGGAGTAGATGCTTGTGCCAACCATCTATGGAAATCGTTGAGATGTTTTGGCAGCTCCCTAGCACAGCTGGAGTGTAAGCCTAGACCAGCATGTGAAGGCCACTTGAACCAAACTGTAGATAACAACAGCTCCATGTAGCAACTATAGTTTTATGCTCAGATGTGACAGGAATTTGGATTCGTTTATTATTCCGTGTCGTTCCTCTGGTGTCCACTTCCTAATGGTTTTCATCAACCACACCCATGAATTTTAATCAGAAGTGATGTAAGATTTCCAGTGAGAAAATTACCCCTGCAAACTGGCTAAGAGGCATTTTTTCAAATGGGACTCATCTGATGTGTTTTTTCAAGTGGCTGTTTGCTGGTGTTTCTTCTCGATCTTTTTAGATGGTGAGCCCATATGGGACAGCGGACCATTTAGTTAGCTGGTTTTTCTTTGTCAACCACTTTGTGAACTTGTTTTGTGGAAAAGCGGTATATGAATACAGGAAGTCCTCACTTAAAGTCGTTTTGTTTAAAGTTGTTTCGTTTTACAGAAAATGCCATAGGAATGTTTATGTTTCTCAGGTAGCCTATGGTAAAATTGGTTTCATTATAAGTCGTTTCACTGAAAGTCGCAGTTTCCAAGAAGAACCTATTGACAACTTTAAGTGAGGACTTGCTATATTTTTTATTACTAATATACCACCTGTCAATCCAGGAATGGTCTAAGACTTCCTAATGACTGTGGCAGCATGCCAAATACTGTCCCCTTACCCGATGATGTCACAGCCTCTGCTCCTCCCACTCTCAAACATTCTGGCTCAGCGCTCCCCTCCACATTTCTTCCTCCTTTCTGCCCCCCTCTACCTTTCCGACTTCAGGAAGTGGAAGGAGAAAAAGGAGCAATGAAGTTGAATAGGTGGAAAGAGCACGCACGCACGCACGCACGCACACACACACACACACACACACACACACACACCAATCTGCTGCCTGAGGCGACCGCTTCAGTTGACCTCATGGATGGGTCGGCCCAGCTTCCATCATGAAAGGCCTCAGAATGGACCCAATTTGGGATGCATCCAGCACACTCAGAATTGGGACTACCCAACCCACACTGTAGCCATATCGTTGCATGGAATTTCCTTTCCTGTCACAACTCTTGTGACTTTTGAGCGTTCCACACATCATTCCAACTAAGGAGGCATCTTCTGAGGCATCTACTGTGCTTTACGTGGTGTGTACCGTGTAGGGGAGGGTGGCCAAACCTGCTTAATGTAAGAGCCACATACAATAAACTTCAGATGTTTGAGAGCCGTAAGAGAGATGTTTGAGAGCCAAAATGCTTAAGAAACATTTAAATTCTTCAATATATTTATTCACCATGAACGTTAAATTTTTATTTTAATCCAGTGGACTCTCAGTTCATACCTGGTAAATAATTATAAAGCTTGAAAATTTCTAAGGAACTCAGCCAACATATTTCTGAGAGCTGCACATTATACATCAAAGAGTTTGGCCACCCCTGGTATAGGACATTCAGATAACCAGATGGTATAGGGCATTCAGACTCAGGCAATTCGAACTGGCCCCAGAATCAGAGGAGAAGCCAAAGCAGTTCACCCAAAATTGGAGTCACATGCTCCAGTTTTGAGGCCCCTTCTGCCCTCAAGTCCCCTGTGATGATGCAAGAGCTTTGATAACCCCATTTGCTCCCTCTGAGAGTTTTTGATTCCTGGTTGTTGTTGTTTTTAACATCAAACACCAGAGAGTCAAAAGTCAGCAAATTAACAAAAGGAAGTGAGAACGATTAAATATGTGTTGGATTATTAAGGCTGCATGATGACAGCAGCTTAATTTTTTGCTCCTTAGTGCTTAGTAATGTGATTTTGACACATGAAAAGGACATTGTTGACAGCCAAGTCAAGTGTTATCAGGAAAGGCGTGGTGTCCTAACCTTTGGGGACACTGTCAGAACCATATAAAAGCTCAACCTTCTCTCAACGCTTTCACCATCTTCGCTTGACTCTCCTGTCTTCGCTACATCTTCTCAGGGAAGCCAGTAAGTCTGTTTTCTGGGGGATGCTCCAAAATTGGAGCAAGTTCATGTTCATCAGGGGCAACATGGATCTCCCACTTAGGATCTATTATTGCCTAGATCATTGAGAGGTTGAGGGTCTTGTGCCATTGAATGGCGACGTCTTAGAGAGTGACAACAGGAGGGACTTCCGAACGGCGTCTGATTGGCCAACACTGGAAGAGAGATGCTGGACCAGAATTACCTTTGGTCTGACCAAGCAAGGACATTCTCATGTCTTTGTTTTCCTTCTCAAACATCTCTCTTCTAGCTCTTTTCTTGGTGAGTGTAGATGGAAGTGGTGGGTAGTGTAGACCAGGGTTCAAATCCTTGCTTGGCAATATCTTGGGAATGCCAATGTTAAGTTAATCTACTATCTGGTGAAAATTTTACAGCATCCTCATCTTCGGGAAGAGGGTTGCCGATTGACCAGGAACATGTAGCACAGGCTACTGTTCTGCCACTGAGAGCAGAAGCCATTTAATCATTTGATTTGTCTGTAAACCGCTTTGTGAACTTTTTGTTGAAAAGCGGTATATAAATACTGTTAATAATAATTATTATAATTACTGGAGGAGACTTTTCATGCCATGGACATGACTATGATTGACATATCCTAATGCCTGCAGATCAAGCTGCTTTGATAAGGACGGGGATAGAGGACAGTACAAAACTTGAAAACTTCCTTTAATGTTAGCAAATGTAATAAGATAAAAATAAAAGGGGATGAGAGATTATTCAGCTGTTGAAATTTCCACAACGTGTTTCTGCTTGTGATTATTTCTTTTACTAATCCAGTTCTGAGGTTTTGCAATTCTGTGTCTCAAGTTCTGTGTGCCCCACCTTGTATCCGAGACCCTCAATCTTTGCAAGAGGACTACGCTGCCAATGGCCATCATATATTTAGCCAAACCATATCTAATTTAAAGAACGTGAATGGGTTTAGAAAAAAAACTTAATGAAGTGTAATTCAGTCGACACGTGGGCTATTTTGTAAATCGAATCTTCTCTTGAAATGAAGTGCTCCTTTAATTGGAGATGCCAGGATTTAACCTGGAACCTTCAGGAAACGCCTGGGGTTCCCCAACAAGCTATGCCTCCTCTATCACTTGCCACATCTCCTTCCCTGCTACAGTGCTGATGTTATCACAATGATGGATTGAGGAGAATACAAGTCACCCCAGAGGCGATTCTCATGCATTTCCCTTTCTCCATTACTTTGCAGACATCCTCGTCGCTCACGCCATGGCATCTTGTGGACCAGCCTGCACTGTCCCATCCTGTGCCTCCAGTCCCGTCGTTGGCTTTGGGTCCGCCGGTATCGGCGCAAACTATGGCCTTGGCTACAGAGGTCTTGGATATGGCTATGGAGGCTTAGGCTATGGAGGTCTCGGATGTGGATATGGAGGCTTGGGCTATGGAGGTCTTGGATGGGGCTATGGCGGTCTGGGTTATGGAGGTCTGGGATGGGGCTATGGAGGTCTTGGTGGTTATGGATATGGCGCCGGCGGCCTGGCCGAAACTTCTGGAAACCTCGGCACCCTGGCTGGAGTCATCCCTTCCTGCGTCAACCAGATCCCACCAGCAGAGGTCGTCATCCAGCCACCCGCCTCCATTGTGACCATCCCAGGGCCCATCCTCTCCGCTAGTTGCGAGCCCGTCTCCGTCGGAGGCAACACTCCCTGCGCCGTGGGTGGTTCTGGGATCGCAGGATCAGCAGGTCTCTTGGGAGCAGGCTATGGAGGATTTGGCTATGGGGGCTTGGGATACGGAGGCTGGGGAGGTTATGGAGGCTGGGGCTATGGAGGCCTGAGGAGGGGTGGATGGTATGGAAGAAGGTCTCTCCTGGGTCGCCGTGGCAGTGCATGCTTTTAAGCCCACTGAAGCCTAGAAGAATAGCCGTAGGATAACGGAGATGACAAGGAAGAACCAACCATGAGTCAGATCCACCTCTGACTGCTCCAGTACTGGATCCCAGACAGAGACAGCTGAACCGGAGGAACTGCTGCTGGAGCTTTTGCCCCCGAACTGGACTCTCCCTCTTTCCCACTTCCTCTGGTCCAAGTCTTGTCTGCTTTTCTCTTGTATTTATTTGTCTTTGAACTGCCTCTTCTATGAAAGTTTGCACAACTTCTCTGACATTCTCAATAAAGCTTCTGCTGCATTGATATAACCCACCATGTCTGGTTTTTGACTTTTCACTCCCAGTTACGTATCTCAGGGGCTTCCCACATGTCTAGCATCTAAGGCTCTGCTTTGTCTGAATTAAAAATGGGGAGGGGATAGATGTGGCCTTCTTAAACCCCAGGACGTGGACTTCTGGTGTGTGAAATAGTAAGCTGTACCCCTGCTCAGAGGAGCCCATCTCCCAGAGTTTTGGTGAGTCACTGGTCTGAGTGGAAGGCAGCAATCTCACAGGTGTGGTATAGTCAGAGTCACAGCTTCCATGCCTTCTGGGTGGGTGGGTGATTCTGCTGCCTCTTTGTATGTAGGAAAATGAAAGGATAAAAGTCCCCATCCCCTAAAGCTGAATTGCCTCCCTCCTCAGTGTCTGAAAGTCAGCAAGTCCAGAGCACTGAATCATGCAGAGATACACAAAAAGACTCCTGTGTGAATATTTAGTTTCTCCTAATCACCTTCAATGGAGAGCCAATAAATAAGCCAAACCACAAACTCGAGAGAACCAGAAGGATTCACCGTTCCCTGCAGAGCCTAACTGGCAGGGATGTGGCCAGAAAGTGACTCATTCAGAAGGTTCTCAGAAGGACCGGCCCATCCATGCGACCAACTGAAGCTGTTGCATCAGGCAACAAATTGGTGTGGGAGGGGGCACACACCTCTGGCCACCTCCGAGTCTCCAGTGCTCCTCCTTCCACTCCCTGGATTGGAAAAGGTGGAGGGGGACCTAGAGGAATTGCCTTGTTCACATTATGGAGGCTGTGTTTGATGTTCTGCCTCACTCTTCAAGAAGCCTTTGGCCAGCCCTGGTCATCAGGGACCTCTTTTCTGGTGGAAACCGAAGGGAGTCCTTGGAATCTCCGCATCATAGCCTGGGATAGAGACGGAGGCTGTACCAGAGCTCTGAGCGGCCAATAAAGACAGAGCAATGGCTAGAAGCAAACAGCAGGAAACAGGATCAGAGATTTGTGATGATGCCGTCTGGAGGCAAGAGCGACATGAAAGAGGCATTCTCGATGCATAGGCTTACCATATTATTCAAACTTCAAACCGGGACACCCCCCCATAACCCCCCCGGTAAATAATTAATTAATGTCAAAGCAACGAAAAAGCAATCCCAAAGAACCACAAGCAATTCTAAACCAGAGTGAAAAAGCAATCCCAAAGAACCACAAGCAATTCTAAACCAGAACGAAAAAGCAAGCAGAAACAGTCCAAACCAACCCCAAACAACAAACCACGACGAAAAAGCAATTCTAAACCACAACGAAAAACTATAAAAAACAACCATAAATGTCAACATAAAGCAGAAATCCAAATAAGAAATCCTCCTAATGAATTAATTATAGAAGAAAGGGGGCGCAAAGCGCCCCCTTTTGCAGTGCGAAGCTTGGCCGAATTTTTTAAATAAACAATTAACTTTTAAATAATTAATTAATGAAGTAAAAATGTAGCAAAGCGCGCCCAAAATTTTTAAATAAATAATTAATATTTCCATTAAAAATATATATTTAAAAAATACGCTTACATGGTCGCTGGTTGGTGGTCGCTGCTGCTGCTGCTGCTGCTGGGGCCACGGGCTGGGGCAAGCAGGCTGGGGCCGTGGCAAGCAGGCACCTTGCGCAACACAGGCAAGAAGCAGGCTGTGCTTCTCCCAGTGCCGCTGGTCTCGCAGCGGCACCGGGAGAAGCACAGCCTGCTCGCCCGCATTGCACGAGCGTCCAGGAGGTTTGCGCAACACGGGAAAGAAGCAGGCTGTGCTTCTCCGGTCTCCCAGCGGCACCGCATGGAGCCGCTGGGAGACCGGAGAAGCACAGCCTGCTCGCCCGCGTTGTGCGAGCCTCCAGCAGGCTCGCACAACGCGGGCAAGCAGGCTGTGCTTCTCCCCGTGCTGCTGGTCTCACAGCGGCACCGGGAGAAGCACAGCCTGCTCGCCCGCGTTGCGCGAGCCTCCAGCAGGCTCGCGCAGCACGGGCAAGCACTGTGCTTCTCCCAGTGCCGCTGACGACCGGGAGAAGCACCCGCTCGCCGCCATCTTCTTCTTCTTTTTTTAATTTTAAACTTCCCGGCATCTTGGATCACGAAATCTCGCGTGATCCAAGATGTCGGCGCCCAAATCTCGTGAGGGCATCATGCCCTCATGAGATTTGGGCGCCGACATCTTGGATCACGAGAGATTTCGTGATCCAAGATGCTGCCCGGTAAGTTTAAAATTAAAAAAAAAGATGGCGGCGCCCATTCGTCCCCCGGGACCCGACCGGGAATCGAGGCCGATTTCCGGGACTGTCCTGGCGAAACCGGGACGAATGGTAAGCCTATCGATGCGGAACTGTTGTTTGAGGACAGAACAGATAGGCTGTGCCAGGTTCTTCGAGAGTCAGGTTTCAGATACCTTTCTTGGCACACAGTACAATAAAATAGCAATCATTACGAGATACAACTCTGGAGAGCAGGTTATTCTAGTCGTGGACAGAAAGCTCCACCCCTTCCTGGCTCATTGGCTGGGTCCGGGGCATGCGGTTGTCCTTGTTTCCTCCATGAGTGTAGGAGTAAAGGAAAGTACAGTACTCCCCCCCATATCCGCTGGGGATATGTTCCAGGCCCCTCCGTGGATACTTGAAACCGTGGATAAGAGCGAACACCCCATCCATGGTTTCCGGAGGGGCCCCCACTCTGCCTCCCCTGCGGACAGGCGTGCACCCCCGTTCTTATTTTTCTTTCAGCAAGTTTTGTTTCTTCCTTAAAACAAACAGAGAAGCAACCTCACTTGCAAGCAAGTAGAACGAGACTAAGTCTGAGAGAGGCTCAGAAAGGTTTCTGTTAACCTTGCAGAGCCTCTCTAGGACTTAGTCTTTTTCTACTTGCCTGCAATAAGTAGCCAGAGGGTGTTTCTCCTGTTTGTTTAAGGAAGAAATGAAGCTTACTGGGAAAAAAAGTAAAAGCCTGGGAGGGGGGTCCCCACAATCTGTGGATAACTGAAACCGTGGATAGCGAATTCGTGGATATGGGGGCCCACCTGTACTCTGATGGCCTCATGGATGGGCCAACCTTGCCTGACCCTCACACCCATTCTGGTTCCTCCTCTCCTTCTGCATTAGGAACTTGTATTATATCTTGAAACCATCCTCAGATGTTCACGCATAACTGCCCCCCCAATGGTGCGCCACTGGAACTACAAGTTGGGAATCTCCTTAAGTCAGTGGTTCTCAAACGTTTTAGCACGACCCACTTTTTATAATGACACTCTAGTGGCACCCATCTAGCTTTACCAGACGCACAACATTTATCTTCCTATATTTACACAAGCTTGCAAACTGCAGGAGCTCAACTCCTTGCAAACTGCAGGAGCTCAACTGTTTGCAGGGCAATTAGCAGCTATGTGATTTTTGAACAGTCTCAGGGTTGTGGCAAGTACTTATGTGATCTTTCCATCACCGGGACCCACCAGAAATCAGGTCACGACCCACCAAGTGGGTCCCGAGCCACAGTTTGAGAAACACTGTGTGAGGTTTCCTGACCATAATCAGAATGTTTGCTTTGTAGTAAACATCAAAATGTATTTTCTAACTAAAAATGGTGTTGAAGATTGTCTTTCGGGAGAGGAATATAGAAGACGTGAATGATCCTGTGGAAAAGATTGCAAAGTGGATACAATTTAAAAAACAAGGGACTTTTGGGAAAGATTCAAAGATGAAGAAGAGGAAGGAGAGGAAGAAGAAGAAGAGGAAGAGGAAGAAGAAGAGGAGGAAGAAGAGGAAGGAGGAAGGGGAGGGATGGAAGGGGTAATGGCAAACTGTCAAAAATGTTTTATTATTAAGAAACAAATAGATATGACTTGTTTTTAAGAAACTTATATTAAGAGTGATGGAAAAATTTTGATGATGAATTAACAATTTTGAAGACAAAAATGGGGTGACTTAATAAATTTAGAAATTTGAAGTGGAAGTTAAGACTTTTAAATGATAAAGGAAAGGTTAGTTAACCCTTTTGTGAATAAAAGAAAAATAATGTTTTATTATTTGAAAAGACAAGTAAGATGTGATTTGTTTTTAAGAATTTTATATAAAAAGGGGATATAGATTTTTTTTTTTAAAGAAACATTTGGAAGGTTTTTATTTTAACACATTTGGAGAAAAATGGGGTGGCTTTATATATTAAAATATTTGAAGTGGGAATTAAGATTTTTGGATGATAAAAGAAAAGTTAGTTAATCTTTTTATGAATATTTGGATACCACTTATAGATTCTTTAAGAGAGAGAGAGAGAGAGAGAGAGAGAGAGAGAGAGAGAAGGAGTGATGAAGTGTGAATTTAATGAATAGTATATTAGAGATATAGGCTTAGTTAGATATTAGAAGTAGAAAATAGATAATAGTATACAAGTAGGATTTACTGCTTCGCGCTTGCTGTAATCTTTCGTAGTATGTTGTATTGTTTTGTTTTGTTTTTGTTTTGTAGTCTATTAATAAAAATTAAATATATTTTAAAAAAAAGACATACACAAGTTAGCCTTCTGCTAACAGATAACACGCTGGTTGGGTGTGACGTGGGCAGAAGCTTATTGACAGGGTAGAGCTGGAGGCCAAAGGGAGAAGCAAGCATGTGTGGGGTGAAGCTTTGGGTCAGCCCTACTCCTGTTCCTGATAAAGTTAACTGAATACGTAAATCTAAGTCATGAGAATACGTAAATCTAATTCCAAGAATTATGTACGTCAAACCTCAGCGAATGACCAATAAGATATGTAACTTGTCTACTACGTATGTTCCTGTATTTCTGTAACCAATAAGAATCGGATCTGTCTTTTTCAAACTGCCTGCCTTCTGAAAGTTGTTTTCTGTTGGCTATAAGAAGCATT
Organism: Plestiodon gilberti rubricaudatus; assembly: GCA_026170595.1. NCBI lineage: Eukaryota > Metazoa > Chordata > Lepidosauria > Squamata > Scincidae > Plestiodon > Plestiodon gilberti. The sequence continues at coordinate 27,245,845 of JANXHW010000009.1, forward strand.
GTAATGGAGAGCTCAGGACTGCTCCTCATGACTTTAGGACAAGAGTCCCATGGGAAGCAGTCAGCACATGTGCTTAATAAATAAAGATGTCCAAGTTTCTCTCATACCTGGTTTCTGATTTATTAATCAACGCGTAACAACTGCCTTAAGTAATACAGGGCATCTAGTTACCGGAGTACTCCATCCACTCAGACTGGCTCTTCCCCTCTTCTTTCTCCGCAGCATCTGGTACTTTGAGGTAGAGTGCCTCTGTACATGGGGGTTCCATTCTTAACTAGCAGGGCAAATGATCCAAGACTGGATTCAACAAAAGGTCTGCCTAGCCCGTCACCCGGTTTCTCAGAGTCGTCTACCCGCTGCCCTCAATGGAAAGACCACAAGAAAGACACAAAGGCGGGAGGCCTTCCCCTGCTGCTTGTTCCCACCAGGATGCAGAGTTTAGAGCTAGACTGCAGCTGAGCCTGGAGCAGAGGCGTCGCTCCGGTAGGGGACCCTGCCTGCTGCTTTCTCCGCAGGGGAATGACTCTGACAGTGAGGGGGCGGGGCCGCCTCCTGCTCGTTCGGTAAACGGGACTCCGACCGAGCAAAACTTACAGCCCCGCCCCTACCGGAGCGACGCCTCTGGCCTGGAGGATCCATTCAGCTACCACAGCTAATGGCCATTGATACAACAATTCAGATTTCCTCGCTCCTCTGAGGAGTAAGTGCGACAGGAGAAGTTGTCGAAAGCTGTTGGTGTAGCATGCGCTTATGTGCCATTCCTGCCAGAACCGGTAGCAGGGAAGAGACGCCCCACTCTGTGCCCCAAGGTATTCATATTCTGCCAACAATGTTTTGTGTGTGAATCACAACACACGTTAACTTGATTGCACCCAATGTACAAGGAAAATAATTAGCATCTCATTGGTACGACGAAATATCTGAACAATGATTCCACTGCTCTCGTTCTTTTGCCTTCGCTTTTTGTAAGCGTTTCCTGGAATTATTTCGTTGTTCATCAATCACATTTTATTTCTCTTTTCATTTCTAGTCTATCCTTCTATTCATTTTATTTTACTCATTTATTCAAGGAATGTGCCCCTCCAGCGCATGGCAACAGTCTCACTTGGATGCAAGCAGCCCACATGGATAGCGCACTGTTAAGCAACTCAGCTTGATATTATTATTATTATTATTATTATTATTATTATTATTATTATTATTATTATTATTATTATTATTACATACACTGTCTATCTTGGTCATCAGATTTCTCCTCTGACTTTAATTCAAGACGGTTCAGTAGGTAGGCTATCTAAACCCCCGAAGCGGTTTTTACAATACATACAGAGTTCTAATCTTGCATAGAACAACTACATTCCAGATGGTTTCTTTCACAGTCTGGCTTCTCTCTGGCATTCGCCTCCCACGCTTCGACTGACGGCAACTCTGACTCCCACTCAGAGTGCTCTGCATTTTTCCTCTCTCTCACTGAGGGCTTCTGCAGATCGTCAGTGGCATCTCGACAGCTCTCAACACTTTTCAGAACTGATACCATATCTTTCCTCTTCCTTGATCATCTCCATTATGTCAATATTTAGATTGCAGGCACCTGTACGCTTGTACTTTACTCCTGTTGACACTATTCCTAAATCTCCTGCCCTTTTGTCACTTATAAATACATAAGAAGAGCCCTGCTGGATTAGGCCCAGGGTCCACATAGTCTAGCTTCCTGTATCTCACAGAGGTGCAACAGATGCCTCTGGGAGTACTCAAGGCAACAAGAGACCTATTTCCTGTTGCCAGTTTCTTGCAGCTGGGCATTTAGAGATGGGCTACCTAAAACCCAGAGGTTGCTTATCGTAATTGTGACTTGTAACCTGGGATGGATTTTTCCTCTGTCAATCTTTCTGATCCCCTTTTTGAGGCATCCGGGCCAGGTGCTATCACCAGATCCTGTGGCAAGGAGTTCCACAGATTAATTGCTCGCTGGGGAAAGAAATATGCCCTTTTGCCTGTTCTGACTCTCCCACCAGTCCATTTTAGTGGATGTTCCCTGGTTCTGATGTTGTGCGAGGAGGAAATGAATTTCCCTCTATATGTCCCTCGATTCCCTTCAATTTGTTGTATTCCCTTGTGTCTATTTCTAGAGTGAGAAGCTTTTACATTTTCAGAGGCGGTGTCACTCCAAATGCCAATTTCAGAAAAGTTGTAAGTAGTGGGGAGGGAGGATTATTTCTTCCATGCCTGCTCATGAATTTCCCAACTACATTTGCTTGGTTCTGATTGTGGTAGGGTGCTGGGTTGATGGCTCTGGGTTGGACACTGCACAGCTCTTTATATGTTCTTATTAGCCGTGGTAGTTAAGGCACAGAGCTTCCAAGGACAGAGGCAGTATACCTCTAACGAAAAGATGATAGGGACAAAAAGGAAGAAGTCATGATCATGTTGGTCATGTTCTGCTTGTAGGGCTTCCTGGAGACAGCTGGAAGGATACTAAACTCAGTGGATCTTTAGTTGGATGTAGCAATAGTCTTCTGACATTCTGCAAGAGCTGAGCTTGCCTGATGGAAGCAAAGTACTTTTCAATGCAATTCCTGCTCCTTTGCAATCAAATAGGTTTGCACAGGAGCCTAGCTGTGTTGCAAAGTGGAGACAAGCTTGCAGAGAAGCTGTGACCCAAGGGATAGTGATATCCCTTGAGATGGGGTTTTGCACATCACTAATATGCCCACACACCTGAGAGAGAGAGAGAGAGAGAGAGAGAGAGAGAGAGAGAGAGAGAGAGAGAGAGAGAGAGAGCAAAAAATTGGGTGACATTTACAAATCTTTACATATCTTGCCTGCTTGCTTATCTCCTTATCTGAATCTCAAAGACTTTGTGTTTGTTGTTGTCAAGCTAATTTTAAAAGATCATAGTGCAGAAACTCTTAATTATATTTGCCAGAAACCAGTCCTACCCTAAACCTTCAGAATAGCTTTGGTCTGTCAGCAGCCCTTCCTGATGATGACTTTACAGAAAAGAAAACACACACACAGGCACTAGTAAACCACTTATCAGCTGACACACTGATGACCTGATCTTTATCTTGTGGGATTTAGCTGTGGAGGCAGCATTGTGGCCTAGAGCATTTTCAGGTGAGGAGCAGATGGCTTTGGAAGGAACAGGCCCTCAAGGATGTGCCAGAAAATGACACCCACTGCCTATGTGCTTATGTGAAGCAAGTATCCACTCCACTGCTTTTCAACCAGTGGTACGAGGACCATTAGATTACAGTAGGGTGGCGCAGTGGGTTAAACCGCTGAATCATGGGCTGTCGATCAAAAGGTCGGCAGTTCAAATCCACGCGACGGGGTGAGTTCTCGACGCTCGGCCCTGCTCCTGCCAACCTAGCAGTTTGAAAGCAGGTCAACGCAAGTCGATAAATAGGTATCGCTTGCAGGGAGGTAAACAGCGTTCCACGTTCCAGCTGCACACTACGCGCTGTGGCAAGGAGAGTCATGCCGGCCACGTGACTACGGAGGCGTCTTCAGACAACGTTGGCTCTTCGGCTTCGTAACATGAATGAGCACCGCTCCCTAGAGTCAGACACGACTGGACTTCAATGTCAAGGAATACCTTCACCTTAGTTTACTTGTACCTGCAATATGGCTACTGGCAGGGCTGATCCAATACCGCCTAATGCCTGAGACGGCACCCTAAATGCTGCCCCCTTACCCAATGATGCGCCATCCTCTGCTCTACCCAATCTCCAATGTTCTCACTCAGTATTCTCCTCCCCTCTACACACTGGCGTCACTAAAGGGGGGCGGAGCTCTAAATTCCGCCGCGATCCGACCCTCTGTTACACGGGTGAACGAAGCAGCCCCGCCCCCTCGCCTTCGGAACCATTCAAGGCAGTGAAAACAACGCACAGGAGACTCCCTGCAAGTTGCTTTCGCTGCCCTGAAAGGCTCCGAAGGCGAGGGGCGGGGCTGCTTCATTCACCCGTGTAACAGAGGGTCGGATCACGGCGGAACTTAGAGCTCCGCCCCCCTTCAGTGACGCCAGTGCCTCTACACTTCCTCTCTACCCCTCTCTTCCTTTTTCCAATCCAGGGAGTGGAAGGAGAAGGAGGAGCAGTGGAGGCAAGTGGGCGGACAGAGGTGGGCACCCCCATCAATCTGTTGCCTGAAGCATCTGCTTCAGTTGGCCTCATGGATGGGCCACTCCTCAGCCCAGCTGCCATTGCAGATTTGCCATACATGCAAACCAGCAGTGCTTGGACAAGAGCACTGACAACAGCAATGCAGCAATGACAACAAAAGAGCTTGAAAGGCCCTCTGACTAGCAGTGGCAGCAGTTTTCTAAGACCAACAGCACAATCCTATCCAAGTTACGCCACCAGTGTAACCAGCAAGGGAGGGCAGGGCGGGTGCCTTTGGAGGGGAGGGGGGATTTAAATCCCCTTTGAATCCCTCTTTGGAGGGGATTTGAATCGCCTTTCCGCTCTGGGGCCTCCCGTTCTTGCTGCACCACTGGTTACACCGGAGGTGTAAGTTGGATAGGATTGCGCTGTTAGACTACGTCTGGTTCATTTTGGCCAACACTGTCTATTTTTTCACTGAAAAGTGTTCTCCAAGGCTTCAGACAGAGGTCTTTCCCAGCTGTGCTTCTGGAAATCTTTAGGATCCCTTCCAGGTCCTTTCCTTTTTGTGTTCCAACCATTTTATTTACCCGTATTGTCCCGAGTATAAGACACACCTGATTATAAGATGCACCCTTAAAGTTTGGTGCTATTAAAAAAATTTAATCAAATCACTGGCATTAAATTTATGCCTGATTATAAGACGCACCCCTAGTTTAAAAACTTAAATTAGGAGAAAAAATGAGTCTTATACTCAGACCAATACGGTATTTAAATTTATTTGAAACATGTATACCCCGCCTTATCCTATGCCAAGGCAAATGCCCAAGGCGGCTCCACCATATGCTCCACCGTTGATCAATGGTTCAACCTTAAAAGATGTAGGCGCCTCCTACTGAATCCAAATACATCTGATGGTTGCTCCATCTAACCCACAGCTCAATCCTATGCATGTCTACACAGAAGCAAGTCCCACTGTGTCCCACGGAGTTTACTTTTATGAAAGCGTGACTAGGACTGCAACCTCAGTCTTGTTTCTTCTGAATGCCAGCGGCTGTCCAAAGTCCCCAGATCTCCAAGGGTTTCCTGAACTGGAATCTTCACAGAAATCTTGTGTACTATCTTTGGAATCTTCTCCTCAAGGAGGAGATTTTCTGCAGGCCCCAAGTGGAAATGTATACAATCCTTTATCGCGGTTCTTCTCATACTCTTTGTTTCCCCTGTGGACTTTCATAGATTTCCCAGAGAAGAAATCTCCACATTTAGTAACTTGTACATTAGGAATAAAAGAATTTCAGAAAAAGAACAAACTATCAGGCAATATACCAAGATCAGATCATCCTCGGGATTATGGTAATCAAAAAACAAACAAGAATGGTAAAAAAAAATGTTAAAACATGTATCTGCAGAATGCAACTTTATAGTCTCTTAAAATACATGTGTGTGCAATAAAATACTTTAAAAGTCTTCTTTAAAATACAATAAAACACTTTAAAACAAAATTGGCATGATGTTTCATTCATTACTCCATGAATTTCCTCAGATGTAAAACAAAGACAAAGCAGGCAGGAAGAAGACAATGATCCGATCTTGGTACATTGTGGCTGGTCATAACAATTTTCGATCTATTTTATCAGGCAAAAAATAAGATTTAAGACTTTTATGGCCGGCAACTATCTTCACAGAACAAATGAAATTTACAGGATTAAGGACCATGGTCAGATTAAAAAAAAAGCCAATGTTTTAAAATAGGAAAAAGCAACGTTGAAAAAAAATACTAGATGAAGCGTTGCTTTTTCCTATTTTAAAATGTTGTTTTTTAACCTGACCGTGGTCCTTAATCCTGTAAATTTTACTAGTTCTGTGAAGATATCAGGCAACACCTCTGCAAAAGGTATTTCTTCCTATTCGGCAACGGGAAACTTGCCAAAATGTTAGGTAAAATATATGATGAAGCAGAAAGTTATGAAAGATATGCATACCTATTTTCATTAGAGGCAAATAATAACAAGGCGAGATAAAGTTATTAAGGCTATAAAGGAGCCTTGGTCAGAATTTGATGTTAGAATGCACCCCTCTCTGTCAAAACACTCATGATTTGTTACCTTGTTTGTACATTCATTCTGGTCTCCTCAACAATTTCAGAAGCTGGCAAGGGAATGCGCACAATCAACACCTTAACAGGAAGTGACATGGATCAAGGCAAGGTTCCTCGCCACAAATTGCTTGTAATACTTTCCCATTAGGCGTTGCTGACTTTGTGATCTCTCTGCTAAGTATTATATTTTTTCCAGCTAATCGTTTTGTTCAAGGATTCAGGGCCTCATTAAATAAACCATGCTAGTTTTGAAAAGCTTGTTGGATTAATGTCCTTGAGGAACTCATGATATATTACGCCCGACAAATGTCAACTCCAAATCATCCAAGGATACCGTCCATTTTGCAACTCTGTTCATGTCTGGCTGTATTCACATGTTCTTATGAAACTGTGTTTTCCACAGTATAGTTGTATAGCTCTTTTGTTTCAAGGAGGCTGCGGCGGCTTAGTGGTTAAGACGCTGAACTGCAGACCGGAAGGTTGGTAGGACAGCAGTTTGAGACCCGAGTGCCGCGTGACGGAGTGAGCTCCCGTCTCCTGTCCCAGCTCCTGCCAACCCAGCAGTTTGAAAGCAAGAAATTGCAAGTAAATAAATAGGTAGTGCCCGTCTCCTGTCCCGGCTCCTGCCAACCTAGCAGTTTGAAAGCAAGAAACTGCAAGTAGATAAATAGGTACCGCTGCGGCGGGAACGTAACAGCGTTCCGTTAGTCACGCTGGCCACATGACGATGGACGTGTCTTCGGGCAGCGCTGGCTCTTTGGCCTTAGAAACGGAGATGAGCACTGCACCCTAGAGTCGGACACGACTGGCTTTCGAGCAGGGGATAACTTTACCTTTTTTTGTTTCAAGATGTAGTGATGTCACACGAGAAACTATCTACTTGGCAACATCGCTGTGAACAAAACAAGGTGGTCTTCACCAGGGAACTCCACAATGAAACTGGTAATAAGAGTGTGCCATTGATTTGGCAAACAATGGACACCAAGCCACATGGGCCTCTCCGTTAGCATTTTGTACCTTCAGAAACAGATAGAGATCCCAAGGAATGGATCTAAAGGGCATTCCCTTTTGGATCTCATTCGAAATGACATTTTATCATTTCTTTTTTACTTTTATTCCATCCTTGGTTCATTTTTGGCAAGTGGGCAATGCCTGTAAAGGTTTATCCTTTTGTGAGCACACTCCAACCTCCTTGTTCGCAAAAGCTCAAGTGTTTGTGGACATCTGTCCACACTTGGAAAGAGAGCAAAAGTTGAACTTGATTTCAGGTCACACAGTGGAATGCTTGTGAATGCTTGGGAATTACGGGAGTGGCAACAGGATATCTTGTTGTTTTGGGTGCTCCCTGAGGCATCTGGTGGGGCCACTGTGAGATACAGGAAGCTGGACGAGATGGGCCTTTGGCCTGATTCAGCAGGGCTCTTATGTTCTTATGTTCTTAATCTCCTCCCATTTTACTTTGCTGTGTGACTATACAAACTAGTATTTTCAGAAAGTCCAAATGTATTGTTGATCCCTGGCTTGCTATACAGCAGTGGTTCTCAAACCTTTTAGCACCGGGACCCACTTTTTACTGACAATCTATTGGGACCCACCTAGCTTTACGAGACCTTTTTTTAAAAAGTTGATAAATAAATAAATAAATGTATTTACAAGTAAAGCTGTTTGCAGGGTAATTGGTGCTATCCTGCAAACTGCAGGAGCTCAGCTCTTTGAAGGGCAATTAGTAGTTATCTGATTTTTGAATAGACTCGGGGTTTGTGGCAATTACTTCTCTGATCTTTCCATCACCTGCGACCCACCAGAAATCACAGCGCGGCCCACCAAGTGGGTCCTGACCCACAGTTTGAGAAACCCTGCTATACAGGATGCGGGTATCTGGACCAATTAACAACGGAATTGTAGAATGTTAGAGTTGGACTAGATGACCGCCAATGTACCTTCCAACCCTCTGCTTAACCCAGCAAGCAACTGCTCTTGTACCTTCTTGTACCAATGTCCCTTCCAACCCTTTTCCAACCTTCTTGTACCTTCTTGTACCAATGTCCCTTCCAACCCTCTTCTAACCTTCTTGTACCTTCTTGTACCAATGTCCCTTCCAACCCTCTTCTAACCTTCTTGTACCTTCTTGTACCAATGCACCTTCCAACCCTCTTCTAATCTTCTTGTACCTTCTTGTACCAATGTCCCTTCCAACCCTCTTCTAACCTTCTTGTACCAATGTCCCTTCCAACCCTCTTCTAACCTTCTTGTACCTTCTTGTACCAATGTCCCTTCCAACCCTCTTCTAACCTTCTTGTACCTTCTTGTACCAATGTCCCTTCCAACCCTCTTCTAACCTTCTTGTACCTTCTTGTACCAATGCACCTTCCAACCCTCTTCTAATCTTCTTGTACCTTCTTGTACCAATGTCCCTTCCAACCCTCTTCTAACCTTCTTGTACCTTCTTGTACCAATGTCCCTTCCAACCCTCTTCTAATCTTCTTGTACCTTCTTGTACCAATGTCCCTTCCAACCCTCTTCTAATCTTCTTGTACCTTCTTGTACCAATGTACCTTCCAACCCTCTTCTAACCTTCTTGTACCTTCTTGTACCAATGCACCTTCCAACCCTCTTCTAATCTTCTTGTACCTTCTTGTACCAATGTCCCTTCCAACCCTCTTCTAACCTTCTTGTACCTTCTTGTACCAATGTACCTTCCAACCCTCTTCTAATCTTCTTGTACCTTCTTGTACCAATGTACCTTCCAACCCTCTTCTAACCTTCTTGTACCAATGTCCCTTCCAACCCTCTTCTAACCTTCTTGTACCTTCTTGTACCAATGTCCCTTCCAACCCTCTTCTAACCTTCTTGTACCTTCTTGTACCAATGTCCCTTCCAACCCTCTTCTAACCTTCTTGTACCTTCTTGTACCAATGCACCTTCCAACCCTCTTCTAATCTTCTTGTACCTTCTTGTACCAATGTCCCTTCCAACCCTCTTCTAACCTTCTTGTACCTTCTTGTACCAATGTCCCTTCCAACCCTCTTCTAATCTTCTTGTACCTTCTTGTACCAATGTCCCTTCCAACCCTCTTCTAATCTTCTTGTACCTTCTTGTACCAATGTACCTTCCAACCCTCTTCTAACCTTCTTGTACCTTCTTGTACCAATGTACCTTCCAACCCTCTTCTAATCTTCTTGTACCTTCTTGTACCAATGTACCTTCCAACCTTCTTCCAACCTTCTTGTACCAATGTATCTTCCAACCTTCTTGTACCTTCTTGTACCAATGTACCTTCCAACTCTCTTCCAACCCAGCAAGCAACTGCTATGGCATCCCTAGCAAGGTGACCATCCATCTTCTGCTTTAAAACTTCCATGGAAAGACAGCCCACCTTTCCATGAGACAGAATGTACTCGTGCTGGACAGCTCTCTTCCCCGGTGACCAGAAAAAAGCCCAAAGGAAAAAAGTCCACAGGATGGTTCTAGGGAAAACGGCCAAAGGGGGAAAAAAAAGCCCATGGGTCACCACAGGACAGAAAAGGTGTATTTAGGGTCAGGGTCAAAAAAGTTTGGGAACTACTGCAATACCTCCTCATTATATGTGTGTATTTGTCCTTGTGTGCTTTCCCCCCGTGTGTGCTTTTTTCCTAGAACCCTCTTCCCCATGTCTCACCTAAATCTACTTTCCTATCATTTCAATCTATTGGTTCTTCTCCTGCTCCCAGAAGACACTTCTTCTGCATCCCAGTCCTTTATAGACTTGAAGATGGCTCTCTTATCTCCTCTAGTCCTCTTAGTATTCTCTTCTCCAGGATAAACATATCAGGCTCTTTCAACCATTCAACCAACCATATGGTCTATACCATATTTCCAGACCATTTTCCAGCATAGTTACCTTCCTCTGAGCTCCAGCTCAGGACCCACGAGGGGAGGAGTACAAGGGGCTAAATTATACCCAGGCCCAGGGTCAAAAAAGGGGGCCCAGGAACCAAAGTAAGGGGCGCATAAATTTCCTGGGATCTCAGCTGGGCTCATGGAGAGTGAAAGACGGAGGCCGGGCTAACCACGAGGCCAGGTCTACTGGGCAGGTAGACCTGGGTACCATATCAGGAAGCCTGGTAAACCTGGGCTCCAGAGACTATTCCGGCTATTGCTGCCCTCCCCTGCCCCACTTTGTCCACTCCCCCTTTTAGAAGGGGCCCAAAAGAAACTTTGTGCCTCCTGATCAAACTCCTCTCAGAGGCCCTGCTCCAGCTTATCAATGTCCTTCTTAAACCCACCCCATCTTATCAATGGCCTTCTTAAAACATTAGTGGGCCAAATATTGCTGTTCTTGGTGACATGCCAAGACTGGGAAAAACAAGAGGGAAAGACAAACACCAGGAAGTATCTTCAGAGTGCTAAGGTGATGACAGAATAAATTCTTTGCTTCAAGTGATTAAAGTAATTTTGGATGTGATGAAACCAGCAGATTTTGAAGCTGGGCAATTAAGATCACAAGCAAAAGGGGTGGCTCTCAGCCAACCAGGAGGCCACGGACAGAGTATAAAAAGCTCCCGTCCCTCCACAGTCTTCCATCAGCTTCACCTCTCGCCTTCTCTCACCTTCTCACTTCTCAAAGAACCAGGTAAGCGTGGCTTGTTCAGGCCATTCTTTTTTTTTACCTACAGATATGTGACTTGACTGAGAACGATAGGAACAGCATAGCAATGTAGACTTATACCCAGTGTTTATCATGAACGTTTGGTAGACGATCCTGAAGAATCTCAGTGGGGGGATTCCCTTCACCAGATCTAGCTCCTTGGGATTCCCGATGTCATTCAGCAGTCCAGCCTTCTGCTGAGAACTGACAGCACAATCCTATGCATGCCTACTCAGAAGTAAGTCCCACTGTCTTCAATGGGGCTTACTCCCAAGAAAGCATGCATGGAATTGCAGCCTTAAAAAGTTACACACTTGTCATGATTCTTCTCTGGCATGCAGAGAGGGTTTTTCTGCATTACACACTTCGAACTAGTGAAACAGTCATTCTTTCTCTCGCTGAAGCCTGTGGGGCTGCTGTTTTGTGAGGAGGGGTTGCGTTTCTCTAACCGAATGCCCATCACTCCCCACAAACAACAGCTCAGGAGAATCCATGGTGGTTGGAACAGTTATACAATCCATGTGGCTTTGCAGTGTGGATATGTTAATGGAGCTAAATCACAGAGCAGATAACTGTGCATACCAGAAATATGAAGCTGCCCTGTGACATGCCAGTCCATTGGGCCCTAGTAGAGTAGAACTGTCAAGCTCGATTGGCACTAGACTCTCCCGAACTTCAGGCAGCACTCATTCCCAGTCCCACTTGGAGATGTTGCCATTTACTGAACCTGGGATCTCCTGCATGAAAAGCAGGGATAACTCTTCCCCTGAGCTATGGACCCAGCTCATCCTCAAAGGCAAGACAGGTGGCCCTTGCTTTCTCTGCCCGGAACTTCCATGGCCTTAAATACATGTCTAGAATCTTCTGAGATCTTACACTTTGAGCTGGTTACATGGTCATTCTTGGTCCCTCGGAAACCTGAGGGGCTGCTGTTGAGTGAGGAAGGGCTGGGGTTCTCCACCTGAATGCCCATCTCTCCCTCCAGCCAACAGCTCAGAAGAAGACATGGCACTTAGAGGGGTCCCCTATTCGAGCCCGACTGGCCGAGGTTATCCAGGTCTTTAGGCAGGGATCATTCCCAGCCACACTGGAGATGCTGCCAACCTGGGATCTCTTACATCTAAAGCAAGGATAGCTCTTCTGTTAAGATATGGACCCAGCTCATCCTCAAAGGAAAGACAGGTGGTGGCACTTGTTTTCTCATACATGTGTCATGGTGGTACATGGCCTCCCTCACAACTCTGCCCAAACTCTGGATGGTGGGTCATATGTATAATACTCCTCGTATAATACTCCTCCATGGGGTGTCATCTCGACCACTCAGAGGTGACTTTAGGTGAGCCAGTTTGCACTATCTTGTTGGAAGAATGGTCCAAGTTGGCCAACGCATCACTGTTGTGCTGTGAAACACCTCATACGTCTAACTTGTGTTCTGCTCCCTCTTTCTGCTCTTTCAGACTCACCCCTCGCTCAGACATGGCCAACTGTGGACCATCCTGCACCGTCCCATCCTGCGCTTCCACCCCAGTCGTCGGCTTCGGATCGGCAGGTGGCAGAGGTCTTGGATGGGGCTATGGAGGTCTGGGATATGGAGGTCTCGGTTATGGATACGGAGGTCTCGGCTATGGCTATGGAGGTCTTGGATATGGCTATGGCGCCGGAGGCCTGGCTGAAACATCCGGCAATCTTGGCACCCTGGCTGGAGTCATCCCTTCCTGCGTGAACCAGATCCCACCAGCAGAGGTCGTCATCCAGCCACCCGCTTCCGTTCTGACCATCCCAGGGCCCATCCTCTCCGCTAGCTGTGAACCCGTCTCCGTCGGAGGCAACACTCCCTGCGCCGTGGGTGGTTCTGGGATTGTAGGGTCAGGCCTCTACGGAGGGTTGGGTTATGGCTATGGCTCAGGTTACGGCTACGGCTACGGCAGAGGGCTCTATGGTGGTTATCTTGGATCTGGTTATGGGCGCCGTTTTGGGCGCAGAGGCAGTGTCTGCTTGCCCCCATGCTAAATTCTAAAGGACTGACTACCTAGGAAAAAGAAACAAGCAGAAAGTCCATGGCAGAACATGCAGGTCTTACGTTTAGCTATGCTGTGCGGCCCTGGTTATTTAAAATGGTAGTAAGGGGGTGCTCAGCATCTCTAAGAATCAGGCCCAGCTACATCTTTTATGGTTCTGTTTGCAATCTATATGTATCCCTTATTTATTCTCTTCTTCTGATTGTTGATGCATTTATTCATTCACGGAAGGCTCCTGGACATCCCTCCGGCAGAGTAAAGAGCAAAAATTCGAGCAACGTTTAACTCTGCTCACACAATGTGAATGCAGATGAATTGGGAAACTATGTAGTGGAGGGAGGGAGGGATGTTCTAGAAATGGAGACCAGCCACACTCCCCCCTGCACACTCTGTTAAAAAAATGTTCACCACGGAGGAAGCTGTTCGCTGACATGTGTTCCCTTGCCAGCCTGCTTATTGGAAATTCTTCACTGTCTGTATTTTCATTCCTAATAAAACTGACTCTGCATCATAGATCTGGTCTTCTTGGTTTGCTTTCATCTGCAAGAGTCAGAATTGCCTCGGGGGGATCAGAGCATAACTCCCTAGTGAAGCCTTCTGCCTCTGACAGCAGGGAGGCAGGTCCCTCTGGAACCGTGAATCATTGCAGGAATCCCAGGACAACCTTTGAAGTGGGTGAAGAGCTGCAGGAAAAGCCGAAAATAGAGGGAAAAGATTCATGTATGAATGTGATTTGCTACATTCATGACATCCTTGACAGCCACACAGGGTCTTCTCCAATGTGGACATGTGCCAACATAGATTTAAATTGTACATGGGTGTGGGGACGTTTCAGGACAGGGGTCTTCCTGTGTTTCCTCTGATGACATCAATTTATTTATTTATTTTATTATTTTTCACATTTTTATACCGCCCTTCCTCCAAGGAGCTCAGAGTGGTGTACATATTTCCTCCCCTGCTTTTTGTCCTCACAACAACCCTGTGAGGTAGGTGGGGCTGAGAGATAGTGACTGGCCCAAGGTCACCCAGGAAGCTTTGTGGCTGAGCAGGGATTTGAACCTGGATCTTCCAGGTCTAAGTCCGACTCCCAAACCACTACACCATCCTGGTGTACCACCACTACACTACACCACATACATCCAGTGGCATCGTCTGATATGGGGCGGTGGTGCGGTGGGCCCCAGGGCGTTGGGGTGGAAAGGCTCCGGGGGGGGGGGGCGGGAGCCTCCTTAACTTTCATTTTTTCGTTTTTTAAAAAAATGTTTTTTAAAGGTTTTTAACACTAACGAGGCTTCTAAAAGGGCTTCTAAAAGGGTATGTGTGCTTTGCCAAACTTATCTGTAGTTCTAGGAACCTCCAGCGATGATCAGGGGCTCAGATCGTCCCTCTGCAGCTCTGCTCCCGGTCGCGAACTCTGCAAAGCGTCCAGGAGCGCGCTGCAGAGTTAACGCATGCGCAGAGCGACGATGTTTCCAATCGTCGCTCTGCGCATGCGTTAACTCTGCAGCTCTTCTCCCGGGCGCTTTGCAAATCGCTCAGCTGCAGACTTAACGCATGCGCAGAGCGACGATTGGAAACATCGTCGCTCTGCGCATGCGTTAACTCTGCAGCACACTCCTGGACGCTTTGCAGAGTTCGCGACCGGGAGCAGAGCTGCAGAGGGATGATCTGCGCCCCTGATCATCGCTGGAGGTTCCTAGAACTACAGATAAGTTTGGCAAAGCACACATACCCTTTTAGAAGCCCTTTTAGAAGCCCCGTTAGCGTTAAAAACCTTTTAAAAAACTTTTAAAAAACCCGAAACTCATTATGCAAATTAATTATTTAATTTGCATAATGGGGCAGCGGGCTTTTCGGCCCCAGTACCACAGGCGCCTGGTTACCCCTCTGCATACATCATCCAGGAAGAAACTGCAAAAAACAGATAATCTCTCTCATTAACGTGAAAGGTTTGGAGCATCTGGTGCTGTGCATGTCCAAGAAAACCTCACCTTATTTTATAGCATTTTTACCAAGTTTCTTCGGGGGGAGGAGAGGCGTTTAGAAGAAAACAAGCAAAACACCACATTTGTAGGGGGAAGAAAACCTTACGGTGCCTCCATCAGCTCCGATTCCTTCCCTAGTGCATGATGTTCAGAGGGAAACATCCATGCACTATTAAGGCAATGTGTAGGCTTACCATATTTTAAAAACTTTAAACCGGGACACCTCCCCATAACCCCCCCCTCCGCAAGGCAAATAATTAATTAATGTAAAAGCAACGCAAAACCAAGCAGAAAGAGCCAAAACCAAGCACAAACTAGAATCAACCACGAGTAACCAAGCACAAAGTACAAAACACCCAGAAAAAACCACCAAAAATTCAAACACAAATAACCGATCAACCACGAGTGACCAAGCACAAAGTACAAAACACCCAGACATTTTTAATTAAATAATTAATAAAGGAAAGGGGGCGCGAAGCGCGGCTGAAATTTTTAATTAAATAATTAATGTTTCTTTTTAAAAATATTTTAAAAATATGCGACTTACCTGGTCGCTGGTCGTCCTGCTGCTGGTTGTCCTGCTGCTGCTGCTGGGGCCGGCGGCAAGCAGGCACCCGGCGAAACACAGTCTGCATGAGCCTCCGGCAGGCTCGCGCTGCCCGTGCAAGCAGGCTGTGCTTCTCCCGGTGCCGCTGTGAGACTCGCAGTCTGCGAGTCTCGCAGCGGCACCGGGAGAAGCACAGCCTGCTTGCACGGGCAGCGCGAGCCTCCGACAGGCTCGCGCCGCCCGGGCAAGCAGGCTGGCTGGCCCGGTCTCTCAGCGGCACCACATTGGAGCCGCTGGGAGACCGGGGATCGCAGCCTGCTTGCTTGCGCCGCGCAGGCAAGCAGGCTGGCCCGCCCGGTCTCCCAGCGGCTCCGATGCGGTGCCGCTGGGAGACCGGGGATCGCAGCCTGCTTGCTCGCGCCACGCGGGCAAGCAGGCTGGCCCGCCCGGTCTCCCAGCGGCACCGCATCGGAGCCGCTGAGAGACCGGGGATCGCAGCCTGCTTGCCCACGCCGCGCGAGCCTCTAGAGGCTCGCGCAGCGTGGGCAAGCAGGCTGTTGGTTGGCCCGCTCCCTCACTGGCTCCATGCCGGTGAGAGAGCGGGCGGACAACGCCGCCGCCATCTTCTTCTTTTTGAAACTTGATGCCCTCACGAGATTTGGGTGCCGACATCTTGGATCACGCGAGATTTTGTGATCCAAGATGCTGCCCGGTAAGTTTAAAATAAAATAAAAAGATGGCGGCGCCCATTCGTCCCCCGGGACCGGACCGGGAATCGACCCCGATTACCGGGACGGTCCCGGCGAAACCGGGACGAATGGTAAGCCTAGCAATGTGCAATACACTTCCTGTCCTGCCTCTTAGATATCTTTTCTTTCTCTATTGTATTGATGGTGTCCTCCAGTAGGGGGAGCCATCGGAGACCAGGAAGTCTCTTTGGGTTTCCTTTGGAGCAAGTCACTGTAGGAATACCACAATGTGCATTACACTTTCGACATAGGTTAAAGAGCTCCCAAAGCATTTTAACTGCCCAGAAAAATACCCTTTCCCTAAGAAAATAGCAGAAAGGCCTTTTGCCTGTGACCCCCCCCCCCCCCAAACACACAAGACAGAGGCTTTGGTCAAACTGACCCACTTTATTGAAATAAGATAGTGAACCTTTAGCAGCTAAACACCTAAAGACTCAGCCCCCCAGCATGCAACCAGGATGGTGTAGTGGTTTGGGAGTAGGACTTAGACCTGGAAGATCCAGGTTCAAATCCCCGCTCAGCCACGAAGCTTCCTGGGTGACCTTGGGCCAGTCACTATCTCTCAGCCCCACCTACCTCACAGGGTTGTTGTGAGGACAAAAAGGAGGGGAGGAAATATGTACCCCACTCTGAGCTCCTTGAGGAAGGGTGGTATAAAAATGTGAATAAATAAATAAATAAATAAAATACCAGGTGACATGGTAGAGACTATATATCCCTCCCACCCCCAATCAATCATGGGAGAAACCAACCTGAAAGCTGTGATCTCTCAAGGGTTGGAGCGAGTTTATCCTGGTTAAACCCGAAGGGTCAAGGCAGCTGGACTGAGCAGGCTCCCCCCCAGCTGGAAAGCCGCTGAGGTTGCCTTCTGAAATCTAAGCCAGGGGGCTTGCCAGCCAGTCTCACTGAGCCATCATCTGAGTGGTACCGGTTCACCCACTGACCTTGCCTATGGTACCGGTTCACCCAACACCCGACACATGGGAGGCTAGCATAGGGCGTAGCACTCCCCACCCCACCCCACAAGGTGCCAATAGGTCCCACATTACTGCAGGGCAGAAAGAAATATATTGACCAGTGATGTCGACTTGAGTCTATTGACTCGAACTCGAGTCAGACTCAAGTCACGTCAATGACTTGACTTGGCGATTGTAAAAGACTCAAAAGACTCGACTCGAGACTTGGAGCCTTTTACGAAAGGTCAGAGTTTATTCAGGTTTAAACCCGGTTTCCCCATTAAATAGATAGGGACTCGGAACTTGCAATCAAAGACTTGGGACTTGGACCCAGAGACTTGATCCACATCCCTGATATTGGCCCCAACAAAAGATGAACACCGTCTCTATAAAGAGAAGGTAAGGAAAGAACAATGGCCAGATGAGAAAGAGCTGCCTCTGTTCCTCTTCCCCGGAGGAGTCTTGATGTCAGGCTGCTACCCCAGTTATGTCCGTTGGGGTATTTTGGCCAGAATGACTCCAGGAGCAAGTGCGAGGGGCCAGGGAGCGGTTTGCAAGGCGCGGTGCAGCGCCTTGCACCACTTATATGGTGCCCCCCCTCCAGCAAAACCACTGTTCCTGTGGCTGTTTGCTACTATCTCTTTGTGCTCTCCATATCACCACCATCCATTGCCTTCGGGTTCAGGGTCCCACTAAGACAGGGACTGATCTTGTCATTTATTTGGCTATATCTACCATTCCGTGAACCTTTTTTTAAAAAAAATAAATAAGTAAGCATAAAAATAGTTTATCAATAGTAATATTAATGAAACATTTGACTGGTCATTGACAGGAAGGAAAGACAGGACAGGACTCCATGAACTTGGATCTGTTCCACTAACACGATCCTTAGCTTCTCAGATTATTTATTTATTGAGATGATTTCTAAACAGCCTTTCCCCAGGTTACAGATTACATCCGTATGATGTCCGGGTCAGCCCATCTGCCCGGATGCTCCCCCGCCAAGGCACTCACCTGCCCAGGAGACCCCGGCGCCGCACCCAGCTCCAGATGCTCCCGCTGCGGCCGCGAGCCCAAGAGAAGGGACGTCGACGGGAGGCGCCAGAGCTTCCCCTGTGTCCACAGCGCCGAGAGGGCCGCTGCCCGCCCCGCCGAAGCAACAGGCCAGAGAGCACACCAGCGCAGGACAGCAGGGGAAGACGGAAGTCCCGCCCCCCGGCTACAAGCCCCCGGACGAGCAGGGCGACACTGCCGAAGGCCACCACAGCAAGGGCCGGAGGCGGAGTGGCGGACCCCCGAACGGGGCCAATGGGCCACGATCGGGGGCCTGCCAGTCAGGGGGCACAAGATCGGCGCCGCCACGCTACTGTGGGGAACCGGGGGGACCGGGGGCGGCAAGGGAAAGGAGATAGAGCCGGCCGAGGAGGGAGCAGGGAGGGCGCTAGGACCTCGGCAGAGGCAGGGCAATGGCAAGCCCGGGAGGAAGAAGGAGAGGGCGGAGGAGCAGGAGACTGGTCGCGACTCAGTGGAGAACCAGAGGCACAGAGAGCGCTCCTGGGAGGCAGGGCAGAGGTGGAACCGGGCCAGGCAGCCCCCACCCTGCCCGTTTCTGAGGCACGCTAAGGCTGGACCGCTCCCTCCTGGGAAGGGCAAGGGACAACGCTGGAGGACGGCCCTCCGGGCAAAGGGGCTGCCTCTGCAACCCCGGGAAGACGGACCGTCCGGCCTTCGCTGGCTGTGGGAGGCCGACACGCAGGAGCGCCCAGGCTGACAGGGGTAAGACTGCCGGCTGCCTATAGGACCACGCCAGACAGCTCAGACAGCGAGGAGGACTTCAGGACCCCGCCCCCTTCCTCACCGACGCCAGGTACTGTACATATGACATTTGATTTATGTGTTGGGGGGTTTATATGTATTTTATCCATGTAATTTAATAGGCCAATAAATGTATTCATATTTGTATTCATATGACGTAAAAGCTGCAATCATATTCACGTTTTCCTGGGAGTAAGCTTATAGACAGGCATAGGATTGTACTGTAAGGGTTTCTCCAGAGCGCCCCAGTGTGGACATCACCTGTCACTGCGTTCCCCTCAAGTCTTGTTTCTATTGTACTGTATTGATCCCTGTGCCAAGAACTACTTTCAAGGGCTTTCAGTGTTGTAAATGTGTCTAGCTTGGCTACCACTGCAAACAGATCATAAACCCAAGACCATTGGCCTGATGGCCAAGTCACGATCCAGTGAAACCAAGACCAGGAGACCAGAAGAATTATGATGCAGAGTAAGTTTTATTAGGAGTGAAAACAAGAAGGGATTTCAGCGAACCATTTCCAATAACAAGCAGATTGGAGCAGGATAAAGCACAAGGATACATGAAAGTGAAACAACTTCCTTTTCACAGATCTTTGGGAAAAAAGAGAGAGGGAGGCAAGATGGCTGCTCTCTAGATTTCTAGAACATTCTTTCCTCTCCCTCCTTTATTTATTTTAAGTGCTGTTATCTGTTCAACAAAGTTGCCATTTTGCAGACAGAATTACTGAGTTTCGATTGCCTTTGCCCTTTACTCTGCAACAGGGTGACGGCCACTTTGCTGGCAGTGCTTACTCCCAGGTTGCTGCAAATATGCTTTACGACACGTTTACGACACCCTAGACTGGAGGAGCAGCCGCTCCACCGGTCTTCGATGTAGATAAGATTGCGCTGTAACAGAAATAAATCAATATAGGAAGAAAGTTGGGGAAAAAAACATGCACAAAAGTTATATCTCAACCTAGTTTTCAGGGATGCTGAGCACCCTCTTCCTCCGATTGATTTCCGCTTGGATTGAGAGTGATCAACATGTGTAAACGTAGGCCTGGATGTTCCAGTGTGGATCCTTCGGTCATACTTTATTCCATGTAGACAGTTCTTGAGAACTTAGCATGGGGGCAAGCAGACATTGGGTCTGCCTCCGAGGTATCCTCCAAAGAGGCTTGGGGACCAGAGGCCTCTGTTGTATGAAATTCCTGATCCACGAACGGCGCAGGGAGTGTTGCCTCCAACAGAAGTCGGCTCACAGCTGGCGGAGAGGATGTGCCCTGGGATGGTGACTATGGAGGAGGGAGGCTGGATCACAATTTCTGCTGGCGGGATCTGGTTGATGCAGGAAGGGATGACTCCAGCCAGGGTGCCCAGACCGCTGGAGGTTCCAACCAGTGCACCGGCACCATAGCCAAGACCCCCGTAGCCAAGACCTCCAGCGCCAAGACCTCCAAGGCCAAGACCTCCAAGGCCAAGACCTCCAGACCCTGCCGATCCAAAACCGACCACTGGGCTGGAAGCACAGGACGGAACGGTGCAGGATGGTCCACAGTTGGCCATTTCTAAGTGACGGGGTGAGTCTGAAAGAACAAAGGATCATCAAAAATAATATTCTATATAAGAATCACATTGTTATGATGCTTCCTTGTGATGGGAGGACCATTGCTCGGTGATAGAGCATATGCTGCACATGCAGAAAGTCTGAGATTCAGGGCTTAGCATCTTCAGGTCTGTCCAGCTATCCCTCAAATAGAGGACATATTTCTACTATCTAGCTACACTGGTTTGACATTGCAATGTCACTGCATCTGCCCCAGGTGATCATGGGAAGTGCAAATTCTGCTGGAGATCCGATGGCCCCCGCATAAAATCTTAGGCTCTTGGGTTCTGTGAGGAGAAGGGATGACTGCTCAACCAGTTGAAGACTGAAGCATAGCTTAACCTTCCATGTACAGTATGGACAGGCCAAGGTTGGATCCCCCCCCCCCCCTGCACAAGTCTTGACTGTCAACAGAATTGAGAAGGTTGAATAAGTCAGCAGTACGATGCGGATGCAGCAGATCTCAGTCACGGCCTTTTTCAGCAGGGAGAAAAGGGCAAAGCCACGCTTACCTGGTTCTCTGAGGAGTGAGAAGGCGAGAGAAGGCAAGTGAAGCTGATGGGAGACGGTGGAGGGACGGGAGCTTTTTATACTGTGTCTCCGGCCTCCTGGCTGCTCGAGAGCCTCCCCTTTGCTCTTGTCATCTTAATTACCCCACCGTCCAAATGTGCTGCTTCAATCACATCCAAAATTACTTTAATAACCCCAATGGTTTCTGACAAAGGGATTCTGCTCTCATCAGCTGACAATAATGAAACACCAAAATGGTTTCCTTTATATAGGCACACTAATTCGGAAATTGGGTAGTGGAGACACAAATTTTCCCGTAGGTGGACATTGTATGCAACTCCAATATAATGCCTTTGACCAAAATGTCCCTTCCATCTAGTTGCCTTCAATGAACTTTTCCAGTTCCACATTTCAGTCCCTTTGAACCAAATGACCTACTCTGTACCAATTGCCCTCTTTCCCCCCATTCCACATCAGAGATCAGGGATGAGCTACCAATGTCGCTGGTCTGTGTGTGTTTGGTGTGTATGCATTGGGGTCTTAAAATCGAAATACTGAAATGTGAAATGCTTTTAGGAAATCCACGGCCCAATCCTGTGTAACTCTTGCACTGCTGTGACAGTAGATCCACCGGTGTAAGTGCACTGTAACTTGCCGTACACCGATGGATGCAGGATGGAACCCGCCTCGGACGCCGTGCATAAGCAGTTCCGATGCAGTACGGATGCCAGCACAGCTCCGCCGGTGCAGGGGCATTCCAGGGGTGTCTGAAAACCCCCGGAATGCCCCCTGCGCAGGCGGAGTTGCAGAGGCTTCAGACTCACATCTGGGTTACACCGATGTCCGTCCTGCGTACGTCAATGTACAGCAAGTTACGCTGGCATAAGTGCACTTACACAGGTGGATCTACTGTTACACCGGTGCAAGAATTACACAGGATTGGGCTGTCAGTGTAGTGTCATGGTTATTGCATCAGACTACGGGCCCTGGGTTCAAGTCCCTCTGCAGTCACCATCTCTCAGCGTAACCAACTTCACAGAAATGTTGTGAGCATGGGGGGGGGGGGGAGTAAGTATATGCTTCACCAAGATCCTTGAAGAAAATGTAGCACTAGTTCAGATTGAAAACATGTTGAGAGGAAGGAGAAACTCTTCCATAAACTCTTGTGCTATCACAGGAGTTGTGCTACACTATGAGAACGTCACAAAATGGCTGCAATGCACAAATGTTAGTAGACCCTGAAAAGGCCTTGCGGGGAGAGCCAGTGTGATGTACGGTCGAGAGTGTTGGACTTGGACTCAGGAGAGATCCATCCTAGATCTAGACCGAGAAAGGAGGAGAGGAAGATGACACTTGAGAAGGGAGGATGGAGGCACAATGTCTATAGCCAACTCTGGGGAATAGCTCATTAAAATAGACAAATTTGCTGAATGACCCTTGTGGGATTTGAGGTTGTTCTTTTGTCCTTTTGATATGTAGGCAAATATGTGCCAAGTCATGAGGAAGGGTTGCTGATGTGTTGACTTTGGGGTGCTCAAACGTGAATATTAATCTTCTCTGCATGGCCAGATTAAACAGGCTGGCATTTAGCTGCTGGCCTGTTTAACACAGGAAGGCTGAGACTCACAAAGAACATCTCATTACTAGCTGAGTTCAGCCCCATGCCATGCGCTCCAACCGCATCTGCTGTTCATATCCCATTGACGCCTGCAGTTTCTGAAATGTTGGAGATGCTCTGTGGACACTAAGTGAATAACCAAGACAAGTGCTGGGGTGGAAGTTCTAAAATGAGAGATGCCAATTCCCCCCCCCCCAGGAAAAAATAACTTAATGTCCTGATGCAGCATCACAAGCAGGAAGCTTCTGGGGAGACAACCTGGTAGCCACCGGAGGAGTATTGTTGCTGCCACCATAGTAGGTGGGCTTCACTCTCACAAATCCAGCTTACCCACATCCCCAAAATTGCTTCTAATACCCTCATTTCCGTGGCCTGTAACTTGGGTCATTTTGGAGTAGCCCTAGGGACCGTTCAAAGGAAAAGCACATCTCCTTAACCATTCACACATGACGTTGCCCTATCTTGAGTCAGATCCTTGGTCCACTGGCGCCAGTAGTGTCTGCATTAATGGAAGCACCTCTCCCAGGCTCCAGAGTGGTGTCATTGTCCGGCCGACTTGAAGATGACGACATGGATTGATCCCAGAATTTCTGGCATGATTCAGAACTGCTCTCGCACTTAGCTGAGGATCGTGCTATTGAATTTCTACTTGAAATCCTGTAACCGGAGTGTAGCTGGGCTACCCATACTGGATGCCTCCTGGGCCTTCCCTTCTTCCTTCAACCCTGCATCCTCCCAAGAGCACTTGCTCCCATCGGTCGCCACACACAAGGCAACCATGGACATGGTATCACACCACTGCGACAAGCTTGCCTATAGCCATTGCTTCCTTTCCTAAGGAGGTGAACAGGGAAACTGACAAAGGCTGGCTGCAGAACTCACGCTGGGTCAATTTCACCTCCCCTGCCCATTGAACACAACATCTCTCCAGGGTGGGAGTGAACAACTTTGAATGAAGTGGCAGGGACAGTGCTGAGAGTTCACACAGAACTGTAATCGGTGGATCCTATAGCTGTTTTCACGGTGCTGCCTGTGCAAGAAATTTCTCAGGTTTCTGAGCAAGCTATTTCACAAGGGTTTAGTTCTGCTGCTTCTCGTGCCAGATCCTCATGAGAAGTGTCCAGCAGACTTTCCACAGACAGAAGTCACCTTCCAAATGTAGAAAGGCATCTTTGGATCCAACTCAACCAAAATTGTAGGAACAGCCAAACAAGAAGCAAGAGACATAGTAGTAAGAGACGTAAAGCCAGTTATAATAAATCATGGTGAAAGATCTTAACAGACAACAAAGTCTTTGACTGATGCCCAGAAGACCAAGCTGGAATCAGGTAGGGGCTTCCACATCAGAGGCGCCACCACCAAGGAGGCCCTCCCTCTGATTAACAATCTCTTGGTCTTTCATACATAGAGCAGGACATACAGAGGAGGGTCGCAGGTGAAGAACGGAGGGTCCAGGCAGGTTAAAGTGGAAGGAAAGTTGACCTGACAAACAATATGTACAGAAAAAACAACAACCATTCAGAGACTTGAGAAAGGAATTGCATCTGTTTGTTTCACACTGAAAATCTTATCGTGATTGTCGAAAACAGCATTGCAATTGGAGGTTGGCATCTATGTGATGCTGCTGGGGGGCACAGTCTTCAGAATGACCCACAACCAATCCCTGAGACCACTTGTTGACCCGTAGCTATCTTGTGGCAGTGGTGGAGAGATTCTCTTGAGGCTCTATCTGGGAGGAAGTGGTCCTGGGAAAGCAGTTTGCCCATGGTCCCCGAACCCAAGAGATGGTCCTGGTAAAGTTACGTTAAAGATCAAATGTAATATGTGTTGACTATGGCTTGTGCCACATGTGACCCTTCTAGAGAGCTGGCCTGATTTCTTTGATCCAAATCGAAACCGGAGGAATGTTCCCAGGAAGAGATCAGTGCACTGGAATGAAGAGACAGTATTGTGAGAAGCCGAACAGGGCTTTATTAAAGCAAATTAACTCATTGTGCCTATTAAAATAATTTTGAGTAGGACGCTGCTGAGCCAATTTGCCGGAAACTAATGAAGACCTTCAGGCAAAGCCTGCTGCGTCGTAGCCACTGCCATTGAAGCTAAAGGTATATAAGCAGGCACCCTGGGCAGCCTTTCTAACAACTTCATTTGACTCTCCTTCCTTCATTTCTTCAGAGAACCAGGTAAGACGGAGTCTGGAAGAGGACCGCACTATGCAGTGGGATCTCCAACTTGCTTAGTTCGAGCTGGAAGGGACCTTGGAGTCTCCTTGTGGAATCCAGGAGGAGGCTCAGACTTTATGTGGTGGGGCCCAGGGATCTCTAGCAGAATTTCAGCTCCCATTCCCATGATAGTGGAGATATGTTCTCTGCCTGTCAAGGGGACAGCTGGAAGTACCCGAAAGTGCTGAGAACTGAACCCAGGACCTTCTGCATCCACAGTTTGTGCTCTTTCACTGAGCGATGGTTCTCCTCTCCTAAGGAAGCGTTGAACGGATGTGGGGATTGTGTGGAATATTGTTTCTGATGATCCTTTGTTCTTTCAGACTCACCCCGTCACTCAGACATGGCCAACTGTGGACCATCCTGCACCGTCCCATCCTGTGCTTCCAGCCCAGTGGTCGGTTTTGGATCAGCAGGGTCTGGAGGCCTTGGCCTTGGAGGTCTTGGCCTTGGAGGTCTTGGCGCTGGAGGTCTTGGCTACGGCGGTCTTGGCTATGG
Source organism: Plestiodon gilberti rubricaudatus (assembly GCA_026170595.1). Taxonomy (NCBI): domain Eukaryota; kingdom Metazoa; phylum Chordata; class Lepidosauria; order Squamata; family Scincidae; genus Plestiodon; species Plestiodon gilberti. The sequence continues at coordinate 27,271,181 of JANXHW010000009.1, forward strand.
TGCCGGTGCACTGGTTGGAACCTCCAGCGGTCTGGGCACCCTGGCTGGAGTCATCCCTTCCTGCATCAACCAGATCCCGCCAGCAGAGATTGTGATCCAGCCTCCCTCCTCCATAGTCACCATCCCAGGGCACATCCTCTCCGCCAGCTGTGAGCCGACTTCTGTTGGAGGCAACACTCCCTGCGCCGTTCGTGGATCAGGAATTTCATACAACAGAGGCCTCTGGTCCCCAAGCCTCTTTGGAGGATACCTCGGAGGCAGACCCAATGTCTGCTTGCCCCCATGCTAAGTTTTCAGGGTCTGTCTGCACGGAATATGAATGCCCGAGATGCGACTAAAGGATCCACACTGGAACGTCCTGGCCTATGTTTCGGTATGCTGAGCACAATTCCAACTAATGCCAATGGCAGGAGAGGAGTGCTTGGAATCCACGAAAACTAGGCCACAGTATCTTTTCCATCCATCCGTGTCCAGCCAAAATGTATTCAGGATGTGTTCATTGCTCTGTATGTTTATTCCTGTCAGGCTCTTTTGTACCCCTCTTGCAGAGTAAAGGGCAACGTTGACTGAAACCATCCCTTTTGTCTGTGAAATGTCAACTCCATTGAATTGGTAAAAGAAGAATCTAGGGAGCAGCCCTCTTGTCTCCCTCTTCCTGCCCAAAGATCTGTGAAAAGAAACTTTTTTTACTCGCATGTGTACTTGTGCTCTATCCTGCTCCAATCTGCTTATTGTTGGAAATGGTTCGCTGAAGAAATCCCTTCTTGTTTTCACTCCTAATAAAACTTACTCTGCATCTTAATTTTTATGGTCTCCTGGTCTTGTTTTCACTGGAATGTGACTGTGGTCTTTGGTCTATGATCTGCTTGCAGTGTTAGGCTAGCTAGACCCATCTTCAAAACACCCCAACATTCCAGACTCTAGGGCAGTGATGGCGAACCTATGACACGCGTGTCAGTGCTGACACGCGTAGCCATTTGGGGTGACACGCGCAGGACGTTGTCGTCATCCTGGAGAGATCGTGCTGGATCGTCGCAGCAGGAGACTGAGGCCCGTGAATTACCAACACAAAGGAGGAGAGGGAGAGAGGTATGCAAGAGAATAGCGATTTCGCTGGGCTCCTTGTCCTCACGTCATCCTGGAGAGATCGTGCTGGATCGTCACAGCAGGAGACTGAGGCCCGTGAATTACCAACACAAAGGAGGAGAGGGAGGGAGGTATGCAAGAGAATAGCGACATGATCTCACAAGCTTTTAATAGCAACATCCTTCAGCATAGCACTGCATTAAAAGCTAAAGTGCCTGTTGTCTGAGAAATAGTGGGAAGGATGAATATTTAATGGCCTTTTCAAATGGGGAGGGGTGAGAAGAGAGACACCTGTAGTGTGAACACTTACTTGGGAGTCAGTGGAGCAAATCTTTGCAATATCAGCATCCAGTGACTAAGTGGGGATTTAAAATGATGGCACACTGCTTGTCAGCCCAATCCTATCCTACCTGTGTGTGTGTGTGTGTGTGTGTGTGTGTGTGTGTGTGTGTGTGTGTGTGTGTGTGTGTGCAGTACAGTAAGCAGGGGAAGGAAAGTGGGGAAAGATTATCATTATTAGCAATAATGCTACTTAGGTTTGGGGTCTGCTGCAGACCCCAAACCTATCAGGGCATGCTGGGCGTTGTAGTCATGTAGTAATAAATAATATCAAGGGCAACATACGAAATCGACTGATGAACAAAGAAGTTACTAAGCAGGTATGTTAAATAATTTGTTTTTGGTTTACTTTATTAAATACAATTATATATTGCAATTATACATTTTTGTAGTTTAAACTATAAATTGCGCAAAATTATGTTTTTTTGTCGAAGTGACACACCACGCGAGTTCTGCTCGATTTTTTGCCGATTTTTGACACACCACGCCAAAAAGGTTGCCCATCACTGCTCTAGGGAGTAGTTACAGGGATAAGTACAGTAGAAACAAGACTGGAGGGGAACGCAGTGACACGTGATGTCCACACTGGGGCGCTCTGGAGAAACTCTTTGTGGCATAAGAATGCACTCTGAGAAGCTAATAATCCTCTTGATGGGGCAAATCAAATTTCATTCAGTTCTTTCCCATTCCTGCCAGTGACCGACCAGTCACATTATTGATGCATTTGGTAAAAGATTTCTATGCTGCATTTTTAAGAAAATAAAGGTTCACAGAGTGATAGACATAGCAAAATAAATACAATATCATTCCCTGTCGCTACAGGGACCACAATCTGTAAAATGGACACATGATGAGGTACTAGCAAAGAGGCACTGGGAAAAGCATTTGCTGGGGTTCATAGGGGCCGCTGTTCTCCCCCTGATATAAATATAATAGATCCAGATCCCCTCCAAAGGGGAATTCAAAGGGGTTTAAATCTCCCCTCCCCTCCAAAGTCTCCTGCCCTGCCCTCCCCTGCCCTCCCCCGCTGGTTACACCGGTGATGATGTAAGTTAAATAGGATCTCTGGAATCTCTGGAAGTTACAGTGCTGAGTGGTGCAGGTCTCGTGGGTGAATGTTGTAAATGCAGGTGTGTGTGTGTGTGTGTGTGTGTGTGTGTGTGTGTGTGTGTGTGTGTGTGTGTGAATACACATCGCCAGAGCACTCTTCTCTGCCCCTGCCCCAGGAAAGACAAGCTTGATGAATGTGTTTGAGTGGCAGCTCCCCCATAACAAAGGACAACCAGATCCTTTGCAGAATTTTCCCTATCAAAACATCCTGCTTTCCCAGATGTTCCATTTCCCCCAAACACAATGATTGTAAGCTCCATGGGGCAGGGACCTTTCCTCAACAAGCACCAAGCAAACAGCTGGTTTCCTCGGCTCCCTGTTGTTGCTGGTCACCAGAACATGACGAAACAGCTTCCTTGCTTTGACCCCATAGTAGCGCACAATTTAAATCGACATTGTCAAAGGTCCACACCTGAGAATTTGAGAAGATTCTATGTGGCTGCTGAGGGTATTAGGAACATAGCAAAACAGAGCAGAAATGACGGAAGCCCTCCCAGCGCCCGGAGCTGCCCCATAGATTCCCTCAGTATTTGGGAGTCCTACAGGCTCCTGCCTCCCTGCGGTCAGAAGCAGCGGCCTTTGCAAGGGAGCTGTGCTTTGATTTCCTAAGGCAATTTTGGATGTTCACAGGTGGAAGCAAAAACAGGAGTCCAGGTTTATGCTGCAGAGTCAGTTTTATTAAGAATGAAAATACAGACAGTGAAGAATTTCCAGTAAGCAGGTTGAAGATGGCAAGCGACACGTGAATCTTTTGTATGGAAGTGTACAGAGGGGGGTGGTCGTGGTGGAGGTTGTCTACATTTTTAGAACATTTTCTCCCTCCCCCTATACAAACTCTCTTTGACATATTTCCCAGTTCAGCTGCATTCACATTTCATGGAGAAAGTCAATTGTTGATCTTATCGCTGCTATTTACTCTGCTGCAGGGATGTCAAAGATCCTTCGATGAATTAAGGAATCAACGATCAGAAGAAGAAAATAAATAGGTGAGATAAATTCAGATTGCAAACAGAAGATGTAGCTGGGCATGATTCTCAGGGGTGCGGAGCTCCCCCTGCTTCCCCATGACGTCAGCTGGGATATTGAGGGTGCTCAGCATAGCTAAACCCAGGCCTGCATGTTCTGCCGTGGACCTTCCGCTCGTTCTTTTTCCGATGTCGTCAGTCCTTCAGGATTTAGCATGGGGACAAGCAGATGCTGCCTCTGCGCCCAGAACGGCGCCCAAGCAGGCCACAGTTATAACCCCAACCTCTGCCGTATCCATAGAGGCCTGATCCGACGATCCCAGCGCCGCTAACGGAGCAGGGGCTGTTGCCTCCAACGGTAACAGGCTGGCAGCTAGCGGAGAGGATGGGCCCTGGGAGGGTCACCACGGAGGGAGGTGGCTGGATGACGACCTCTGCTGGTGGGATCTGGTTGACGCAGGAAGGAATGACTCCAGCCAGGGTGCCGAGATTGCCAGAAGTCTCAGCCAGAGCGCCGGAGCCGTATCCATAACCCAGACCGCCGTAGCCCCATCCATGACCGCCATAGCCCCATCCGAGACCTCTGCAGCCTGCCGATCCGAAGCCGACGACTGGGGTGGAAGCGCAAGATGGGATGGTGCAGGATGGTCCACAGTTGGCCATGTCTGAACAAGGGGTGAGTCTGAAGGAACAGAGAACCAAAAGAAATAATATTAGAGACAAGAACCTTTACAATGCTTAGTTGTTGGATGGAACTGAGTTAGGAGGGTTGTAGCTCATTGTTTCTGTTTTGCGTGCAGAAGAGTCTAACTTTACATCCTGGAAGACTCTCGGGGTTAGAAAGGGATATACCCATTTCTGAAACTCTGGGGATCTCTGCCAATTAGCATAGGGAAAATACTGAACTAGGTGGAGCAATAGTGATGTCACCACCCTGCCAAACCTTTGCAAATGGGAAATAAATCTGGAAACAAATGCAAACCAGCAGGAAAGGGGCAAGCCAGAAATGGGTTGAGTCTAACATTTACCTCCTAAAAATACCAAAGAAACATAGTTAAGAACAAACTGACAGCCCAACTCAAGACCCAGGTTGTGAAGGGAGTGGACATCTTGGGCCATGGGCAGAGTGGAAAAGCCACCTCTTCTCTGATTAACTTCAGGTACCTCTCCAACATACAAAAGTTATATCTCCACTATTTAAACAGATTGGTTTGAGACAAATTGTAACTGCCATGGCTCCCCCACAAAGAATAATGGAATTTATAGTTTGTGCCTAAATGTTCTGCTGGAGTTCCCCAGTCCCCCCACAAAATTTCGGCCACTGGGACTCCAGGAGGAGAAGGGATAACAGCTCAGCTCCTGGAAGACTGTGGCGTGCTGGAGCCTTAAGGCTATGCAAGCCAAGATCTGGCAAGAAGCCAGGGTTGAATTTCCCCAGCACAAGTCTGAACTGTTGAGAGAAATAAGGGGATAGATCTGAGGGATGAGGATGGAGAATAGTCCTTTGCAGATGTTCTTAAGAATTGTCTAAGATGAACGTAGAATGTAAATTGCAGGACAGCCTGCATTGCTATGAAGAGATAAAGCTCAAAAGTCACATCAACAGGAATAAGAAGGCCTGGACAAGCCACGCTTACCTGATTCTCAGAGGAGTGAGAAGGCACGAGAAGGTGAGAGGCAAAGCTGATGGGAGACTGTGGAGGGACGGGAGCTTTTTATACTGTGTCCGTGGCCTCCTGGCTGCTTGAGAGCCACCCCTTTGCCCTCGTCATCTTAATTATCCACCGTCAAAATCTGCTGTTTCCACCACATCCAAAATTATTTTAATAACCCCAAAGGATTCTGAGAAAAGCAATCTGCTCTCATCAGCTGACTCCAATGAAACACCAGAATACTTTCCTCTTCCTGGGTCCATTGATTTTGGGGTGAGCTTTGTGGAACACCGTGGGGCGGCCGTCTGTGTAAACTTGCATGCAGTGGGGCTGCTATATTGGGGTGCTGTGTAGGGCATTGATTAGTGGCTTGGGATACCAGCCTGTGTATCTCCATCACTCTCTTTTGCGACAGCACTGCTGGTGGAGCTCACGTTGACCCAAGCTGGGGCGCAGGGATGGACAGCCCTGGTTCATTATTAGACTTTTTTCTGCTGATCATTTCTGCTCGGACTCTGGGCCCTCGTAAAGCAATTTTACTCTTCGTTTGAAAAGCTGGTTGAATGTATCCCCTTGACAAGCCGATTAGATCACTCCAATATATTGGTGATTGCTCCAATTATAATTACTCTGTTCATGAGCACCCTCGCATATTCTGATGCAACTCCACACTATGTTTTCTAACTCTCTCACTTCAAGGTGGAGCAATGCCACATGAGAATGAGGCTGCAATTCTATGTGCACTTAAAGGTAAAGGTGACCCTTGACAATTAAGTCCAGTCGTGTCTGACTCTAGGGTGTGGTGCTCATCCCCATTTCAAAGCCGAAGAGCCAGCGTTGTCCGAAGACGCCTCTGTGGTCATGTGGGCGGCATGACTCTCCTTGTCGCAGCGCGTAGCATGCGGCTGGAACACGGAGCGCTGTTTACCTTCCTACAAGCGGTACCTATTTATCTACTCACATTAACATGCTTTGGAACTGCTAGGTTGGCAGGAGCTAGCCAAGAAACGAGAGCTCACCCTGTCGCAGATTCGAACTGCCAACCTTTCGATCGACAGCTCATGGTTCAGCAGTTTAACCCACTGCGCCACTCGGGGGATACGTTCAATTGAGCACAGTGGGGCTTACTTCTGAGTTATCCTGCAGAGGATGGCACTGTCAGTCTCGTTGACATCATCGCACAAGGCAAGTTGGGGTTTACCAGATGACTTCACAAGATGATCAGTTCCCAGTGTCAGACAAATGCATTGCCTCATTATCCATAAGGGAGTGCATTGGTTTTGGGGAGCATTGAAAAGCCAATGTTAAGAACGGAATGATGAACAAGAACGTATCTGGAAAGGATTGAACCTTGCAAGGGGACCCTATTCCTAAACTTGGAGGAGGTTTTCTGCGGGTCCCAGGCAGGGCTGGCCCAAGACCTCCGGATGCCCGAGGTCGCATGCCAAATGCTGCCCCTCTTTCCTGATGCTATGCCAGCCTCTGCTCCTCCCACTCTCCAATGTTCTAGCTCAACACTCCCCCACACACACACACAAACACACACTTCTACTTCCTTTCTCTTCCTTTTCCAATCCAGGCAGTGGAAGGAGAAGGAGGAGAAGTAGAGGCAAGTCGGCAGACAGAGGTGGTCCAATCTGCTGCCTGAGGCGAATGCTTCAGTTGGCCTCATGCATGGGCCGGCCCAGGTAGAAATGTGTGGAATCTACTATGGCTATTCTGAAAATACTCCTTCTTGCTTCCCCCGTGTTCGGCAGAGAGGAGACCTCTATTTTTTAATAACAGAGAAATAAATTAATCTCCAAGAAAAAACAGCAATCAAGAAAGAATGATCAAGGAGAATGGCTGCAAATGTTAAACGCCTCTTTCCTATGGCCATGGGAAAATTGTCACAAATTAGACTTCATGTATGTGCTGAACAGCAAAATTCTGAAACATATACAGACCCATTTTCTTTCTAGACAAATAATTAGGAGGCGAGATCAACTTACTAATGACATAATGGAGCCTTGAACCGCAGTCTGGATTTGATGTGAGAATACACCCACGGGAACCATGTTTTGCTTGTTTGCATGTTTGTTTGTTCATTCATTCATTCTGGTCTTGTCAACAGTTTTAGAAGCTGCAAGAATCCTCCACCAGGGAATGTGAACAATCAACACCCAACAGGAAGTCGCAAGGATCAAAGGCAGGATCCCTGCCACAAATTGCTTGTAATACTTTCCCATTAAGCGTTGCTGACTTTGTGATCTCTCTGCTAAGTATTATATTCTTTCAGCTAATCATTTCTTTCAAGGATCCAGGGCCCCATTAAAGAAATACTTGTTAGATTAATGACCTTGAGGAGCTTGCAATATATTATCCCAATCAAATGTCAGCTCCAAGCCACCCAGAGATACCTCCCACTTTGTAACTCTATTCCCTATTCGTGTCTGAACGCATCCCCCATCTCTCCAGAAACTGCATTTTCCCATTATGTTTGTATAGCTCCTTTTTTTTTCCAGAAGGAGTGATATCCCATAAGGAATGATCATTTGCAAGGCAACATAGTCTTCACCAGCGACCTCCACAATGACATTGATAATAAGGGTGTGTCATTGATTTGGCAAACGAAGGACCCCAAACCAAATAGGCCTCTTGGTTTGCATTTCCTTCACTGCGACCCCAAGGAATGAATTTGAAAGGCATGCCCTTGCCAATCTCATTCATTACCCACTGTGTGTTGTTGCTCTTCAGTTAAAGTCCACCTTTTGTGAATCTTTGCAAGTAGCCAAGACCTGCAAAGCTTTGTCCGTTTCCGGGCAAACTCCGCTCCGTTTGAATAATCATATTAATAGGTCACAAAGGCTCAACTGTTTATAGACATCCACTGAGAATGACAGCAACATTTGGACTTGCTTTCGGGTCATGCATTGCACTCCCAAATACGCACAAATCTTCTGCCATTCTACTTTATTGTGTGGATGATCATTTCTAGTATTTTACAAGAGTCCAGGTATATCGTGGATCCAAGGCAAATTGGTGCACAACGCACAAAGAAAACAATTTCAGTCAAGAAACAACATCAGCACGTATAAAGCAAGATGGTTTTCACCAGAGAACTCCAGAATGACATTGATAATCCCTTTGATTTGAGAGAAAACAGAAATGAAATGTGCCCCTTGAACTGGGTTCCATTCATTCAAAAGCAAATGGAGTCCTGATCTGCTGGAGCTGAATGGCATTGACTTTAGGATCCTGGTTCATTATCCATTCCTTGCCTTTTCCTTCTTAAGAGACTCCAGTTATATCGTTGATCCTTGGCTTGATACACAGGACGGGGGCATCTATACTAATGAAGCTGTCGCCTCGATAACCAATGTTCCTGCATTGGGATTGGAGAGATTGGCTTCAATTAGATAAGGAGACTGTCCATCACACAGGGAAATCCATAAATTTGCGGTTGATCATTCGTCTCTTGTGGCCTGGGTCTTTAGCCTGAGAGTCTGGAGGCGAAGCTCAGATGTTTTTTCTCCTGTTTAAGCCTAAACAAGAAAAGTCACATTGTTCAACAGAACATTCTCAAGTCTTCCAAACATATCTCTGTAACTGCTGGGCAGGAATGTACATGGAGTCCCCTCTGCCATGTTCAGTCGTGGAGGTTCCAGTGTCCCAGATACGAGGACTGGAGGCAAACTCAACATGTCACTAGTCCCTATTCTGATCAGCTTGCAGTTAATCTCGTTTTGATCATGAAATGGCAGGGACAGTGCCGGGGTGGGTGAGCACCCTCAAGCGATGAAGGAAAGCTTGCAGTCCTACCCAATCCAGGTCATATAAGGAGGAGTGTAGTGACGTAGGTGGACAGGGAAGAGCACCCATCACCAACCTGCTGCCCAAGGGGACAGCTGCATCTGTCCTCACGAAGGGGCCAACCCTGGGAAAGATCCTCTTTTGCTTCATCTAAACCACCAAGGTGGAAATCAAACCCCTGTAGACCTCCTCAAAAGAACTCTACCATACTATGAACCTTCACTCAGACCTAAGACCAACTGTATCTAACAAGTCTTACGTCCAAGATAGTGGGCAAAAAAGTGCTGTTCTTAGTGAAATGCCAAGAGTGAGGTGGGGGAAAGGAAAGGACAAACACCAGGAAGTATCTTCAGAGTGCTGAGCTGAGGACAACATAAAATTATTTGCTCCACGTTATTAAAGTAATTTTGGATGTGATGAAACCAGCAGGTTTTGATGCTGGGCAATTAAGATCACGAGCAAAAGGGGTGGCTCACAACCAGACAGGATACCAAGGATAGAGTATAAAAAGCTCCCGTCCCTCCACAGTCTCCCATCAGCTTCTCCTCTCGCCTTCTCTCGCCTTCTCACTCCTCAGAGAACCAGGTAAGCGTGGATCCTACAGGCTATTTTCTACCTAAAGAAATTGGACGTGACTGAGAATGATACAAACCTCATAGAGATGCAGACTTTAACCCAGTCTTCATCATGGACGTTTGGGAGATGATCCTGCAGCATCTCAGTGGGGAGTTCCCTTCACCAGATCTGGGCACTTTCGGACTCCCAGTATCATTCTGCAGTCCAGACATCAGCAGAGAACATAAATTGTTTCACTCTCTTCCTTAACTTCTCTTCCATGCCTAGAGTTTTTTTTCCTGCATTGCACACTTTGAGCTGGTTACATGGTCATTCTTGCTCCCTAGGAAACCTGAGGGGCTGCTGTTGAGTGAGGAAGGACTGGGGTTCTCTACCTGAATGCCCATCTCTCCCTCCAGCCAACAGCTCAGAAGAAGACATGGCACTTAGAAGGGTCCCCTATTCAAGCCCGACTGGCCGAAGCTCTCCAGGTCTTTATGCAGGGGGTCTTTCCCAGCCCCACTTGGAGATGCTGCCAACCTGGGTTCTCCTACATCCAAAGCAAGGATGGCTCTTCTGCTAAGCTATGGCCCCAGCTCATCCTCAAAGGAAAGACAGGTGGCCCTTGTTTTCTCATACATGTGTCATGGTGGTACATGGCCTCCCTCACAACTCTGCCCAAACTCTGGATGGTGGGTCATATGTGTAATACTCCTCGTATAATACTCCTCCATGGGGTGTCATCTCGACCACTCAGAGGTGACTTTAGGTGAGCCAGTTTGTATCACTGTTGTGCCGTAAAACATCTCATACGTCTAACTTGTGTTCTGCTCCCTCTTTCTGCTCTTTCAGACTCACCCCTCGCTCAGACATGGCCAACTGTGGACCATCCTGCACTGTCCCATCTTGCGCTTCCACCCCAGTCGTCGGCTTCGGATCGGCAGGCGGCAGAGGTCTCGGATGGGGCTATGGAGGTCTCGGATGGGGCTACGGCGGTCTGGGTTATGGATACGGCTCTGGCACTCTGGCTGAGACTTCCGGCAATCTCGGCACCCTGGATGGAGTCATCCCTTCTTGCATCAACCAGATCCCACCAGCAGAGGTCGTCATCCAGCCACCTCCCTCCGTGGTGACCCTCCCAGGGCCCATCCTCTCCGCTAGCTGCCAGCCTGTTACCGTTGGAGGCAACAGTCCCTGCTCCGTTAGCGGCGCTGGGATCGTCGGATCAGGCCTCTATGGAGGCTACGGATACGGCAGAGGACTCTATGGGGGTTATAACTGTGGCCGTTACGGGCGCAGAGGCAGTATCTGCTTGTCCCCATGCTAAATTCTGAAGGACTGATGAGGTGGGAAAAAGAACGAACGGAAGGTCCACGGCGGAACATGCTGGCCTGGATTTAGCTATGCTGAGCACCCTCTACCCCAGTTAAGTCAACAGGAAGCTGAGGGTGCTCAGCATCCCTGAGAATCAGGACCAACTACATCTTTCATGTTTCTTCTTGCAATCTAAATGTGTGTCACCTATTTATTCTCTTCTTCTGATTGTTGATTCATTGATTCATGGAAGGATCTTGAACTAACTCCAGCTGAATGAAGACTAACGATTAGAGCAACCATTAACTCTACCCATGAAATGTGAATGCAGCTGCATTAAGAAACTGTTGAAGGGGCGTTTTGTAATAGGGGGAGGGCGGGATGTTCTAGAAATGCAGACCAGCCACTTCGCCCCCCCCCACTCGTTTACAAAATGTTCACCATGGAGGAAGCTGTTTGCTGACGTGTGTCCCTTGCCATGTTCTTTCTGCTTACTGGAAATTCTTCACTGTCTGTATTTCCATCCCTAATAAAACTGACTCTGCAGCATAGATCTGATCTCCTGGTTTTGCTTTCATCTATGAGTCTCATAATTGCCTCCGGGGCTCAAGGCAGGGCTCCCTAGCAAATCCCACCGCGCCTTTCCGCAGGAGGATAGTCAGTCTAGAACCGCTAGACATTGGGGGAATCTCGGGGGCAGCCCCCGTTGTAGATGGAGAGCTGCACTAGAAGCAGGAAGCGAAGAGAGGGCCCCAAGTCACACATGAATGTCCTTAGCAGCCAGGTGAAAACTTCTCAAATTCACAAATGTGAACATTTGACAGTGTATCTTTAAGCTGCACATTGGTGTAGGGACCAAGCAAGGAATCTGGGGAAACCATCCTCATGAGCCACATTCGGGTGTGTTCGTCCCCAGCATCTGGTGCTGTGTCAAAATGTGGAGGTCCTATCCTGACCAATTGGCATTTGCAAATATGTGATCAACAAGAATACATTTTGTTCTTTTTTGATTTGGCTTTGATTACGGTATTCAGCACCTCCTAGGTTCTAATTGATTATTTATTGACTAATTTCCAAAGAGCAACGTGCTGAGACATCGAAATGGAGCAAGCTTGTCCGATTCTCATATGACACCTACTTTGAAGCTCTTCTCTAAGCGCACCCTTGTTTTATGACGAATATACGTCTATGTCTCTATATGGTTATCTTCCTCCATCCCTTGGGCATCCCACTAACATTTGCTTCTCATCTAGTCCACCTCATTTCTGGTAAACACACTTCCTGACAGGTGATTCCATCTCTTTCAAGGTCACCTTGGCCGATAAACCAGGGTCGATACGAAATAAAACGGGGATACGAAATAAAAACACATAACACAGCTTTCTGCGAAAAAATCACCATCATCATCATCATCATCATCATCATCATTATCTCATCATCATCGTCATCGTCATCGTCATCATCATCATCATCAGAACATAAGAACATAAGAAGAGCCCTGCTGGATCAGGCCAAAGGCCCATCTAGTCCAGCTTCCTGTATCTCACAGTGGCCCCACCAGATGCTTCCAAGAGCACACAGTCAGAAAGATAACCTGTTTCCTGTTGTCACTCCCTTGCACCTGGGACAGAGAAAACCTACTTCTATCATCATCATCATCATCATCATCATCATCATCATCATCATCATCATCATCATCCTGCACCTATTAATTCCTCACCTATTGAGTCTCTGTTAATAATAATAATAATAATAATAATAATAATAATAATAATAATAATAATAATAATAATAATAATAATAATGATAAACCATGTCATTCTGCATCCTTTTTCATCTGCCTACACTGTACAACCTATGCCACCTACCTTACAATGGATAAAAATGGGGGAAAATGGGTATAAAAAAATTATAACACCGCTTTCTGCTATTTCATTTTGGGTTTGCTTCCTGCCAGCTTTTCTCAGGAGCTTTTTGTTTCATCTTGGGCCCTAGCACGGGCATTCTGTTACTCTGAGGAAGCCCTCTGTGGTTGGGGCAAAATGTACGGTTTTGTTTTTATCTTGTTAGTGGACCATAGCCAGAAGACCCGTTTGCAAACGTTTTTAAGCAAAACATTTCATTTTGGTTAACCCTTTATTTTGCCAAGCTCATCTCTCATTACTCTCCATTCTTGTTCATTTTGTTCATGCCTTTTTTTTTTGGTCAGACTTTTAATAAACTGTTTTAACCCTGAGTCTGCCTGGTTCCTGGTACGGGAAGTACAGTGGATTGTCAAGTCTCCTCGCTCTGCAAGTGCTTCTGTGAGAATGATTTTGATAGGAGCCCCTGAGGTTCAGTATTTTCCTAGAAGGGGGATTTTGCCCAGGGAGCCTCTCTGGCTAGCCTGATCTCCTGGGCTGGTGGCAGCAGATTCACTCTATGAACACTTTTCCCCATTCAGCTGAGCTGCATGTTCATAGAGGTGAGATTGGGGATCAGGAACGGGGTGAGCGTGCTAACCTCTAGGCCCTAGTTCCTGGACCAGCGTACAGTTGCTGATACCCCCTCCCTCTACCTCCACAGGAGAGAAGAATCAAGCCAAGCTAGAAGGGATGGAGATCTGTAGGCCTATTTAAGGGTAGTATTACTAAGTTAATTGATTTATGGGTATAAAAAGTATACTCTGCCATTAGGCAGGGTATAAGTAATTATAAGAATGAATTGAAGTATAAATGTTAGTGGCTAATTCGGACTCTTTCTGTTATTCTGTGCTTTTCTTTTTTCCTTTTTTCCCCTTTTCTTTTTGCATTGTTTGTTTTTATGTATTATAATAAAATAAAATGTTTCCGGGGGGGGGGGGAATAGAGATCTGTAGACCTACAGCTGCGGCTCTTACACAAACACATACGTGCCACTTTCTTACAAAATGTGAGGAGAGCAGAGATTCAATCACAGGTCTCTATGAAATATAGTTTGGCCTGAAGGTGGGGTGTGGTGGTTTTTTGTTTGTTGTTTTGACACAGTATTTGGATATTCTCAGATATTCTTTCTTCCCCTAATTCAGTGGTTTTCAAACCTTTTAACACCGGGACCCACTTTTTAAAATGACACTCTATTGGGTTCATGATTCCGGCTGCGCAAGAGGTTGAAGAGCATCAGCAGATTGGATATCCCTTTGCTGGAGCAGCATCACAGCATCAGGCATCCCTTTCCTGAGCTGATTCACCCCGTCCTCAGAGGGAAGGTGCGACTGGATCAAACTCACACCCTGCCGCATTTCAAATATGAATTCCATTTCTGAATATCTGGAAGTTACAGAGCTGAGTGATGCAGGGCAGCATCTAGTGGATGAATGTTGTAAATGCAGGTGTGTGTGAATGGATACACACTGTCAGGACACGGTACTCTACCCCTGCCCTGGGGAAAGACAATCCTGAGGAATGTGTGTTGAGTGGCAGCTCCCCCATACTAAGGACAACCAGATCCTTTGAGGAATTTTCCCTACCAGACATTCCCGCTTTCCCAGGTGTACCATTATCCGGAACACCTAGATTGTAAGCTCCTAGGGGCAGGGACCTTTGCTCAAAAAGCACCAAGTAAAGAGATGGCTTCCACTGCTTCCTGTTGTTGCCGTTCACCAGAAGACAACAAAACAGCTTCCTCTCCTTGACCAACACCAACCTACAGTTTAAATCGACACTGTCAAAGGTCCACATCTGAGAATTTGAGAAATGTCTACCTGGATGCTCAGGGTTTGATAACAGTAGCAAAGTATATTCATGTATGACTTGGGTCCCTCCCTCAGTTTCCTGCTTCTATGGTGGCTCTTTGTCTGCATTGGGGAATCCCCCACCTGAGATTCCCTCAGTATTTGGGGGTCCTACAGGGTTCTGCCTCCCTGCGGTCAGAAGTAGCAGCCTTTGCAAGGGAGCTGTGCTTTGATTTCCCAAGGCAATTTGGATGTTCACAGATGGAAGCAAAACCAGGAGTCCAGGTCTATGCTGCAGAGTCAGTTTTATTAGGAATGAAAATACAGACAGTGAAGAATTTCCAGTAAGCAGATTGAACATGGCAAGAGACACATGTTAGCAAACAGCTTCCTCCATGGTGAACATTTTGAGCAGGGGGGAGAGTGGCTGGTCTCCATTTCGGGAACATTCATCCCTCCCTCCAGTACACAAAGCCCCTTTGACACAATTTCCCAGTTTTGCTGCATACACGTTTCAGGAGAGAGTTAATTGTTGCTCTAATCTTTGTCTTAACTCTGCTGGAGGGATGTCAAAGATCCTTCCATGATTCAATGAATCAATAATCAGAAGAAGAGAATAAATAGGTGATTCGCAGGGATGCTGAGTACCCCCGGCTTCCTGTTGACTTCAGTTGGAATCGAGGGTGCTCAGCATATCTTAGCATCCACCGTGGATCTTCCGTTCATTCTTTTCCCGATGTCATCAGTCCTTCAGAATTTAGCATGGGGACAAGCAGACACTGCCTCTGCGCCCATAACGGCGCCCAAGCAGGCCACAGTTATAACCCCCATAGAGTCCTCTGCCGTATCCGTAGCCTCCATAGAGGCCTGATCCAACGATCCCAGTCCCGCCAACGGAGCAGGGACTGTTGCCTCCAACGGTAACACCCTCACAGCTAGCAGTGAGGATGGGCCCTGGGAGGGTCACCACGGCGGGAGGTGGCTGGATGACGACCTCTGCTGGTGGGATCTGGCTGACAGAAGAAGGGATGACTCCACTCAGGGTACCGAGATTGCCGGAAGTCTCAGCCAGAGCGCCGGAGCCGTATCCGTAACCTTGACCTCCGTATCCGTAACCCAGACCGCCGTAGCCCCATCCGAGACCTCCATAGCCCCATCCGAGACCTCTACAGCCTGCCGATCCCAAGCCGACGACTGGGGTGGAAGCGCAAGATGGGACGGTGCAGGATGGTCCACAGTTGGCCATGTCTGAGCAAGGGGTGTGTCTGAAAGAGAAGGAGGGAGCAGAACACAAGTTAGATGCAAGAGGTGCTCCACGGCACAACAGTGATGCATTGGCCAACTTAGACCATTCTTCCAACAAGAGAGTACAAACTGGCCCACCTTAAGCCACCTCTGAGCGGTCGAGATGACACCACATGGAGGACATTTCTAAAGTGTTATACACACGACCCACCATCCAGAGTTTGGGCAGAGTTGTGAGGGAGGCCATGTACCACCCTGACACATGTATGAGAAAACAAGGGCCATCACCTGTCTTTCCTTTGAGGATGAGCTGGGGCCATAGCTTAGCAGAAGAGCCATCCTTGCTATGGATGTAGGAGATCCCAGGTTGGCAGCATCTCCAGTGGGTCTGGGAATGACCCCTGCCTAAAGACCTGGAGAGCTGCTGCCAGTCAGGCTTGACAGTACTAAGCTAATATGGCCCAATGGACTGGAATGTCAGAGGGCAGCTTTGTATCTCGTGGTCTGCAAATTTGGCTGCTCTGCTCTCCATCACCATATTCAAACAAATATGGGACCATGTCCCATGTCTGCTTCTGAGCTGTTGGCTGGAGTAATGGGCATTGAGGTAGAGGACCCCAGCCCTTCCTCACTCAACAGTAGCCCCTCAGGTTTCAGCAGGATAAAGGATATAACTACATAACCAGTTCAATGCAGAAAAACCCTCTAGGTATGGAAGAGAATGAGGAGAGTGAAACAGTTTAAGTTCTCAGCAAATGTCTGGACTGCAGAATGATACCGGGAGTCCGAAAAAGCCCAGATCTGGTGAAGGAAATCCCCCACTGAGATTCTGCTGGATCATCATCTCCCCCAAGTCCATGATGAAGACTGGGTTTAACTCTGACCACTATGAGGTTTGTATCGTTCTCAGTCACGTCCAATATTTTAGGTCGAAAGTGTCCTGAACGAGCCATGCTTACCTGTTTCTCTGAGGCGTGAGAAGGCAAGAGAAGGCGAGAGGAGAAGCTGATGGGAGACGGTGGAAGGACAGGAGCTTTTTATACTCTATCCATGGCCTCCTGGCTGCTTGAGTGCCACCCCTTTGCCCTCATCATCTTAATTATCCAGCACCAAAATCTGCTGGTTTCATCACATTCGAAATTATTTTAATAACTTGAAGCAAAGAATGTATGCTATCATCAGCTCAGCACTCTGAAGATACTTCCTGGTATTTAAGAACCAAGCCGTTTTTCGGATTAAAAACCGTGTCGATTAAAAACGTGCTGCCCTGACATTCCTGGTGTCCGTCCTTTCTCTCTCCCCCACCCCCCTACTCTTGGAATTTCACTAAGAACAGCGATAATTTGCCCACTAACATGGATGTAAAGTTTGTTAGTTACAGTCGGACTTAGGTTTGAGTGAACGTTCATAGGATGGAAGAGTTCTTCGGGAAGGTCTCTTGGGATATGATTTCCACCTTAGGGGTTTAGATCAATCAGAAGAGAATTGTACCCATTGCTGACCCATTCATGAGACAAACAGAGGCTAACACCTCTGAGGAGATTTGTTTCGGGCTGTCTTTTCTGTCCACCTGCTTGACTCCACTACTCCTCTTTTTGGATAAGAAACGTGAGAGGGGGACAGAGAGGAAGAGGAAACGTGGAGTGGATACCGTCTCATATACTGTATTATTATTATTATTATTATTATTATTATTATTATTATTATTATTATCTCTAACCCAATGTTGGCATGCTTGCTACCAAGGGGAGAGCTGGACTGTAGCTTCTTCTGCTGTTCACTTGTATAGAGACCCCCATCCTGCGTAGCGAGTCATCAATCAACGATATCATTGGGGTCTCTGAAGAAGGAAAGGGCAACGAGTGGATAGAAGTGGCAGAAGAGTCTGGCTCAGTCGGGAGAGCTGCTGCCTTCAAAGCCCGAATACCGGTGAACTTGATAAGTTCGAGACACGCCGCTGGCAAAAAGCTGTGAAAGCCTCCAGGAGGAGAAATAAGAGCTTCCAGCTGCGTCGGTCGAGTGTGGGAGGCACCAGCCAGCAGAATTGCCAGACTGTAAAAAGGATACCACCTGGAAAGTAGCCGTTAATGAAAGATTGGACATTTATATATATATATATATATATATATATATATATATATATATATATATATATATATATATATATATATATATATATATATATATATATATATATATATATTGTAAAAACCCCAAGGGGGGTTAGGACAGCCTGCCCATGTACACCGCCTTGGATTAAAGTCGGAGGAGAAATCCAATTACCAAGAAAGGCGGTATATATAGACCATTGCCCATTCACTCCTTTATTTCCCTTCTATACCGAAATTTGTCAACGATTTGTGGACCCTGTACTGAGAACTCCAAGGGAACTTTCTGATGGAGCAAAAATGTGCTCTCTCTTAACTGACTCCTTTGCTGAAATAACTGCTGTGGTGGCAACGTTTTTACATAAGATGACTGAGTTGCAGAAAACAGAAATGTTTTCTGGTTGATTAAAGTATAGGTGGGCCCCCATGTCCACCGATCCGCTATCCACAGTTTCAGTTTTTCACAGATCCCAGGCTTTTACTTTTTCCCCAGTAAGCTTCCTTTCTTCCTTAAACAAACAGGTGAAGCAGCCTCTGGCTGTTTATTGAGGCAAGTATTAACAGAAACCTTGCAGAGCCTCTCTAGGACTTGGTCTCATTCTACTTGCCTGCAATGGAGGCTGCTTCTCTGCTTCTCTGTTTGTTTTCAAGAAGAAACAAAGCTTGCTGAAAGAAAAATAAGAGCTGGGGGGGCACACACCTGCCCGCAGGGGAGGCAGGGTGGGGGCCCTCAGGAAACCATGGAGGGGGTGTTCGCTCCTATCCACGGTTTCAAGTATCCACGGAGGGGCCTGGAACATATCCCCAGCGGATATGGGGGGAGTACTGTATATAGTTTTAGCTCTGTTGTGTTATATGCCAATAAAGGATTTTACTTCTTAGTTACTTACATCATTGTGGTGAAGACCACCTTGCTTTTGTACATGGTGGTGTTGTCAAGTAGACGGTTTCTCACGGGACATTGCTCCTTCTTGAAACAAAGGAGCTATACAAACATCATGGGGAAATGGTGGATGCGGTCAGACATGAATAGAGTTGCAAAGCGGGAGGTGCGCCGGGGTGGCTTGCAGCCGCCATTTGATTGGGGTAATCTATTACGAGTTCCTCAAGGTCATTAATCCAACGAGCTTTTCAAAACTCGCACAATTTCTTTAATGGGGCCCGGAATCCTTGAGAAGAAATGAATTGCTGGAGAAAATAGAATACTTAGCAGAGAGATCATAAAGTCAGCAACGCTTATTGGGGAAGCATTACAAGAAATTTGCGGTGGGGAGCCTGGCTCTGAGCCAGGCTTCTTCCTGTTGGGTGTTGGTTGGGAATTCCTTGCCAGCTTTGAAATTGTTGGCGAGACCAGAACCAACAAAAAAAAAAAAAACACCAGCAAGCAAAGCATGACAACGATGGGTGTATTCTCACATCAAACCCTGACTGTGGTTCAAAGTCGCATTATGGCATTACTTAAGTTTCTCTCTCCTTCGTAATTATTTGCCTAGAAAGAAAATGGGTCCGCATATCTTTCACAACTTTGCTGCTCAGCACATATGTGAGGTATACATTTTCCCATGGCCAAAAGAAAGAAGAGTTTAACATTTGCAGCAATTCTGCTTGATCTTTCTTTCTTTCTTTCTTTCTTTCTTTCTTTCTTTCTTTCTTTCTTTCTTTCTTTCTTTCTTTCTTTCTGTCTGTCTTTCTTTCTTTCTGTCTTTCTCTCTCTCTCTCTCTCTTTCTGTCTGTCTGTCTGTCTTATTCTCTCTCTCTCTTTCTGTCTGTCTGTCTGTCTGTCTTATTCTCTCTCTCTCTCTCTCTCTCTCTCTCTCTCTCTCTCTCTCTCTCTCTCTCTCTCTCTCTCTCTCTTTCTGTCTGTCTGTCTGTCTTATTCTCTCTCTCTCTCTCTCTCTCTCTCTTAAATTCAACCCGCTTCTCAAAATCAGAGGAACATTGGTTTTGGAGGGCCCAGAATCCTGAACAGAAACAATTAGCAGGGGGGGGGGGGAAGTATACTACTTAACAAACAGATCACAAAATGAGTAGGGCTTACTGGAGAATGTCACATGCAATTTGTGGTAGGGAATCTGGCTTTGATGAATGACACTTCCCTGATTGGTGTTGACTATTTGCATTCCTGGCCGGAGAATCCTTGCCAGGTTTTGAAATCGCTGATGAGACTAGAATGAGGAAAAAAAAGGCAAGTAAGCAAACTGTGGGAAATGTGTGCACAATCATGGAGGAATCCAGAAAGAAAAATGATGAATGGAGATTCCCCACATTTCCATGTGGGACAGAAAACTTTCAACAAGCTTGGGGAGAATGTCCCCAGCTATAGAGCACAAGTTTCCCATGCAAAAGTTTCCAGGTCCTTGGAGAAGACCTCATACTATGGATAGCCACTTCCAGTTCCAGTTGTCAAAGCTGGGTTAGATGGAGCAATCCTCTGTATTATGCAGTAATCCAGTGGCTCCCAAACTGGGAGGCATGGCTCCCAGGGGAGCCGCAGATACCAGCCAGGGGAGCCGCAGAGTGCCACGGAATCTTCTCGGAATACAGTGCAATGCCAATTGGCAGGCATCAACATAATGTAACGGGGAGCCGCGGCCAATGGTCGCCAATGGTCAAGGGAGCTGTGGGTCAAAAAAGTTTGGGAAACACTGCAGTAATCCTTTACATATGCACATTGAAATACAGGAGTCAACAACCTAATGACGTCCCACCTAGTGACTGCCGGGTCCCTAGTTGGAACGTTGTTGGTCGCCCTACCTACCTTTTAATGATTTGGAGTTCAATACCTCTTCAGAGAGAAACCGGAAGGGCCTTATGGAGGCCTCCGTGGGTCATTCTGAGGCCCTCAGAGGCCAGGGAGAGGTGTGGGGCACCAAGGAGGCCTCTGGAGAGGCCTCAAACTCCAGAACGTGGTTAACAACGGTCCCCCATAACGATGGGGTTCAGGGGACGCATCCCTGTCGTTAAGTGGGGGACACCTGTAAAGGGGACTTTCTTCTGAGCAGACATTCATAGGATTGTGCTGCCAGTTGGATACAGTAAAAGGCACCTTGGTCTGTTGGAGAGGGGTGAGAAGTCAGAGATAGACCACACACTGGTGATTAAAAACCAGGAAACATCTGGCAGGGACCCAGAATCAATTCCAGATGTCTCCGGTTAAAGGAGCTCAGGAAGGGACTGGAGAAGTCCCCTGTCTGAAGACTCAGAGAACTTCAGAGTAGACAATATACCTCAAGGTGACCTGATGGTCTCATTCAGTAGAAAGGAAATTGAAAACAGAGAACGTAGAAGGAGGGAGCAAGTGGAGGATTTTTTCTGACAAGATTTTGTGAAAAGCAAAACATTGGGATCCCATCACATTTCCTCCCACTCGAAAAGGTTGTGCTACCACTAATCCATTACCGACACAGCACGCCAAAATAGCAGCCCCACTGCATGTGGGTTAGACAGCAGCCCCACGGTGTTCCACAAGGCTCACCCCAAAATCAATGGACCCAGGAAGAGGAAAGCATTTGGGTGTTTCATTGGAGTCAGCTGATGAGAGCAGATTGTTTTTCTCAGAAACCTTTGGGGTTATTAAAATAATTTTGGATGTGATGGAAACAGCAGATATTGACGGTGGGTAATTAAGACGACGAGGGCAAAGGGGTGGCTCTCAAGCAGCCAGGAGGCCACGAACAGAGTATATAAAGCTCCCGTCCCTCCACAGTCTCCCATCAGCTTCGCCTCTTGCCTTCTCTTGCCTTCTCACTCCTCGGAGAACCAGGTAAGCATGGCTTGTCCAGGTCTTCTTATGCCTCGTGGCTTTTGAACTTTGTCTCCTTGTAGTAATGCAGGATTTCATTTTAATTCTACGCTCATCTTAGACAATTCTTAAGAACATCTGCAAAGGATTATTCTCCATCCTCATCCCTCAGATCTATCCCCTTAATTCTCTCAACAGTTCAGACCTGCGCTGGGGAAATTCAACCCTGGCTTCTTGCCAGATCTTGGCTTGCATACCCTTAAGGCTCAAGCATGCCGCAGTCTTCCAGGAGTTGAATTGTCATTACTTCTCCTGCTGGCAGAGGAAGATTTTCCTGGTTAAGATTTGGGAGGGGAGTGATGAAAAATGTCCAGCAGATTTTTCAACCAGAATCTATAAGTCCCATGATTATTTGGGGGGGGAGCCATGATGTATATCAAACCAATATAGTTAAATAGTGGAGATATGCCTTCTGTATATCAGAGGGGGAGCCGAAGTTGGTCAGAGTAGATGTGGCTTTTCCACTCTGCCCATGGTCCAAGAATTCCACGCCCTTCACAACCTGCGTCTTGAGTAGGGTGGTCAGTTTGCTCAAAATGACTATGTTTCTCCAGCTCTTTTAGGAGGCAAATATTACCCATTTCTGGCTCTGCCCCTTTCCATTTTTTTTTACAGAGTTACTTTCCATTTGCACAGGGTTGGCAGTGTGGTGACATCATCCCTTGAAATCTCTAAGTCCCGCCTCAGAACTCTCCACTTTTAAGAGCGTCCAATCAGTGCCTCCATAGACAGCTGTCATCCACTGATTCAGGACCATTGGTCCACCTAGTTCAGTATTGTCTGTGCTGTCCGGCAGAGCCCCCCAGAGTTTCAGAAGTGGGTGTATCTCAGCCTGACCTAGAGATGCTTCCAGGGATTGAAGCTAGAATCTTCTGCATGCTAAACATGTGGTCTTCACTGAGCGATGATCCTGCTAAACTCAATTTCATCCAACAAGTAACCACTGTAATGATTCTTATCTGGAATATTTCTTTTGGTTCTCTGTTCCTTCAGACTCACCTCTTCGCTCAGACATGGCCAACTGTGGACCATCCTGCACCGTCCCATCTTGTGCTTCCACCCCAGTCGTCGGCTTGGGATCGGCAGGCTGTAGAGGTCTCGGATGGGGCTATGGCGGACTTGGATGGGGCTATGGTGGTCTGGGTTACGGATACGGAGGTCAAGGTTACGGATATGGCTCCGGCGCTCTGGCTGAGACTTCCGGCAATCTCGGCACCCTGGCCGGAGTCATCCCTTCTTGCGTCAGCCAGATCCCACCAGCAGAGGTCGTCATCCAGCCACCTCCCGTCGTGGTGACCCTCCCAGGGCCCATCCTCTCCGCTAGCTGCGAGGGTGTTACCGTCGGAGGCAACAGTCCCTGCTCCGTTGGCGGGACTGGGATCGTTGGATCAGGCCTCTATGGAGGCTCTGGATACGGCAGAGGACTCTATGGGGGTTATAACTGTGGCCTGCTTGGACGCCGGTATGGGCGCAGAGGCAGCATCTGCTTGTCCCCATGCTAAATTCTGAAGGACTCACGACACAGGAAAAAGAACGAGCGTAAGGTCCACGGCAGAACATGCTGGTCTGGGTTTAGCTATTCTGAGCACCCTCTACCCCAGTTAAGTCAACAGGAAGCTGGGGGTGCTCAGCATCCCTGCGAATCAGGCCCAGCTACATCTTTCATGCTTCTTCTTGCAATCTAAATGTGTGCCACCTATTTATTCTCTTCTTCTGATTATTGATTCATTGATTCATGGAAGGATCTTTGACATCCCTCCAGCAGAGTTAAGACAAAGATTAGAGCAACAATTAACTCTCTCCCTGCAACGTGAATGCAGCTGAACTGGGAAACTGTGTCAAAGGGGCTTTGGTGGGAGGGATGAACGTTCCCGAAATGGAGACCAGCCACTCTCCCCCCTGCACAAAATGTTCACCATGGAGGAAGCTGTTTGCTAACATGTGTCTCTTGCCATGTTCAATCTGCTTACTGGAAATTCTTCACTGTCTGTATTTTCATTCCTAATAAAACTGACTCTGCAGCATAGACCTGGACTCCTCGTTTTGCTTCCATTTGTGAACATCCAACTTGCCTTGGGAAATCAAAGCACAACTCCCTTGCAAAGGCTGCTACTTCTGACCGCAGGGAGGCAGAACCCTGTAGGACCCCCAAATACTGAGGGAATCTCGGGAGGGGGATCCCCCAATGCAGACAAAGAGCCACCATAGAAGCAGGAAACTGAGGGAGGGACCCAAGTCATACATGAATATACTTTGCTACTGTTATCAAACCCTGAGCATCCAGGTAGACATTTCTCAAATTCTCAGATGTGGACCTTTGACAGTGTCGATTTAAACTGTACGTTGGTGTTGGGTCAAGGCGAGGAAGCTGTTTTGTTGTCTTCTGGTGAACGGCAACAACAGGAAGCAGTGGAAGCCATCTCTTTACTTGGTGCTTTTTGAGCAAAGGTCCCTGCCCCTAGGAGCTTACAATCTAGGTGTTCCGGATAATGGTACACCTGGGAAAGTGGGAGTGTTTGGTAAGGAAAATTCCGCAAAGGATCTGGTTGTCCTTAGTATGGGGGAGCTGCCACTCAACACACATTCCTCAGGATTGTCTTTCCCCAGGGCAGGGGTAGAGTACCGTGTCCTGACAATGTGTATCCACTCACACTCACCTGCATTTACAACATTCATCCACTAGATGCTGCCCTGCATCACTCAGTTCCGTAACTTCCAGAGATTAAACTCCTTGCAAGCCTTACCAGCAATTCAGAAAAAAGCATCTTCCCCATGTTGCTTGCTCCAATGCCATTAATGTACCATAAGCAAATGGAAGAAGACATGGATTTTCTATGAGTTAAAGAGAGAGAGAGAGAGAGAGAGAGAGAGAGAGAGAGAGAGAGAGAGAGAGAGGAGAGTTGGGTGCATATATTCCCATGCACTTCCAAGAAAGCTTCAGCTTTCTCTTATCATATTTTTAGCAAATTCCTCCTGGCAGAAGAGAGGCATGAAAATGGGAAAAAAATACAGAAAACAAAACACCACATGTTATGCACATATCTGTAATTTCTCCTGTAGGCCTGGCACATCTTTAATTTCTCCAACTGAAGTCCAAGCTCCTTTTGGCTGCATCATAGCCCTTCATCTCGAAAGCATACTGTCCCGGGGTAGGGGCTGTTGGGAAATTGGGCAACTTCTGTATGCTGGACACTGGAGGGGGTGTGTGAGTTGGTTAATCACCTAAGTACCTAGGTAGACCCTCTTGTCTTTGACCCCTCATTGTCTTAAGGAAGGGGCGTGGCCCCAGACCCAGTTTTCCTCCTTCTTCTCCCTTCTCACAGTTCATTTTCTCTCTTCTATCCTGATGCTAGACCAGGCGGGATGATGCCAAGCTCCTCTGGAGCCCCAGTGGCCATCTTGCTGCACACCTCATGCAGGGAGCCCCAGCTCTAGGGGGGTTCTATCTTAAGTCTAGGATGTACCTCTGATGTAAATCAGATGCTGCTGTACATATGAAGCTGTATGTAAGTAAAACTCTTCTCCTTTTTGCAACTTCAATCTGCCTGTGCCTCATGTGTTTTATCTAGCCAAGTAAGCTAGCAAGCAGTCTGCCGTGGATGTAAAGAGGGGAAGCGGATTAGAATATATAGACTCCGTCAGGGGCAAGGATTGGGGTGCAGGGAGCAAGACATTAAGAACAAGACCAGTTCCAGAGGGTTCCTGTGTTAGAGCGGCAGTCAGAGGGGACAGTATTACTGTAGAACTCCAGTTTTCCAGGGGCAGAATCAGCTCTGTGAGCTCTGATGGGGGAAGATAGCTGAACTGTGTATATCTGAGCTTGTATCTCTGGATCAGGAAAGATGGAGCTTATAATTTCAAGCTCCCATGAAATATACTACATAGATGACAGTATTACTGTAGAACAGGGGTTCTCGACCTTTGGAGACCCGAGTACCCCCTATCAAGGTCCAATATTCTGAAGTACCCTCTGTTAATTAAATGCTAATTAAATTGGATTAATCAATTAATTAATTAGGTAATTAATCATTAAATAAAAAGTACTAAAACAATTTTAAATGTGAAAAAAATGTCTTCTTTAACTCTGTGTGTGTGTGTGTGTGTGTGTGTGTGTGTGTGTGTGTGTGTGTGTGAGAGAGAGAGAGAGAGAGAGAGAGAGAGAGAGAGAGAGAGAGAGAGAGAGAGATGCAAGGATCTCTTTTTTCCATCACACTTCCCAAAATCAGCTCCTCCCTCCCCCACCCAACCAAAGTACATTTTCCAAAGTAAAAAAATAAACCCAAAACCAAAATCATAGAGAAAGAAGGGCTCCGAAAATAATTTAAAATCCATGTTAATTAACACTTAATTAGCTGCTGAAGGGGCAGATAAGGGGCAGAGCTTGTGTACCATGAGATGAAGAGGGAACATAAGAACATAAGAAGAGCCCTGCTGGATCAGGCGAAAAGCCCATCTAGTCCTGCTTCCTGTATTACACAGTGACCCCACCAGATGCCTCAGGGAGCACAAGACAACAAGATAACCTGTTTCCCATTGACGCTCCCTTGCACCTGGCCAGTGGCGTACCTAGCCCCAGAACTGGTAGGGGCCCACCCCTCGACGCCCCAAAGTAATTAGCATAATTACTAATTAACATAATTATGCTAATTACTTTCTTTTCTTTTTTTTCGTTTTTTCCGGTTTTTTCTTGCTTTTTTAAAAGGTTTTTTAGGGGTAAAAGGGCTCCTAGGTGAATATGTGTGCTTTGCGCCACTTATCTTTTTTTTATAGGGCCTCCAGGCTGGACTCCGACGATCTCCGACGATCTCCTCCGTGAATCACGCAGCGGGATGGCTATTTTGCTAGGCGCATGCGTGAACTCTGCAAAGTTCACGCATGCGCATAGCAAACAGCCATCACAGAGTTCACGTATGCGTGAACTCTGCGTGAACTCTGTGATGGCTGTTTGCTATGCGCATGCGTGAACTTTGCAGAGTTCACGCATGCGCATAGCAAAACAGCCATCCCGCTGCGTGATTCACGGAGGATCGTCGGAGATCGTCGGAGGACATCGCAGTCCAGCCTGGAGGCCCTATAAAAAAAAGATAAGTGGCGCAAAGCACACATATTCACCTAGGAGCCCTTTTACCCCTAAAAAACCTTTTAAAAAAGCAAGAAAAAAACCGGAAAAAACGAAAAAAGAAAACGAAACCTAGGATGTCTCCCGCCCCCCCCGGCCCCCCCTCCGCCCTGACGCCCTGGGGCCCTCTGCACCAGGGCACCACATCAGCGCCCGCCCCTGCCTGGCACAGAGAAAACCCACTTCTAAAACCAGGAGGTTGCTTATGGCTTGTAACCTGTGATGGTCTTTTCCTCCATGAATCTGTCCAAACCCCTTTTAAAGGCATCTAGGCCAGGTGCCATCACCACATCCTGTGGCAAGGAGTTCCACAGATGAATTACACGCTGGGTAAAGAAATATTTTCTTTTGTCTGTTCTAACTCTCCCTCCACTCAATTTTAGTGCATGTCTCCTGGTTCTGGTGTTGTGCGAGAGGGAGAAGATTTCCCTCTATCCACTCTCTCCATCTGTCACACCACAGCCAAACCCACCTGGCAATCGGCTGCATGGGCTAAGGCAACAAGAGAGCAGGACACCAGCTGGGAGTCTGCAGCTTTGGAAGGATCCTGGCAGGCAACTGCTAGGCCCAGCAAAGGAGGTGGGGGCGGGACTTATGTAGGAGTCTGGCAAGACTTGCAACCTCTGGGAGGCCCTCCCCAGGAAGGGGCGGGGCACGCTGAGCCAGCCCAGGAGCTCATAAGGAGCCAGAGGGCTGAGGAGAGAGGGGGGGGGAGTAGGAGTCTCTCTGACAGGGAAGGAAAGCTACCATTCAGTACCTCCAATAGAGGAGGAACGCAGGGGTGGAACTATGGACAGCAGGGAAAAGGAGAGGCTTCCCCTGTGAGGCAACAGAGGGAGGACCCGCTTTTGACAGACAGCTGTTCTCAAGGTGAAGGGAGGCCTGGAGCGACCTGCCGGCCTCAACCTCCCAGCTCGACCTGGGGTCAGTTGTGGGAGTGGGGGAAGAGCCGCTTGGGGTTTTCTCCAGCCTCCGCTTCTACCTCAACCTATGAACCGCCTCTAAGACCACTCCCTAGGGTTCAGAGCAGCAACTTACCGGCAGACCTACCTCGGCTTCATGTGCCTGACCTGGCCCAACCAACCAATGTCTCAAACAAAACAGCTCCGGTGAAGAGAACAAGGAGGAGTTCTTATTAGCAGAGACTCGGCTCAAGCAAGGGCCTGTGACTGCAACAAGGCCTCATGAATGTAAAACAGTTGACCCGAGTAAAACTTGCGAGTATCACAAAACGTAAGTCCGTCTCTTTATTTTCGGGGAGCAGTTCTAAGGAGAGGTTTGGGAAAGGGCGACCCCAATCCCTTGAGGCCGCAAGCATGGACGTCACACCATCCCATGCATAATTTTATACGTCTCAATCATGTCCCCCCTCAGGCACCTTTTTTCTAGGCTGAAAAGCCCCAGACGCTGTAGCCTTTCCTCATAAGGGAGGTGCTCCAGCCCACAAATCATTCTGGTCGCTCTTTTCTGAACCTTTTTCAATTCAACTATATCCTTTTTGAGGTGTGGTGACCAGAACTGGACACAATACTCCAGATGTGGCCTTACCATCGATTTGTACAAAGGCAGAATGATATTGGCCGTTTTATTCTCAATCCCTTTTTTAATGATCCCAAGCATGGAATTGGCCTTCTTCACAGCCGCCGCACACTGGGTCGACACTTTCATCGACCTGTCCACCAGCACCCCAAGATCTCTCTCTTCATCCGTCACAGACAACTCAGAACCCATTAGCGTATATGTGAAATTTTGGTTTCTTGCCCCAACGTGCATCGCTTTGCACTTACTTACATTGAAGCGCATCTGCCATTTTGCTGCCCATTCTCCCAGGTTGGAGAGATCCTTCTGGAGCTCTTCACAATCCCTGCTGGTCTTTACCACCCAGAAAAGTTTAGTGTCATCTGCAAACTTGGCCACCTCACTGCCTATCCCTAACTCCAGGTCATTTAAGAGTAAGTTGAAAAGCACCGGTCCCAAGACCGATCCTTGGGGCACACCGCTTTTCACCTCTCGCCATTGTGAAAATTGCCCATTGACTCCCACTCGCTGTTTCCTGGTCTTCAACCAGTTCCTAATCCACAAGAGGACCTGCCCTCTTATTCCCTGACTGTGGAGTTTTCTCAGGAGCCTTTCATGAGGGACCGTGTCAAACGCCTTCTGAAAATCCAGATATATAATATGCACGGGTTCGCTCGCATCCACATGCCTGTTGACCTTTTCAAAAAATTCTAACAGGTTTGTGAGGCAAGACTTCCCCTTGCAGAAGCCATGCTGACTCTCCCTCAGCAGAGCTTGTTCTTCTATGTATTTTAAGATTTTATCCTTAATGAGACTTTCCACCATCTTCCCTGGAACAGATGTTAGGCTGACCGGCCTGTAGTTTCCCGGGTCCCCCCTCCTTCTTCTTTTAAAGATTAGCGTGACATTAGCTATCCTCCAATCCTCTGGCACAGTGGCCGTTTTAAGGGACAAGTTGCATATTTTGGTCAATAGCTCAGCAACTTCATTCTTGAGTTCCTTCAGAAC
Organism: Plestiodon gilberti rubricaudatus; assembly: GCA_026170595.1. Lineage (NCBI taxonomy): Eukaryota > Metazoa > Chordata > Lepidosauria > Squamata > Scincidae > Plestiodon > Plestiodon gilberti. The sequence goes on from JANXHW010000009.1 coordinate 27,300,485, forward strand.
TCTTGGCTGGATGAAATAGGTACCGCTTGCGGGAAGGTAAACAGCGCTCCGTGTTCCAGCTGCATGCTACGCGCTGCGGCAAGGAGAGTCAGGCTGGCCACATGACCATGGAGGCGTCTTCGGACAACGCTGGCTCTTCGGCTTTGAAATGGAGATGAGTACCACACCCTAGAGTCGGACATGACTGGACTTAATTGTCAGGGGAATACCTTTACCTTTACCTTTTTATTTTGTCAATTAAAAGGCCAGCCGGTGGCGCAGCGGGTTAAACCGCTGAACCATAAGCTGTCGATCGAAAGGTCGGCAGTTTGATTCCCGCAACGGGGTGAGTGCACTTTGCTTGGCCAGCTCCTGCCAACCTAGCAGTTCCAAAGCATGTCAATGCGAGTAGATAAATAGGTACCGCTTGCGGGAAGGTAAACAGCGCTCTGTGTTCCAGCTGCATGCTACGCGCTGCGGCAAGAAGAGTCATGCCAGCCACATGACCATGGAGGCGTCTTTGGACAACGCTGGCTCTTCAGCTTTGAAATGGAGATGAGCACCACACCCTAGAGTCGGACACGACTGGACTTAATTGTCAGGGGATACCTTTACCTTTTTATTTTGTCAATTAAGTCTGAGACGTCTTCTCTTTTAACCTGTATTTGACTTAATTCTTTAGTCAGGGGAGACCGTTCCGGCAGCGGTATTTGCCCGAGGTCTTCTGCCATGAAGACAGATGCAAAGAACTCATTTAATTTCTCTGCAGTCTCCAAGTCCCCTTTTATCACCCCTTTCTCTCCCTCACCATCCAGCGGACCAACCGTTTCCCTGGCAGGTTTCCTGCTTCTAACATATTTGAAGAAGCTTTTATTATTCCCTTTTATGTTGCCTGCCATACGTTCCTCAAAGTCTTGCTTGGCCTCCCATATCATCTTTTTACATTTCTTTTGCCACAGTTTGTGCTCCTGTTTATTTTCCTCATTAGGGCAAGACTTCTATTTACGGAAGGAAGATTCCTTGCCTTTTATAGCCTCTTTAACTGTGCTTGTTAGCCATGCCGGCACCCTCCTGGACTTGGTCGAGCCCTTCCTCCTTTGTGGGATACACTCCCGCTGGGCCTCTATGACTGTTGTTTTAAACAGCCTCCATGCACTCTGGAGCGATTGGACTCTTTTTACCTTCCCTTTCAGTTTTTTTTAACTAGTCTCCTCATTTTGGGGAAGTCTGCCCTTCGGAATTCAAGGGTTTTCGTGTCAGATTTGCTCGGCACTCTCCCTCCGACATGCATGGCGAAACAGATCGCAGCATGGTCACTGTTCTCCAACGGTTCGGTAACATGTACCTCCCTGACCAGATCTTGAGTGCCACACAATATCAAATCCAGAGTCGCCTGTCCTCTGGTCGGCTCCGTGACAAGCTGCTCTAAGGCACAGTCATTTAGCTTATCCAGAAATCCAGTCTCTTTTTCACGACCATACGAAAGCAGAGGCTCTGCCTCCTTGACCCTACTTGTCAAAGACGTTTCAAATTTGAACAGAGTTTCTGGACCTGCCCTTGTGACCTTTGCAGTGTGGCAGTGCAGTGGCCAGAGGTCCCTTGTTCAGATCTTGCCTTGGCGATGAATCCATTAGGAGGCTCAGAAGAGCCGCTCTGCCTGGGTCTCAGCCCACCTGTAAGAACCACACTGGCCTACTTTGCAGGGACAGCGTGGTTCATGTGTCCCCCTTTTGCGAAAGTCACCAGGCCAAGTCGATCTTGCCTGGTTTGGGAGTGTGCTCTAAGGCACAGTCATTTAAGGGAAGAAATGGTTCACGGGCGAGGGGTAGCTTTGAAGAGCAAGTGCAATTTTATGCAATACTGGCTAATGCAGGGTACTAAAAGAAGCAATTTCCCAATTTTCCAGGTGTTACTAATGCGTGGACAGGAGGAAGGAAGAAGCGCTGAAGAGAGAAGAGTAGAGAAAGGAAGAGCTTATAAATTGTCTCCTATAAAATCCAGGACAGATCTCAGAGTGTCTGGGTTCTCCCCCCCCCCCCACTTTTCCATTGCTCTGTGTTCCCAGAGGGAGAATTCATAATTCTGGCTTCGATAATATCCAGTACTAGCTAGAGAAGAGTGTTAATGTAGACCCTTCCTTGTTGTTCTCCGGGGGAATCAAGAACAAACAGGCATCGTTGCAAAGTATTTACCTTCCGTTTTTAATAGGCGACGCGAAATTCAAGGTAAAAACAATCATCAACTCACAGAGTAGATATTTAGATATTTTATTGCTGGGATATGAATTTTAAATGTTGAATATCTGAGATTGTTTATATGTTATATGTCTTGCTGATGCCTATAAAGGCTGACTTGACTGGCCTGGTCTCATCCCCCTTTTTCTCTGATTTTCTTTCACGTGTATCTCCAGTCTGGTGGCCTCATTCCAGTCTGGTGGCTGTGCTTGCAGGATCTTGAGCTCCACAGCCACATGCTAAAAAGGGATAACAAAATATAAAAACAGGAGTGAAAGGAGTAAAAAAAAGGGTTGGACCACCAAAATAGTTACAGCGCAATCCTGTGTAACTTTGCACCGGTGTAACAGTAGATGCACCAGTGTAAGTGCACTTACACCGATGCATCTGCTATTACACCAGTGCAAAGTTACACAGGATTGCGCTGTTAGACTGGGTGGTTACCTCAGAGGGCTTATTTAACAAGAAATCTCTTTTAAAAAAAGAAAAGAAAAGAACTGTTGTACCTGCTCTGTTGGGGTGTGTGTGGAGTCAGTGCAGCACATTATTTTGTACTGCCCCTTCTATTCAGACTCGCGTACGGTTTACCTTGAGGGCCTTTGGAATAAGAAAACAAGTTGTGCTGACCCTGACAAGGTTCAGTTTATCCTTTGGGGGACTGAAGTGGAGCTAACAGAAAAGGTGGCCAATTATCTGAGTGCTACTTAAGAGGAGAGAAAAGCGCATTTCTATAGTATCGATTTTTATTAATTGATGAGGCGTTATAATATTGTAAAGTATAAAGTTTCAGAATATTGACCAAGATTATTGTTTAAGGGACATGCATGTATGTTTGTTTATGTGTATGTCTATGTTAATGTACGTGTATACATGTAGGCTGCCAATAAAGGTTTTGGAAATGGACATTGGAAAACAGAAATGTCAACACTGGCAGCAGCTCTAGAAAGGGAATCCCCCTCTTCCTCTTTTAGTCCCGGAAGTGGGGCACAGGCCGACACATCACCAGGTAAGAGGGGGCAGCAAGTGGCATGCCTTCTCAGACACTAAGAGGCCTGGGGCTGGCCCTTCCGTTGACTCGGATGTCTTGAAGCCCTGTTCTTCCATGGCCGTACCATTTGTGACCTTTCCTCCCCCTCCCTCATTATCTGCAGTCATTGCATGAGCTTGAGCTGATGGAGAACCTCTGGAAGAGTAAACTGAAAAGGCCTGAGTACTAGGACCTCTGCTCATCCTTCACCAGCCAGGAGAGGAGCCATCTGCACTGGGAGGACGTCTCCGTCAGGGAGGAGAATGCCGCCAAGATCACCACCCTGAAACCGCGGCTGGACAAATCTCGACAAGGGCTTCTCAAGGAGCAAGAGTGAGTGCTACCGGAGACCTCACTTCCTGTTCGGTGCCATGATTCCAGTGGGGTGGGGCGAATCTCATGCCTTGCAGAAAAGCATCCATTTACATATGGGATATTGAGAATGCCTCCTCCATGAATCATAGCCCCTCAGCCTTGCCTCGTGTGTGTGTGTGTGTGTGTGTGTGTGTGTGTGTGTGTGTGTGTGTGCGTGTGTGCGTGCGTGTGTGTGTGTTGAGCCAGGGGAAGATCAAGTTTGAGGAGCTCCAGAAGAAGACAGGAGGTGCTGAAACAGGTGAGCATCTTCTGTGCTTCTGACAAATGACTTCCTGGGGTGGCACGTTTTTGATGTAGCATAGTGGTTCAGAGCCTGAGCTGTGAATCATTGACACAGTCCAAGAAGAACCATTGCAGGGTGGGAGGCATACAGAGGGGAAACGGGATTTAAATCCCCTTTCCCTTCCGAAACCTCAGCTTTGCCCCCCGCCTCCGCTGGATGTAGTACGTGCCTTTTCGGCGTGGTTGCACCTCTCTGTTTCCTGCTTCTAGTGCAGCTCTCCATCTACATCGGGGGCTGCCCCCAAGATTCCCCCAACGTCTAGCGGTTCTAGACTGACTAACCTCCTGCGGAAAGGCGCGGTGGGATTTGCTAGGGAGCCCTGCCTTGAGCCCCGGAGGCAATTCTGAGGCTCACAGATGAAAGCAAAACGAGGAGATCAGATCTATGCTGCAGAGTCAGATTTATTAGGGATGGAAATACAGACAGTGAAGAATTTCCAGTAAGCAGAAAGAACACGGCAAGGGACACACGTCAGCAAACAGCTTCCTCCATGGTGAACATTTTGTAAACGAGTGGGGGGGGGGGCGAAGTGGCTGGTCTACATTTCTAGAACATCCCTCCCTCCCTCTATTACAAAAAGCCACTTCGACAGTTTCTTAATGCAGCTGCATTCACATTTCATGGGCAGAGTAAATGGTTGCTCTAATCGTTAGTCTTCATTCAGCTGGAGTTAGTTCAAGATCCTTCCATGAATAAATGAATGAACAATCAGAAGAAGAGAATCAATAGGTGACACACATTTAGATTGCAAGAAGAAGCATGAAAGATGTAGCTGGGCCTGATTCTCAGGGATGCTGAGCACCCCCGTCTTCCTGTTGACTTAACTGGGGTAGAGGGTGCTCAGCATAGCTAAATTCAGGCCTGCATGTTCCGCCGTGGATCTTCAGCTCGTTCTTTTTCCGATGCCATCAGTCCTTCAGGATTTAGCATGGGGACAAGCAGATGCTGCCTCTGCGCCCAGAACGGCGCCCAAGCAGGCCACAGTTATAACCCCATCCTCTGCCTGATCCGACGATCCCGGTCCCACCAACGGAGCAGGGACTGTTGCCTCCGACGGTAACGCCCTCGCAGCTAGCGGAGAGGATGGGCCCTGGGAGGGTCACCACGACGGGAGGTGGCTGGATGACGACCTCTGCTGGTGGGATCTGGCTGACGCAAGAAGGGATGACTCCGGCCAGGGTGCCGAGATTGCCGGAAGTCTCAGCCAGAGCGCCAGAGCCGTATCCATAACCCAGACCGCCGTAGCCCCATCCATGATCGCCATAGCCCCATCCGAGACCTCTGCAGCCTGCCGATCCGAAGCCGACGACTGGGGTGGAAGCGCAAGATGGGACGGTGCAGGATGGTCCACAGTTGGCCATGTCTGAGCGAGGGGTGAGTCTGAAATAGAAGGAGGGAGCAGAACACAAGTTAGATGCAATAGGTGCTCCACAGCACAACAGTGATGCATTGGCCAACTTAGACCATTCTTCCAACAAGAGAGTACGAACTGGCCCACCTTAAGCCACCTCTGAGCGGTCGAGATGACACCACATGGAGGACATTTCTAAAGTGTTATAACCCACCATCCAAAGTTTGGGAAGAGTTGTGAGGGAGGCCATGTACCACCCTGACACATGTATGAGAAAACAAGGGCCATCACCTGTCTTTCCTTTGAGGATGAGCTGGGGCCATAGCTTAGCAGAAGAGCCATCCTTGCTATGGGATCTATGTAGGAGATCCCAGGTTGGCAGCATCTCCAGTGGGTCTGGGAATGATCCCTGTCTAAAGACCTGGATAACCTCGGCCAGTCGGGCTCGAATAGGGGACCCTTCTAAGTGCCATGTCTTCTTCTGAGCTGTTGGCTGGAGGGAGAGATGGGCATTCAGGTAGAGAACCCCAGTCCTTCCTCACTCAACAGCAGCCCCTCAGGTTTCCTAGGGACCAAGAATGACCATGTAACCTGTTCAAAGTGTGCAATGCAGAAAAAAAAAACTCTAGGCATGGAAAAGAAGGAAGAGAGTGAAACAGTTTACATTCTCAGCAGATATCTGGACTACAGAGTGATACTGGCAGTCCGAAAGTGCCCAGATCTGGTGAAGGGAACTCCCCACTGAGATGCTGCAGGATCATCTCCCAAACGTCCATGATGAAGACTGGGTTAAAGTCTGCATCTCTATGAGGTTCGTATCATTCTCTGTCACATCCAATTTCTTTAGGTAGAAAATAGCCTATAGGATCCACGCTTACCTGGTTCTCTGAGGAGTGAGAAGGCGAGAGAAGGCGAGAGGAGAAGCTGATGGGAGACTGTGGAGGGACGGGAGCTTTTTATACTCTATCCGTGGTATCCTGTCTGGTTGTGAGCCACCCCTTTTGCTCGTGATCTTAATTGCCCAGCGTCAAAATCTGCGGGTTTCATCACATCCAAAATTACTTTAATAACGTGGAGCAAATAATTTTATGTTGTCCTCAGCTCAGCAATCTGAAGATACTTCCTGGAGTTTGTCCTTTCCATTCCCCCACCCCACTCTTGGCATTTCACTAACAACAGCAATTTTTTACCCACTAACTTGGGTGTAAGACTTGTTAGATACAGTTGGTCTTAGGTCTGAGTGAAGGTTCGTAGGATTGTAGAGTTCTTTTGGGGAGGTCTACAGGGGTTTGATTTCCACCTCGGTGGTTTAGATGAAGCAAAAGAGGATCTTACCCAGGGTCGGCCCTTTCATGAGGACAGCTGCAGCTGTCCCCTTGGGCAGCAGGTTGGTGATGGGTGCTCCTCCCTGTCCACCTACGTCGCTACACTTCTCCTTCTATGACTTGGATTGGGTAGGACTGCAAGCTTTCCTTCATCGCTTGAGGGTGCTCACCCACCCCGGCACTGTCCCTGCCATTTCATGATCAAAACGAGATTAACTGCAAGCGGATCAGAAGAGCTAGTCTGACAATAGGGACTAGTGACATGTTGAGTTTGCCTCCAGTCCTCGTATCTGGGAAACTGGAACCTCCACGACTGAACATGGCAGAGGGGGACTCCATGTACATTCCTGCCCAGCAGTTACAGAGGTATGTTTGGAAGACTTGAGAATGTTCTGTTGAAAAATGTGACTTTTCTTGTCTAGGCTTAAACAGGAGAAAAACATCTGAGCTTCGCCTCCAGACTCTCAGGATAAAAACCCAGGCCACAAGAGACAAACGATCAACCGCAAATTTATGGATTTCCCTGTGTGATGGACATTCATCTTAACTAATTGAAGCCATTCTTTCAAATCCCAATGCAGGGACATTGGCTACCGATGGGACAGCTTCATTAGTATAGATGCCCTCGTCCTGTGTAGCAAGCCAGGGATCAACGATATAACTGGAGTCTCTTAAGAAGGAAAAGACAACAAGTGGATAATGAACCAGGATCCTAAAGTCAATGCCATTCAGATCCATCAGATGGATTTGCTTTTGAATGACTGGAACCCAGTTCAAGGGGCACTTTTCATTTCTATTTTCTCTCAAATCAATGGGATAATTGATTTGAGAGAAAATACACAATAAAGTAGAATCGCAGAAGATTTGTGCGTATTTGGGAATGCGTGACCTGAAATCAAGTCCAAATGTTGCTGTCTGTCTGCGTGGATGTCTATAAACAATTGAGCCTTTGTGACCTATTAATATGATTATTCTAATGGTGCGGAGTTTGCCCGGAAACGGACAAAGCTTTGCAGGTCTTGGCTACTTGCAAAGATTCACAAAAGGTGGACTTTAACCGAAGAGCAACAACACACAGTGGGTAATGAATGAGATTGGCAAGGGTATGCCTTTCAGATTCATTCCTTGGGGTCGCAGTGAAGGAAATGCAAACCAAGAGGCCTATTTGGTTTGGGGTCCTTCGTTTGCCAAATCAATGACACACCCTTATTATCAATGTCATTGTGGAGGTTGCTGGTGAAGACTATGCTGCCTTGTAAATGATCATTTCTTATGGGATATCACTCCTTCATGAAAAAAGGAGCTATACAAACATAATGGGAAATGCAATTTCTTGAGAGATGGGGGATGCGTTCAGACATGAATAGGGAATAGAGTTGCAAAGCAGGAGGTATCCCTGGGTGGCTTGGAGCTGACATTTGATTGGGATAATATATTGCAAGCTCCTCAAGGTCATTAATCTAACAAGTATGTCTTTAATGGGGCCCTGGATCCTTGAAAGAAATGATTAGCTGAAAGAATATAATACTTAGCAGAGAGATCACAAAGTCAGCAACGCTTAATGGGGAAGTATTACAAGCAATTTGTGGCAGGGATCCTGCCTTTGATCCTTGCGACTTCCTGTTGGGTGTTGATTGTTCGAATGAATAAATGAATGAACAAACATGCAAACAAGCAAAACATGGTTCCATTGGGTGTATTCTCACATCAAATCCTTACTGTGGTTCAAGGCTCCATTATATCATTAGTAAGTTTAACTTGCCTACTAATTATTTGTCTAGAAAGGGGTCTGTATATCTTTCAGAATTTTGCTGTTCAGCACATACATGAAGTCTAATGTGTGTAATTTGTGACAGTTTTCCCATGGCCAGAGGAAGGAGGAGTTTAACATTGGCAGCGATTCTCCTTGATCTTTCTTGATTGCTTTTTTTTCTTGGAGATTAATTTATTTCTAACATATAAGTTATTAAAAAAATAGAGGTCTCCTCTCTGCTGAACACGGGGGAAGCAAGAAAGTGTATTTTCAGAATAGCCATAGTAGATTCCACACATTTCTACCTGGGCCGGCCCATGCATGAGGCCAACTGAAGCATTCGCCTCAGGCAGCAGATTGGACCACCTCTGTCTGCCGACTTGCCTCTACTTCTCCTCCTTCTCCTTTCACTGCCTGGATTGGAAAAGGAAGAGAAAGGAAGTAGAAGTGTGTGTTTGTGGGGGGGGGGGAGTGTTGAGCTAGAACATTGGAGAGTGGGAGGAGCAGAGGCTGGCATAGCATCAGGAAAGAGGGGCAGCATTTGGCATGCGACCTCGGGCATCCGGAGGTCTTGGGCCAGCCCTGCCTGGGACACGCAGAAAACCACCTCCAAGTTTAGGAATAGGGTCCCCTTGCAAGGTTCAATCCTTTCCAGATACGTTCTTGTTCATCATTCCGTTCTTAACATTGGCTTTTCAATGCTCCCCAAAACCAATGCACCCCCTTATGGATAATGAGGCAATGCATTTGTCTGACACTGGGAACTGATCATCTTGTGAAGTCATCTGGTAAACCCCAACTTGCCTTGTGCGATGATGTCAACGAGACTGACAGTGCCATCCTCTGCAGGATAACTCAGAAGTAAGCCCCACTGTGCTTAATGGAACTTACCCCCCGGTAAGTGTACATAGAATTGCAGCCTGATTCTCATGCAGCATTGGTCCGTCTTGAAGTGAGAGAGTTAGAAAACTTAGTGTGGAAAGTAGTATAATCAGAATATGCGAGGGTGCTCATGAACAGAGTAATTATAATTGGAGTAATCACCAATATATTGGAGTGATCTAATCGGCTTGTCAAGGGGTTACATTCAACCAGCTTTTCAAACTAAGAGTAAAATTGCTTTAGGAGGGCCCAGAATCCGAGCAGAAATGATCAGCAGAAAAAAGTCTAATAATGAACCAGGGCTGACCAAGCCCTCCTGATGTCTGAGGCTGTATGCCCGGGACGGACCCCCAAATACTTTGACAGTCCCGGCCAAACCGGGACGAATGGCACATTGATGTGCCAATCTCTGCTCTGGTTCAGCAACCTGCTCCCCTCCACACTTCCTTTTCCAATCCAGAGAGTGAAAGGAGAAGGCGGACAAATGGAGGCAAGCAGGGGGAGAACGATCAGAGGGCCCCAACAAACAGATCACAAAATGAGCAATGCTTACTGGTGAATGTGGCATGCAGTTTGTGGTGGGAATCTTGCTTTGATGCATGCTGGGCAGCGCAGGTGCAAGGGGAGGGCGTCGACCGGGGGGGAGGGTTTGGCGGATTGGGCACGGAAGGGGGTGCTGGCGTTCACCATATGCAATCCCCCTATGACTGGCGCAGGTTTGAGTTGGTCCATAGTGGCGGCTGGGGCTTTTCCTTACCCCTAGGAGAACTCCCACTTGCTAAATTTCCCCGCGGGGTGCATCGTTGCAGAGAAATTTAGTTAGGATCTAGCCGCCTGCCTGTAATGCTATACCCATGTAAATTGAAATATAGGGGACTTACTTCTGAGTAGACATTCAAAGGCTTGTGCTGTGAGTTGGGATTAAGTAAATGGCACCTTGGTGTGTTGGAGAGGGGTGAGAGGTCAGAAATAGACCACGTGCAGGTGATACAAAAAGGGAAGTATCTGGCAGGGACCCGGGTTTAATTCCAGATATCTCCGGTTAAAGAAGCTCAGGAAGTGGGACTGGAGAAGACTCCTGTCTGAAGGCTCGGAGAACTTCAGAGAAGACAATAATCATGAATTTTCATGAAGATATTCAGCAACAGTCATCAAGGTGGTCTCATTCCATATCAGTGGAACTGGAAAAAATAATAATGTGGATGGAGGGTTTCTGTTGGGAGGGTTTTTCTGCCAGGCTTTGTCATAGATGACGTAACATTAGGATTCCATCACATTTCCTCCCACGCAAAAAGGTTGTGAAGTCACTAATCCATTTCCGACACAGCACCCCAAAATAGCAGACCCACTGCATGTGGGTTAGACAGCAGCCCCACGGTGTTCCACAAGGGTCACCCCAAAATCAATGGACCCAGGAAGAGGAAAGCATTTTGGTGTTTCATTGGAGTATGCTGATGACAGCAGATTGCTTTTCTCAGAAACCTTTGGGGTTATTAAAATAATTTTGGATGTGATGGAAACAGCAGATATTGACGGTGGGTAATTAAGATGACGAGGGCAAAGGGGTGGCTCTCAAGCAGCCAGGAGGCCACGGACAGAGTATATAAAGCTCCCGTCCCTCCACAGTCTCCCATCAGCTTCGCCTCTTGCCTTCTCTTGCCTTCTCACTCCTCGGAGAACCAGGTAAGCGTGGCTTGTCCAGGTCTTCTTATGCCTCGTGGCTTTTGAGCTTTGTCTCTTTGTAGTAATGCAGGATTTCATTTTAATTCTACGCTCATCTTAGACAATTTTTAAGAACATCTGCAAAGGACTATTCTCCATCCTCACCCCTCGGATCTATCCCCTTAATTCTCCTGACAGTTCAGACTTGTGCTGGGGAAATTCAACCCTGGCTTCTTACCAGATCTTGGCTTGCATACCGTTAAGACTCCAGCACGCTGCAGTCTTCCAGGAGCTGAGCTGTCATCCCTTCTCCTCCTGGAATCCCGGAGGCTGAAATGTTGTGGGGGGACTGGGGAACTCCAGCAGAATTTTTAGGCACATTGCTCCACCTAGTTCAGTATTGTATATGCCAGGGGTTCTCAACCAGTGGTATTCGCACCACCAGTGGTACTTCGGCTGACTGCTGGTGGTACTCAGCCCCCCCTGCTCCCAGGAGGCTCCTGCCCACAGCCTCCTACCTGCATTTTATGGCCTCTGAAAACCCAGAAGTAACTGGTGATGAAGTCATTGCCAGTCACTTTCGGTGGTATGAAGCAGGAGAGTGGCACCGGAGGTGATACTTGGGCCGGAAAGAGGTTGAGAACCCCGTGTTCTATGCTGTTCTATGCTGATTGATAGAGCTCCCCAGAGTTTCAGAAGTGGGTCTATCTCAGTATGACCTAGAGATGCTTCCAGGGATTGAAGCTAGAATAATCTACATGCTAAACATGTGCTCTTCACTGAGCGGTGATCCTCCTGAACTCAATTTCATCCAACAACTAACCACTGTAAAGATTCTTATCTAGAATATTGCTTTTGGTTCTCTGTTCCTTCAGACTCACCCCTTTTTCAGACATGGCCAACTGTGGACCATCCTGCACCGTCCCATCTTGCGCTTCCACCCCAGTCGTCGGCTTCGGATCGGCAGGCTGCAGAGGTCTCGGATGGGGCTATGGTGGTCATGGATGGGGCTACGGCGGTCTGGGTTATGGATACGGCTCCGGCGCTCTGGCAGAAACGTCCGGCAATCTCGGCACCCTGGCTGGAGTCATTCCTTCTTGCGTCAGCCAGATCCCACCAGCAGAGGTCGTCATCCAGCCACCTCCCTCCGTGGTGACCCTCCCAGGGCCCATCCTCTCCGCTAGCTGCCAGCCTGTTACCGTTGGAGGCAACAGTCCCTGCTCCGTTAGCGGCGCTGGGATCGTCGGATCAGGCCTCTATGGAGGCTACGGATATGGCAGAGGACTCTATGGGGGTTATAACTGTGGCCGTTATGGACGCAGAGGCAGTATCTGCTTGTCCCCATGCTAAATTCTGAAGGACTGACGAGGTGGGAAAAAGAACGAATGGAAGGTCCACGGCGGAATATGCAGACCTGGGTTTAGCTATGCTGAGCACCCTCGATCCCAGCTGACGTCAGCAGGAAGCAGGGGGTGCTCAGCATCCCTGTGAATCAGGCCCAGCTACTTCTTTCATGCTTCTTCTTGCAATCTGAATTTATCTCACCTATTTATTCTCTTCTGATTGTTGATAACGATTAATCATGGAAGGATCTTTGACACCCCTCCTGCAGAGTAAAGTGCAACAATCAGAGCAACAATTAACTTTCTCACTGAAAGGTGAATGCAGCTCAACTAGGAAACTATGTCACAGTGGCTTTGTATCATGGAGGGAGGGGGCGAATGTTCTCAAAATGTAGACCAGCATTCCCTCCCCCCGCACGCTTTCACACAAAAGGTCCAACACGGAGGAAGCTGTTCGCTGACGTGTGTCTCTTGTCGTGTTCAGTCTGCTTACTGGAAATTCCTCACTGTCTGTATTTTCATTCCTAATAAAACTGACTCTGCAGCATAGACCTGGAGTCCTGGTTTTGCTTCCATCTGTGAACATCCAAATTGCCTTGGGAAATCAAAGCACAGCTCCCTTGCAAAGGCTGCTACTTCTGACCGCAGGGAGGCAGAACCCTGTAGGACCCCCAAATACTGAGGGAATCTCGGGGGGGGGATCCCCCAATGCAGACAAAGAGCCACCATAGAAGCAGGAAACTGAGGGAGGGACCCAAGTCATACATGAATATACTTTGCTACTGTTATCAAACCCTGAGCATCCAGGTAGACATTTCTCAAATTCTCAGATGTGGACCTTTGACAGTGTCGATTTAAACTGTACGTTGGTGTTGGGTCAAGGCGAGGAAGCTGTTTTGTTGTCTTCTGGTGAACGGCAACAACAGGAAGCAGTGGAAGTCATCTCTTTACTTGGTGCTTTTTGAGCAAAGGTCCCTGCCCCTAGGAGCTTACAATCTAGGTGTTCCGGATAATGGTACACCTGGGAAAGCGGGAATGTCTGGTAGGGAAAATTCCGCAAAGGATCTGGTTGTCCTTAGTGTGGGGGAGCTGCCACTCAACACACATTCCTCAGGATTGTCTTTCCCCAGGGCAGGGGTAGAGTACCGTGTCCTGACAGTGTGTATCCACTCACACACACCTGCATTTACAACATTCATCCACTAGATGCTGCCCTGCATCACTCAGCTCTGTAACTTCCAGATATTCAGAAATGGAATTCATATTTGAAATGCGGCAGGGTGTGAGTTTGATCCAGTCGCACCTTCCCTATGAGGACGGGGTGAATCAGCTCAGGAAAGGGATGCCTGATGCTGTGATGCTGCTCCAGAAAAGGGATATCCAATCTGCTGATGCTCTTCAACCTCTTGCGCAGCCGGAATCATGAAACCAATAGAGTGTCATTTTAAAAAAGTGGGTCCCGGTGTTAAAAGGTTTGATAACCACTGAATTAGGGGAAGAATGAATATCTGAGACTATCCAAATACTGTGTCAAAATAACAAACAAATAAAAAACCACCACACCCCACCTTCAGGCCAAACTATATTTCATAGAGACCTGTGATTGAATCACAGCTCTCCTCACATTTTGTAAGAAAGTGGCACGTATGTGTTTGTGTAAGAGCCACAGCTGTAGGTCTACAGATCTCTATTCCCCCCCCCAGAAACATTTTATTTTATTATAATACATAAAAACAAACAATGCAAAAAGAAAAGGGGAAAAAAGGAAAAAAAGAAAAGCACAGAATAACAGAAAGAGTCCGAATTAGCCACTAACATTTATACTTCAATTCATTCTTATAATTACTTATACCCTGCCTAATGGCAGAGTATACTTTTTATATCCATAAATCAATTAACTTAGTAATACTACCCTTACATAGGCCTACAGATCTCCATCCCTTCTAGCTTGGCTTGATTCTTCTCTCCTGTGGAGGTAGAGGGAGGGGGTATCAGCAACTGTACGCTGGTCCAGGAACTAGGGCCTAGTGGTTAGCACGCTCACCCCGTTCCTGATCCCCAATCTCACCTCTATGAACATGCAGCTCAGCTGAATGGGGACAAGTGTTCATAGAGTGAATCTGCTGCCACCAGCCCAGGAGATCAGGCTAGCCAGAGAGGCTCCCTGGGCAAAATCCCCCTTCTAGGAAAATACTGAACCTCAGGGGCTCCTATCAAAATCATTCTCACAGAAGCACTTGCAGAGCGAGGAGACTTGACAATCCACTGTACTTCCCGTACCAGGAACCAGGCAGACTCAGGGTTAAAACAGTTTATTAAAAGTCTGACCCCCCCCCCCCAAAAAAAAGGCATGAACAAAATGAACAAGAATGGAGAGTAATGAGAGATGAGCTTGGCAAAATAAAGGGTTAACCAAAATGAAATGTTTTGCTTAAAAATGTTTGCAAACGGGTCTTCTGGCCATGGTCCACTAACAAGATAAAAACAAAACTGTACATTTTGCCCCAACCACAGAGGGCTTCCTCAGAGTAACAGAATGCCCGTGCTAGGGCCCAAGATGAAACAAAAAGCTCCTGAGAAAAGCTGGCAGGAAGCAAACCCAAAATGAAATAGCAGAAAGCGGTGTTATAATTTTTTTATACCCATTTCCCCCCATTTTTATCCATTGTAAGGTAGGTGGCATAGGTTGTACAGTGTAGGCAGATGAAAAAGGATGCAGAATGACATGGTTTATGATTATGATTATTATTATTATTATTATTATTATTATTATTATTATTATTATTATTATTAACAGAGACTGAATAGGTGAGGAATTAATAGGTGCAGGATGATGATGATGATGATAATGATGATGATGATGATGATGATGATGATGATAGAAGTAGGTTTTCTCTGTCCCAGGTGCAAGGGAGTGACAACAGGAAACAGGTTATCTTGTTGACTGTGTGCTCTTGGAAGCATCTGGTGGGGCCACTGTGAGATACAGGAAGCTGGACTAGATGGGCCTTTGGCCTGATCCAGCAGGGCTCTTCTTATGTTCTTATGTTCTGATGATGATGATGACGATGATGATTTTTTCGCAGAAAGCTGTGTTATGTGTTTTTATTTCGTATCCCCATTTTATTTCGTATCGACCCTGGCTTATCGGCCAAGGTGACTTGGAAAGAGATGGAATCACCTGTCAGGAAGTGTGTTTACCAGAAATGAGGTGGACTAGATGAGAAGCAAATGTTAGTGGGATGCCCAAGGGATGGAGGAAGATAACCATATAGAGACATAGACGTATATTCGTCATAAAACAAGGGTGCGCTTAGAGAAGAGCTTCAAAGTAGGTGTCATATGAGAATCGGACAAGCTTGCTCCATTTCGATGTCTCAGCACGTTGCTCTTTGGAAATTAGTCAATAAATAATCAATTAGAACCTAGGAGGCGCTGAATACGGTAATCAAAGCCAAATCAAAAAAGAACAAAATGTATTCTTGTTGATCACATATTTGCAAATGCCAATTGGTCAGGATAGGACCTCCACATTTTGACACAGCACCAGATGCTGGGGACGAACACACCCGAATGTGGCTCATGAGGATGGTTTCCCCAGATTCCTTGCTTGGTCCCTACACCAATGTGCAGCTTAAAGATACACTGTCAAATGTTCACATTTGTGAATTTGAGAAGTTTTCACCTGGCTGCTAAGGACATTCATGTATGACTTGGGGCCCTCTCT
This sequence comes from Plestiodon gilberti rubricaudatus, assembly GCA_026170595.1. Lineage (NCBI taxonomy): Eukaryota > Metazoa > Chordata > Lepidosauria > Squamata > Scincidae > Plestiodon > Plestiodon gilberti. The sequence goes on from JANXHW010000009.1 coordinate 27,316,426, forward strand.
TCGCTTCCTGCTTCTAGTGCAGCTCTCCATCTACATCGGGGGCTGCCCCCGAGATTCCCCCAATGTCTAGCGGTTCTAGACTGACTATCCTCCTGCGGAAAGGCGCGGTGGGACTTGCTAGGGAGCCCTGCCTTGAGCCCCGGAGGCAATTCTGAGGCTCATAGATGAAAGCAAAACCAGGAGATCAGATCTATGCTGCAGAGTCAGTTTTATTAGGGATGGAAATACAGACAGTGAAGAATTTCCAATAAGCAGAAAGAACATGGCAAGGGACACACGTCAGCAAACTGCTTCCTCCATGGTGAACATTTTGTAAACGAGTGGGGGGGGGGCGAAGTGGCTGGTCTACATTTCTAGAACATCCCTCCCTCCCTCTATTACAAAAAGCCCCTTCGACAGTTTCTTAATGCAGCTGCATTCACATTTCATGGGTAGAGTTAATGGTTGCTCTAATCGTTAGTCTTCATTCAGCTGGAGTTAGTTCAAGATCCTTCCATGAATCAATGAATCAACAATGAGAAGAAGAGAATAAATAGGTGACACACATTTAGATTGCAAGAAGAAACATGAAAGATGTAGTTGGTCCTGATTCTCAGGGATGCTGAGCACCCTCGGCTTCCTGTTGACTTAACTGGGGTAGAGGGTGCTCAGCATAGCTAAATCCAGGCCAGCATGTTCCGCCGTGGATCTTCCGATTGTTCTTTTTCCGATGCCATCAGTCCTTCAGGATTTAGCATGGGGACAAGCAGATACTGCCTCTGCGCCCGTACCGGCGCCCAAGCAGTCCACAGTTATAACCCCATCCTCTGCCGTATCCGTAGCCTGATCCGACGATCCCGGACCCACCAACGGAGCAGGGACTGTTGCCTCCGACGGTAACGCCCTCACAGCTAGCTGAGAGGATAGGCCCTGGGAGGGTCACCACGACGGGAGGTGGCTGGATGACGACCTCTGCTGGTGGGATCTGGCTGACGCAAGAAGGGATGACCCCGGCCAGGGTGCCGAGATTGCCGGAAGTCTCAGCCAGAGCGCCAGAGCCGTATCCATAACCCAGGCCGCCGTAGCCCCATCCATGACCGCCAGAGCCCCATCCGAGACCTCTGCAGCCTGCCGATCCGAAGCCAACGACTGGGGTGGAAGCGCAAGATGGGACGGTGCAGGATGGTCCGCAGTTGGCCATGACTGAGTGAGGGGTGAGTCTGAAAGAGCAGAAGGAGGGAGCAGAACACAAGTTAGATGCAATAGGTGCTCCACGGCACAACAGTGATGCATTGGCCAACTTAGACCATTCTTCCAACAAGAGAGTACAAACTGGCCCACCTTAAGCCACCTCTGAGCGGTCGAGATGACACCACATGGAGGACATTTCTAAAGTGTTATAACCCACCATCCAGAGTTTGGGCAGAGTTGTGAGGGAGGCCATGTACCACCATGACACATGTACCACCATGACACATGTACCATGACACATGTACATGAAACAAGGGCCACCTGTCATTCCTTTGAGGATGAGCTGGGGCCATAGCTTAGCAGAAGAGCCATCCTTGCTATGGATGTAGGAGATCCCAGGTTGGCAGCATCTCCAGTCGGTCTGGGAATGATCCCTGCCTAAAGACCTGAATAACCTCGGCCAGTCGGGCTCGAATAGGGGACCCTTCTAAGTGCCATGTCTTCTTCTGAACTGTTGGCTGGAGGGAGAGATGGGCATTCAGGAAGAGAACCCCAGCCCTTCCTCACTCAACAGCAGCCCCTCAGGTTTCCTAGGGAGCAAAAATGACCATGTAACCAGTTCAAAGTGTGCAATGCAGGAAAAAAAAACTCTAGGCATGGAAGAGAACGAAGAGAGTGAAACAGTTTACATTCTCAGCTGATATCTGGACTACAGAGTGATACTGGCAGTCCGAAAGTGCCCAGATCTGGTGAAGGGAACTCCCCACTGAGATGCTGCAGGATCATCTCTCAAACGTCCATGATGAAGACTGGGTTAAAGTCTGCATCTCTATGAGGTTCGTATCATTCTCTGTCACATCCAATTTCTTTAGGTAGAAAATAGCCTGTAGGATCCACGCTTACCTGGTTCTCTGAGGAGTGAGAAGGCGAGAGAAGGCGAGAGGGGAAGCTGATGGGAGACTGTGGAGGGACGGGAGCTTTTTATACTCTATCCGTGGTATCCTGTCTGGTTGTGAGCCACCCCTTTTGCTCATGATCTTAATTGCCCAGCGTCAAAATCTGCTGGTTTCATCACATCCAAAATTACTTTAATAACGTGGAGCAAATAATTTTATGTTGTCCTCAGCTCAGCAATCTGAAGATACTTCCTGGAGTTTGTCCTTTCCATTCCCCCACCCCACTCTTGGCATTTCACTAACAACAGCAATTTTTTACCCACTAACTTGGGTGTAAGACTTGTTAGATACAGTTGGTCTTAGGTCTGAGTGAAGGTTCGTAGTATGGTAGAGTTCTTTTGGGGAGGTCTACAGGGGTTTGATTTACACCTTGGTGGTTTAGATGAAGCAAAAGAGGATCTTACCCAGGGTCGGCCCTTTCATGAGGACAGCTGCAGCTGTCCCCTTGGGCAGCAGGTTGGTGATGGGTGCTCCTCCCTGTCCACCTACGTCGCTACACTTCTCCTTCTATGACTTGGATTGGGTAGGACTGCAAGCTTTCCTTCATCGCTTGAGGGTGCTCACCCACCCCGGCACTGTCCCTGCCATTTCATGATCAAAACGAAATTAACTGCAAGCTGATCAGAAGAGCTAGTCTGACAATAGGGACTAGTGACATGTTGAGTTTGCCTCCAGTCCTCGTATCTGGGACACTGGAGCCTCCACGACAGATCGTGGCAGAGGGGGACTCCATGTACATTCCTGCCCAGCAGTTGCAGAGGTATGTTTGGAAGACTTGAGAATGTTCTGTTGAACAATGTGACTTTTTTTGTCTAGGCTTAAACAGGAGAAAAACATCTGAGCTTCGCCTCCAGACTCTCAGGATAAAAACCCAGGCCACAAGAGACAAACGATCAACCGCAAATTTATGGATTTCCCTGTGTGATGGACATTCATCTTAACTAATTGAAGCCATTCTCTCCAATCACAATGCAGGGATATTGGCTACCGATGGGACAGCTTCATTAGTATAGATGCCCTCGTCCTGTGTAGCAAGCCAGGGATCAACGATATAACTGGAGTCTCTTAAGAAGGAAAAGACAACAAGTGGATAATGAACCAGGATCCTAAAGTCAATGCCATTCAGATCCATCAGATGGATTTGCCTTTGAATGACTGGAACCCAGTTCAAGGGGCACTTTTCATTTCTATTTTCTCTCAAATCAATGGGATAATTGATTTGAGAGAAAATACACAATAATGTAGAATCGCAGAAGATTTGTGCGTATTTGGGAATGCGTGACCTGAAATCAAGTCCAAATGTTGCTGTCTGTCTGCGTGGATGTCTATAAACAATTGAGCCTTTGTGACCTATTAATATGATTATTCTAATGGTGCGGAGTTTGCCCGGAAACGGATAAAGCTTTGCAGGTCTTGGCTACTTGCAAAGATTCACAAAAGGTGGACTTTAACCGAAGAGCAACAACACACAGTGGGTAATGAATGAGATTGGCAAGGGCATGCCTTTCAGATTCATTCCTTGGGGTCGCAGTGAAGGAAATGCAAACCAAGAGGCCTATTTGGTTTGGGGTCCTTCGTTTGCCAAATCAATGACACACCCTTATTATCAATGTCATTGTGGAGGTCGCTGGTGAAGACTATGTTGCCTTGCAAATGATCATTCCTTATGGGATATCACTCCTTCTGGAAAAAAAGGAGCTATACAAACATAATGGGAAAATGCAGTTTCTGGAGAGATGGGGGATTCGTTCAGACATGAATAGGGAATAGAGTTGCAAAGTGGGAGGTATCTCTGGGTGGCTTGGACCTGACATTTGATTGGGATAATATATTGCAAGCTCCTCAAGGTCATTAATCTAACAAGTATTTCTTTAATGGGGCCCTGGATCCTTGAAAGAAATGATTAGCTGAAAGAATATAATACTTAGCAGAGAGATCACAAAGTCAGCAACGCTTAATGGGGAAGTATTACAAGCAATTTGTGGCAGGGAACCTGCCTTTGATCCTTGCGACTTCCTGTTGGGTGTTGATTGTTCGAATGAATAAATGAATGAACAAACATGCAAACAAGCAAAACATGGTTCCAGTGGGTGTATTCTCACATCAAATCCTTACTGTGGTTCAAGGCTCCATTATATCATTAGTAAGTTTAACTTGCCTACTAATTATTTGTCTAGAAAGGGGTCTGTATATCTTTCAGAATTTTGCTGTTCAGCACATACATGAAGTCTAATGTGTGTAATTTGTGACAGTTTTCCCATGGCCAGAGGAAGGAGGAGTTTAACATTGGCAGCGATTCTCCTTGATCTTTCTTGATTGCTTTTTTTTCTTGGAGATTAATTTATTTCTAACATATAAGTTATTAAAAAAATAGAGGTCTCCTCTCTACTGAACACGGGGGGAAGCAAGAAAGTGTATTTTCAGAATAGCCGTAGTAGATTCCACACATTTCTACCTGGGCCGGCCCATGCATGAGGCCAACTGAAGCATTCGCCTCAGGCAGCAGATTGGACCACCTCTGTCTGCCGACTTGCCTCTACTTCTCCTCCTTCTCCTTCCACTGCCTGGATTGGAAAAGGAAGAGAAAGTAAGTAGAAGTGTGTGTTTGTGTGTGGGGGGGGGAGTGTTGAGCTAGAGCATTGGAGAGTGGGAGGAGCAGAGGCTGGCATAGCATCAGGAAAGAGGGGCAGCATTTGGCATGCGACCTCGGCAATCCTTTGGTCTTGGGCCAGCCCTGCCTTGGACCCGCAGAAAACCTCCTCCAAGTTTAGGAATAGTGTCCCCTTGCAAGGTTCAATCCTTTCCAGATACGTTCTTGTTCATCATTCCGTTCTTAACATTGGCTTTTCAATGCTCCCCAAAATCAATGCACCCCCTTATGGATAATGAGGCAATGCATTTGTCTGACACTGGGAACTGATCATCTTGTGAAGTCATCTGGTAAACCCCAACTTGCCTTGTGCGATGATGTCAACGAGACTGACAGTGCCATCCTCTGCAGGATAACTCAGAAGTAAGCCCCACTGTGCTTAACGGAACTTACCCCCCGGTAAGTGTACATAGAATTGCAGCCTGATTCTCATGCGGCATTGGTCCGTCTTGAAGTGAGAGAGTTAGAAAACTTAGTGTGGAAAGTAGTATAATCAGAATATGCGAGGGTGCTCATGAACAGAGTAATTATAATTGGAGTAATCACCAATATATTGGAGTGATCTAATCGGCTTGTCAAGGGGTTACATTCAACCAGCTTTTCAAACTAAGAGTAAAATTGCTTTAGGAGGGCCCAGAATCCGAGCAGAAATGATCAGCAGAAAAAAGTCTAATAATGAACCAGGGTTGACCAAGCCCTCCTGATGTCTGAGGATGTATGCCCGGGGCGGACCCCCAAATACTTTGACAGTCCCGGCCAAACCGGGACGAATGGCACATTGATGTGCCAATCTCTGCTCTGGTTCAGCAACCTGCTCCCCTCCACACTTCCTCTTCTCCCTCCCCGCTTCCTTTTCCAATCCAGAGAGTGAAAGGAGAAGGCGGACAAATGGAGGCAAGCAGGGGGAGAACGATCAGAGGGCCCCAACAAACAGATCACAAAATGAGCAATGCTTACTGGTGAATGTGGCATGCAGTTTGTGGTGGAATCTTGCTTTGATGCATGCTGGGCAGCGCAGGTGCAAGGGGAGGGCGTCGACCGGGGCGGGAGGGTTTGGCGGATCGGGCACGGAAGGGGGTGAGATCAGTGGCGCTGGCGTTCACCATATGCAATCCCCCTATGACTGGCGCAGGTTTGAGTTGGTCCATAGTGGCGGCTGGGGCTTTTCCTTACCCCAAGGAGAACTCCCACTTGCTATATTTCCCCGCGGGGTGCATCGTTGCAGAGAAATTTAGTTAGGATCTAGCCGCCTGCCTGTAATGCTATACCCATGTAAATTGAAATATAGGGGACTTACTTCTGAGTAGACATTCAAAGGCTTGTGCTGTGAGTTGGGATTGAGTAAATGGCACCTTGGTCTGTTGGAGAGGGGTGAGAGGTCAGAAATAGACCACGTGCAGGTGATACAAAAAGGGAAGTATCTGGCAGGGACCCGGGTTTAATTCCAGATATCTCCGGTTAAAGAAGCTCAGGAAGTGGGACTGGAGAAGACTCCTGTCTGAAGGCTCGGAGAACTTCAGAGAAGACAATAATCATGAATTTTCATGAAGATATTCAGCAACAGTCATCAAGGTGGTCTCATTCCATATCAGTGGAACTGGAAAAAATAATAATGTGGATGGAGGGTTTCTGTTGGGAGGGTTTTTCTGCCAGGCTTTGTCATAGATGACGTAACATTAGGATTCCATCACATTTCCTCCCACGCAAAAAGGTTGTGAAGTCACTAATCCATTTCCGACACAGCATCCCAAAATAGCAGACCCACTGCATGTGGGTTAGACAGCAGCCCCACGGTGTTCCACAAGGCTCACCCCAAAATCAATGGACCCAGGAAGAGGAAAGCATTTGGGTGTTTCATTGGAGTCAGCTGATGAGAGCAGATTGCTTTTCTCAGAAACCTTTGGGGTTATTAAAATAATTTTGGATGTGATGGAAACAGCAGATATTGACGGTGGGTAATTAAGATGACGAGGGCAAAGGGGTGGCTCTCAAGCAGCCAGGAGGCCACGGACAGAGTATATAAAGCTCCCGTCCCTCCACAGTCTCCCATCAGCTTCGCCTCTTGCCTTCTCTTGCCTTCTCACTCCTCGGAGAACCAGGTAAGCGTGGCTTGTCCAGGTCTTCTTATGCCTCGTGGCTTTTGAGCTTTGTCTCCTTGTAGTAATGCAGGATTTCATTTTAATTCTACGCTCATCTTAGACAATTCTTAAGAACATCTGCAAAGGACTATTCTCCATCCTCACCCCTCGGATCTATCCCCTTAATTCTCCTGACAGTTCAGACTTGTGCTGGGGAAATTCAACCCTGGCTTCTTACCAGATCTTGGCTTGCATACCGTTAAGACTCCAGCACGCTGCAGTCTTCCAGGAGCTGAGCTGTCATCCCTTCTCCTCCTGGAATCCCGGAGGCTGAAATGTTGTGGGGGGACTGGGGAACTCCAGCAGAATTTTTAGGCACATTGCTCCACCTAGTTCAGTATTGTATATGCCAGGGGTTCTCAACCAGTGGTATTCGCACCACCAGTGGTACTTCGGCTGACTGCTGGTGGTACTCAGCCCCCCCTGCTCCCAGGAGGCTCCTGCCCACAGCCTCCTACCTGCATTTTATGGCCTCTGAAAACCCAGAAGTAACTGGTGATGAAGTCATTGCCAGTCACTTTCGGTGGTATGAAGCAGGAGAGTGGCACCGGAGGTGATACTTGGGCCGGAAAGAGGTTGAGAACCCCGTGTTCTATGCTGATTGATAGAGCTCCCCAGAGTTTCAGAAGTGGGTCTATCTCAGTATGACCTAGAGATGCTTCCAGGGATTGAAGCTAGAATAATCTACGTGCTAAACATGTGCTCTTCACTGAGCGGTGATCCTCCTGAACTCAATTTCATCCAACAACTAACCACTGTAAAGATTCTTATCTAGAATATTGCTTTTGGTTCTCTGTTCCTTCAGACTCACCCCTTTTTCAGACATGGCCAACTGTGGACCATCCTGCACCGTCCCATCTTGTGCTTCCACCCCAGTCGTCGGCTTCGGATCGGCAGGCTGCAGAGGTCTCGGATGGGGCTATGGTGGTCATGGATGGGGCTACGGCGGTCTGGGTTATGGATACGGCTCCGGCGCTCTGGCAGAAACGTCTGGCAATCTCGGCACCCTGGCTGGAGTCATTCCTTCTTGCGTCAGCCAGATCCCACCAGCAGAGGTCGTCATCCAGCCACCTCCCTCCGTGGTGACCCTCCCAGGGCCCATCCTCTCCGCTAGCTGCCAGCCTGTTACCGTTGGAGGCAACAGTCCCTGCTCCGTTAGCGGCGCTGGGATTGTCGGATCAGGCCTCTATGGAGGCTACGGATACGGCAGAGGACTCTATGGGGGTTATAACTGTGGCCGTTATGGACGCAGAGGCAGTATCTGCTTGTCCCCATGCTAAATTCTGAAGGACTGACGAGGTGGGAAAAAGAACGAATGGAAGGTCCACGGCGGAATATGCAGACCTGGGTTTAGCTATGCTGAGCACCCTCGATCCCAGCTGACGTCAGCAGGAAGCAGGGGGTGCTCAGCATCCCTGTGAATCAGGCCCAGCTACTTCTTTCATGCTTCTTCTTGCAATCTGAATTTATCTCACCTATTTATTCTCTTCTGATTGTTGATAACGATTAATCATGGAAGGATCTTTGACACCCCTCCTGCAGAGTAAAGTGCAACAATCAGAGCAACAATTAACTTTCTCACTGAAAGGTGAATGCAGCTCAACTAGGAAACTATGTCACAGTGGCTTTGTATCATGGAGGGAGGGGGCGAATGTTCTCAAAATGTAGACCAGCATTCCCTCCCCCCGCACGCTTTCACACAAAAGGTCCAACACGGAGGAAGCTGTTCGCTGACGTGTGTCTCTTGTCGTGTTCAGTCTGCTTACTGGAAATTCCTCACTGTCTGTATTTTCATTCCTAATAAAACTGACTCTGCAGCATAGACCTGGACTCCTCGTTTTGCTTCCATTTGTGAACATCCAACTTGCCTTGGGAAATCAAAGCACAACTCCCTTGCAAAGGCTGCTACTTCTGACCGCAGGGAGGCAGAACCCTGTAGGACCCCCAAATACTGAGGGAATCTCGGGGGGGGATCCCCCAATGCAGACAAAGAGCCACCATAGAAGCAGGAAACTGAGGGAGGGACCCAAGTCATACATGAATATACTTTGCTACTGTTATCAAACCCTGAGCATCCAGGTAGACATTTCTCAAATTCTCAGATGTGGACCTTTGACAGTGTCGATTTAAACTGTACGTTGGTGTTGGGTCAAGGCGAGGAAGCTGTTTTGTTGTCTTCTGGTGAACGGCAACAACAGGAAGCAGTGGAAGTCATCTCTTTACTTGGTGCTTTTTGAGCAAAGGTCCCTGCCCCTAGGAGCTTACAATCTAGGTGTTCCGGATAATGGTACACCTGGGAAAGCGGGAATGTCTGGTAGGGAAAATTCCGCAAAGGATCTGGTTGTCCTTAGTGTGGTGGAGCTGCCACTCAACACACATTCCTCAGGATTGTCTTTCCCCAGGGCAGGGGTAGAGTACCGTGTCCTGACAGTGTGTATCCCAGTGGTGGCCAACCTTTTTATGACATGTGCCACTTTTAGTTTTTTTGTATCTTGGGCGTGCCACAAAAATAAATAAATAAAGTAAATAAATAAATAATAAATAGTAGTGTTTTTATTTTATTAAATAACCATGTTTAAATAAAAACAGAATCACCTTCAGTTACTTAAGGTTTATTATTATATCATTCTTAGAGCACGTCTGTCTGTCTGTCTGTCTGTCTGTCTGTCTCCTCATGTGCTTCTGTAGTTTGCGCGCACACACACACACACACACACACACACACACACTGTCTCCTCATGTGCTTCTGTAGTTTGCCCACACACACACACACACACACACTCCTTAAAATTAAAAGTAAATTGCAAAGCACAACAAAAAGCCTGGGTCAAACTCACACAACAAGCCTGATTCCTGTGCAAGGAAAACCACTTAAAATTTTAAAAGAGATGGACTGCAGTAATTTGCAGAGACTCCCCACCAGACCCCTCCCCCTCTTTTAAAGAAGAATACCTTTGCGACGGAGGGGCTCCCTGGGGGCTTGCAGAGGTAAACTACCCACACACACACACACACACACACACACACAGAAACACTTCACACAGGCTGCATCATCCATTGAAACAGGCTGCATCATCCATTGAAACAATAAAACCCAGGCAAGCTGCCCCTGGTTGTGGAGGATCTCTCTCTCTCTCTCTCTCTCTCTCTCTCTCTCTCACACACACACACACACACACACACACACACACACACACACACACACACACTTCACATCATCCCCCCCACATAGAAACACTTAACACAGGTTGCATCATGCATTTTGAAACAATAAAACCCAGGCAAGCTGCCCCTGGCTGTGGAGGATCTCTCTCTCTCTCTCTCTCTCTCTCACACACACCCAAAAACACTTCACATCATCCCCCCCCACATAGAAACAACACACACACACACACACACGGAAACACTTCACATCATCCCCCCCCCCACATAGAAACACTTAACACAGGTTGCATCATGAATTTTGAAACAATAAAACCAAGGCGAGCTGCCCCTGGCTGTGGAGGATCTCTCTCTCTCTCTCTCTCTCTCACACACACACCCGAAAACACTTCACATCATCCCCCCCACATAGAAACAACACACACACACACACACACACACACACACACACACACGGAAACACTTCACATCACCCCCCCCCCACATAGAAACACATAACACAGGTTGCATCATGCATTTTGAAACAATAAAACCCAGGCGAGCTGCCCCTGGCTGTGGAGGATCTCTCTCTCTCTCTCTCTCTCTCTCTCTCTCTCTCTCTCTCTCTCACACACACACACACACACACACACACACAGAAACACTTCACATCAACACCCCCCCCCCACATGGAAACACTTAACACACTTAGCACAAGCAAAGCAAGCTCAGCTCAGGACAGGAGAAGGCAAGCAGGCACAGGCAAGCAGGCAAGCCCTACCCCCATTCGCTCCTCCTGACTGTCTCTGACCTTTTTGTGTTGTTTTTGCTGCCTGCTGCGGACGACTGCTGTTGTCGGCTGCTACTGGGCTGCTCTGCTGGCTGCTGCTGGGGGCCTCGGCAGCTCTGGGCGGCAGGGCAACGACAAGAGTGCAGAGCAGGCAGGGTGGGCGGCGGGCGCGAGAGAAGATGGCGGCGAGAGAAGATGGTGAGCGAGCCGGGGACTCCAAGGCCGACTCAGCGCCGGCGGGCTTGCTGCTCTGCTCTGGAGGGTGATGGGATGGCTGCCCCTCCTCAGCCAGGCCTGGCTGGCTGGTGTCGATGCTGCTTGCTGCTTCTCTCTCCTCCGCTCCGAGTCCCGTCTGCTGCTACAGCTACAGAGTCCCGTCTGCTGCTGCTAAATAGGCGCGAACAGATCTTTCGCGCCTATTTAGCTTCCCAGGACCAACGCGCGTGCGCTCATTCGGCTCTTGGCTGAACGCCAGGAGCCCACAGCTGTTTGGCGGCTATCAAAGTGCCGCCTGCAGGCTCCTGGCGTTTAGCCAGGAGCGGAATGAGCTCGCGAGCCGGAAAATCTTGCAGGGGAGGAGAGAGGCGTGTGCGAGAGCCGGAAAATCTTGCAGGGGAGAAGAGAGGCGCGCGTGCCACCCGACGGACCTTCCCGTGCCACTCTGTGGCACGCGTGCCGCGGGTTGGCCACCTCTGGTGTATCCACTCACACACACCTGCATTTACAACATTCATCCACTAGATGCTGCCCTGCATCACTCAGCTCTGTAACTTCCAGATATTCAGAAATGGAATTCATATTTGAAATGCGGCAGGGTGTGAGTTTGATCCAGTCGCACCTTCCCTATGAGGACGGGGTGAATCAGCTCAGGAAAGGGATGCCTGATGCTGTGATGCTGCTCCAGAAAAGGGATATCCAATCTGCTGATGCTCTTCAACCTCTTGCGCAGCCGGAATCATGAAACCAATAGAGTGTCATTTTAAAAAAGTGGGTCCCGGTGTTAAAAGGTTTGATAACCACTGAATTAGGGGAAGAATGAATATCTGAGACTATCCAAATACTGTGTCAAAATAACAAACAAATAAAAAACCACCACACCCCACCTTCAGGCCAAACTATATTTCATAGAGACCTGTGATTGAATCACAGCTCTCCTCACATTTTGTAAGAAAGTGGCACGTATGTGTTTGTGTAAGAGCCACAGCTGTAGGTCTACAGATCTCTATTCCCCCCCCCCAGAAACATTTTATTTTATTATAATACATAAAAACAAACAATGCAAAAAGAAAAGGGGAAAAAAGGAAAAAAAGAAAAGCACAGAATAACAGAAAGAGTCCGAATTAGCCACTAACATTTATACTTCAATTCATTCTTATAATTACTTATACCCTGCCTAATGGCAGAGTATACTTTTTATATCCATAAATCAATTAACTTAGTAATACTACCCTTACATAGGCCTACAGATCTCCATCCCTTCTAGCTTGGCTTGATTCTTCTCTCCTGTGGAGGTAGAGGGAGGGGGTATCAGCAACTGTACGCTGGTCCAGGAACTAGGGCCTAGTGGTTAGCACGCTCACCCCGTTCCTGATCCCCAATCTCACCTCTATGAACATGCAGCTCAGCTGAATGGGGACAAGTGTTCATAGAGTGAATCTGCTGCCACCAGCCCAGGAGATCAGGCTAGCCAGAGAGGCTCCCTGGGCAAAATCCCCCTTCTAGGAAAATACTGAACCTCAGGGGCTCCTATCAAAATCATTCTCACAGAAGCACTTGCAGAGCGAGGAGACTTGACAATCCACTGTACTTCCCGTACCAGGAACCAGGCAGACTCAGGGTTAAAACAGTTTATTAAAAGTCTGACCCCCCCCCCCAAAAAAAAAAAGGCATGAACAAAATGAACAAGAATGGAGAGTAATGAGAGATGAGCTTGGCAAAATAAAGGGTTAACCAAAATGAAATGTTTTGCTTAAAAATGTTTGCAAACGGGTCTTCTGGCCATGGTCCACTAACAAGATAAAAACAAAACTGTACATTTTGCCCCAACCACAGAGGGCTTCCTCAGAGTAACAGAATGCCCGTGCTAGGGCCCAAGATGAAACAAAAAGCTCCTGAGAAAAGCTGGCAGGAAGCAAACCCAAAATGAAATAGCAGAAAGCGGTGTTATAATTTTTTTATACCCATTTTCCCCCATTTTTATCCATTGTAAGGTAGGTGGCATAGGTTGTACAGTGTAGGCAGATGAAAAAGGATGCAGAATGACATGGTTTATCATTATTATTATTATTATTATTATTATTATTATTATTATTATTATTATTATTATTATTATTTTTATTATTAACAGAGACTCAATAGGTGAGGAATTAATAGGTGCAGGATGATGATGATGATGATGATGATGATGATGATGATGATGATGATGATGATGATGATGATGATAGAAGTAGGTTTTCTCTGTCCCAGGTGCAAGGGAGTGACAACAGGAAACAGGTTATCTTTTTGACTGTGTGCTCTTGGAAGCATCTGGTGGGGCCACTGTGAGATACAGGAAGCTGGACTAGATGGACCTTTGGCCTGATCCAGCAGGGCTCTTCCTATGTTCTTATGTTCTGATGATGATGATGATGATGATGATGATTTTTTCGCAGAAAGCTGTGTTATGTGTTTTTATTTCGTATCCCCGTTTTATTTCGTATCGACCCTGATTTATCGGCCAAGGTGACCTTGAAAGAGATGGAATCACCTGTCAGGAAGTGTGTTTACCAGAAATGAGGTGGACTAGATGAGAAGCAAATGTTAGTGGGATGCCCAAGGGATGGAGGAAGATAACCATATAGAGACATAGACGTATATTCGTCATAAAACAAGGGTGCGCTTAGAGAAGAGCTTCAAAGTAGGTGTCATATGAGAATCGGACAAGCTTGCTCCATTTCGATGTCTCAGCACGTTGCTCTTTGGAAATTAGTCAATAAATAATCAATTAGAACCTAGGAGGTGCTGAATACGGTAATCAAAGCCAAATCAAAAAAGAACAAAATGTATTCTTGTTGATCACATATTTGCAAATGCCAATTGGTCAGGATAGGACCTCCACATTTTGACACAGCACCAGATGCTGGGGACGAACACACCCGAATGTGGCTCATGAGGATGGTTTCCCCAGATTCCTTGCTTGGTCCCTACACCAATGTGCAGCTTAAAGATACACTGTCAAATGTTCACATTTGTGAATTTGAGAAGTTTTCACCTGGCTGCTAAGGACATTCATGTATGACTTGGGGCCCTCTCTTCGCTTCCTGCTTCTAGTGCAGCTCTCCATCTACATCGGGGGCTGCCCCCGAGATTCCCCCAATGTCTAGCGGTTCTAGACTGACTATCCTCCTGCGGAAAGGCGCGGTGGGACTTGCTAGGGAGCCCTGCCTTGAGCCCCGGAGGTAATTCTGAGGCTCATAGATGAAAGCAAAACCAGGAGATCAGATCTATGCTGCAGAGTCAGTTTTATTAGGGATGGAAATACAGACAGTGAAGAATTTCCAATAAGCAGAAAGAACATGGCAAGGGATACACGTCAGCAAACTGCTTCCTCCATGGTGAACATTTTGTAAATGAGTGGGGGGGGGGCGAAGTGGCTGGTCTACATTTCTAGAACATCCCTCCCTCCCTCTATTACAAAAAGCCCCTTCGACAGTTTCTTAATGCAGCTGCATTCACATTTCATGGGTAGAGTTAATGGTTGCTCTAATCGTTAGTCTTCATTCAGCTGGAGTTAGTTCAAGATCCTTCCATGAATCAATGAATCAACAATGAGAAGAAGAGAATAAATAGGTGACACACATTTAGATTGCAAGAAGAAACATGAAAGATGTAGTTGGTCCTGATTCTCAGGGATGCTGAGCACCCTCGGTTTCCTGTTGACTTAACTGGGGTAGAGGGTGCTCAGCATAGCTAAATCCAGGCCAGCATGTTCCGCCGTGGATCTTCCGATTGTTCTTTTTCCGATGCCATCAGTCCTTCAGGATTTAGCATGGGGACAAGCAGATACTGCCTCTGCGCCCGTACCGGCGCCCAAGCAGTCCACAGTTATAACCCCATCCTCTGCCGTATCCGTAGCCTGATCCGACGATCCCGGACCCACCAACGGAGCAGGGACTGTTGCCTCCGACGGTAACGCCCTCACAGCTAGCGGAGAGGATAGGCCCTGGGAGGGTCACCACGACGGGAGGTGGCTGGATGACGACCTCTGCTGGTGGGATCTGGCTGACGCAAGAAGGGATGACCCCGGCCAGGGTGCCGAGATTGCCGGAAGTCTCAGCCAGAGCGCCAGAGCCGTATCCATAACCCAGGCCGCCGTAGCCCCATCCATGACCGCCAGAGCCCCATCCGAGACCTCTGCAGCCTGCCGATCCGAAGCCAACGACTGGGGTGGAAGCGCAAGATGGGACGGTGCAGGATGGTCCGCAGTTGGCCATGACTGAGTGAGGGGTGAGTCTGAAAGAGCAGAAGGAGGGAGCAGAACACAAGTTAGATGCAAGAGGTGCTCCACGGCACAACAGTGATGCATTGGCCAACTTAGACCATTCTTCCAACAAGAGAGTACAAACTGGCCCACCTTAAGCCACCTCTGAGCGGTCGAGATGACACCACATGGAGGACATTTCTAAAGTGTTATAACCCACCATCCAGAGTTTGGGCAGAGTTGTGAGGGAGGCCATGTACCACCATGACACATGTACCACCATGACACATGTACCATGACACATGTACATGAAACAAGGGCCACCTGTCATTCCTTTGAGGATGAGCTGGGGCCATAGCTTAGCAGAAGAGCCATCCTTGCTATGGATGTAGGATATCCCAGGTTGGCAGCATCTCCAGTCGGTCTGGGAATGATCCCTGCCTAAAGACCTGAATAACCTCGGCCAGTCGGGCTCGAATAGGGGACCCTTCTAAGTGCCATGTCTTCTTCTGAACTGTTGGCTGGAGGGAGAGATGGGCATTCAGGAAGAGAACCCCAGCCCTTCCTCACTCAACAGCAGCCCCTCAGGTTTCCTAGGGAGCAAAAATGACCATGTAACCAGTTCAAAGTGTGCAATGCAGGAAAAAAAAACTCTAGGCATGGAAGAGAACGAAGAGAGTGAAACAGTTTACATTCTCAGCTGATATCTGGACTACAGAGTGATACTGGCAGTCCGAAAGTGCCCAGATCTGGTGAAGGGAACTCCCCACTGAGATGCTGCAGGATCATCTCTCAAACGTCCATGATGAAGACTGGGTTAAAGTCTGCATCTCTATGAGGTTCGTATCATTCTCTGTCACATCCAATTTCTTTAGGTAGAAAATAGCCTGTAGGATCCACGCTTACCTGGTTCTCTGAGGAGTGAGAAGGCGAGAGAAGGCGAGAGGGGAAGCTGATGGGAGACTGTGGAGGGACGGGAGCTTTTTATACTCTATCCGTGGTATCCTGTCTGGTTGTGAGCCACCCCTTTTGCTCGTGATCTTAATTGCCCAGCGTCAAAATCTGCTGGTTTCATCACATCCAAAATTACTTTAATAACGTGGAGCAAATAATTTTATGTTGTCCTCAGCTCAGCAATCTGAAGATACTTCCTGGAGTTTGTCCTTTCCATTCCCCCACCCCACTCTTGGCATTTCACTAACAACAGCAATTTTTTACCCACTAACTTGGGTGTAAGACTTGTTAGATACAGTTGGTCTTAGGTCTGAGTGAAGGTTCGTAGTATGGTAGAGTTCTTTTGGGGAGGTCTACAGGGGTTTGATTTACACCTTGGTGGTTTAGATGAAGCAAAAGAGGATCTTACCCAGGGTCGGCCCTTTCATGAGGACAGCTGCAGCTGTCCCCTTGGGCAGCAGGTTGGTGATGGGTGCTCCTCCCTGTCCACCTACGTCGCTACATTTCTCCTTCTATGACCTGGATTGGGGAGGACTGCAAGCTTTCCTTCAATGCTTGAGGGTGCTCACCCACCCCGGCACTGTCCCTGCCATTTCATGATCAAAACGAAATTAACTGCAAGCTGATCAGAAGAGCTAGTCTGACAATAGGGACTAGTGACATGTTGAGTTTGCCTCCAGTCCTCGTATCTGGGACACTGGAGCCTCCACGACAGATCGTGGCAGAGGGGGACTCCATGTACATTCCTGCCCAGCAGTTGCAGAGGTATGTTTGGAAGACTTGAGAATGTTCTGTTGAACAATGTGACTTTTTTTGTCTAGGCTTAAACAGTAGAAAAACATCTGAGCTTCGCCTCCAGACTCTCAGGATAAAAACCCAGGCCACAAGAGACAAAAGATCAACCGCAAATTTATGGATTTCCCTGTGTGATGGACATTCATCTTAACTAATTGAAGCCATTCTCTCCAATCACAATGCAGGGATATTGGCTACCGATGGGACAGCTTCATTAGTATAGATGCCCTCGTCCTGTGTAGCAAGCCAGGGATCAACGATATAACTGGAGTCTCTTAAGAAGGAAAAGACAACAAGTGGATAATGAACCAGGATCCTAAAGTCAATGCCATTCAGATCCATCAGATGGATTTGCCTTTGAATGACTGGAACCCAGTTCAAGGGGCACTTTTCATTTCTATTTTCTCTCAAATCAATGGGATAATTGATTTGAGAGAAAATACACAATAATGTAGAATCGCAGAAGATTTGTGCGTATTTGGGAATGCGTGACCTGAAATCAAGTCCAAATGTTGCTGTCTGTCTGCGTGGATGTCTATAAACAATTGAGCCTTTGTGACCTATTAATATGATTATTCTAATGGTGCGGAGTTTGCCCGGAAACGGATAAAGCTTTGCAGGTCTTGGCTACTTGCAAAGATTCACAAAAGGTGGACTTTAACCGAAGAGCAACAACACACAGTGGGTAATGAATGAGATTGGCAAGGGCATGCCTTTCAGATTCATTCCTTGGGGTCGCAGTGAAGGAAATGCAAACCAAGAGGCCTATTTGGTTTGGGGTCCTTCGTTTGCCAAATCAATGACACACCCTTATTATCAATGTCATTGTGGAGGTCGCTGGTGAAGACTATGTTGCCTTGCAAATGATCATTCCTTATGGGATATCACTCCTTCTGGAAAAAAAGGAGCTATACAAACATAATGGGAAAATGCAGTTTCTGGAGAGATGGGGGATGCGTTCAGACATGAATAGGGAATAGAGTTGCAAAGTGGGAGGTATCTCTGGGTGGCTTGGAGCTGACATTTGATTGGGATAATATATTGCAAGCTCCTCAAGGTCATTAATCTAACAAGTATTTCTTTAATGGGGCCCTGGATCCTTGAAAGAAATGATT
The DNA here is from genome assembly GCA_026170595.1 of Plestiodon gilberti rubricaudatus. NCBI lineage: Eukaryota > Metazoa > Chordata > Lepidosauria > Squamata > Scincidae > Plestiodon > Plestiodon gilberti. The sequence goes on from JANXHW010000009.1 coordinate 27,334,594, forward strand.
AGCTGAAAGAATATAATACTTAGCAGAGAGATCACAAAGTCAGCAACGCTTAATGGGGAAGTATTACAAGCAATTTGTGGCAGGGAACCTGCCTTTGATCCTTGCGACTTCCTGTTGGGTGTTGATTGTTCGAATGAATAAATGAATGAACAAACATGCAAACAAGCAAAACATGGTTCCAGTGGGTGTATTCTCACATCAAATCCTTACTGTGGTTCAAGGCTCCATTATATCATTAGTAAGTTTAACTTGCCTACTAATTATTTGTCTAGAAAGGGGTCTGTATATCTTTCAGAATTTTGCTGTTCAGCACATACATGAAGTCTAATGTGTGTAATTTGTGACAGTTTTCCCATGGCCAGAGGAAGGAGGAGTTTAACATTGGCAGCGATTCTCCTTGATCTTTCTTGATTGCTTTTTTTTCTTGGAGATTAATTTATTTCTAACATATAAGTTATTAAAAAAATAGAGGTCTCCTCTCTACTGAACACGGGGGGAAGCAAGAAAGTGTATTTTCAGAATAGCCGTAGTAGATTCCACACATTTCTACCTGGGCCGGCCCATGCATGAGGCCAACTGAAGCATTCGCCTCAGGCAGCAGATTGGACCACCTCTGTCTGCCGACTTGCCTCTACTTCTCCTCCTTCTCCTTCCACTGCCTGGATTGGAAAAGGAAGAGAAAGTAAGTAGAAGTGTGTGTTTGTGTGTGTGGGGGGGAGTGTTGAGCTAGAGCGTTGGAGAGTGGGAGGAGCAGAGGCTGGCATAGCATCAGGAAAGAGGGGCAGCATTTGGCATGCGACCTCGGGCATCCGGAGGTCTTGGGCCAGCCCTGCCTGGGACACGCAGAAAACCACCTCCAAGTTTAGGAATAGGGTCCCCTTGCAAGGTTCAATCCTTTCCAGATACGTTCTTGTTCATCATTCCGTTCTTAACATTGGCTTTTCAATGCTCCCCAAAACCAATGCACCCCCTTATGGATAATGAGGCAATGCATTTGTCTGACACTGGGAACTGATCATCTTGTGAAGTCATCTGGTAAACCCCAACTTGCCTTGTGCGATGATGTCAACGAGACTGACAGTGCCATCCTCTGCAGGATAACTCAGAAGTAAGCCCCACTGTGCTTAATGGAACTTACCCCCCGGTAAGTGTACATAGAATTGCAGCCTGATTCTCATGCGGCATTGGTCCGTCTTGAAGTGAGAGAGTTAGAAAACTTAGTGTGGAAAGTAGTATAATCAGAATATGCGAGGGTGCTCATGAACAGAGTAATTATAATTGGAGTAATCACCAATATATTGGAGTGATCTAATCGGCTTGTCAAGGGGTTACATTCAACCAGCTTTTCAAACTAAGAGTAAAATTGCTTTAGGAGGGCCCAGAATCCGAGCAGAAATGATCAGCAGAAAAAAGTCTAATAATGAACCAGGGCTGACCAAGCCCTCCTGATGTCTGAGGCTGTATGCCCGGGACGGACCCCCAAATACTTTGACAGTCCCGGCCAAACCGGGACGAATGGCACATTGATGTGCCAATCTCTGCTCTGGTTCAGCAACCTGCTCCCCTCCACACTTCCTTTTCCAATCCAGAGAGTGAAAGGAGAAGGCGGACAAATGGAGGCAAGCAGGGGGAGAACGATCAGAGGGCCCCAACAAACAGATCACAAAATGAGCAATGCTTACTGGTGAATGTGGCATGCAGTTTGTGGTGGGAATCTTGCTTTGATGCATGCTGGGCAGCGCAGGTGCAAGGGGAGGGCGTCGACCGGGGGGGAGGGTTTGGCGGATTGGGCACGGAAGGGGGTGCTGGCGTTCACCATATGCAATCCCCCTATGACTGGCGCAGGTTTGAGTTGGTCCATAGTGGCGGCTGGGGCTTTTCCTTACCCCTAGGAGAACTCCCACTTGCTAAATTTCCCCGCGGGGTGCATCGTTGCAGAGAAATTTAGTTAGGATCTAGCCGCCTGCCTGTAATGCTATACCCATGTAAATTGAAATATAGGGGACTTACTTCTGAGTAGACATTCAAAGGCTTGTGCTGTGAGTTGGGATTAAGTAAATGGCACCTTGGTGTGTTGGAGAGGGGTGAGAGGTCAGAAATAGACCACGTGCAGGTGATACAAAAAGGGAAGTATCTGGCAGGGACCCGGGTTTAATTCCAGATATCTCCGGTTAAAGAAGCTCAGGAAGTGGGACTGGAGAAGACTCCTGTCTGAAGGCTCGGAGAACTTCAGAGAAGACAATAATCATGAATTTTCATGAAGATATTCAGCAACAGTCATCAAGGTGGTCTCATTCCATATCAGTGGAACTGGAAAAAATAATAATGTGGATGGAGGGTTTCTGTTGGGAGGGTTTTTCTGCCAGGCTTTGTCATAGATGACGTAACATTAGGATTCCATCACATTTCCTCCCACGCAAAAAGGTTGTGAAGTCACTAATCCATTTCCGACACAGCACCCCAAAATAGCAGACCCACTGCATGTGGGTTAGACAGCAGCCCCACGGTGTTCCACAAGGCTCACCCCAAAATCAATGGACCCAGGAAGAGGAAAGCATTTGGGTGTTTCATTGGAGTCAGCTGATGAGAGCAGATTGCTTTTCTCAGAAACCTTTGGGGTTATTAAAATAATTTTGGATGTGATGGAAACAGCAGATATTGACGGTGGGTAATTAAGATGACGAGGGCAAAGGGGTGGCTCTCAAGCAGCCAGGAGGCCACGGACAGAGTATATAAAGCTCCCGTCCCTCCACAGTCTCCCATCAGCTTCGCCTCTTGCCTTCTCTTGCCTTCTCACTCCTCGGAGAACCAGGTAAGCGTGGCTTGTCCAGGTCTTCTTATGCCTCGTGGCTTTTGAGCTTTGTCTCCTTGTAGTAATGCAGGATTTCATTTTAATTCTACGCTCATCTTAGACAATTCTTAAGAACATCTGCAAAGGACTATTCTCCATCCTCACCCCTCGGATCTATCCCCTTAATTCTCCTGACAGTTCAGACTTGTGCTGGGGAAATTCAACCCTGGCTTCTTACCAGATCTTGGCTTGCATACCGTTAAGACTCCAGCACGCTGCAGTCTTCCAGGAGCTGAGCTGTCATCCCTTCTCCTCCTGGAATCCCGGAGGCTGAAATGTTGTGGGGGGACTGGGAAACTCCAGCAGAATTTTTAGGCACAAACTATAAATTCCATTATTCTTTGTGGGGGAACCATGGCAGTTACAATTTGTCTCAAACCAATATAAAATATTGGAGATATAACTTCTGTATGTTGGAGAGGTACCTGAAGTTAATCAGAGAAGAGGTGGCTTTTCCATGGCCCAAGATGTCCACTCCCTTCTCAACCGGTGTCATGAGTTCGGCTGTCAGTTTGCTCAAAACTTCTCTGTTACTTTGGCATTTTTAGGAGGTAAATGTTAGACCCAACCCATTTCTGGCTCTGCCCCTTTCCCGATGTTTTGCATTTGTTTCCAGATTTATCTTCCATTTGCAAAGGTTTGGCAGGGTGGTGACATCACCATTGCTCCACCTAGTTCAGTATTGTATATGCCAGGGGTTCTCAACCAGTGGTATTCGCACCACCAGTGGTACTTCGGCTGACTGCTGGTGGTACTCAGCCCCCCCTGCTCCCAGGAGGCTCCTGCCCACAGCCTCCTACCTGCATTTTATGGCCTCTGAAAACCCAGAAGTAACTGGTGATGAAGTCATTGCCAGTCACTTTCGGTGGTATGAAGCAGGAGAGTGGCACCGGAGGTGATACTTGGGCCGGAAAGAGGTTGAGAACCCCGTGTTCTATGCTGTTCTATGCTGATTGATAGAGCTCCCCAGAGTTTCAGAAGTGGGTCTATCTCAGTATGACCTAGAGATGCTTCCAGGGATTGAAGCTAGAATAATCTACGTGCTAAACATGTGCTCTTCACTGAGCGGTGATCCTCCTGAACTCAATTTCATCCAACAACTAACCACTGTAAAGATTCTTATCTAGAATATTGCTTTTGGTTCTCTGTTCCTTCAGACTCACCCCTTTTTCAGACATGGCCAACTGTGGACCATCCTGCACCGTCCCATCTTGCGCTTCCACCCCAGTCGTCGGCTTCGGATCGGCAGGCTGCAGAGGTCTCGGATGGGGCTATGGTGGTCATGGATGGGGCTACGGCGGTCTGGGTTATGGATACGGCTCCGGCGCTCTGGCAGAAACGTCTGGCAATCTCGGCACCCTGGCTGGAGTCATTCCTTCTTGCGTCAGCCAGATCCCACCAGCAGAGGTCGTCATCCAGCCACCTCCCTCCGTGGTGACCCTCCCAGGGCCCATCCTCTCCGCTAGCTGCCAGCCTGTTACTGTTGGAGGCAACAGTCCCTGCTCCGTTAGCGGTGCTGGGATCGTCGGATCAGGCCTCTATGGAGGCTACGGATACGGCAGAGGACTCTATGGTGGTTATAACTGTGGCCGTTATGGGCGCAGAGGCAGTATCTGCTTGTCCCCATGCTAAATTCTGAAGGACTGACGAGGTGGGAAAAAGAACGAATGGAAGGTCCACGGCGGAATATGCAGACCTGGGTTTAGCTATGCTGAGCACCCTCGATCCCAGCTGACGTCAGCAGGAAGCAGGGGGTGCTCAGCATCCCTGTGAATCAGGCCCAGCTACTTCTTTCATGCTTCTTCTTGCAATCTGAATTTATCTCACCTATTTATTCTCTTCTGATTGTTGATAACGATTAATCATGGAAGGATCTTTGACACCCCTCCTGCAGAGTAAAGTGCAACAATCAGAGCAACAATTAACTTTCTCACTGAAAGGTGAATGCAGCTCAACTGGGAAACTATGTGACAGTGGCTTTGTATCATGGAGGGAGGGGGCAAATGTTCTCAAAATGTAGACCAGCATTCCCTCCCCCCGCACGCTTTCACACAAAAGGTCCAACACGGAGGAAGCTGTTCGCTGACGTGTGTCTCTTGTCGTGTTCAGTCTGCTTACTGGAAATTCCTCACTGTCTGTATTTTCATTCCTAATAAAACTGACTCTGCAGCATAGACCTGGAGTCCTGGTTTTGCTTCCATCTGTGAACATCCAAATTGCCTTGGGAAATCAAAGCACAGCTCCCTTGCAAAGGCTGCTACTTCTGACCGCAGGGAGGCAGAACCCTGTAGGACCCCCAAATACTGAGGGAATCTCGGGGGGGGATCCCCCAATGCAGACAAAGAGCCACCATAGAAGCAGGAAACTGAGGGAGGGACCCAAGTCATACATGAATATACTTTGCTACTGTTATCAAACCCTGAGCATCCAGGTAGACATTTCTCAAATTTTCAGATGTGGACCTTTGACAGTGTCGATTTAAACTGTACGTTGGTGTTGGGTCAAGGCGAGGAAGCTGTTTTGTTGTCTTCTGGTGAACGGCAACAACAGGAAGCAGTGGAAGTCATCTCTTTACTTGGTGCTTTTTGAGCAAAGGTCCCTGCCCCTAGGAGCTTACAATCTAGGTGTTCCGGATAATGGTACACCTGGGAAAGCGGGAATGTCTGGTAGGGAAAATTCCGCAAAGGATCTGGTTGTCCTTAGTGTGGGGGAGCTGCCACTCAACACACATTCCTCAGGATTGTCTTTCCCCAGGGCAGGGGTAGAGTACCGTGTCCTGACAGTGTGTATCCACTCACACACACCTGCATTTACAACATTCATCCACTAGATGCTGCCCTGCATCACTCAGCTCTGTAACTTCCAGATATTCAGAAATGGAATTCATATTTGAAATGCGGCAGGGTGTGAGTTTGATCCAGTCGCACCTTCCCTATGAGGACGGGGTGAATCAGCTCAGGAAAGGGATGCCTGATGCTGTGATGCTGCTCCAGCAAAGGGATATCCAATCTGCTGATGCTCTTCAACCTCTTGCGCAGCCGGAATCATGAAACCAATAGAGTGTCATTTTAAAAAAGTGGGTCCCGGTGTTAAAAGGTTTGATAACCACTGAATTAGGGGAAGAATGAATATCTGAGACTATCCAAATACTGTGTCAAAACAACAAACAAATAAAAAACCACCACACCCCACCTTCAGGCCAAACTATATTTCATAGAGACCTGTGATTGAATCACAGCTCTCCTCACATTTTGTAAGAAAGTGGCACGTATGTGTTTGTGTAAGAGCCACAGCTGTAGGTCTACAGATCTCTATTCCCCCCCCCCCCGGAAACATTTTATTTTATTATAATACATAAAAACAAACAATGCAAAAAGAAAAGGGGAAAAAAGGAAAAAAAGAAAAGCACAGAATAACAGAAAGAGTCCGAATTAGCCACTAACATTTATACTTCAATTCATTCTTATAATTACTTATACCCTGCCTAATGGCAGAGTATACTTTTTATATCCATAAATCAATTAACTTAGTAATACTACCCTTACATAGGCCTACAGATCTCCATCCCTTCTAGCTTGGCTTGATTCTTCTCTCCTGTGGAGGTAGAGGGAGGGGGTATCAGCAACTGTACGCTGGTCCAGGAACTAGCGCCTAGTGGTTAGCATGCTCACCCCGTTCCTGTTCCCCAATCTCACCTCTATGAACATGCAGCTCAGCTGAATGGGGAAAAGTGTTCATAGAGTGAATCTGCTGCCACCAGCCCAGGAGATCAGGCTAGCCAGAGAGGCTCCCTGGGCAAAATCCCCCTTCTAGGAAAATACTGAACCTCAGGGGCTCCTATCAAAATCATTCTCACAGAAGCACTTGCAGAGCGAGGAGACTTGACAATCCACTGTACTTCCCGTACCAGGAACCAGGCAGACTCAGGGTTAAAACAGTTTATTAAAAGTCTGACCCCCCCCCCCCAAAAAAAAGGCATGAACAAAATGAACAAGAATGGAGAGTAATGAGAGATGAGCTTGGCAAAATAAAGGGTTAACCAAAATGAAATGTTTTGCTTAAAAATGTTTGCAAACGGGTCTTCTGGCCATGGTCCACTAACAAGATAAAAACAAAACCGTACATTTTGCCCCAACCACAGAGGGCTTCCTCAGAGTAACAGAATGCCCGTGCTAGGGCCCAAGATGAAACAAAAAGCTCCTGAGAAAAGCTGGCAGGAAGCAAACCCAAAATGAAATAGCAGAAAGCGGTGTTATAATTTTTTTATACCCATTTCCCCCCATTTTTATCCATTGTAAGGTAGGTGGCATAGGTTGTACAGTGTAGACAGATGAAAAAGGATGCAGAATGACATGGTTTATTATTATTATTATTATAATTATTATTATTATTATTATTATTATTATTATTGTTATTATTATTATTGTTATTATTATTATTATTATTATTAACAGAGACTGAATAGGTGAGGAATTAATAGGTGCAGGATGATGATGATGATGATGATGATGATGATGATGATAGAAGTAGGTTTTCTCTGTCCCAGGTGCAAGGGAGTGACAACAGGAAACAGGTTATCTTTTTGACTGTGTGCTCTTGGAAGCATCTGGTGGGGCCACTGTGAGATACAGGAAGCTGGACTAGATGGACCTTTGGCCTGATCCAGCAGGGCTCTTCCTATGTTCTTATGTTCTGATGATGATGATGATGATGATGATGATGATTTTTTCGCAGAAAGCTGTGTTATGTGTTTTTATTTCGTATCCCCGTTTTATTTCGTATCGACCCTGATTTATCGGCCAAGGTGACCTTGAAAGAGATGGAATCAACTGTCAGGAAGTGTGTTTACCAGAAATGAGGTGGACTAGATGAGAAGCAAATGTTAGTGGGATGCCCAAGGGATGGAGGAAGATAACCATATAGAGACATAGACGTATATTCGTCATAAAACAAGGGTGCGCTTAGAGAAGAGCTTCAAAGTAGGTGTCATATGAGAATCGGACAAGCTTGCTCCATTTCGATGTCTCAGCACGTTGCTCTTTGGAAATTAGTCAATAAATAATCAATTAGAACCTAGGAGGCGCTGAATACGGTAATCAAAGCCAAATCAAAAAAGAACAAAATGTATTCTTGTTGATCACATATTTGCAAATGCCAATTGGTCAGGATAGGACCTCCACATTTTGACACAGCACCAGATGCTGGGGACGAACACACCCGAATGTGGCTCATGAGGATGGTTTCCCCAGATTCCTTGCTTGGTCCCTACACCAATGTGCAGCTTAAAGATACACTGTCAAATGTTCACATTTGTGAATTTGAGAAGTTTTCACCTGGCTGCGAAGGACATTCATGTATGACTTGGGGCCCTCTCTTCGCTTCCTGCTTCTAGTGCAGCTCTCCATCTACAACGGGGGCTGCCCCCGAGATTCCCCCAACGTCTAGCGGTTCTAGACTGACTATCCTCCTGCGGAAAGGCGCGGTGGGATTTGCTAGGGAGCCCTGCCTTGAGCCCCGGAGGCAATTCTGAGGCTCATAGATGAAAGCAAAACCAGGAGATCAGATCTATGCTGCAGAGTCAGTTTTATTAGGGATGGAAATACAGACAGTGAAGAATTTCCAGTAAGCAGAATGAACACGGCAAGGGACACACGTCAGCAAACAGCTTCCTCCATGGCGAACATTTTGTAAACGAGTGGGGGGGGGGCGAAGTGGCTGGTCTACATTTCTAGAACATCCCTCCCTCCCTCTATTACAAAAAGCCCCTTCGACAGTTTCTTAATGCAGCTGCATTCACATTTCATGGGCAGAGTTAATGGTTGCTCTAATCTTTAGTCTTCATTCAGCTGGAGTTAGTTCAAGATCCTTCCATGAATCAATGAATCAACAATCAGAAGAAGAGAATAAATAGCTGACACACATTTAGATTGCAAGAAGAAACATGAAAGATGTAGTTGGTCCTGATTCTCAGGGATGCTGAGCACCCTCGGCTTCCTGTTGACTTAACTGGGGTAGAGGGTGCTCAGCATAGCTAAATCCAGGCCAGCATGTTCCGCCGTGGACCTTCCGTTCGTTCTTTTTCCCACCTCATCAGTCCTTCAGAATTTAGCATGGGGACAAGCAGATACTGCCTCTGCGCCCATAACGGCCACAGTTATAACCCCCATAGAGTCCTCTGCCGTATCCGTAGCCTCCATAGAGGCCTGATCCGACAATCCCAGCGCCGCTAACGGAGCAGGGACTGTTGCCTCCAACGGTAACAGGCTGGCAGCTAGCGGAGAGGATGGGCCCTGGGAGGGTCACCACGGAGGGAGGTGGCTGGATGACGACCTCTGCTGGTGGGATCTGGTTGATGCAAGAAGGGATGACTCCGTCCAGGGTGCCGAGATTGCCGGAAGTCTCAGCCAGAGTGCCAGAGCCGTATCCATAACCCAGACCGCCGTAGCCCCATCCGAGACCTCCATAGCCCCATCCGAGACCTCTGCAGCCTGCCGATCCGAAGCCGACGACTGGGGTGGAAGCGCAAGATGGGACAGTGCAGGATGGTCCACAGTTGGCCATGTCTGAGCGAGGGGTGAGTCTGAAAGAGCAGAAAGAGGGAGCAGAACACAAGTTAGACGTATGAGATGTTTTACGGCACAACAGTGATACAAACTGGCTCACCTAAAGTCACCTCTGAGTGGTCGAGATGACACCACATGGAGGAGTATTATACGAGGAGTATTATACATATGACCCACCATCCAGAGTTTGGGCAGAGTTGTGAGGGAGGCCATGTACCACCATGACACATGTATGAGAAAACAAGGGCCACCTGTCTTTCCTTTGAGGATGAGCTGGGGCCATAGCTTAGCAGAAGAGCCATCCTTGCTTTGGATGTAGGAGAACCCAGGTTGGCAGCATCTCCAAGTGGGGCTGGGAAAGACCCCCTGCCTAAAGACCTGGAGAGCTTCGGCCAGTCGGGCTCGAATAGGGGACCCTTCTAAGTGCCATGTCTTCTTCTGAGCTGTTGGCTGGAGGGAGAGATGGGCATTCGGGTAGAGAACCCCAGTCCTTCCTCACTCAACAGGATCCCCTCAGGTTTCCTAGGGAGCAAGAATGACCATGTAACCAGCTCAAAGTGTGCAATGCAGGAAAAAAAACTCTAGGCATGGAAGAGAAGTTAAGGAAGAGAGTGAAACAATTTATGTTCTCTGCTGATGTCTGGACTGCAGAATGATACTGGGAGTCCAAAAGTGCCCAGATCTGGTGAAGGGAACTCCCCACTGAGATGCTGCAGGATCATCTCCCAAACGTCCATGATGAAGACTGGGTTAAAGTCTGCATCTCTATGAGGTTCGTATCATTCTCAGTCACATCCAATTTCTTTAGGTAGAAAATAGCCTGTAGGATCCACGCTTACCTGGTTCTCTGAGGAGTGAGAAGGCGAGAGAAGGCGAGAGAAGGCGAGAGGAGAAGCTGATGGGAGACTGTGGAGGGACGGGAGCTTTTTATACTCTATCCTTGGTATCCTGTCTGGTTGTGAGCCACCCCTTTTGCTCGTGATCTTAATTGCCCAGCATCAAAACCTGCTGGTTTCATCACATCCAAAATTACTTTAATAACGTGGAGCAAATAATTTTATGTTGTCCTCAGCTCAGCACTCTGAAGATACTTCCTGGTGTTTGTCCTTTCCTTTCCCCCACCCCACTCTCGGCATTTCACTAAGAATGGGAAAATTGATACTTACGTGAATTCCCCTTCTCTGTGGTTCCGGGCTGGGCCATCGTAAGTTGGGTTAGCTCCTTCCCTTCCGACAGGCAGGGTCAGCTGATGCAGAGTTTAAAGGAAGGGAGGAGCCCCCGTCTTCCCCAGTCAAGAGCGAGGAAGAGGCACCTCCTCCCGAACCGCCCCCGGCGTTGGCCACGGAGTGTGATGTTGAAGACCTGCAAAAGGTGCTGGTGACAGATAGGAGATGTAAGCCCTGTTATACAGAGGTCCCTTCCCAGCCGAAGCATCCGGGGTGGGTACCCGGGCCCAGCCCGGAACCACAGAGAAGGGGAATTCACGTAAGTATCAATTTTCCCATTCTCCAGTGGTTCCAGGGCTGGGCCATCGTAAGTTGGGATATACCCAAGCTCAAACCCCTGGGAGGGCTGCGGCTGGCGGCAACGGCCTGCCAGCCTGGAGGACCCGCCTGCCGAAGTCAGCGTCTGCGGCAGCCAAGGCGTCCAGGCGATAATGGCGAACAAACGTGAGAGGGGAGCTCCAGGTAGCTGCCCGGCACACCATTTCCCAGGAGGGAAAGGAACGATACACTGCCGAAGTTGCCGTGCCCCTAAGGGAGTGGGCCCGGAGCCCCGGAGGGGGAGGCATCCCGGCCCTGGAATAGGCCAGCGAGATGACCTCCCGCAGCCAGCGGGACAGGGCGCCAGCGCCAGCCCGGAGCCCCTGGGTGTGGGGGGCCCAGGACACGAACAAGGCGTCTACCAACCGAAAGGAGGCCGTCCGGTCGATGTACGCGGCCAGAGTCCGGCGGACATCTAGGGGATGCCCCTCCGGTCCCGAGGAGTCCGGACAAAAATCCGGTAGAACAAGCTCCTGGCTCCTGTGGAACGGAGAGTTTACCTTGGGCAGGAAGGCCGGGTCGGGTCGCAGAATGACCCGGCCCTCCTGGAAAAGGCACAAGTCCTCGTGGACGGAGAGGGCCGCGAGTTCAGAGACCCGTCGGGCCGAGGTAAACCCCACCAAGAAAACTGTCTTAAGTGTGAGGTCCCGGAGGGAGCAGGAGGACAAGGGCTCGAAAGGCGGAAGCGACAGGGCCCGTAGAACCACCCCCAAGTCCCAAGGGGGCTCCGAACTACCGGAGGGGGCTTCAGTAAGGCCGAGGCCCGGAGAAATTTACGAACATGCGGATGCCCGGAGATGGCCCGCCCCCCAGGGTGTCCGATGATGGCCGCCAGAGCAGAGACCTGCCGTTTCAAGGTAGCGGTACTGAGGCCGAGGTCCAATCCCTCCTGCAAAAACTGGAGAACACAAGGTACCCCCGGAGCCCTAGGGTTCGCCCCCTGGTGAGCACACCATGCGGCAAATTTCCGCCACGTGGCCCCATAAATGCGGTTGGTGGAGCCCCGGCGATCCGAGAGCAGAGTGGCAACTACCGCCGGTGAGTAGCCCAGACCTACGAGTCCTTGCCGCTCAGCCGCCAGGCAGAGAGATGCAGTCTGTCCAGGTGGGGATGGGCTATCGGGCCCTGCGTGAGAAGATCGGGCCGAAGCGGCAGGCGGAGGGGTGGGCCGACCAGGAGTTCCCTGAGCCCCGGAAACCAAGGCCGTCGTGGCCAGAACGGAGCCACCAGCACCACCTCCGCCCCTTCCCGCCGGATCACGCGGAGGACCCGCGGGATCAGGTGGATGGGGGGAAAGGCGAACAGGAGCCCCGGCGGCCAGGCTCGGTGGAGGGCGTCCACCCCCTCCACCGTGGGATCCCGATGTCTGGAGAAGAAGCGTGACAGCTGGGTGTTGTGGCGGGAGGCAAAGAGGTCCAGCGACATCCCGCCGTACTTGTCCTGTAGCTGCCGGAACACGTCCGGGTGAAGATGCCACTCTGTGTCGTCGAGGGACTCCCTGCTCAACCAGTCGGCTTCCTGGTTGTCGACCCCCGGTACGTGCTCGGCCCGGAGGGAAGACAGCCGGGGCTCTGCCCAGAGGAAGAGGGCGTCCGCGAGGCGGTACAGGCGCTGAGACCTCGTGCCGCCCTGCTTGTTCAGGTATGCCTTTGTGGCTACGTTGTCTGTGTAGACGAGAACGTGGTGACCCCGCAGGAATGGCAGGAAAGACTGCAGGGAGAGGAAGACAGCCTGAAGTTCAAGCCAATTAATACCCTGACGTACCTCCTGAGGGCCCCACACCCCCTGAGCTGTGCGGCCCTGAGACAGTGCTCCCCAGCCGGCCAGGCTGGCGTCGGAGTGGAGAGGGATCCGGATGGGGTCCCGCAGGGAAGCCCCTTCTTCCAGTCTACCGGGAGCCCCCACCGCGAGCGGGGGTCAATGCGCAGGCGGCGGTGACGTTTCCGAGCCACCAGGTCCTGAAAGGGGCGTATCAGATGTTGCAGGGCCCGGATCCGGAACCGGCCCCAGCGGATCACATCCTGGCAGGATGTCAAGGAGCCCACTAACTGAGCGATTACCATGATATCCAGGGAGCGGTGTCGGAGCGCGGTGGCTACCAACGCCCGGACCTTCCCCTGCCGCTCCGGGGACAGCGAGACGCGGTAAGCGCGGGTATCAATCACCACCCCGAGATGCTGCAGGGTTTGGGAGGGGTCCAGGTGATTCTTGGGGAAGTTGATGAGGAAGCCCATCTCCTGCAGGGAGGCAATGACGGCCCGGACATGGGCCACGGCCAGGGATCTGGACTGAGCCCGTACCAGGATGTCATCCAGGTATGGATACACGGCGATGCCCTGGAGGCGCAGATGGGCTATGACGGTGATTAGCACCTTGGAGAAGACGCGAGGAGAGCTGGCGAGGCCGAAGGGCAAGCAGGTGAACTGCAGGTGGGACCCGTGGTAGCAGAACCGCAGGTATTTCCGGTGGTCACCGAAAATCGGGACGTGCAGATATGCATCTTGCAAGTCCAGGGAGGCCAGGAAGTTGTGCTCCTGAATGGCAAGGAGAATGGAGCGCAAGGTTTCCATCTTGAAATGGCGGCGGAGAAGCCAGTCGTTGAGCCACCGGAGGTTGATGATAATACGCATGCCCCCCGTCTTCTTGGGGACGGTGAAAATAGGGGAGTAGACCCCCTGCCCCCGTTGCGAGATGGGGACCGGTTCAAGCGCCCCCTGACTTACCAGAAGAGAGAGGGCCTGAAGCGTCAACTCGTGCGTGGCAGCGCAGGAAGACCGGGGAACAACCAGGAACCTGGGCGGCGGGGGGGACCGGAACTCCAGAGCGTACCCCTGCTGGATTACCTGAAGCACCCACCGGTCCGTGGTGATGCGAGCCCAGCGGTCCACAAAGCTGAGAAGGCGCGCCCCCACCTGTCCCGTGGGGGCGCCGGGCCCGTCAGGCAGCGGGCTTGCGGGAACCAGGGGACGGCGGGCGACGTGACAGGCGCTGTCGGGATCCAGCGGCGGAGCCAGCGCCTCTCGGTGTCCACGCCGTGCGGGGAGTGCGGAAGGATCTATTCGGAGGCGGTCTCTGCGAGGCCCTAGAGGGGCGAAAGGGGCCCTGGCCCGAACGCCCCGAGCGCCGGAAGGGAAGATCCCTCCCGGGGAGCACCTTGCGCTGGCCCTTCGACTCCACAAGAAGCGGGTCCAGGGCCTCCCCGAACAACTTTCCCCCTTGGAACGGCATGCCGATTACCTTAGCCACGGAAGCAGCGTCCACATCCCAAGTGCGCAGCCAGGCACTGCGGCGGACCGAAACCGCCGCCGCCATTGCCCTAGCGGCGAGCTGCAGAGCGTCCAGTGTCCCATCCGCCGCAAAGGCCAAGGCCAGGGAGATCTTTTGGAGCGCCGCCCGGACCGGGCGAGGGGTATCAAATTGCTCCAGGAGGGGGGCCACCCACATGTAGGCGGCCCTGGCAAACAATGAGGAGACCGCAGAAGCCCGAAATGCTGCCGCCGCTGCGTCAAAGTCTTTACGAGCCGCCACCTCAATACGCCGGTCCGCCTGGTCCTTGGGGAAGCCATCGCTTTCAATCAGAAGCACCGAAGCGGCGCCCAGGGCTGCGACGGGCGCGTCGACCAGCGGAGGCTTCAGCAAGTCCATGTCCGGCTGGGCCAGGGCATACCATCTGGAAATAGTCTTAGGAGTGTCCTTGTACTTAGTCGGGGCGGCCCATTCCTTATCCCGGAGCAAGCGGAAGGAGTGCGGGAGAGGAAACCCCGCCGGGGCCCCCCGCTGCGCCGGAAAGGCGGCCGCAGCCCCCCAGGAAGTTGATGGCGTGGGCTCGGCCGTAACCGGAGCCGCATCGGACTGTAATTCCAGCACCTGCATGACCTTGCGGGACATGCGGTCAAAAAGGTCGGATGGGAACAACCGCGGCCCCCTTGGGGACGCGTCCACCTCATCTTCGGAGAGAAGGGCCTCTCCGTCGGACTCACAATCCTCCCACTCCCCCTCTTCCAAGGAATCGGTGAGGGAAGCGTATGGTCGGGGAGGTGCCAGCTGTTCGGACCAGAGGCTGTCAGCATCCTCTTCTCTGGCCTTCTTTGCCTTTGGGGCACCACCTGGGGAGCGGTCCCCACCCCGAAGAGGCGACCCCCTATCTGATGGAAGGCGGGCGATAGCCGCCGCGACCGAGGAGGCCACCAATTGCTCAATCCGGGCCTCCATGGAGGACCAATCAGTGCTGGGGCCAGTCTCCTGGCTCTGCTGCTGGGGTCCTGGTGGAGGAGAGGCCAGGACAGGCGACGCCGGCCTGCAGTGGGAGGGGGGGCGGACAGGGAGAGAAGAGACAAGCGACAGAAGTGAGGCACTCACCATGAGTATCAAAGAACCTCCTGCATCCAGGCGGCCTCCTGAGAGGGCGCGGGCTGCCCGGCGTCAGCCTGTCCTCCTGTCCGGCAGCCGGTGGTGTCGGAGCCGGTGCGTCGCTAGCCCTGCCCCCGGTCCGCGATGGGAGGGGGGCGGGCGAGGTGCCTGCGCCGAAGCGCGGCAGGCTGGCGGGCCGTCCATCCGCTCTCCCCATCCTCCACCGCGGGGAGGGGAGGCGAGGGCCTGAGAGGCGTCGGTGCCGAGCGGCGAGCGGCGCGGAAGGCCACAGAGCGGGCGCACGCTGATGTCAGCGGGAGCGTCGCCCAGCCGGGAAACCCCGAGCCCCGCGGAGGCACGTTTTCAGGAGCCTCCCGGCGCTGGGGCTATAGGCCGGCAGAGCCTCCGCCCAGCCCTCAGCCGGAGCTGGGGCAGGGTGTGGCCGGAGTAGGGGAGGGCGAGAGCAGGCGGCCCAGGACTCACTCCGATGAAGGGGCCCGGCGCGCCCTGTCTTCAGGCAGTCGTTGCTTCTTAGGCATGATGGCACGAAGTCTGAGCGAGCGTCCACTGGAAACGAGCAAACTCTACACCTGCCGAGGCAAGGTCAGACTGGGGAAGACGGGGGCTCCTCCCTTCCTTTAAACTCTGCATCAGCTGACCCTGCCTGTCGGAAGGGAAGGAGCTAACCCAACTTACGATGGCCCAGCCCTGGAACCACTGGAGAACAGCACTTTTTTGCCCACTAACTTGGGTGTAAGACTTGTTAGATACAGTTGGTCTTAGGTCTGAGTGAAGGTTCGTAGGATGGTAGAGTTCTTTTGGGGAGGTCTACAGGGGTTTGATTTCCACCTCGGTGGTTTAGATGAAGCAAAAGAGGATCTTACCCAGGGTCGGCCATTTCGTGAGGACAGCTGCAGCTGTCCCCTTGGGCAGCAGGTTGGTGATGGGTGCTCTTCCCTGTCCACCTACGTCACTACACTCCTCCTTATATGACTTGGATTGGGTAGGACTGCAAGCTTTCCTTCATCGCTTGAGGGTGCTCACCCACCCCAGCACTGTCCCTGCCATTTCATGATCAAAACGAGATTAACTGCAAGCTGATCAGAAGAGCTGGTCCGACAATAGGGACTAGTGACATGTTGAGTTTGCCTCCAGTCCTCGTATCTGGGAAACAGGAACGACTGAACATGGCAGAGGGGGACTCCATGTACATTCCTGCCCAGCAGTTACAGAGGTATGTTTGGAAGACTTGAGAATGTTCTGTTGAACAATGTGACTTTTCTTGTTTAGGCTTAAACTGGAGAAAAACATCTGAGCTTCGCCTCCAGACTCTCAGGCTAAAGACCCAGGCCACAAGAGACGAATGATCAACCGCAATTTTATGGATTTCCCTGTGTGATGGACAGTCTCCTTAACTAATTGAAGCCAATCTCTCCAATCCCAATGCAGGAACATTGGTTATCGAGGCGACAGCTTCATTAGTATAGATGCCCCCGTCCTGTGTAGCAAGCCAAGGATCAACGATATAACTGAAGTCCCTTAAGAAGGAAAAGGCAAGGAATGGATAATGAACCAGGATCCTAAAGTCAATGCCATTCAGATCCAGCAGATGGGGACTCCATTTGCTTTTGAATGACTGGAACCCAGTTCAAGGGGCACATTTCATTTCTGTTTTCTCTCAAATCAATGGGATTATCAATGTCATTCTGGAGTTCTCTGGTGAAAACCATCTTGCTTTATACGTGCTGATGTTGTTTCTTGACTGAAATTGTTTTCTTTGTGCGTTGTGCACCAATTTGCCTTGGATCCACGATATACCTGGACTCTTGTAAAATACTAGAAATGATCATCCACACAATAAAGTAGAATCGCAGAAGATTTGTGCGTATTTGGGAATGCGTGACCTGAAATCAAGTCCAAATGTTGCTGTCTGTCTGCGTGGATGTCTATAAACAATTGAGCCTTTGTGACCTATTAATATGATTATTCTAATGGTGCGGAGTTTGCCCGGAAACGGACAAAGCTTTGCAGGTCTTGGCTACTTGCAAAGATTCACAAAAGGTGGACTTTAACCGAAGAGCAACAACACACAGTGGGTAATGAATGAGATTGGCAAGGGCATGCCTTTCAGATTCATTCCTTGGGGTCGCAGTGAAGGAAATGCAAACCAAGAGGCCTATTTGGTGTGGGGTCCTTCGTTTGCCAAATCAATGATACACCCTTATTATCAATGTCATTGTGGAGGTCGCTGGTGAAGACTATGTTGCCTTGCAAATGATCATTCCTTATGGGATATCACTCCTTCTGGAAAAAAAAGGAGCTATACAAACATAATGGGAAAATGCAGTTTCTGGAGAGATGGGGGATGCGTTCAGACATGAATAGGGAATAGAGTTGCAAAGTGGGAGGTATCTCTGGGTGGCTTGGAGCTGACATTTGATTGGGATAATATATTGCAAGCTCCTCAAGGTCATTAATCTAACAAGTATTTCTTTAATGGGGCCCAGGATCTTTGAAAGAAATGATTAGCTGAAAGAATATAATACTTAGCAGAGAGATCACAAAGTCAGCAACGCTTAATGGGAAAGTATTACAAGCAATTTGTGGCAGGGATCCTGCCTTTGATCCTTGCGACTTCCTGTTGGGTGTTGATTGTTCACATTCCCTGGTGGAGGATTCTTGCAGCTTCTAAAACTGTTGACAAGACCAGAATGAATGAATGAACAAACAAACATGCAAACAAGCAAAACATGGTTCCCGTGGGTGTATTCTCACATCAAATCCAGACTGCGGTTCAAGGCTCCATTATGTCATTAGTAAGTTGATCTCGCCTCCTAATTATTTGTCTAGAAAGAAAATGGGTCTGTATATGTTTCAGAATATTGCTGTTCAGCACATACATGAAGTCTAATTTGTGACAATTTTCCCATGGCCATAGGAAAGAGGCGTTTAACATTTGCAGCCATTCTCCTTGATCATTCTTTCTTGATTGCTGTTTTTTCTTGGAGATTAATTTATTTCTCTGTTATTAAAAAAATAGAGGTCTCCTCTCTGCCGAACACGGGGGAAGCAAGAAGGAGTATTTTCAGAATAGCCATAGTAGATTCCACACATTTCTACCTGGGCCGGCCCATGCATGAGGCCAACTGAAGCATTCGCCTCAGGCAGCAGATTGGACCACCTCTGTCTGCCGACTTGCCTCTACTTCTCCTCCATCTCCTTCCACTGCCTGGATTGGAAAAGGAAGAGAAAGGAAGTAGAAGTGTGTGTTTGTGTGTGTGTGGGGGGAAGTGTTGAGCTAGAACATTGGAGAGTGGGAGAAGCGGAGGCTGGCACAGCATCAGGAAAGAGGGGCAGCATTTGGCATGCGACCTCGGGCATCCGGAGGTCTTGGGCCAGCCCTGCCTGGGACCCGCAGAAAACCTCCTCCAAGTTTAGGAATAGGGTCCCCTTGCAAGGTTCAATCCTTTCCAGATACGTTCTTGTTCATCATTCCGTTCTTAACATTGGCTTTTCAATGCTCCCCAAAACCAATGCACTCCCTTATGGATAATGAGGCAATGCATTTGTCTGACACTGGGAATTGATCATCTTGTGAAGTCATCTGGTAAACCCCAACTTGCCTTGTGCGATGATGTCAACGAGACTGACAGTGCCATCCTCTGCAGGATAACTCAGAGGTAAGCCCCACTGTGCTCAATCGAACGTATCCCCCGAGTGGCGCAGTGGGTTAAACTGCTGAACCATGAGCTGTCGATCGAAAGGTCAGCAGTTCGAATCTGCGACAGGGTGAGCTCTCGTTGCTTGGCCAGCTCCTGCCAACCTAGCAGTTCCAAAGCATGTTAATGTGAGTAGATAAATAGGTACCGCTTGTAGGAAGGTAAACAGCATGCTACGCACTGCGACAGGGAGAGTCATGCCGCTCACATGACCACAGAGGCGTCTTCGGACAACGCTGGCTCTTCGGCTTTGAAATGGGGATGAGCACCACACCCTAGAGTCAGACACGACTGGACTTAATTGTCAAGGGTCACCTTTACCTTTAAGTGCACATAGAATTGCAGCCTGATTCTCATGTGGCATTGCTCCATCTTGAAGTGAGAGAGTTAGAAAACATAGTGTGGAAAGTAGTTGCATCAGAATATGCGAGGGTGCTCATGAACAGAGTAATTATAATTGGAGCAATCACCAATATATTGGAGTGATCTAATCGGCTTGTCAAGGGGATACATTCAACCAGCTTTTCAAACGAAGAGTAAAATTGCTTTACGAGGGCCGAGAGTCCGAGCAGAAATGATCAGCAGAAAAAAGTCTAATAATGAACCAGGGCTGTCCATCCCTGCGCCCCAGCTTGGGTCAACGTGGGCTCCACCAGCAGTGCTGTCGCAAAAGAGAGTGATGGAGATACACAGGCTGGTATCCCAAGCCACTAATCAATGCCCTACACAGCACCCCAATATAGCAGCCCCACTGCATGCAAGTTCTCACAGACGGCCGCCCCACGGTGTTCCACAAAGCTCACCCCAAAATCAATGGACCCAGGAAGAGGAAAGTATTCTGGTGTTTCATTGGAGTCAGCTGATGAGAGCAGATTGCTTTTCTCAGAAACCTTTGGGGTTATTAAAATAATTTTGGATGTGGTGGAAACAGCAGATTTTGACGGTGGATAATTAAGATGACGAGGGCAAAGGGGTGGCTCTCAAGCAGCCAGGAGGCCACGGACAGAGTATAAAAAGCTCCCGTCCCTCCACAGTCTCCCATCAGCTTTGCCTCTCACCTTCTCGTGCCTTCTCACTCCTCTGAGAATCAGGTAAGCGTGGCTTGTCCAGGTCTTCTTATTCCTGTTGATGTGACTTTTGAGCTTTATCTCTTCATAGCAATGCAGGCTGTCCTGCAATTTACATTCTACGTTCATCTTAGACAATTCTTAAGAACATCTGCAAAGGACTATTCTCCATCCTCATCCCTCAGATCTATCCCCTTATTTCTCTCAACAGTTCAGACTTGTGCTGGGGAAATTCAACCCTGGCTTCTTGCCAGATCTTGGCTTGCATAGCCTTAAGGCTCCAGCACGCCACAGTCTTCCAGGAGCTGAGCTGTTATCCCTTCTCCTCCTGGAGTCCCAGTGGCCGAAATTTTGTGGGGGGACTGGGGAACTCCAGCAGAACATTTAGGCACAAACTATAAATTCCATTATTCTTTGTGGGGGAGCCATGGCAGTTACAATTTGTCTCAAACCAATCTACTTAAATAGTGGAGATATAACTTTTGTATGTTGGAGAGGTACCTGAAGTTAATCAGAGAAGAGGTGGCTTTTCCACTCTGCCCATGGCCCAAGATGTCCACTCCCTTCACAACCTGGGTCCTGAGTTGGGCTGTCAGTTTGTTCTTAACTATGTTTCTTTGGTATTTTTAGGAGGCAAACGTTAGACCCAACCCATTTCTGGCTTGCCCCTTTCCTGCTGTTTTGCATTTGTTTCCAGATTTATTTCCCATTTGCAAAGGTTTGGCAGGGTGGTGACTTCACCATTGCTCCACCTAGTTCAGTATTGTCCCTATGCTAATTGGCAGAGATCCCCAGAGTTTCAGAAATGGGTATATCCCTTTCTAACCCCGAGAGTCTTCCAGGATGTAAAGTTAGACTCTTCTGCACGCAAAACAGAAACAATGAGCTACAACCCTCCTAACTCAGTTCCATCCAACAACTAAGCATTGTAAAGGTTCTTGTCTCTAATATTATTTCTTTTGGTTCTCTGTTCCTTCAGTCTCACCCCTTGTTCAGACATGGCCAACTGTGGACCATCCTGCACCGTCCCATCTTGCGCTTCCACCCCAGTCGTCGGCTTCGGATCGGCAGGCTGCAGAGGTCTCGGATGGGGCTATGGCGGTCATGGATGGGGCTACGGCGGTCTGGGTTATGGATACGGCTCCGGCGCTCTGGCTGAGACTTCTGGCAATCTCGGCACCCTGGCTGGAGTCATTCCTTCCTGCGTCAACCAGATCCCACCAGCAGAGGTCGTCATCCAGCCACCTCCCTCCGTGGTGACCCTCCCAGGGCCCATCCTCTCCGCTAGCTGCCAGCCTGTTACCGTTGGAGGCAACAGCCCCTGCTCCGTTAGCGGCGCTGGGATCATAGGATCAGGCTATGGATACGGCAGAGGTTGGGGTTATAACTGTGGCCTGCTTGGGCACCGTTCTGGGCGCAGAGGCAGCATCTGCTTGTCCCCATGCTAAATCCTGAAGGACTGACGACATCGGAAAAAGAACGAGCGGAAGGTCCACGGCAGAACATGCAGGCCTGGGTTTAGCTATGCTGAGCACCCTCGATATCCCAGCTGACGTCATGGGGAAGCAGGGGGAGCTCCGCACCCCTGAGAATCATGCCCAGCTACATCTTCTGTTTGCAATCTGAATTTATCTCACCTATTTATTTTCTTCTTCTGATCGTTGATTCCTTAATTCATCGAAGGATCTTTGACATCCCTCCAGCAGAGTAAATAGCAGCGATAAGATCAACAATTAACTTTCTCCATGAAATGTGAATGCAGCTGAACTGGGAAATATGTCAAAGAGAGTTTGTACAGGGGGAGGGAGAAAATGTTCTAAAAATGTAGACAACCTCCACCACGACCACCCCCCTCTGTACACTTCCATACAAAAGATTCACGTGTCACTTGCCATCTTCAACCTGCTTACTGGAAATTCTTCACTGTCTGTATTTTCATTCTTAATAAAACTGACTCTGCAGCATAAACCTGGACTCCTGGTTTTGCTTCCATCTGTGAACATCCAAATTGCCTTAGGAAATCAAAGCACAGCTCCCTTGCAAAGGCCGCTGCTTCTGACCGCAGGGAGGCAGGAGCCTGTAGGACTCCCAAATACTGAGGGAATCTATGGGGCAGCTCCGGGCGCTGGGAGGGCTTCCGTCATTTCTGCTCTGTTTTGCTATGTTCCTAATACCCTCAGCAGCCACATAGAATCTTCTCAAATTCTCAGGTGTGGACCTTTGACAATGTCGATTTAAATTGTGCGCTACTATGGGGTCAAAGCAAGGAAGCTGTTTCGTCATGTTCTGGTGACCAGCAACAACAGGGAGCCGAGGAAACCAGCTGTTTGCTTGGTGCTTGTTGAGGAAAGGTCCCTGCCCCATGGAGCTTACAATCATTGTGTTTGGGGGAAATGGAACATCTGGGAAAGCAGGATGTTTTGATAGGGAAAATTCTGCAAAGGATCTGGTTGTCCTTTGTTATGGGGGAGCTGCCACTCAAACACATTCATCAAGCTTGTCTTTCCTGGGGCAGGAACACACACACACACACACACACACACACACACACACACACACACACACACACACACACACACACACACACACACACACACACACACACCTGCATTTACATTCACCCACGAGACCTGCACCACTCAGCACTGTAACTTCCAGAGATTCCAGAGATCCTATTTAACTTACATCATCACCGGTGTAACCAGCGGGGGAGGGCAGGGGAGGGCAGGGCAGGAGACTTTGGAGGGGAGGGGAGATTTAAACCCCTTTGAATTCCCCTTTGGAGGGGATCTGGATCTATTATATTTATATCAGGGGGAGAACAGCGGCCCCTATGAACCCCAGCAAATGCTTTTCCCAGTGCCTCTTTGCTAGTACCTCATCATGTGTCCATTTTACAGATTGTGGTCCCTGTAGCGACAGGGAATGAAATTGTATTTATTTTGCTATGTCTATCACTCTGTGAACCTTTATTTTCTTAAAAATGCAGCATAGAAATCTTTTACCAAATGCATCAATAATGTGACTGGTCGGTCACTGGCAGGAATGGGAAAGAACTGAATGAAATTTGATTGGCCCCATCAAGAGGATTATTAGCTTCTCAGAGTGCATTCTTATGCCACAAAGAGTTTCTCCAGAGCACCCCAGTGTGGACATCACGTGTCACTGCGTTCCCCTCCAGTCTTGTTTCTACTGTACTTATCCCTGTAACTACTCCCTAGAGTCTGGAATGTTGGGGTGTTTTGAAGATGGGTCTAGCTAGCCTAACACTGCAAGCAGATCATAGACCAAAGACCACAGTCACATTCCAGTGAAAACAAGACCAGGAGACCATAAAAATTAAGATGCAGAGTAAGTTTTATTAGGAGTGAAAACAAGAAGGGATTTCTTCAGCGAACCATTTCCAACAATAAGCAGATTGGAGCAGGATAGAGCACAAGTACACATGCGAGTAAAAAAAGTTTCTTTTCACAGATCTTTGGGCAGGAAGAGGGAGACAAGAGGGCTGCTCCCTAGATTCTTCTTTTACCAATTCAATGGAGTTGACATTTCACAGACAAAAGGGATGGTTTCAGTCAACGTTGCCCTTTACTCTGCAAGAGGGGTACAAAAGAGCCTGACAGGAATAAACATACAGAGCAATGAACACATCCTGAATACATTTTGGCTGGACACGGATGGATGGAAAAGATACTGTGGCCTAGTTTTCGTGGATTCCAAGCACTCCTCTCCTGCCATTGGCATTAGTTGGAATTGTGCTCAGCATACCGAAACATAGGCCAGGACGTTCCAGTGTGGATCCTTTAGTCGCATCTCGGGCATTCATATTCCGTGCAGACAGACCCTGAAAACTTAGCATGGGGGCAAGCAGACATTGGGTCTGCCTCCGAGGTATCCTCCAAAGAGGCTTGGGGACCAGAGGCCTCTGTTGTATGAAATTCCAGATCCACGAACGGCGCAGGGAGTGTTGCCTCCAACAGAAGTCGGCTCACAGCTGGCGGAGAGGATGTGCCCTGGGATGGTGACTACGGAGGAGGGAGGCTGGATCACAATCTCTGCTGGCGGGATCTGGTTGATGCATGAAGGGATGACTCCAGCCAGGGTGCCCAGACCGCTGGAGGTTCCAACCAGTGCACCGGCACCATAGCCAAGACCGCCGTAGCCAAGACCTCCGGCGCCAAGACCTCCAAGGCCAAGACCTCCAGACCCTGCCGATCCAAAACCGACCACTGGGCTGGAAGCACAGGATGGGACGGTGCAGGATGGTCCACAGTTGGCCATTTCTGAGTGACGGGGTGAGTCTGAAAGAACAATGGATCATCAGAAACAATATTCCACACAATCCCCACATCCGTTCAATGCTTCCTTAGGAGAGGAGAACCATCGCTCAGTGAAAGAGCACAAACTGTGGATGCAGAAGGTCCTGGGTTCAGTTCAGCACCTTCGGGTACTTCCAGCTGTCCCCTTGACAGGCAGAGAACATATCTCCACTATCATGGGAATGGGAGCTGAAATTCTGCTAGAGATCCCTGGGCCCCACCACATAAATTCTGAGCCTCCTCCTGGATTCCACAAGGAGACTCCAAGGTCCCTTCCAGCTCGAACTAAGCAAGTTGGAGATCCCACTGCATAGTGCGGACCTCTTCCAGACTCCATCTTACCTGGTTCTCTGAAGAAATGAAGGAAGGAGAGTCAAATGAAGTTGTTAGAAAGGCTGCCCAGGGTGCCTGCTTATATACCTTTAGCTTCAATGGCAGTGGCTACGACGCAGCAGGCTTTGCCTGAAGGTCTTCATTAGTTTCCGGCAAATTGGCTCAGCAGCGTCCTACTCAAAATTATTTTAATAGACACAATGAGTTAATTTGCTTTAATAAAGCCCTAGTCGGCTTCTCACAATACTGTCTCTTCATTCCAGTGCACTGATCTCTTCCTGGGAACATTCCTCCGGTTTCGATTTGGATCAAAGAAATCAGGCCAGCTCTCTAGAAGGGTCACATGTGGCACAAGCCATAGTCAACACATATTACATTTGATCTTTAACGTAACTTTACCAGGACCATCTCTTGGGTTCAGGGACCATGGGCAAACTGCTTTCCCAGGACCACTTCCTCCCAGATAGAGCCTCAAGAGAATCTCTCCACCACTGCCACAAGATAGCTACGGGTCAACAAGTGGTCTCAGGGATTGGTTGTGGGTCATTCTGAAGACTGTGCCCCCCAGCAG
This sequence comes from Plestiodon gilberti rubricaudatus, assembly GCA_026170595.1. Classification (NCBI taxonomy): domain Eukaryota; kingdom Metazoa; phylum Chordata; class Lepidosauria; order Squamata; family Scincidae; genus Plestiodon; species Plestiodon gilberti. Next base: position 27,359,911 of record JANXHW010000009.1, read on the forward strand.
CATCACATAGATGCCAACCTCCAATTGCAATGCTGTTTTCGACAATCACGATAAGATTTTCAGTGTGAAACAAACAGATGCAATTCCTTTCTCAAGTCTCTGAATGGTTGTTGTTTTTTTCTGTACATATTGTTTGTCAGGTCAACTTTCCTTCCACTTTAACCTGCCTGGACCCTCCGTTCTTCACCTGCGACCCTCCTCTGTATGTCCTGCTCTATGTATGAAAGACCAAGAGATTGTTAATCAGAGGGAGGGCCTCCTTGGTGGTGGCGCCTCTGATGTGGAAGCCCCTACCTGATTCCAGCTTGGTCTTCTGGGCATCAGTCAAAGACTTTGTTGTCTGTTAAGATCTTTCACCATGATTTATTATAACTGGCTTTACGTCTCTTACTACTATGTCTCTTGCTTCTTGTTTGGCTGTTCCTACAATTTTGGTTGAGTTGGATCCAAAGATGCCTTTCTACATTTGGAAGGTGACTTCTGTCTGTGGAAAGTCTGCTGGACACTTCTCATGAGGATCTGGCACGAGAAGCAGCAGAACTAAACCCTTGTGAAATAGCTTGCTCAGAAACCTGAGAAATTTCTTGCACAGGCAGCACCGTGAAAACAGCTATAGGATCCACCGATTACAGTTCTGTGTGAACTCTCAGCACTGTCCCTGCCACTTCATTCAAAGTTGTTCACTCCCACCCTGGAGAGATGTTGTGTTCAATGGGCAGGGGAGGTGAAATTGACCCAGCGTGAGTTCTGCAGCCAGCCTTTGTCAGTTTCCCTGTTCACCTCCTTAGGAAAGGAAGCAATGGCTATAGGCAAGCTTGTCGCAGTGGTGTGATACCATGTCCATGGTTGCCTTGTGTGTGGCGACCGATGGGAGCAAGTGCTCTTGGGAGGATGCAGGGTTGAAGGAAGAAGGGAAGGCCCAGGAGGCATCCAGTATGGGTAGCCCAGCTACACTCCGGTTACAGGATTTCAAGTAGAAATTCAATAGCACGATCCTCAGCTAAGTGCGAGAGCAGTTCTGAATCATGCCAGAAATTCTGGGATCAATCCATGTCGTCATCTTCAAGTCGGCCGGACAATGACACCACTCTGGAGCCTGGGAGAGGTGCTTCCATTAATGCAGACACTACTGGCGCCAGTCGACCAAGGATCTGACTCAAGATAGGGCAACGTCATGTGTGAATGGTTAAGGAGATGTGCTTTTCCTTTGAACGGTCCCTAGGGCTACTCCAAAATGACCCAAGTTACAGGCCACGGAAATGAGGGTATTAGAAGCAATTTTGGGGATGTGGGTTAGCTGGATTTGGGAGAGTGAAGCCCACCTACTATGGTGGCAGCAACAATACTCCTCCGGTGGCTACCAGGTTGTCTCCCCAGAAGCTTCCTCCTTGTGATGCTGCATCAGGACATTAAGTTATTATTATTTTTCAGGGGGGGGGGGAATTGGCATCTCTCATTTTAGAACTTCCACCCCAGCACTTGTCTTGGTTATTCACTTAGTGTCCACAGAGCATCTCCGACTTTTCGGAAACTACAAGAGTCAATGGGATATGAACAGCAGATGCGGTCGGAGCGCATGGCAAGGGGCTGAACTCAGCTAGTAATGGGATGTTCTTTGTGAATTTCAGCCTTTCTGTGTTAAACAGGCCAGCAGCTAAATGCCAGCCTGTTTAATCTGGCCATGCAGAGAAGACTAATATTCACGTTTGAGCACCCCAAAGTCAACACATCAGCAACCCTTCCTCATGACTTGGCACATATTTGCCTACATATCAAAAGGACAAAAGAACAACCTCAAATCCCACAAGGGTCATTCAGCAAATTTGTCTATTTTAATGAGCTATTCCCCAGAGTTGGCTATAGACATTGTGCCTCCATCCTCCCTTCTCAAGTGTCGTCTTCCTCTCCTCCTTTCTCGGTCTAGATCTAGGATGGATCTCTCCTGAGTCCAAGTCCAACACTCTCGACCGTACATCACACTGGCTCTCCCCGCAAGGCCTTTTCAGGGTCTACTAACATTTGTGCATTGCAGCCATTTTGTGACGTTCTCATAGTGTAGCACAACTCCTGTGATAGCACAAGAGTTTATGGAAGAGTTTCTCCTTCCTCTCAACATGTTTTCAATCTGAACTAGTGCTACATTTTCTTCAAGGATCTCGGTGAAGCATATACTTACTCCCCCCCCCCATGCTCACAACATTTCTGTGAAGTTGGTTAGGCTGAGAGATGGTGACTGCAGAGGGACTTGAACCCAGGGCCCGTAGTCTGATGCAATAACCATGACACTACACTGACAGCCCAATCCTGTGTAATTCTTGCACTGGTGTAACAGTAGATCCACCTGTGTAAGTGCACTTATGCCAGCATAACTTGCCGTACACTGACGGACGCAGGACGGACATCGGTGTAACTCAGATATGAGACTGAAGCCTCTGCAACTCCGCCTGCGCAGGGGGCATTCCGGGGGTTTTCAGACACCCCTGGAATGCCCCTGCACCGGCGGAGCTGTGCTGGCATCTGTACTGCATCGGAACTGCTTATGCACGGCGTCCGAGGCGGGTTCCATCCTGCATCCATCGGTGCACGGCAAGTTACAGTGCACTTACACCGGTGGATCTACTGTCACAGCAGTGCAAGAGTTACACAGGATTGGGCTGTGGATTTCCTAAAAGCATTTCACATTTGAGTATTTCAATTTTAAGACCCCAATGCATACACACCAAACACACACAGACCAGCGACATTGGTAGCTCATCCCTGATCTCTGATGTGGAATGGGGGGAAAGAGGGCAATTGGTACAGAGTAGGTCATTTGGTTCAAAGGGACTGAAATGTGGAACTGGAAAAGTTCATTGAAGGCAACAAGATGGAAGGGACATTTTGATCAAAGGCATCACATTGGAGTTGCATACAATGTCCACCTACAGGAAAATTTGTGTCTCCACTACCCAATTTCCGAATTAATGTGCCTGCAAAAAGGAAGCCATTTTGGTGTTTCATTATTGTCAGCTGATGAGAGCAGAATCCCTTTGTCAGAAACCATTGGGGTTATTAAAGTAATTTTGGATGTGATTGAAGCAGCACATTTGGACGGTGGGGTAATTAAGATGACAAGAGCAAAGGGGAGGCTCTCGAGCAGCCAGGAGGCCGGAGACACAGTATAAAAAGCTCCCGTCCCTCCACCGTCTCCATCAGCTTCACTTGCCTTCTCTCGCCTTCTCACTCCTCAGAGAACCAGGTAAGCGTGGCTTTGCCCTTTTCTCCCTGCTGAAAAAGGCCGTGACTGAGATCTGCTGCATCCGCATCGTACTGCTGACTTATTCAACCTTCTCAATTCTGTTGACAGTCAAGACTTGTGCAGGGGGGGTGGGATCCAACCTTGTCCTGTCCATACTGTACATGGAAGGTTAAGCTATGCTTCAGTCTTCAACTGGTTGAGCAGTCGTCCCTTCTCCTCACAGAACCCAAGAGCCTAAGATTTTATGCGGGGTCCATGGGATCTCCAGCAGAATTTGCACTTCCCATGATCACCTGGGGCAGATGCAGTGACATTGCAATGTCAAACCAGTGTAGCTAGATAGTAGAAATATGTCCTCTATTTGAGGGATAGCTGGACAGACCTGAAGATGCTAAGCCCTGAATCTCAGACTTTCTGCATGTGCAGCATATGCTCTATCACCGAGCAATGGTCCTCCCATCACAAGGAAGCATCATAACAATGTGATTCTTATATAGAATATTATTTTTGATGATCCTTTATTCATTCAGACTCACCCCGTCACTCAGACATGGCCAACTGTGGACCATCCTGCACCGTTCCGTCCTGTGCTTCCAGCCCAGTGGTCGGTTTTGGATCGGCAGGGTCTGGAGGCCTTGGCCTTGGAGGTCTTGGCCTTGGAGGTCTTGGCGCCGGAGGTCCTGGCTATGGTGCCGGTGCACTAGTTGGAACCTCCAGCGGTCTGGGCACCCTGGCTGGAGTCATCCCTTCCTGCATCAACCAGATCCCGCCAGCAGAGATTGTGATCCAGCCTCCCCCCTCCATAGTCACCATCCCAGGGCACATCCTCTCCGCCAGCTGTGAGCCGACTTCTGTTGGAGGCAACACTCCCTGCGCCGTTCGTGGATCTGGAATTTCATACAACAGAGGCCTCTGGTCCCCAAACCTCTTTGGAGGATACCTCGGAGGCAGACCCAATGTCTGCTTGCCCCCATGCTAAGTTCTCAAGAACTGTCTACATGGAATAAAGTATTACCGAAGGATCCACACTGGAACATCCAGGCCTACGTTTACAGATGTTGATCACTCTCATTCCAGGTGGAATTCAATCGGAGGAAGAGGGTGCTCAGCATCCCTGAAAACTATGTCTAGATATATCCTTCTTGCATGTTTTTTTTTTTCAACTTTCTTCCTATATTGTCAATATATTGTCAAGCTGTTTGCTGATATGTGTCACTCTGGAAACTCTTCACTGTCTGTATTTTCATTCCTAATAAAAACTGCATCATATATCTGGTCCCCTGGTTTTTGCTTCCAACTTTGAGATCAAGGCTCAGTTCCCAAGGAAAGGCTGCTGCCTCTGAGGAAGGTTCCTCTACAACCTCCGAGAATCTGTACACCCGATGTAGGAGAAGAGCGGTAGTAGAAGCAGGAAACCGAGAGGGACCCAATCAATACATGAATGTACCTTGTTCCATTTGTGAAACCCTTAGGGAGCCTGTTAGACACCTCAATTCCCAAGAGCTGGGGACACTTGAGACTGTATATAGAAAATGAATATTGGTGTGGGAACAAAGCGAAGATGCTCTTTCTTCTTCTACTTGCTAAGATGTATATTTACATAGGGCTGGCCCAAGACCTCCTGACACCTGACGTGGCGTACCAAATACTGCCCCCTCTTGATCCAACGATGTGCCAGCCTCTGCCCCTCCTACTCTTCAATGTTCTAGCTCTGCGCACACCTCCCCCGCACTTCCTCTTCCTCTCTGTCCCCCTCTTCCTCTGTTGGGGTTATATCATAATCCTTAGGGGGTTCAAGTAAGCAGAGTATGCAACAGAAGAAGACCTTATTCTTATTTAACCAGTAGAGTTATCCCAGCACCCAGGCTAGCTAGCTATCATTAGCAATGAAATGAGACACGGAGTCTGAGGCTTGTATAGTAAAAGAAGAAAAATAGTTTTACTTCCAGTTCAGTTTCATAAGTTACATTCATCTAGTTATGACTAGAGGTACACTATACATAAGCGGACAGTGTGCCCTAAGGAGCTGGCACACCCATGTTGGGAAAATGGCTTCCAGGCTTGGAGCCCAGAAAAGCACAACCTTCCCCTTGTAGAGTCAGATGCGAAGAGAGCGAGCACATGTGAGAAGGAGAGGAAGTTGGGACAAAGGTCAGGGTCACGCCCCTTCCAGGTCAAAGAGGAAGGGCCAGGTGAAGGTCCTTGCAGGTGACCGGAAACACACCCACTGCCCTCCAGGGTCCTAGCAGACAAACGCTGCTAATATCCCAACACTTGCCCAATTCAGGGAGGAGGAGGAGGAGCAGCAGTGGGGGCAAGTAGATGGACAAGGAAGTGCAACTCCCACCAATTTGCTGCCTGAGGCCACCACCTCATGAATGGGCCAGCCCTGTTTTTACATAGTGCTTTTAGAGGATAGGTCTAATAGCAGCATAGCTTCGCCTTCTGGATATGCAAGCTGAGATCTGAAAAGAGGCCAAGGTTGGATAATCAAGGGGAGTCTGACAGATCAGATAATCCAGAGAAATAGACCTTTACAGTGCATAGTAGTTGGATGAAATTGAGTTTATGAAGATCACAGTTCAGTGAAGGACACATGTTTTGCATGCAGGCGATTTTAGCTTCAATCCCTGGAAGCGTCTCTAGGTCAGGGTGGAATAGACCCATTTGTGAAACTCTGGGGGGCTCTGCCGGACAGCACAGACAATCCTGAACTAGGTGGACCAATGGTCCTGAATCAGTGGATGACAGCTGTCTATGGAGGCACTGATTGGACGCTCTTAAAAAGTGGAGGGTTCTGAGGCGGGACTTAGAGTTTTCAAGAGATGATGGCACCACACTGCCAACCCTGTGCAAATGGAAAGTAACTCTGTATAACAGTGGGAAAGGGGCAGAGCCAGAAATGGGTTGGGTCTGCCAATCAACATAGACAGGGCCAGCCAGGGCCACTCAGAGGAATTTTATCAGGGGGTACAACGTTTCTTTTGCCCCCCCTTCATGTGATCAATCAATCTTTATTGCAGTCACAGACCAGCACAAAAGTTACCAATACAAAGCCGAAGGAAATATCCTGAACATCAATTAAGACAAGAAATTAAAATAAAATAGACCCCCCGACCCCCAATCAACCCATACTTAATGCTATAAAACCTACAATAAAAGTTTGCTCTGAATTAGAATGTTAAATCTATCTATAAATCTATAATCTATACTAACAATAAAATGAAAAAATAAGGATCAACTATCATATCGAACTATAAATTAAACACACATCCCATCAGAGAATGCAACCTTCATGTGAATTTGGATCCTGGGCACCCCTTTTTTGCTCCTGCCCCCCCTTTTTGACCCATTTTTGGCCCTGGGTCCAAGTACGATTGTAACCCCTTAACCCCCCTCTCAGAGGCCCTGGTGGCGAACTAGGTGGACCAGTGGTCTCGACTGAGCTTTCCATGGAGGCACGGCGCCCACATAACACCATTCCTGGATTGACTGTGTGAGGGTTCGCCCGTGGGGGACCCCGGCAACGGGGTAGCCAGTGCCGCCTCGGCCCCCGCTGGTCCTTCGTAGACCAGGTCGACCTCCAGCCCTGCAGAGTCCTAGCCAGCCGGGTCCAAGGAGTAAGGCAACTGCAGAGACCTCAGTGTGGCAATAGGCTGGGAGGGTTCGCCTTCACCCTGAGTCCCAGCCTATACCAGGCTTGTCTGCCTTCCGTTCGGCTATCGCTCCGGGGATATAGCCTGGCTGACAGCCAACCTCCTCATCGGTCTCTGTTTGTTGCTTATATACCCGTTCACCCCCGTGCTCCACCCTGCCTTGACCTGCCCCCCATCCCGCTAGCCAATCCCACCACCTGGGTCGTCCCGTTCCGCTCTCGCTGGGCGCCCCCCCCTTCGTAGCGCATGCTGCCGGCTGCTCCGCTGTAGCGACGAGCCCTGAGCCTGTCGCTCCGGTTGTCATGACAACTCCTTCCGGCGTCAGGGGAGCGGGGGGGCGGAGTCGGCGTCCAGGCTTGCCGCCGGCTCGCCGCTTGCCTGTGTCGATGGGGCCAGGCCTCCTGCGGCCTCGTCCGCTCCGGCTCCGACAGCGTCCGTCCCGCTCGGGTGAGTTGGCCCCCCTCGGGGATCGTTGTCCTGTGGGGCGGTGCAGGCTGCTGGTCGGAGTCCGGGAACAGGGACCTCGGCTGCGGCCGGACATCGCCCTGTTCCCCCCTCCCTTCCGTTTCCCCCGTCCGGGTGGGCGCCTGTTCCCGGACAGACTGCTCTCAAAAAGTGGAGGGTTCTGAGGCGGGGCCTAGTGATTCCAAGAGGTGGGACCCTGGGTGATGTCACCAGACTGACAACCCTGTGCAAATATAGATCAGGGGCTGCCCCAGAGGTCCCCTCAATGTTTCAGGGTTACAGAGGGACCTGCAGCCCTGTTCTCAGAGGCTGCCGCTCTGCTTTTCCCCAAGGCAATTCTGATATTCTTAGATGAAAGCAACATCAGGAGACCAGATCTATGATGCAAAGTGAGTTTTATTAGGAAAGAAAATACAATCAGTGAAGAATTTCAAGTAAGCAGAATGAACATGGTGAACATTTTGTAACAAAGTGTGTCGAGGGGAGAGTGGCTGGACTCCATTTCTGGAACATTCATCCCTCCCTCCAGTACACAAAGCCCCATTGACACAGTTTCCCAGTTCAGCTGCATTCACATTTCAGGGAGAGAGTTAATTGTTGCTCTAATCTTTGTCGTAACTCTGCTGGAGGGATCTCAAAGTACCTTCCATGAATCAATGAATCAACAGAAGAAGAGAATAAATAGGTGACACACATTTAGATTGCAAGAAGAAGCATGAAAGATGTAGCTGGGCCTGATTTGCAGGGATGCTGAGCACCCCCAGCTTCCTGTTGACTTAACTGGGGTAGAGGGTGCTCAGCATAGCTAAACCCAGGCCAGCATGTTCCGCCGTGGACCTTACGCTCGTTCCTTTTCCGATGTCATGGGTTTAGCATGGGGACAAGCAGATGCTGCCTCTGCGCCCAGAACGGCGCCCAAGCAGGCCACAGTTATAACCCCCATAGAGTCCTCTGCCATATCCGTAGCCTCCATAGAGGCCTGATCCTATGATCCCAGCGCCGCTAACGGAGCAAGGACTGTTGCCTCCAACGGTAACAGGCTGGCAGCTAGCAGAGAGGATGGGCCCTGGGAGGGTCACCACGGAGGGAGGTGGCTGGATGACGACCTCTGCTGGTGGGATCTGGCTGACGCAAGAAGGAATGACTCCAGCCAGGGTGCCGAGATTGCCGGAAGTTTCTGCCAGAGCGCCGGAGCCGTATCCATAACCCAGACCGCCGTAGCCCCATCCATGACCACCATAGCCCCATCCGAGACCTCTGCAGCCTGCCGATCCGAAGCCGACGACTGGGGTGGAAGCGCAAGATGGGACGGTGCAAGATGGTCCACAGTTGGCCATGTCTGAAAAAGGGGTGAGTCTGAAGGAACAGAGAACCAAAATAAATATTCCAGATAAGAATCATTACAGTGGTTACTTGTTGGATGAAATTGAGTTTAGCAGGATCATCGCTCAGTGAAGACCACATGTTTAGCATGCAGAAGATTCTAGCTTCAAACCCTGGAAGCATCTCTAGGTCAGGCTGAGATACACCCACTTCTGCAACTCTGGGGAGTTCTGCCGATCAGCACAGGCAATACTGAACTAGGTGGACCAATGGTCCTGATTCAGTGGGTGTCAGCTCTCTATGGAGGCACTGATTGGACGCTCTTAAAAGTGGAGGGTTCGGAGGCGGGACTTAGAGATTTCAAGAGATGATGTCACCGCACTGCCAACCCTGTGCAAATGGAAAGTAACTCTGTAAAAAAAATTGGAAAACAGTGGGAAAGGGGCAGAACCAGAAATGGGTTGGGTCTAATATTTGTCTCCTAAAATAACTACAGAAACATAGTCATTTTCAGCAAAGTGACAACCCTACTCAAAACCAAGGTTGTGATGGACATCTTGGACCACAGGCAGAGTGGAAAAGCCACCTCTTCTCTGACCAACTTTGGCTCCCCCCCCCCCCGATATACAGAAGACATATCTCCACTTAACTATATTGGCTTGATATACATTGTGACTGTCATGTCTCCCCCACAAAGAATCATGAATATTATAGATGCTGGTTGAAAAATCTGCTGGAGATCCCCACCCCATCCCAAATCTTAACCAGGAAAATCTTCCTCTGCCAGCAGGAGAAGTAATGACAATTCAACTCCTGTAAGACTGCGGCGTGCTTGAGCCTTAAGGGTATGGAAGCCAAGATCTGGCAAGTAGCCAGGGTTGAATTTCCCCAGCACAAGTCTGAACTGTCAAGAGATTTAAGGGGATAGATCCGAGGGGTGAGGATGGAAAAGTCCTTTGCAATTGTCTAAGATTAGCATAGAATGAAAATTGCAGGACAGCCTGCATTACTATGAGGAGATAAAGCTCAAAAGTCACATCAAGAGGCATAAGAAGGCCTGGACAAGCCACGCTTACCTGGTTCTCGGAGGAGTGAGAAGGCAAGTGAAGGCGAGAGGTGAAGCTGATGGGAGACTGTGGAGGGACGGGAGCTTTATATACTCTGTCTGTGGCCTCCTGGCTGCTTGAGAGCCACCCCTTTGCCCTCGTCATCTTAATTACCCACCGTCAATATCTGCTGTTTCCATCACATCCAAAATTATTTTAATAACCCCAAAGGTTTCCGAGAAAAGCAATCTGCTCTCATCAGCATACTCCAATGAAACACCAAAATGCTTTCCTCTTCCTGGGTCCACTGATTTTGGGGTGAGCCTTGTGGAACACCGTGGGGCTGCTGTCTAACCCACATGCAGTGGGGCTGCTATTTTGGGGTGCTGTGTTGGTAATGGAATAGTGACATCACAACCTTTTCGTGTGGGAGGAAATGTGATGGAATCCCAATGTTACGTCTTCTATGAAAGCCTGGCAGAAAAACCCTCCCGACGCACCCTCCATCCACATTATTATTTTTTTCTAATTCCACTTATACGGAATGAGACCACCTTGATGACTTTTGCTGAATATCTTCATGAAAATTCATGATTATTGTCTTGATGAACATTGTCTTCTCTGAAGTTCTCCGAGCCTTCAGACAGATGTCTTCTTCAGCCCCACTTCCTAAACTGCTTTAACAGGAGACATCTGGAATTGAATCTGGGACCCTGCCAGATGTTCCTTTTTATTACCAGTGTGTTGTCTATCTCTGACTTCTCGCCCCTCTCCAACAGACCATTTACTGAATCCAACAAACAGCACAATCCTGTGAATGTCTACTCTGAAGAAAGTCCCCTATTTTTGCAATGTACATAGGTATAGGATTATAGCCTAATGCAGAGGATTGCTTCATCTAAACCAGCCTTGTCAAGTGGAATTGGAAGTGGCTGTCCATAGTATGAGGTCTCCAAGGACCTTCCCCAGGTGGAAAAGTTTGCATGGGAAACTTATACTCTACAACTGGGACGTTCTCCCCAAGTTTGTTGAAAGTTTTCTGTGAGTCTCAGGTAGGAATGTGGGGCATCTTCATTCTTCTTTCTGGGTTCCTCCAAATAGAGGACCAGGTTTGATATCCGCAGGTTTCTATGCTCAGGTTCAGGATCTACGAATTTGACTCACTGCGGATCCGGACCCACTAGGTCCACACTAAAAACCCTGTTAAAATCTATTTATTTATTTTATTTTTCACATTTTTATACCACCCTTCCTCCAAGGAGCTCAGAGTGGTGTACATATTTCCTCCCCTCCTTTTTGTCCTCACAACAACCCTGTGAGGTAGGTGGGGCTGAGAGATAATGACTGGCCCAAGGTCACCCAGGAAGCTTCGTGGCTGAGCGGGGCTTTGAACCTGGATCTTCCAGGTCTAAGTCTGACTCCCAAACCACTACACCATCCTTCCATTGGGTGGAAGCCCCCAATTTGCTATTTTTTACCTTTAAATAGCCAAATCACGCCGTTTTCAAGCCTCCATGGGGCTTCTGCAAGCTTAACAACCCATTTCCGGGTCGCGCAAAGTCTCTTCCCCCCTCCCAGCCTTGTCCCAGAATGCACCCTGGGGTCTGGAATTGATACACACACCCCACGTGGATAGCGAAGTCCAACTGTATGCCCATCAGTCTCAAGACAATTGTGGTTGGTTAGCTTGCTTGCTTGCTAGTCTCAACCACCATTTCAAAAACTGGCAGGGATCCTGCAGCCAGGAATGCAAATACTCAGCAGGAGGTGACATGCATCAAAGGCAAAGAACACACCACAAATTGCTTGTGACATTTCTCATTAAGCATTGCTAATTTTGTGATGCATTTCTTAAGTATTACACTCTTTTCTGCTAATTGTTGCTGTCTAGAATTCTGGGTCCTCTTTGCTCTGATTTGGAAAAGCTGGTTGAATTTAACCCCCGGAGGAACTGATTAATCCTGCCTCCCACTCCCAAAAAACTTCGAGACAACTTCCAGTTTTCAACTCTATTCACATGTGACTCCCCCTTTACATATTCTGTTTCAATGTTATACATTATATTAAGAATATGTATACAGCAAGTCCTTTCTTAATGTAGTTGATAGGATCTTCTTGGAAACGGCAACTTTTAGTGAAACGACTTATAAAGAAACCAATTTTATCATGGGCGAAATGATACATGTAAATGCTCCCATGGTATTTTCCAATCAACTTTGAAACAACTTTAAGTGAGGACTTACTGCATACCGCTTTGCAACAGAGTAGTTTGTTGTTGTTCAGTCGTTAAGTCGTGTCCGACCCTTCGTGATCCCATGAACCATATCCCGCCAGGCCTTCCTGTCCTCCACTATCTTCCTGAGTTCGCTCATTTTCATGTTTGTTGCATCGGTGATGCTGTCTAACCATCTCATCCTTGGCCTTCCCCTTCTCCTTTTGCCTTCAATCTTTCCCAGCATCAGAGTCTTCTCCAGAGAGTCCTCTCTTCGCATTAGGTGGCCAAAATATTTGAGCTTCAGCCTCCGTACCTGTCCTTCCAGGGAACAGTCAGGCTTGATTTCATTTAGAATTGACTGATTTGATCTCCTAGCAGTCCAAGGGACTCTCAGGAGTCTTCTCCAGCACCACAGTTCAAAAACATCTATTCTTCGGCGCTCAGCCTTCCTTATGGTCCAACTCTCGCAACCATACATTGCTACTGGGAACACCATCGCCCTGACTATACGAACTTTTGTTGGCATGGTGATATCTCTGCTTTTTATTATGCTGTCTAAGTTTGCCATAGCTTTCCTTCCAAGGAGTAAGCATCTTTTAATTTCATGGCTGCTGTCTCCGTCTGCAGTGATCTTGGAACCCAGAAAAGTAAAATCTGTTACTGCTTCCATTTCTGCCCCTTCTATTTGCCAGGAATTGATGGGACCCGATGTCATGATCTTAGTTTTATTAATGTTGAGTTTCAAGCCAACTTTTGCACTCTCTCCTCTTTCACCCTCATCAAGAGGCTCTTTAGTTCTTCTTCACTTTCTGCCATTAGGGTGGTATCGTCTGCATATCTGAGGTTGTTGATATTTCTCCCGGCAATCTTGATTCCGGAGTAGTTTACTTACAGAGTAGTTTACATAGAAATAAATCAATAAATGCTTCCCTGTCCCCAAAGGGCTCACACTCTTAAAACATAAATACAGAATAGGCACCAGCAACAACCACTGGAAAAGACACCATGCTGAGGTGAAGAAGGATGTGTTGCTCTCCCCCTGCTAAATACAAGAGGACACTACTTTAAAAGGTGCCTCTTTGCTTTCCACATTATAGCTTATAACAGTTTCATTTCAAGACGAAGCAATGCCATAGGACAGTCAATTATGAATGGGATAGAGAGAGTGGATAGAAAGGAAATTCTTCTCCCTCTCACACAACACCAGAACCAGGGGACATGCACTAAAATTGAGTGGAGGGAGAGTTAGAACGGACAAAAGAAAATATTTCTTCACCCAGCGTGTAATTCATCTGTGGAACTCCTTGCCACAGGATGTGGTGATGGCACCTGGCCTAGATGCCTTTAAAAGGGGGGTTGGATAGATTCATGGAGGAAAAGACCATCACAGGTATCAAGCCATAAGCAACCTCCTGGCTTTTGAAGTAGGTTTTCTCTGTGCCAGGTGCAAGGGAGTGACAACAGGAAATGGGTTATCTTGTTGACTGTGTGCTTTCTGAGGCATCTGGTGGGGCCACTGTGAAATACAGGAAGCTGGACTAGATGGGCCTTTGTCCTGATTCAGCAGGGCTCTTCATATGTTCTTATGTTCAATCTCATTTACACCATAAGTGTACAAAGCAAGACCGTTTTCACCAGATAACTACACAATATATCACTATCAAACAAATTGCATTGCCTTAGTATCAATAAGGGAGTGCATTTGTTTTGGGGGAGCAATGAAAAGTCAATGTTTGTGAATGGAATAAAGATGAACAAGCTTGTGACTGGAAAGGACTGAACCTTTGCGAGGGGACCCTGTTTCCAAGTTGGGAGGCCATTTTCTGTGGGTCCCAGGTAGGTCTACCCCAAGACCTCCTGATGCCTGAGGCTGTACGCCAAATGCTGCCCCCTTACCTGAAGGTGTGCCAGTCTCTGCTCCTCCCACTCTCCAGTGCTCTAGCTCAGCGCTTCCCTCCCCTCCACATTTCCTCTTCCTCCCTGCCCCCCCTCTTCCTTTTCCAATCCAGGAAGTGGAAGAAGGAGGAGAAGCAGTGGAGGCAAGTGAGTGGACAGAGATGGGCCAATCTGCTGCCTGAGGCAAAGGCTTCAGTTGGCCTCATGGATGGGCCGGCCCAGGTCCTAGGTAGAACTGAGTGGAATCTTCTGTTGCTGTTCTGACCGAACTCTTTCTTGCTTCTCTCATGTACAGTTGAGAGGAAACCTCTACATTTTACAACATACAAATTAGAAATAAATTAATCTCCAAGCAAGCAAGCAAGAACGATCAAGCATTATCACTGCAAATGTTAAACTGTTCCTCGAAAATGTTCATTTGGCCATGGGAAAATGGTCACAAATTAGATGTCACATATGTGCTGAACAGCAAAGTTCTGAAAGATATGCAGACCCATTTTCTTTCTAGGTAAATAATTATGAGGCGAGATGAGCATACTAAGGCCATAGTGAAGCCTTGAATTCATGATTTGATGTGAGAATACACCCATTTGAACAATGCTTTGCTTGTTCATTCATTCATTCATTCATTCTGGTCTTGTCAACAGTTTCAGAAGCCAGCAAGAATCCTCCACCAGGGAATGCGAACAATCAACACCCAACAGGAAGTCGCAAGGATCAAAGGCAGGATCCCTGCCACAAATTGCTTGTAATACTTTCCCATTAAGCATTGCTGACTTTGTGATCTCTCTGCTAAGTATTATATTCTTTCAGCTAATCATTTCTTTCAAGGATCCAGGGCCCCATTAAAGAAATACTTGTTAGATTAATGACCTTGAGGAGCTTGTAATATATTATCCCAAACAAATGTCAGCTCCAAGCCATCCAGGGGCACCTCCCGCTTTGCAACTCTATACATGTCTAACCGCACCCACCATTTCTTATTTCCCCATTACATTTTTATGGCTCCTTTATTTCAAGATTTTATTCTATGTATTGTTTTACAAGACATCTTTACTGCTTTTCCTGTGCTCAAAGCATACTAAAAATGCAGATGAAATACAATAAAAGCTTTGAAATAAAGCCATTACTACCGTTAACAGCAATTCAAATGATAAAAGGGCAGATTAAAAGATGTGCAAACAGCAATAGTGTAAAAGCAGCAACAGAAGACCTATAGGTATAAGTTAAAAAATGGGTCCGTAGGAGATTCCTCCCGCCTCAAATGGTAAGCGGAATAATATGTTTTTAATCTCAACTGAAACCATGGAAAGAGGGGGATGTCCTCAGATTTTCTGGTAGTTGGTTCCAGAGATGTGGTGCCACAACAGAAAAGGCCCTGCATCTTGGCCCCATCCTCTTGGCTTCAGATGGCGGTGGTATCCTAAGCAGGGTCCTATCTGATGATTATAGGGGACATGAAGGATTATATGGGGGAAGGCAGTCCTTGAGGTATCCTGGTCCTATGCCATATAGGGCTTTAAAAGTCATCACCCATAACTTGATTTTGGCTCAGAATGGGATGGGCAGCCAGTGTAGCCAACAGAGCAACAGAAGTGAAGTGAAATGTAGAGGTTTCCTCTCTCTCTCTCTCTCTCTCTCTCTCTCTCTCTCTCTCTCTCTCTCTCTCTCTCTCTCTCTCTCTCTTTCACACACACACACACACACACACACACACACACACACACCTCTGACTTTAATCCAAGATGGTTTACATGGGCAGGCTTTCTCAATCCCCCTAATGGAGTTTTTTACAGTCATATATAAATGTTCAATCTTTCATGGACAACAGATGGTATCCTGTGCAGTCTGGCCTCTCCCTAGCCATTGCCTCTCCTTGGCTGTTGCCTCCCACACTAGCTGCAGCGTTCAAGCCATCTTCAAGGGTAGCTCCTCATAGGAACCATTACAGTAGTCTAGGTGAGATGTCACTAGGGCATGGACCACCGTAGCCAGATCCGACTGGTTCAGGTACAGCCTCAGCCGACGCACCAGCCAAAGCTGGGAAAAAGCACCCCCTCCCCGGCCACAGATGCTACCTGGTCATCCAGGGACAACTGTGGATCCAGCAGGACTTCCAGGCTCTATCTAGAGCAATTTGTGAATCTAGTACCTGCATCGCAGCCTTCTGGATCAGGAGGACCATTGTATTCCAGTTAGCTTATTAGCTCTCATTCAGGTCCCAACAGCGCCCCAGAACTTTGAGAGCTCCTTCGGAAACCAGTGGGAGGAGAGAGCTGGGTATCACCTTCATGTTGGTGACACCCCACTCCAAATCTGCAGATGACATCCCCAAGTAGAGATTAAATAGGAGGGAAAAGATTCCTGTGGCATCCCACAAGTCAATGGCCAGGTGTTCCCCAGCATCAAAACTAGGTGGACAGAGATGGGTGCCCCTTCCAATCTTCTGCCGGAGGAGACCACTTCAGTTGGCATCATACATGAAATTGAGGGTAAGATCTGATTTTGCTGGACCTAAACAAGCAAGGTGGAAAACAAGTCATAGGAACATCAGAAGAGCCCTGCTGGATCAGGCCAAAGACCCATCTAGTCCAGCTTTCTGTATCTTACAGTGGCCTACCAGATGCCTCAGGGAGCACACGAGACAACAAGATACCTGTATCTTGTCGCCACTCCCTTGTACCTGGCACAGAGAAAATCTACTCCTCCAACCAGGAGGTTGCTTATCCCCATCAAGTCCCTGTAGACCTCCCCAAAATAACTCTTCTAGCCTATGCATGTTCGCTCAACTTGAGACCCACTGTATCTAATAAGGTGTACGCCCAAGTTAGTGGACCAAATATTGCTGTTCTTAGTTAAATGCCGAGAGTGGGAACAAAAGGAGGAAAGGACAACCACCAGGAAGTATCTTCAGAGTGCTGAGGTGATGACAGCATGAATTCTTTGCTCCGAGTTATT
Organism: Plestiodon gilberti rubricaudatus; assembly: GCA_026170595.1. NCBI lineage: Eukaryota > Metazoa > Chordata > Lepidosauria > Squamata > Scincidae > Plestiodon > Plestiodon gilberti. Next base: position 27,376,708 of record JANXHW010000009.1, read on the forward strand.
AAAGTAATTTTGGATGTGATGGAACCAGCAGATTTTGACAGTGGGTAATTAAGGTCACGAGTAAAAGGGGTGGCTCTCAACCGGCCAGGATACCACGGATAGAGTATAAAAAGCTCCCGTCCCTCCACAGTCTCCCATCAGCTTCACCTCTCGCCTTCTCTCGCCTTCTCACTCCTCAGAGAACCAGGTAAGCGTGGATCCTACAGGCTATTTTCTACCTAAAGAAATTGGCTGTGACTGAGAATGATACGAACCTCATAGAGATGCAGACTTAAACCCGGTCTTCATCATGGACTTGGGGGGGTTGATGATCCTGCAGAATCTCAGTGGGGGATTCCTTTCACCAGATCTCCCTCTTTGGGACTCCTGCTGTCATTCAGCAGTTTAGTCTTCTGCTGAGACCTTCAACTGCTCCTTTCTCAACCCTAAATTCTCTTCCATGCCTAGAGAGTTTTTTTTTTTCTGTATTGCACACTTTGAACCGGTTAAACAGACTCTCTTCCTTCCGCTGGAGACTGAGGGATTGCATTAGACTTATGTCGTATGGATAAGTTGGCTGAGACCAGTGGAGGTAAATCACAGAGCAACCAACATTGCAAAGCCAGAGATATGAGGCTGTCCTTGTGACATTCCAGTCCATTGGGCCATATTAGCTTAGTACTGTCAAGCCTGACTGGCAGCAGCTCTCCAGGTCTTTAGGCAGGGGTCATTCCCAGACCCACTGGAGATGCTGCCAACCTGGGATCTCCTACATCCATAGCAAGGATGGCTCTTCTGCTAAGCTATGGCCCCAGCTCATCCTCAAAGGAAAGACAGGTGATGGCCCTTGTTTTCTCATACATGTGTCAGGGTGGTACATGGCCTCCCTCACAACTCTGCCCAAACTCTGGATGGTGGGTCATGTATATAATACTTTAGAAATGTCCTCAATGTGGTGTCATCCTGACCGCTCAGAGGTGGCTTAAGGTGGGCAAGTTTGTACTCTCTTGTTGGAAGAATGGTCTAAGTTGGTCAATGCATCACTGTTGTGCCGTGGAGCACCTATTGCATCTAACTTGTGTTCTGCTCCCTCCTTCTGCTCTTTCAGACTCACCCCTCACTCAGTCATGGCCAACTGTGGACCATCCTGCACCGTCCCATCTTGCGCTTCCACCCCAGTTGTTGGCTTCGGATCGGCAGGCTGCAGAGGTCTCGGATGGGGCTATGGCGGTCATGGATGGGGCTATGGCGGTCTGGGTTATGGATACGGCTCTGGCGCTCTGGCTGAGACTTCCGGCAATCTCGGCACCCTGGCCGGGGTCATCCCTTCTTGTGTCAGCCAGATCCCACCAGCAGAGGTCGTCATCCAGCCACCTCCCATCGTGGTGACCCTCCCAGGGCCCATCCTCTCCGCTAGCTGCGAGGGCGTTACCGTCGGAGGCAACAGTCCCTGCTCCGTTGGTGGGACCGGGATCATCGGATCAGGCAGAGGATGGGGTTATAACTGTGGCCTGCTTGGGCGCCGTTCTGGGCGCAGAGGCAGTGTCTGCTTGTCCCCATGCTAAATCCTGAAGGACTGATGGCATCGGAAAAAGAACGAGCTGAAGATCCACGGCGGAACATGCTGGCCTGAATTTAGCTATGCTGAGCACCCTCTACCCCAGTTAAGTCAACAGGAAGCCGGGGGTGCTCAGCATCCCTGAGAATCAGGCCCAGCTACATCTTTCATGCTTCTTCTTGCAATCTAAATGTGTGTCACCTATTTATTCTCTTCTTCTGATTGTTGATTCATTGATTCATGGAAGGATCTTGAACTAACTCCAGCTGAATGAAGACTAACGATTAGAGCAACCATTAACTCTGCCCATGAAATGTGAATGCAGCTACATTAAGAAACTGTCGAAGGGGCTTTTTGTAATAGAGGGAGGGAGGGATGTTCTAGAAATGTAGACCAGCCACTTCGCCCCCCCCCCACTCATTTACAAAATGTTCACCATGGAGGAAGCTGTTTGCTGACGTGTGTCCCTTGCCGTGTTCATTCTGCTTACTGGAAATTCTTCACTGTCTGTATTTTCATCCCTAATAAATTTGTCTCTGCATCATATATCCAGGCTCCTGGTTTTGCCTCGTGTGTGTGTGTGTGTGTGTGTGTGTGTGTGTGTGTGTGTGTGTGTGTGTGTGTGTGTGTGTGTGTGAATGCACAGGAACACTTGTTTCTGTTTTAATGTTTTTTTCTCCCCCCCCCCACTGCCTTAAAATACCAGAAATATTCCTTAATTAAGAACCACACAATTTGATATTATGAGTTATACTTCACTCAATGTATTCAAGAAAAAGGATCCTCTAGTGAAGCAGGCAATTCTGATAGGGAAAATTTTGCAATGGATCTGGTTGTCCTTATGATAGGGGAGCTGCCACTCCAACACATTCATCGGAATTAACCATCGCAAGGCCGCGGCAAGTGGGGGGACAGGACGAGGGACAGTGCCTTAGCAATATGTTTCCACATGCGTGCATTTACAACATTTGTCCACTAGATGGTGACCTGCACCACTCAGCTCTGTAACTTCCAGAGAGCCCGAAAAGGGGATCCACATTCCAAATCTGCAAATTGGATCCAACAGAGTCCAACCCCTTGGAAGGGGTGTGTCCTCCCAGTGAAGGGCTGCCTTGTAACTCATGGTGTAACATTGCTCAAGAAAAGGGATATGAAATCCGCTGATCCCAAGGAGTGGAAAGAGGAGGAGGGGCAGTGGTAGCACAGACTAGGTGGATAGAGAATAGCGCCCCAACAATCTAAGACCTGAGGCGACTGATTCAGTTGGCCTCATGGATGGGCCGGCCCCTGTCGTAGCTCCATTATTTTGTCCCAGAAGATGTCATTACAGGCAAGCAGCTACTATCACCTAGTGCCGTGATGGCGAACCTATGACACGCGTGTCACAGGTGACACGCGAGGTCATTTTTGGGAGACACGCCAGTGTTTCCCCCAGGGCACTGACACACCTTATATTTTTGCAAAACCTTTACAGGCTTGTCTTAAACATTTAGGGCAGGGGTTTTGGCAGACCTCTTTCAAATTATTCTCTAGTAAAACTCAGCAATAAAAAAGTCACTAATTGATGTTAAATAAAATGCAATGCTATAGTTGTTTTCAGTTCAATTCAATTCAAAATTACTATTAAAAGTAGCAATAGTCAAAAGTACTATTAAAAGTTCAGGGGGGGGGGGAGAAACACCAGCAGAGTCAAGTTAGGCATTCAAAATCTTTGACACACCAAGCCCAAACGGTTTGCCACTGAACAATATTCAAACACTACATTAAAAAAGAATCCACCTTCAGGCCAGACTAGATAAGAGGGAGATCTGAGATCGAATCCCTGTCTTTTCACATGGTGTAAAAAGCAGAGATGTGTGTGTGTGTGTGTGTGTGTGTGTGTGTGAGTGTGTGTGTGAGTGTGTGTGTGTGTGTGTGTGTGTGTGTGTGTGTGTGTGTGTGTGTGTCAGGACCCCAGTTCTAGGCTTACAGAGCTTAGTCTGAAAGTGTGTTTTCACTTTTTTTATTCACCTAATGTGCTATGTGTGTAAGGCCAGAATTCGGCTGCTGTGCATTCTAATGACATGTTCTGATGTTGCTGCCCCATATATTTTCAAATTCACTGTCATCTGATGTGGTGTTGAATATTAAATTAATTGGCTTTGGGAAAAGATTAAAGAAGTCTGTGGTTGTACAGATGTCTACAACTGCCAATTGGCCAAGATAGACACGTTTTGACGTTGTACCAGACGCTGTTTTGTACCAGTCAGTCGACTCCCTATTTTGACGCTGTACAGCATGCGGCTCATGTTCCTGCCCCCTGGCAGATGGTTCTCTTATATTTATATCAGGGGGAGAGCAACTGTCCCTATAGGTAAAGGTATCCCCTAACAATTAAGTCCAGTCGTGTCCGACTCTAGGGTGTGGTGCTCATCCGCATTTCAAAGCCGAAGAGCCAGCGTTGTTCGAAGACGCCTCTGTGGTCATGTGGCCGGCATGACTCTCCTTGCCGCAGTGCATAGCATGCAGCTGGAACACGGAGCGTTGTTTACCTTTCCGCAAGCGGTACCTATTTATCTACTCGCATTGACATGCTTTGGAACTGCTAGGTTGGCAGGAGCTGGCCAAGCAACGAGAGCTCACCCCGTCGCGGATTCGAACTGCCGACCTTTCGATCGACAGCTCATGGTTCAGCAGTTTAACCCACTGCGCCACCTGCTGGCCTTAACTGTTCCTATAAACTCCAGCAAATACTTTTTTTTTCAGTCTCTCTTTGCTAGTACCTCATCATGTGTCCATTTTACAGATTGTGATCACTTTAGCGCAGACCTGGGCTTTGTATGGCCCCAGGGCAACATCCGGCCCTTTGTCTGTCCCTGACTGGCCTGTGTGAGGTCAATGGGAAATCAGGAATTAATATTTTGAAGGCGATATAAAGAGATATAATTCATATTGAACAGAATTGAGTTCAGCCTATTGGTATGGTCCTCCACAACAGTCCCAGTTTCTCATGTGGCCTCTTAAGAAAATAAATTGCCCACCTCTGCTTTAGTAGCAGGGGATGATCTTGTTATTTCTCTTGCTATGTGTACCACGCTGTGAACCTTTATTTTCTTTAAAATGCAGCATAGAAATATTTTACCAAATGCATAAATAATGTGACTGGTCAGTCACTGGCAGGAATGGGAAAGAACTGAATGAAATTTGATTTGCCCCATCAAGAGGATTATTAACTTCTCAGAGTGCATTCTTATGTCACAAAGAGTTTCTCCAGAGTGCCCCAGTGTGGACATCACGTGTCACTGCGTTCCCCTCCAGTCTTGTTTCTACTGTACTTATCCCTGCAACTACTCCCTAGAATCTGGAATGTTGGGGTGTTTTGAAGATGGGTCTAGCTAGCCTAACACTGCAAGCAGATCGTAGACCAAAGACCACAGTCACCTCCCAGTGAAAACAAGACCAGGAGACCAGAAGAATTATAATGCAGAGTAAGTTTTATTAGGAGTGAAAACAAGAAGGGATTTCAGCGAACCATTTCTAATAAGCAGATTGGAGCAGGATAAAGCACAAGGACACATGACAGTAAACAACTTTCTTGTCACAGATCTTTGGGAAGGAAGAGGGAGGAAGACGAGATGGCTGTTCTTTAGATTTCTAGAACGTTCTTCTTTTAACCAATTAAACGGAGTTGATATTTCACAGACAAAATGAATAGTTTCAGTCACCTTTGCCTTTTCCCCTGCAAGAGGGGTACAACAAAAGAGCCTGAAGGAAATAAATAAGCAGACAAAGAAATGAATAAATAGTGAATCAATTTCAGTTGGACACAGATTAATGAAAAAGGTATCCTGGCCTAGTTTTCAGGGATGCTCAGCACTGAACTCAGATGGGATTAGGAGTGCTCAGCATATCTAAACGCAGGTCTGGATCTTCCAGTGTGGAGCCTTCGGTCAAACGTTGGTCATATACTTTAGGCATAGACAGTCCCTAAGAACTTAGCATGGGGGCAAGCAGATGTTGCGTCTGCCTCCGAGGTATCCTCCAAAGAGGTTTGCGTTCCAGAGACCTCTGTTGTATGAAATTCCGGATCCGCTAACAGCGCAGGGAGTGTTGCCTCCGACGGCCACGGGTTCGCAGCTGGCGGAGAGGATGGGTCCTGGGATGGTGACTATGGAGGGGGGAGGCTGGATGACAACCTCTGCTGGTGGGATCTGGTTGATGCAGGAAGGGATGACTCCTTCCAGGGTGCCCAGACTGCCGGAGGTTCCAACCAATGCGCCGGAACCATAGCCGTAGCCAAGACCTCCGTAGCCATAGCCAAGACCTCCGAGGGCAAGGCCTCCAGACCCTGCTGATCCAAAACCGACCACTGGGCTGGAAGCACAGGATGGGACGGTGCAGGAAGGTCCACAGTTGGCCATGTCTGAGTGACGGGGTGAGTCTGAAAGAATAAAGGATCATCAAAAATAATATTCTACATAAGAACCACTTTGTTATGGTGCTTCCTTGTGATGGGAGACCATTGCTCGGTGATAGCGCATGTGCTGCACGTGCAGAAGGTCTGAGATGTAGGGCTTAGCATCTTCGGGTACTTCCAGCTATCCCCCCAAATAGAGGACATATCTCTACTATCTAGCTACATTGGTTTGACATTGCAATGTCACTGCATCTGCCCCAGGTGATCATGGGAAGTGCAAATTCTGCTGGAGATCCCATGGCCCCCGCGTAAAATCTTAGGCTCTTGGGTTCTTTGAGGAGAAGGGATGAATGCTCAACCAGTTGAAGACTGAAGCATAGCTTAACCTTCCATGTACAGTATGGAGAGGCCAAGGTTGGATCCCACCCCCACCCCCCCTGCACAAGTCTTGACTGTCAACAGAATTGAGAAGGTTGAATAAGTCAGCAGTACGATGCGGATGCAGCAGATCTCAGTCACGGCCTTTTTCAGCAGGGAGAAAAGGGCAAAGCCACGCTTACCTGGTTCTCTGAGGAGTGAGAAGGCGAGAGAAGGCAAGTGAAGCTGATGGGAGACGGTGGAGGGACGGGAGCTTTTTATACTGTGTCTCCGGCCTCCTGGCTGCTCGAGAGCCTCCCCTTTGCTCTTGTCATCTTAATTACCCCACCGTCCAAATGTGCTGCTTCAATCACATCCAAAATTACTTTAATAACCCCAAATGTTTCTGACAAAGGAATTCTGCTGTCATCAGCTGACTATAATGAAACACCAAAATGGTTTCCTTTATATAGGCACACTAATTCAGAAATAAGTTTCTTTGAACAAATTGGCATGTCCCTTGCTGGGATGAGGCTGTTAATTTGTCAAGCTTTCCAGGGAATTGTCTAGTGGAGACATCAATTTTCATAAAATCATACAATAATAGAGTTGGAAGGTGCCCACAAGGTCATCTAGTCCAACCCCCTGCCTGTAGCAGGAAATCCTCCTAGAGCATCTCCAGCAGGTGCCTGTCGAGACTCTGCTTGAAGATCTCCAGTGAGGGAGAGTCCACCACCTCCCTCGGCAATCTGTTCCACTGCCAAACTGCCCTGACCATCCAGAATTTCTTCCTAATGTCCAATCGGAATCTCCTCTCTTGCAGTTTGTACCCATTGGATCTAGTTCTGTTCTCAGAGGCAATTGCGAACAAATTGTTCCTTCACCCATATGACTAGGCTTACCAGATCTCCAACCGGGACAGAGTGCTAGACCTTTAGGAGAAGGAATGTGGGCAGGTGTATCTTGTTAAACTTTAGAACACAATCCTAGACATGTCTACTCAGAAGTAAGCCCCAGACATGCCTAGGATTGTGCTCGAATGTTTAACAAGCTACACCTGCCCACATTCCTTCTCCTAAAGGTCTAGCACTCTGTCCCGGTTGGAGATCTGGGAAGCCTACATATGACAGTCCTTCAGGTATTTGAAGAGCAGTATCATATCCCCTCTCAGCCTCCTCTTCTCCAGGCTAAACATTCCAAGTTCCCTCAACCTTTTTCATTTACTTTGCACATCCCACCTCCTTTGGCGTAAATGGGTGGCTCCCTTTTGCATACACAACCATCTGGCTTCCCCTATTGGTATATTGATTATGAACTTTGCAGTCACATGATTGTTTGCAGAAGATGCAACGGACAACGCCAAGGATCCCTCACTGCCCTGCTGAGCCACCAAAAGAATTCTCTGACACATCGGAGAAATATCACTCGCTGCAAGTAACAAGCACCACAAGCAGCCCAGAGAATCAAGAGATCTTGCACATCCCTCAGTAATGACCTCGTGCAGTCAAGCTCATTTTCTATCATTGTCGAGTAATGAATTAATGTGACAGACTTGCCAGTCATGCCGTTCTTTGAAGAAGACACAAGACACAACGTAATGTAACTCATCCTAACTCCTTAGTTTACATTACTTGCCAGTCATGCCGTTCTTTGAAGAAGACACAAGACACAACGTGTCGCTTGACTGTCTTCCGGAAGGAGCAAAATGAGAGCGAGATGAATGGTCTTTTGAATTGTTTTCCTGGCTCATCCTTATTCCTTGGCAGGAAAGATGTCTGGCATGAACCCATGGAGAGAAGCACTGGCCAGAGTGGTCAGGATCAGACTCAGCTGAAAATATTTTCTCATGTTCCTACGAATATGTTTTGATAGAAAAATTGTGTCAGAAGAACGTTTGAAATAATTCAATGGACTAAACCAGTGCTCCCCAAACGTACCGCTGTCTGCAGCACCAGTACCACCACAGACACGGACCTCAGCACCCGGACGTGATGGCATCATCACATCGCCGCCATTACTTCTGGGTTCAGGACCACAATGCAAACCTACAAACCGCAGTAAGAGACTCAGGGCAGGCAGTTGTGCTTTTCAGGCAATGAAAACGTAGCGCTCAGAGCTCTGATTGCTGAGCCGAGCCTCTGCTCCGCAATCTTCATGATCGCCTGCTGAGTCGAGCCTCTGCTCCGCAATCTTCATGGTCGCCTGCTGAGCCGAGCCTCTGCTCCACAATCTTCATAGTCGCCTGCTGAGCCGAGCCTCTGCTCCGCAATTTTCATGGTCACACTGTATTATCCTTACACCCCCCCAAAGAAGACACGAGACAAGCCACTTTATGGAGAAATGGTCACTTTATTTATTTCTTAACAAAGAAACCTGCAGAGGAAATAACTGGGGGTAAACTGACCCACCCCCAAAGGCGTGCAGGCACTAATTGGGGGGAAATGGCCCTAGCCATCTGCCTCCCCCTGCTTGCTTTGGTGTCAAGCACCCTGGCTCCAGCCTCCCCCCCCCCACAGACACAGCCCAGGGGAGCCTATCACAGCCAACCCCGAAGGGCTGAGACAGCGGAGCAGGTTTGAGACCCATACTAGCCAAGCCATTGATGGGCCTCACCTGCTCCAGCCAGGATGCTTGCCAACTCAGCCTCACCGACCAGGGTTAAGTGTCGTAATGAGCGGTCTTGGCTCACCTCTTGACCTTGCCGAGCTCAAGGTGCATGCCGATCCCTATCAAGCCTTACCTACCCATACCCACACGTCACCTGCCAGGTGACCCACTGGCTAAAAGCCTGCTCCCTATGAACACAGTCTGAGGTAGGTGAAAAAAACTCCAATTAGTGCCAATCTATTGGAAGCCAAAAATTCCTACCTGGCCCCCAAGGGCAACCAGCTAATCCCAGACTATGCCAAGGGAGGGGGGAGGGGGCTTCACTTCCCGGGCGACGACTGAGGGCCGAGCAACGCTGTGGCGTCTCCTCAGTCGACTCCTGGTCCCACATGACCTGGCCTGGCCAATCACAGGCCGGGTCTTCGTGGCTCATCTCCTGCCTCCCTCGGGGGGGGGGGGAGGATAATCTCCCTGCTCGCGAGCGGCGGTGCAGGGCATTTCCTGCTGCCAAGCAGCTCAGGCGGCGAGCGTCCTGCAATGCCCCTGGAGGTTCACCATGGCATCCCAAGGAACCACGACACTCTTTTTGGGAAGCGCTAAACTAAGAATGTGAGAATCGTAAAAATGTTTACACTTATTTATCATATGCTTTTGGTCAATGTATTGGTCACCCTTCCACACTAGGGTCCCAGGGTACTGTATACTCTACCATCATATCACGGTTAAAAGGTTGTACAAAATTGATCCAAAGAACCGAGAGAAAGAAGAAAAGAGCTGAAAGTACAAAAAACTGTAATAGGTGGACCCTATAGCGGTTTTCATGGAGCTGCCTATGCAAGAAATGTCACAGCTTTCTGTGCACTTTATTCCACAAGCAGAAGAGCACCTGAGGATTTAGTTCTGCTTTTTCTCATGCAAGAAGTGTCAAACAGCCTTTCCCTGACCTGAAGTCATCTTCCACATGTAGAAAGTCACCTTTGGATCCAACCCAGGGCCGGCCCATCCATGAGGCCAACTGAAATGGTCGCTTCAGGCACGGGGGTACCAACCTCTATCCACCTACCACTGCTTCTCTTCCCACAACTGCCTGGAATGGAAAAAAGAAGAAGAGGAACAAAGCGAAAGAGGAAGCATGGAGGAGAGGCTGGTACATCACTAGGTAAAAGGGGGGGGGGTAGGAATTTTGGACACCACCTCAGGCACATGGAGACCTTGAACCAGCCCTGATCCAACTCAACAAAAATTGTAGGAACATCCAACAAGAGGCACTATCTCTAGCAAGAGACATGAAAACCAGTTATAAATTATACTGAAAGATCTTGACAAATAACAACCACCTTGACTGGTGCCCGGAAGACCAAGCTGGCACCAGGTAGCAGCTTCCACATCAGAGGTGCCACCACCAAGGAGGCCCTCCCTCTGATCAACACCCTATTGGCCTTTCGTACATAGGGCAGGACATCCAGAGGAGGGTCGTAGGTGAAGAACGGAGGGTCCAGGCAGGTTAATGTGGAAGGACGTTTGACCTTACAAAACAAGATGTACAGGGGAAAAAATGGGTCAAGAGACATGGGAGAGGAATTGCATCTGTTTATGTCACATTGGAAGTCTTATCGTGATTGTAGAAAACAATGCTGCCATTGGAGGTCGGCATTTATATGATGCTGCCAAAGGCCTACAGTCCTCAGTAGCGACTGCTGCTAATCCTTGAGACCACCTCTTTGCCCATAACTGTCTTGGGGCAGTAGTGGGGAGATCCTCTTGGGGCTCAATCTGGGAGGAAGTGGTCCTGGGAAAGCAGTTTTCCGATGGCCCCCGAAACCGAGAGACTGTCCTGGTAAAGTTGAGCTAAACATAAAATATAATATGCTTTGAAGTGCAGCTTATACAGACTGGCCCTTCCTTCCACATGGCTGGCCTGATTCCTTTGATCCAAACCGAGACCTGAGGAATGTTCCCAGAAAAAAGAGAAGTGCATCAGAAGGAAGAGACAGTGTTGTGAGAAGCCGACCAGGGCTTCATTAAAGCAATTTAACTCTTCGCACCTATTAAAATTAAAATAATTTTCAGGAAGACGCTGATGAGACAATTTGCCAGGAACTAATGAAGACCTTCAGGCAAAGCCTGCCGCGTCGTAGCCACTGCCGTTGCTGCTGAAGGTATATAAACAGGCACCCTGGGCAGCCTTTCTAACAGCTTCTTCTGACTCGTCTTCTTTCAGTTCCTCGGAGAACCAGGTAAGACTGACTCTGGAAGAGGCCTGCAATATTCAGTGTGCTCTCCAGCTCTGAAAATTTCTCCCTGGGTTATCTTGCCAGTTGATGTGGTGAAGATCTGCAGAACACTAGGTAGTGCTGGGCAGGGCCGGCCCATCCGTGAGGCCAACTGGTGCAGTTGCCTCAGACAGCAGATCAATGGGAGAGCCCATCTCTGTCTGCCAACTTGCCTCCACTTTCCTGGATTGGAAAGGGAAGAGGGGGACAGAGAGGAAGAGGACATGCAGAGGGGAGGAGAGTGCTGAGCTTGAGCATTGGAGAGTGGGAGGAGCAGAAGCGGGCACATCATTGGGTCAAGGGGGCAGCATTTGGTGTGCCCCACAGGCATCTGGAGATCTTAGGCCAGCCCTGGTGTTGGGTAAGATCATTGTCTGAAATCCCAGAGAGCTGCTTTCAGTCGGTGTAGGGAAGGGAATACTGAACTAGCAGCACAATCCTAGGCAGTGGCGTCACTGGAGCGTGGCGGGGGGGCGGTGCGCCCGGGGGTGACTTGCGCCATGGGGTGACGCGCGCATCACCCTCCGGACGCTCCGAGTCCAGCCCGGGAGCCGGCCTCAGAGCGTCCGACCCCGTCGGCGCTCCAGGGCCTTCTGAAAGAAGGCCCATTCAGCGCGTTAATCCGGGTATTTTTCGGATTTTTGCGCATGCGCAGATGGAGTGTCCGACGGAGTCGGACGCTCCGAGGCCAGCTCCCGGGCTGGCCTCGGAGCGTCCGGAGGGCGACGCGGGGAGGGGGAGCCGGGTCACCCCCCGCGCCGCGAGCGTCACTAGGGTGACGCGCACCCCCTGCTCCAGGGTGACGCGCGTCTTAGTGACGCTACTGATCCTAGGCATGTCTACTCAGAAGTAAGTCCCATTGTGTTTAAGGAGTCTTGCTCCCAGGGTTGGGATGGGTTCAGGGCAACAGAGATGGGGAGGGGTCTGGAAACCAAGTCCTATGATGAACAATTAACTTGGCATGTTTTTCAACCTGCAATTCCCTTGACCATTGGCTCCCCATTACACTATCCCGGTGCCTGCCAATTGGCATTGCACTGTTTTCCAAGAGGATTCCGTGGCAATCTGCGGCTCCCCTGGCTGATTTCTGTGGATCCCCTGGGAGCAACACCTCCCAGTTTGGGAACCAGTGCAGTAGAGGATAAGTCAAGTCATATGTGGGATGGGATTCTGGCTTCGTAGAATTGAGATTTATTTTACACTCATGGAGATCAGAAGAGCAGTCCTACTGTGATGAGACCAACGTTCCAACTAGTCCAGCATCCCATCTCCCCACAGTGGTCCACCAGCTGCCGCTGGGAAGCCCACAAGCAGGAGAGAATAGCATGCCACCCTCTCCCATCACTGCTCCTCTGCACCTGGTAACCATAGGTATTTGGAGGCTGAACATGGAGGTAGCACATGGACCTCATGACTAGTAGCTACTGATGGTCCCCTCTTCTGATAAAAATTTACATAAAACGATGTTTAACCCAGATGCCATCAGCACATCTACTGCCAGTTCTATTACAGGGTATGGATGGCTACATGGTTTGTGCCACAGCACATCTTGTGCATAATGCTACTATTGCTCCTTTCCTGTGTTCTTCCAGACACCCCGTCACTCAGACATGGCCAACTGTGGACCTTCCTGCACCGTCCCATCCTGTGCTTCCAGCCCAGTGGTCGGTTTTGGATCAGCAGGGTCTGGAGGCCTTGCCCTCGGAGGTCTTGGCTATGGCTACGGAGGTCTTGGCTACGGCTATGGTTCCGGCGCATTGGTTGGAACCTCCGGCAGTCTGGGCACCCTGGAAGGAGTCATCCCTTCCTGCATCAACCAGATCCCACCAGCAGAGGTTGTCATCCAGCCTCCCCCCTCCATAATCACCATCCCAGGACCCATCCTCTCTGCCAGCTGCGAACCCGTGGCCGTCGGAGGCAACACTCCCTGCGCTGTTAGAGGATCTGGAATTTCATACAACAAAGGTCTCTGGAACGCAAACCTCTTTGGAGGATACCTCGGAGGCAGACGCAACATCTGCTTGCCCCCATGCTAAGTTCTTAGGGACTGTCTATGCGGAAAGTATATGACCAACGTTTGACCGAAGGCTCCACACTGGAAGATCCAGACCTGCGTTTAGATATGCTGAGCACTCCTAATCCCATCTGAGTTCAGTGCTGAGCATCCCTGAAAACTAGGCCAGGATACCTTTTTCATGCATCTGTGTCCAACTGAAATTGATTCACTATTTATTCATTTCTTTGTCTGCTTATTTATTTCCTTCAGGCTCTTTTGTTGTACCCCTCTTGCAGGGGAAAAGGCAAAGGTGACTGAAACTATTACCTCTGTCCTTACATGACAACGCAGTTGATAAAACCACTTAAAAGAGACTCTACACCAAGCAGCGGGGAGGAAAGAATGTTCTAGAAATGAACAGAGCAGCCATCTTGTCTCCCTCTCTTCCTACCCGTCAATTCGCAATCGGGACGCTGTTTTACTTAGCATGTGCTTATTGGAAATGGTCCAATCAAATCCTGTGTTGTCATTTACATTCCTAATAAAACTTACCTTGCATCATAGTACCTCCCTTCTCGTTGTGTTTTGTGTTTTGACCTACAGCTTGTTCTCGTAAAACCAATTCTTGAGTGGAATCTCCCAGACTGAACCAGTCCCAATTAAATGCCCTATGTCCACTGAGCATTCATGTCAAAGATAGGAATGAATAAGAAAATATTCCCAAACAAATCCTCTCATTTGCCTCCTCTCATCTGCCTCCTCCCCTGCCCTTAACTGTGGATTGGGTGCTATCACTATCACTAAATTTTGGGGGTGTTGCTGGGCCAGCTGTCTGGTACATGTGGACCCTTGGCCAACCTGGCCAATTGCTGGTGCCACCCTTGTTGAGAAGCACATGAAGCTGATTATCTGAGTCAGGCTATGGCACATCTAACGCAGTATTGCCTACTCTGAATGGAAGAGGCTTTCCAAGATCTTAAGCAGAGCCCATCCCTGGTAACCACTGAGATTGTTTTACTGGGAGACACCACGAATTCAGTCTTCAACCTCCTGCACTCAGAGCTGAGCTACCACTAAGTGACATATGTCACTTAGCGACATAGTGATAGCTGGTAGCGACATAGTGGTAGCTGGACATAGTGGTAGCGACATAGTGGTAGCTTCCCATAGGTGAAACATGTTCAACATTCACTAGGCATGTCAGGTGTTGCTCTTACTTAGGTAGAACGTCCAAGGAACATTGAGGGATCAACATCTCCAAAGTACTATTATCTTGATGCAATATGTGTACAAGGCACAGTTGGAAAAGGGGGTTCTTAAATAAATAATCAGCAGAAGAAACATTTTCCTCTGGGAAAGTCCACCACCGGTAGAAGCTCTGTGTGTGTGTGTGTGTGTGTGTGTGTGTGTGTGTGTGTGTGTGTGTGAGAGAGAGAGAGAGAGAGAGAGAGAGAGAGAGAGAGAGAGAGAGAGGGGAGGGGGGGAGAGGGAGAGAGATGTGGGAGAAAGGGCAGGAACACCAAGGGTCACATCTCCTACAGGTATCATAGAAGGCAGATAAAGGATCTGAGGTGTCTGGACAGTGCCCCCCAGAGTCCTACAGGTGGCGATGCAATCGTGGTGGCGACGACGGGCAGCAATGGTGCAGAATGGCGGCGGCGGGACAGGCAAGTCAATTAATTAATTAATTAAGCTAACTAAAATAAATAATTAAATTTTTCGCCCAACAATGTGCTCTCCCCATGCTTTGGAAAGCACATGCATGTGCCGCCAACCTCCTCAGGGAGCCCTGGAACAAGGCAGCCAATGGGTGCAGGTCATTTCCCACCATGACAGCAAGGGGGGCTAAGGAGAGCTCGCTCTCGTCCTGCTCCCAGTGAGCTTTCCCACACAGGGAGCCTTAACTTGGGGGCAGCCACGGGGGGGGGGATACAGGCAGCAGTTCCTCTTTCTTCCCCAGGCACAACTTAGCAATTCTCGGATTCTGCAGCAGCCTCTGATGCAACATCTGGAAATTGTAACCTAGTGTTGGGATAAGAAGACAGTGTTGGTCTGTGGCTGCCACTGTTTCCCCCACCACCGCCTGGTTAGTACCCCTGTGGGTCCCTGGGGCCAGCCCAAGACCTCCGGATGCCTGAGGCGACATGCCAAATGTGCCCCCCTTGCCCTGCAATGGGCCAGCTTCCACTGCTCCCACTCTCCCACACTCTAGCTCGGCACTCTCCTTCTTGCCACACTTCCTCTCTGTCCCCCTCTTCGTTTCCAATCCATGGAGTGGGAGGAGAAGAGCAATGGAGGCAAGTAGGCAGACAGAGATGGGCGCACCCCCCCCCAATCTGCTTCCTGAGGCGACTGCTTCAGTTGGCCTCGTGGATGGGCCGGCCCTAGTCCCCTGATTCAAGGCATCATCAGGGCCCTCACCTGGCATGTGCCATCCAAGGCCTCACCTGTGGAGTCACTGCTGCACAGGAGACATGACTACCCCCCATTTAAAAAATAAAATAAAATGCCCAGATTGAGCAAAGTTGATGGCACAGATAAGGTCCGGCATAACCCTTTCCCCTCCTGCCCAGTCAAAAAAATTCCTTCGTTTCTTCTGCTGGGGAAACAGATTCATGACATACTATAATTCCCCTATGGAGCTGCGTAGAGAGGGACAGGGAAATAAAAAGAACAGGAAGGAAAGGGGTTATTAATCAGCCCTCCCTTCCCTCCATACACTTTGCCTTTGCTGCAGCGCCACCTAGGGGCATCTCACTACAAGCCACTACAGAGATAAAAATATAGATGCAAATGTAGATTTTCATGGCTTGTTGCTACATACAAAGAGGTAATCTTTATGGGTTTTTTAGCCATGTGAAAACAGCTCTTAACTTGAAGAAGTAAAAGAGTTCTTACACTTAGTCTGTTGAGATTCCTGTCCCTCTGACCCTACCGATGTTAGAAAGCGGGCGATCTGAGTGGATTCTCCAAAGCAGACAAAAGTGGTGAGACAAGTCTTTTGATCTTCTGTTGCTTGATGTTTCATCCAGACCCTTCGGATTTTCTCAAAAGCAGAGATAGAGAACTCTATCTCAGTTCTCAGTTCTCTATCTCTGCTTTTGAGAAAATCTGAAGGGTCTGGATGAAACTAGATAAAAATATGTTTACATCTGGCTGGAAATAGCATCAAAGGTGAGGGGTGGAGGGAATTATGGTTTTGGGGATCTGAACATTGAGCTCGTCTTCATCCAAGATCAAGAGTCATCTTGTCTAGACTGCTGCAAGGCATGCAGCTTGGGGCAGTCCTTGAAGACTGCGCAGAAGTTTGCAAACCTAAACACATGGAATAGGGAATAAGCTCTGTGGAGTAGGGGATAAGCTCTCTAGGGCTTACATCTGAGAAAAAAATAGCGTAGGATTTAAAACGATATTGGATATCTGGGTTTAAAAGCCATGTAAAAAGTTTATGATTTTGAAACACGTAAAAACAGGTTTAAAAACACAGAGGTTTTAACACAAGTAAAAACAGGTTTAAAAACACTGAGGTTTAAACCTGTTTTTACTTGTTTTAAAACCTCAGTGTTTTTAAACCTGTTTTTATGTGTTTCAAAATCATAAACTTTTTACATGGATTTTTAAACCCGGATATTCGATATCGTTTTAATTGTTGCTGTCCATGAAAATTTTCAAGCGTACGATTTCATTGCACAAGTATGCATCTACACCGGGGATACCCTTTTCAATAGGAAAGCCCTATTGAATAGCAGAGGAATTGACTTGCAGGTCAGTGTGTGTGCACAATGGGACTTGGTTGTGAGACATCACAACATCTCAGAGAACAGGTAAATGGACTCTAAATAGAAGCAAAGGAAAAACGGACCTAACTGGTATTTTTCCATTCTCGTTGTGGATGAAAAAATGCTAGCCTTTTCTATACACAGCAAGCTGGTGTGTGTGCGTGTGTGTGTGTGTGTGTGTGTGTGTGTGTGTGGATTACTGTTGCATGGCCTTCACTTCTGCAATTAACAGATGCTCCTGAAGCTGATAAAATTCCACCAAGGTTATGCCGAGCATCCCCTTGGGCGATGCTTGGGGTTTGCCCGGTTGCCGGGGAAACGCACGAGAGAGGGAGGTGGGGCAGTGACGCCCCCTGCTAGACGTTAGGGGAGGAGTGTGGGAGGAGCCGATACCTGAGGTTGCTCCATCCCACATTCCTCCCAGTCTTACCTGAGCGCAGCAACGGTTAAGTTTACCTTGAGTGTTGTTGCCCTCAGGTCGCTTCAGGTTCGTGCCATTCGGATTCAGGTCGGGTGAGTATGGATCGGGGCCGTGTACTACAAGGGGTGGGGGGAATTGTCGCCTTTCCTGAGGTGGTGGTGGGTTTTGGCGTGCTGCCGGGGCTGCGCTCTGCGCTCCACTTGCTGTATCGGTTCTTTTGGGGGGGATGTGGGGCTTGTGTGAGAATGTGGTACCGAGCAGCCCTGGGTCTCCGCTCGGGGGGAAGGCCGGCCTGGGATGGAGAGCCGGGGCGTGCCCGGGTTGCGCCGTGGAAAGCGGCCGAGTCTGGGCTGTTGGATGACTGAGTGGGCTAGGGGGGGAGGGAGTGGGGGAAGCTGCTGCCGCGCAGGGTCATCTGAGGTGCCGGTGGGTTTGGGCTGGGGAGGGCTGCCGCGGGGTGCCTGCTGCCATGGCATCGATCGGCGGGATGCCGGGGGATGGGCGGGGGAGGGAGCCTACCACCTGCGGGGCACTCGGCTTTCTGACCGAGCGCGGCGGGCTTCATGGACGCCCGGGTGGGTTGGGTGTGGGGGGTTTGCTTCGCTACAACTCACGTTTGGTGACTGGCGGCAGGCAAGGGGGTCTTCCCGCAAGCTGCAGGCCACGAGGCGCTGTCCCCCGGCCTCGAGCAATGTCCCCGCGGCGCCCGAGCCGGGCCGTGGAAGGTACAACTTTGCTGTGGGTGGCTTATCTTCGACAAGGGATCGCCCACGCTTAGGGCACGGCCCCGTTCCGGCCGTGAGGCCTCGGTGAAACGGGGCCGCTTCACGGACCGTTTGTCCGGCCCCAGGAGTGGGCCTTGCATGGAAAGGAGGGCCCGCTGGTCCTTGTTTCAGCCCGCTGGTCCTTGTTTCTGTACGCCATCTCCCGCTGGGCTGGCCTCCAGCCACACGGCGCCGCGCCCACAGGTGGCGGGCTGCGAGCAGTTTCACTAGGGGGATGTACATACGGGCCCTCCCTCTTCCCCCCTTGCGGCTATGTGGACGGCTGCTGCTTCAAGGGCTGACGCAGCAGGGATGGGCAGCGCTGTAGATGGCAGCTGCTTGAAAGGCTGACGCTACATAGGCTAAAGAAATAATAAAATCTAGTAACTGGATATATGTTGGGGAGCTGGAGCGAAATCTAACTGGAGTGCTTAAATACACTGTAATTAAATCAAACTGAATTGATCAAATACTTATAAATTAATGAATCAAGATATGGATCAACTGAACCAAGATATGAATTAATTGAGTCATGATATGAATTAATGGGACCAAGATATGAATTCATAAAAATACATGTGAATTAATGGTTAGTCAATTAGTTTTGCTTATTTATTTGATTATTGATTATAGTATTGAGTATTAATATAGTATTAATTGATTATTAATTGATCAATTGAGTATTAAGTGATTATAGTAGGGTCTGAGGTTGGTAACGGGGCAATCATCTATTAGGTCCTGCACCCCACTAGCGATGGACAGTTGATTTGTTAATCTTACTCCTGCTGCTTGACACGGTGCACAGAGCATCCCAAGGTCTGCAGGCGAGGGGCTTCGCTTAACCTATCATGATGTATTGCATTACAGGTCTTTGCTGCCTTTGCAGGTCTTCCCCGTGTGTGTCAAGCCCTGACTCTACAGGAATTATGCCTAAGTGGCCACAGAGGACCAGCAGTAAATGGGCAGCTAAACGGCCCATGGATCGGGTTGAGGAGGCGCCAGTTGGGCCTGCGTTGCCAACGCCGCCAGCAGTAGGGGGCCCCGCCTCGGCGGGAGGGGGGGCAAACTCCCTTTCCTTGGCACAGACTGCTGTCCAGACTGCCGTCCAGGTCTTCTTGGCATGGCAGCAGCTTATGGCGGCCCCACAAGGTGCCCCATCCAGCCTACCCCTGAGCTTGCCCAGTCTGCCAACTAGTCCACCCGAGCAACTCTTTTCCTTTATGGGGAGTGGTTCAGCAGTCAGCGCCGCACCTGCCATGGCCATGGTGGATCCACCCACTACTGCACCTCTCGCGAGTAACAATCCGGGTGTAACGGTGGCGGCACAGGGCAGTGGTACTCCATCCGCACCTCCGGACCAAACAGGTCTGCTGCCGGTCAGTGTGTCATCTGGTGCTAGCCCGGCTGGGCAGTCCGAGGCAAGGCCATCCACAGCTGCTCCAAGTGCTTCGCGAGCTGAGGTACTACCACAGGGGGGCCTACGGCAGCCGTCGCAGACAGGGCACCGGCGCCCCCGCCGGTTCCGGTTTCTTCAATGGACAGTCGGATATGTATAGGTGAGTCGCTCATACCTGGGGAACCCATCCCTGGGGTTTGGGGCGAGGGTAGCAACGGGCGGTTGCACCCACGGAGGGTGCAATAGCGTGGTTAATCAACAGGTTAACGTGGTGACATCCGGCCTGCCCTACCTGGCTCCTATGACGGGAATGCCTGTGCTGGTCTTGCTGACTAATGGTTTTACGGGCCCAGGCACAGCAGGGGGGCCTGTGGCCGTGTCGCACGAAACAGGCAGCCCGGTAGGCGGCCGGGTCGCACAGGTGGGAGCGGGGACCAATGCTAATGGGACTTCAGCTTCGGCCAAGGATGGGGCGGGTCCTTCCCCCCCCGGCGTGGGATTTCTCCCGCAGTTCCTACAGGTCAATATTGGTGGCGTTTCCGAGCCTGCGCCCAGTTCTGCTGCCACTTCCGAACTGCCCACTGTTTCTCAACAGACAGATTGTCCCGGGGCCCCGGCTGGGTTGGAGACTCCGCACACTTCAAACCCTGCCCTAGTAGTAGGTTGGGCCTGTGAGTCGGCTGCCTCTGCAGGCATCTATGGCAATATGGACATGCCGCTCGGCGGACATCTTAGTCAATCAGTCAAGGAGCGAATTTGGAGGGGCGAGTATATCGATATATTTAGCCTATTGCATAAAGAGCCAGAGCCTCTGGAAAAAAATGGGGAGCCTCGGAGGAAAATTGATAGGAATTGGTCGAATTGGCTCTCGGGGTATAACACCTTTTGTGAAGTAATGGACGAGGCCAAACCCAAAAGGACGTACGCCCTGCTCAAGTATTTCAACATTATTTATAGGGCGTATCTGGGATACAATGGGAGTGGCTTGTTAAATTACGATGAACAATTCAGGATGAGGGCCGCTAATAACCCCAAGCTTTCCTGGATTCGGTATCAGGATGAGATCTGGCAGCAGGCAGTGACTCCCTGCAGGGTGGTATTGGGAGATCGGGCCGATAGAGGCCACATGATCATCTGGAATGGGCCAAATGGCAGTCATGCCGGGGTTCCTCCCCAGGCATGGGGAACGGGGCAGCGGATTCAACCCCCGCGGGTGTGTTTCGAGTACAACTCCTCAGGACATTGCTCGAGGCGGAAGTGCTCGTTCAAGCATGCCTGTAGCTTATGCGGGGGGACACACCCACACAGCACCTGTGTGAAGGGGAAGTGGGATGGGTGCAGAAAAGGGTGCCCCTCCGGCAAGCAGCACGGTGGGCCCCACCGAGCCTACCAAAGGGCCCAAGTCCAATTAAAGTGGAATGCTCCGCTGCCCTCCTACAAAGCTATCCGGAAAGGAGGGCGGCTGAATATTTATGGGATGGATTTATGAAGGGCTTTCGGATCCCTGTGCCGCACCCTTCCTCTGCGTCGGGGCCAATAATCTGAAGTCGGTTCTTGGGATGGATGAAGTGGTGCGAAAAAAGATTAAGAAGGAGGTAAGCTTAGGGCGCATCTTGGGCCCTTTCCAGGCATCTCCTTTGCCCAACCTCCGGATCTCGCCTTTAGGTGTGGTTCCTAAGAAGGCTCCCGGTGAATTCAGGCTAATTCATCATTTGTCATTTCCCAGGGGCTCTTCGGTTAATGACGGGATATCGGACCACTTGTGCTCGGTGCACTACACATCATTTGATCAGGCAGTGCAGATAGTAAGGCGCTGTGGCTGCGGTGTTCTTATGGCTAAATGTGACATAGAATCGGCTTTTAGGCTGCTTCCCATGCACCCGTAGGACTTTTGCCTCCTGGGTTTCTCCTTCGAGGGAGAGTTCTACATTGATAGAGCCCTTCCTATGGGATGTATGATTTCCTGTTGGGCTTTTGAAAAATTTAGCATGATGTTGGAATGGGCGGTAAGGAAAAGGGTTGGTGTAAGGGACACACTGCAATATCTTGATGACTTCTTGTTTATTGGAAAGGAGAGCTCAGTGCAGTGCCATGAGCGCCATGCTCCTGCGCTGTGTCAGGGCCAGGAAGCTCACTCTGTGGGAGTTGCAGTCAGTAGTCGGGCATCTGAACTTTGCATGCAAGGTGGTGGCCCCGGGCAGGGCCTTCTTGCGGACCAATGACTGGAGTGCGGGCTCCCCACCATAGAATTAAGGTGACGACGAGCATGTGGGAGGATATGGCCACCTGGTTACAATTTCTGCTGGAATTTAACGGGGTTTCATTTTGGAGGTTTGAGCAGTTCCTTGAAGACAAGCTCCAAGTACAATCGAATGCTGCCAGGGGGGCACGGTTTCCGGGTTTTCTTCCAGGGGCGCTGGTGCGCGGCACCTTGGCCCAAGGAATGGATCTCAGCGGGGGTCACTACCGATTTGACCTTCCTTGAGCTGTTTTCCATAGTGGTGGCTGTCCACTTATGGGCGACTGAGTTTGAGAATTCCACGATCCGTTTTTGGTGTGACAACCTGGCCATAGTTTCAGTCGTTAACAAATTGTCATCAAAATCCACCAGGGTGATGAGACTTGAATGCCCTCTTGTACTGCAGTGCCTGCGACTTAATTCACTTTTTATGTCTCAGCATGTGCCTGGATTGGAAAACCACATTCCAGATGCTTTGTCCCATTTTCAAATGAAGCGTTTCCGGGAGCTGGTGCCATTTGCCGGTCGGGAGCCGGACCCAATGCCGCAGTGGTTATGGACTCCCTGGCCCCTAGTACCTAGCAAGGGTACCTACGTAAGGTGAAGGTATTCACCCTATTTCGGTAATCGGCTGGGCTGCGGGATACTTGGCACATCACACCGGAGGACATCATATGCTTCATCTTATATCTGAAGGACTCAGGTAGGGCAGCCAGCTCCTTCCTCGGGTTCCTGTCGGCATTAGCATTCATAACCAAGATGGTTGGGCTGCTGGATCACACACAGGACTTTTGGATCCGGCGGATGTTGGAGGCCTTTGCGAGGCGAACCCCAGCTGTGCCTGATCATAGGCGTCTGATCACCCCAGAGATCATAGAGAGGGTCGCTTCAGCATTCCAGGGCTATGTAGTTCCCCATTTGAGAGTGCCCTGTTTCAGGCTGCCCTTTTCATAGCCTTTTTTGGCGCCTTCCGGCCCAGCAAATACTTGGCCAAAGGGAAGGAGGATGCCTCTGAGCGGGCGCTCCAATGGGCGGACGTAACCCTGGGACAAGACGGGGTTGCATTAAATCTGCGGGTATCCAAAATGGACCAACGGGCAGTGGGGCAATGGGTAGTCTTAAGGAGGGTACCGGGTCTTACTATTTGACCGGTGCTGACCCTAGAGCAATATATGGGGCAGTCTCCCGCCACGAACGGTGCGTTGTTTCAGCACCAGGACGGTCATCCGCTGACTTAGTTTCAGTTTCGGGCCCTTTTTTCCAGGGCACTCGAAGCCCTAGGTCTTGAGCCCAAGGACTATGGCCTGCACTATTGCCTGAATTGGGGCAGCAACTGCCGCTGCGTCACTTGGGCTAACCGGACAAGTCATTCAGCGGATTGGTCGGTGGCAGTTGACCGCCTACAAAAGATATATCCTGAAGTGATATGGCTTTCACGGAGGAAGCGATGGACGGTGTGTCCTATGGCCCCCCCCATGGGAGAGAGGCACCCCGTACTAATTCCGGCTGCCTGGATCTTCGATGTTTGTGGTGCATGTTTATATGTTGCTGCACTCCTTTTGTTCTATCTGTGCTCGCCCCTTTTTGTTTTCACTCTTTCCATTCCCATTTCAGGCAGTCACCTTCTAATCTGCGGTCACTCAATCATGTTTTCGGCGTGAAAAAGGGCATCTTCTAGTGCATTGGGGACCCAACTCAGACTAGGTGGACAAGTGCAGATCACCTGGGCAGCGAAGCGAAGGATGCGGTGGAGTCAGCTGCTTCCTCTGGTAGAAGAATTCGTCGCAGGCCATGGACCCCCCCGATGCGCTTCTGGTACATCTGGGAGAAAACGATCTGCCCGCCACGACAGGCCTAGCTCTCCAAAGCAGGATGTGTGAAGATCTTGAGATTCTCCGTCACCGAATCCCCAGTGTGGTGCGGATTTGGTACGAGCTTCTACAGCGGACAGTTTGGAGGGGGGCGCGGAGTATTCCCGGGGTCGAGAAGGCCCGCAGACAGGTTAACAATGCCATGGAAGGGTCACTACATTCGCCAGGACGGCGGCCTGGTGATCCATCACCCCGCCATCATCCATTCTGCTGTTTCCCTTTTTAGAGGGGATGGGGTGCGAGATAGGCAACAAAACATTTTTGGGAGATCTGCAGGCTGGCCTCCAGTGCCTATTGTCACTGTCTGGGCGGTGAGGGCCAAGCTCTAAGCTGACCCTCCCTGGTGGCTGGGGGTCATGGGTAAGAAGGCTCAAAGCTGGATTGAGGGAGTGAACCTGAGGGCAGCAAGGTCGAGGGATGCACCCCCCACCATTCATCTCCCAGTTGCCCCCCGGCACGGGGACCGGTGGGGGGGCCATTGGCTGGGATCATGTGAGCTTCCCTAGGGCCCGTTGGCTCAGGGCGGTGCAGTGGTTCCTGCTGCCCTGGTCCACTAGGGGTTGGCGTGAATGAGTCGGCTTCCTCAGGCGAGGGGCGACGAATTGGAGTCTGGGTTGTAACTCCACCCGGGCAGTCCTTAGGATGCCCCGTGTCAGCGCTTCTCACGTGAGTGTGTTACACCCTGACCGCGGCATTTATTCTCCTCTTTACCTATGATCTTGCTTTCCTGTATTTCAATAAAGTGACCCTTTCTATCCATATTCAGGTCTCGTGTGTTTAATGAGGCGTACTCGGGTAAACTCTTCCCTTTCATTTCTGCAGGCATCACACCATTTTCCCATTAAACAGCAGTGGTTGAGTCACAAAAATGTGTGTCACAAAAGGAGGACAACCCGGAGACACCTGGCACCAGGACATCCAGAACACACTGCCGGTCAGTAGCCAATTGCGGACAGAGCATGCACAGTTCACGATTCCAGGTACATCTATGCTGTGGTGCCCAGCCTGTGGAACTCCCTGCCCCTGGAAATTCACAGAGATCCCAACTTGCTGGCAATTCTGCAGCAAGGTTACTGGCATCAAAAAAATAAAGGTTTTGGAGGCAGAGCTTCGTGATGTCACAAGCCTGCTGATCCTGGAATAACGGGGCAGGAATTTTGTACTGGGAAGGTGTCATGAACCATTGGTTCCTGTGAGGTTCTTTCCCCTCTTTGCTTGTAACATTTTTCAGCAAACGTTTGTAGGACTCCTCATGTGTAAAAAGGTCAGAGGAGTAATCTAATTTGGAGGGAAAATGCTGCTAGTAATTGGAAACACGAGGACTCCCCGTTATAAGAAGGATAAATTCCTCAAGAGAAGTGGAACCTGGTAGTCTTTCCTTTGGGTGCTGTAGGAGAGACAGGAATACCCCTTGGTGGAGTGTGGGTTAAAAGGAATGAGGATATTTGACTAGTCAAGGAGGTCTGTAGAGTTAGTAAAGAATTTATAGTATTTAGAGAGTTTTTATCTACTGTTCTGTATATCGTAACCTGCTAATATGTACCTTTATATTGGAGAAACCCTCTTCTCTTCCCCCCCCCAATTTTATGGGTTTCTAATACAACTCTTAATGCTAGAATTTTCTGTGTTTGGGATTGTCTCGAGTGATGAGATGATCATGTGCTCCTGGGTTAGCCCAGGGAACTCCTCCAACTTGTTACTGTTTATTTTGTACTCCCGGGCTGGTAGCAGTAGAGCTACTATTGAAAATCCCCCCCTGGCCATGACATCATCTATCATCATAGCAAGTATCACTTATGAGTCATTCTTGGGTCACTTCAACACCAATTGGACAGAACCCGCTCCCGCAAATCCCCTCTGGGTCACACCTCCGGCACCAGCCATCACTTACGCAAGCTTCTAGGAATATGGGGGCTTGCTCGCGCATAAACTCCTTGAAATCTTTGGGGCTGAGGTAATCGTCCTTGCCTTCGCGGGGGGCGTATTGGTGGTAAAGGTTCACAATGGTCTTCATGGCCTCTTCCAGGGTGCAGTTGCGGTCAATGCTGGTGATGGGAGTTGTGTGTGTGTGTGGTGGCTACTCGGGCCGGTGGCAGTGGGTCTCCGCTCAGTAACATGTGGCCGCACTGACATCTTGGAAGTGGATTGGGCGCAGGGGCGAAAAAAGGAGGAATCGCGTTTCTTCAGCTGCTGCCGATATAAAAGGGTGTTATTGGGTCACACTGAGGTTCTAGTCACTGTCTTGCAGGCCTGGGCCAAACATGCAGAAACCCACCAAACATACAAAAACCCATGTGGTAAGGGGCATTTTCCACGAACAAACACATGTTAGGAAGCAACATCCATATAGGTTACTCCCCCCATCAGTGTCATTGACTTTACCTCACATAAGAAGAGATTCATAGTTCATCTAGTCCTGCTTGCCTCCAACACTGGCTATCTAGATGCTTCTGTAAGCATCAGAGGGGCATGATGGAGACAGCCTATGCTCCCTTCTGTTTCTTCCCCAGTACCTGTTACAAAGAGGTACACTGCCTCTGAGTAGGGAGGCTCCACTCTTAGCTATCTTAGAAGTGATCACCATTAGATCTATCCTCCATCCCCCCCTTAATGCTTCTAAGGGCCTCGTCCTATGGCCACCCGACCCAACTCACATGGCTGTGCAAAAGCCAGGCCACTGTTGCACGCAGCCAGGCTGCTGCCGCAAACAGGCAGTGGTGCAGTGCATGCAGCAGCAGCTCCAGAGGCCTCTGCCAGCACCAGTAGGTTGGCGGCGGAGGTGCACAGTGGGCGGCAAGGGGGTGGGCAGCGGGAGTTTGGGGGCAGGGTGAGGAGGTGGAGAAGGGGGTGGGCCCCGGAGGCAGCAACTTGCGCCGGGATCCTAACCCCTCTTAAGCTCCCCCTGCCTCTGACTTACGGCAACAAAATGGCTGGTGTGGGTCCAAGGAGACCCATAGGCCATCGGGCAGCCTATCCGAGGGTAGGTAAAAATATTAAAGATGGTTGTTTTTAACTTATTTTTTACTAAGTAAAAATGTAAACACTTTTATTACCTCCTGTAGGCTGTCTGTTCCCCCCGCCCCGCCCCACACACAAACACACAGCATGTGGCATAACCTCCACTGGTGCGGCTGCATGCTCTAATGTGGCGGGGGATAGGATTGGGCAGTGAAAGGCCATTGGAGCTGACGGGCCATCACCACCATCACATTTTGTGCAGCTTCATCAAAGACCCATCCGCTTTGCAGATTTTGGGGGTGACGAGAGAGAGAAGAGAAGCTTCAGAGTGAAGAGGAGATGTGAAGAGGAGGTTCAGATGGGATGGGGAAGATAAACAGGAACAGCATGACTAGAATCAGAAAAAAACAGACCCACAACACGTTTGAGGACCTTTGGATCAAATATTTATTGCCCAATGTTGGCCCCAAAAAGCAGACCCACAACACGATTGAGGACCTATGGATCAAATCTTTATTGCCCAACGTTGGCCCCAGTACCAGGGGAATGGGGAGGAATTTCCTTCGGCTCATTTTTCAACAGGACCTGTATTAACAGCCTCACAAACTCATCGAAACTGAGCGAAGCATTCCCGTTTGTATCCAACTCGTTGAACAGTTTATCAACATCACCCTGAAATGTTGCCTCAATAAGTCCTTCGTCCTGGATTTGTTCTTGGTCCTGGACAAATGCAAAGAAAGGGCAGGAACAGAGATTATTCGGGATGTGGAGAGGAACAGCTCGAAACTGAACATTGCAAACTGCAGCTTCTAGACTGCCTGTTCCTGACGACACTGATTTGCAACCAAGGAACTCGGGGGAACAGACAAGGTCTTCCCCTCCCTCCCCCATTCTATCTTCATCAGCACCCTGAGAGGTTGGTAGGCTGAGAGGAAGGCAGCCGCCGTAGGCCACCCCATAAGCTGCCTGCCTGAGGGCACAGTCCAAACACTGGGACTGCCCTATTCTGTCTGGCACTTTAACCAGTACTCCACACTTCCTTTCTGAACAGTGCCTACAGGCATTGAAGTTCTTTTCCTCCAACTAACAGCTTGACTCTGCACTGAAGGGGATGAATCCTAAAGGGTGTAAGACCTGCTGCATCTTACAGGGATGATTCGCATCTGACAGAGCACTCCTGAGATGCTGCAGGTTCTGGCTGTAAGGGGACGAAAGAGGAAGGCAAATGTTCCTTCTTCCACTGAACTGATGTTTCCTCCTTCCCTTTGAATGGCTGGCAAAGCAAGAGGCCACGTGTAGCCCCCCACTCTGCAATAAGCTGTCCTGCCTTTCCACCCACTGCGTGATTTTATAGCGTGTAACCAAAAACGCACTTTCCATCTGCAGCTCTTCTCCCACTTCCATCCCCACCTCAAAGAACCGGAGAAGGGAAGTCAAACCTGGAGGAAGAAAGAGCCTTCGGGCTCCTGCTCACCTTGAAGAAGTTTGGCAGCTGCTCACGCATCATCTTAGTGAACCCACCCAAGGTGAGTCCAACGGTCCCGTTTACTCGCGTTGAATATTTGTCAAACACACTTATGATAGAGGATACAGCTGCTTCCAGTGGAGTCTCAGACATCTTGAGTTGACTGCCAAGTCCTGTTAGGAAACAACCAGTTCAGCGGGTGAGGGGGTCTCCTTCAAAGGGATTGTGCTGCTGAGGTAGAAAAAAAGAAGGAACTTCCCCTGCCTGTCTGAACCCCATTTCTGGTCAGGAAGTGAGTATTTCGAGTCACTATGCAGCCACTCTAGGAATCCAGACTCTCTAACCCTTCAGCTACCAGGAAGCAAAGCACATTTGGGCTTTTTTGGCCCCTTTGGGGGTTTTCTCTTAGTAAGTGCTACATGAAGGAAGGCAACTCTTTCAGGGAATGAGTCACAATATCCCAGCTTATCACCAGGACATTTTGGAACTGAACAGCGTTCATCCCTCCCAGTTCCTCGTTCGTACATAGAAAAAGAACGTTGTAAGGGCAACATCGCCTCGCGCTTACTCTCCCCCGCGTTGCCCAACGTGCTCGAGCAGACCCCGACAGAACCTGCCCAACGTCGCCCTACCCCGAGTCCGACGAGATCGCCCCAACCTCCGGAGGAAGCGGAGACGCCGCCCAGCGGAACGCGGACCTGCGGGGTGCCACCCCGAGATCACGGCTCCTGGCCAGGGCCAGAGACGAGGCCTTCGGGACACCCGGCAGAGCCGGGCGTGTCCCCGTCACCGACGCAGCGTCCGGCTGCAAGGGCGGGGCGAGCGCGCAACACGGCCCGGTGGCGTCAAGCCGGGTCTCCCGAAAGAGGGAATCCCATTGGCCACGCCACCTGTCCGTTACTGGGGGAGGCGGGATTAGGGGGCCTGGGGCTCTATATAAACAGCAGTCCGGCCGATGATGAGGAAGTCGGCCGGGAGGCGAGAGGAGCCGTGCCTTCTCTCCCGCCCATGATCGGACGACTCTCCAGAGAGGTGGTCTAAGTGGTGCAGGAACCCCCGCCCTCTGGAGCACCTGAGGCCTAGGGACGCTGTGCCGGCCGCTGCCCTAGGACCCTTGCCGAGACGGGCCTTAGCCCTTCTTCAGGGCTCAGAGAGCAGGCGAACCTGGAGGTCGACGAAGAGGACCTTCCCTTCTTCACGCCCCTCCCAGACCCTGTAGCTGAATATACCTTACAAACGTCAAAATCATTTTCAATACGTGAAGGATTATCTCTAGATGATAAATGTGCATATATTATAGAGTTGCAGAATCAACCCCAAATCCTGGAAACTGTAGCCTTGCAAAGATCTGATCTGAGATCCGAGGCAAGCGGTTGTGTCCATTAGAGAGTTTCCTTGTCGGCACCCCAAACCTGTGGGATTCATTGGCTCCTGGTGAACGTGGCTGTGCTGTGGCCACTGTACCCATGGCAGGGATAAAACCCCACCTCAGCAGCATCGTTCCTCACCAACAGCCCCCCCATAGGAATAGGGGGACCAGAGTTCCCTGTGGGGAGAGACTGAATATTGTAGCAGGTTAAACTCCCTAGTGTGGCAGTGCCATAGGCTGGGGATGTCAAATATGCTCTATAGATAGATTTTTAAAAATGTTCATAAATAGACACTCACCAAGTTGATCAGCAGAACCCCCTTGATCTTGTCTTCTTCCAGGTGGTTGTCCTGTGGGGAAGCTCAGAGCTGCTCTCTTTATACATCTCGCCGCAGGTGGGTTGAGCCAGCTGCACTGCCGGTCTCTGTGTTGCAAGCTGATAGTATTGTTTTGGGGAGACTTAAATTCACTGGATGGACTTCCACTTAGTCACTCGTATTGTTGAGTCAAAACGTGACATGTCTGAAATTTGGCCCATGTTATTGACATCTGACCAAGAAGTGGAGAGGCGGAACTGTACTTTGTGCCTGGAGGACGGAAACAGGTGAGCCGACATGTGAGGTCGGCTTTGCCAGCCAAGTTGGAGGGCGGACCAGCCAGCATCCCTGAGCCAGGCAGCATGTCGGGATTGCTGCTGCCCCCCCCCCCCAGACACTGCTTACCTCAGGGTATACCTCAAATCTCTACCCCTACTGCAAGGCCCGTACCATTCCTGGTACATGTTCCCCGCCTGGCTACGGGAAAAAATCCAATCCAAATTCAGGAAAACTTTGAGGAAAAAACCTTCAACCAATTCCAAGCAGGTGAGCAGCCAAAAACGTCTACCTGTCTCCCAATGGCAATCAGTGAGCCTCCTTGACAGGGTGTGTGGTGGAAGGGACACGGGGCACACTGAAGACAGACTCAGGTGAGCCTCAGGACAGCCACTGAACGCTCCCCCTTATGCAAGGGATCCAATTGGGTGCAGAGATCGCATGACACCCAGACAGACAAAATACGTTCCTTCCGCCAAGGAGGGAATGGGAGCAGCGTTCGCCAGTTTAATTTTTCAGATAGGAAACAGGAATGTAGGTAGGGTAGGAATATTTGCTGAAAAATGGATCAAGTTGATAAGGCACTTTTTCATGTCAAGAAGTATTCAAATAAGTGACTCATCGACCAACTTTCAGAAATGGGGCAGCTCCTCAACCCGCCCAGTTGACTGAATGTGGAAATGTGTGTGGATGGCCTCCAATTTCATTAAGTGTTGGTGCCAGAATTTCACACAAAGCTCAGAATGTATCTCCCCTGACCTGGTCTTTGATAGACGCGATGACAGCTGGAATATGTTGCTTATTAAAAATTGTTTTATTGGCATCTGGGGATTATCTCCACAGTAGATTTGTGCTTGGTTCACTCTGTCCTCCCCTGAGCAATTCCATGCGGTTTGGAGGCCAACGGCATAGGTGGACCTCCTTAGGTGCAGCAAGTACGGTCCGCACCACCTACTGACTTGGGAGCGGTGATGCTCAGTGGCCACTCTGGCGGGTGAGAAGCCCACCGCACCCATCCGGCAGGTGACAAGCCCACTCCGAGTGGTGCACTCCAAGGGAGGAGGAAGAATACTGTGTGCGTTCGTGAATTTGTTCGTTTCCCCCCCCCACAGACAGCGGGCAGCCAGACATGTCCTTCCTGGCTGGCTGGCAGTAGGAAAAATGATGTTGGAGAGGCTGCCCCTGCGCAAACGTGCTGCAGCCTCTCTAGCTCCCTCAGTAAATTCTACAAGTCTACAATTCTTGTAGTTCTACTTGTAATTCTACAAGTGTAAATTCTAGAATTGTAAATTCTATCTTGTAAGTTAAATGGGCAAATGCTGCTCTCATCCGCTCCTTGGTGGATGGAAATTATTTTGCCCGTCCCGGTGTCCTGCGAGGCAAGAGGACGATCTCTGCACCCAATCGGGTCCTTTGCATGAGGGGGAGAGTTTTCAGCAGCTGGTGCCTGGCAACTGGCCGTCTCTTAAACACTGGAGGATTGACAGAGTGGAGTTCTCTCCCTCAGCCAGCAAAGGCCAAACTTAACAGATAATGATGCTTATGAGCACAAGATGAGATCAGGTTTCCACAGCTGAACCCACAAGTTGACCACATGCTCTGAAGAGAATCAGTTGGCGATCAATTATCACAAAAGCAAGATTATGGCATTTGCCAGGAGGCCAAAGAACCATTTGTGGATGATTGACAAACATAATATTGAGCAAGTGATACCTGGGTGTTCCATGCGAGTGGCTCTAGAAAAGTACATGAAGAGCACGTAGTGTTAAACACTCACTCAGAGAAGCTCTTCTGCAACTATACAATTTATGCGAACAAAAGGAGGACATTACTTCCCTGCAGCCCTCCAATTATTTCAAGCAAATGCAATAAACTCAATTTTTATATGGCTCCCAATTGGGGCCTTTCCCAAACATTAAGACTCTAGGGTGTGTGCAATCAAAGTTTTTAGGACAGCACTAGAAGTACCTAGAGATGTCTCCAATGTAAAATTATGCTTGGAGTGGGCCAAATTAAGATTAAAGCCAGAGTCTAGACTGCTATTCTCTTATACCTGCTTAGATGACTTTTTTACCAGTTGGTCTCGCTCCGATAACTTTACAAGATGATCATAAAAGCACCTGGATCCAGTCAATTTATCTGAAAATACCTTCCTTGGGTTCCTCTTTGCTGATACAGTTAAATATGGGATTTGATTAGGCATGAGCTACCATCTAGCAGCGTATTATAGACACTGAAAGACAGAGCGACCTTAGCAGCACTTCAGAATTCTATATTCTAATATATCACCTCTCCTGTTCCCTGTCTTGCTCAGCTGCAGAAACGTAGAAGGGCATTTACCCTTGCCCGCTGTTGTGCACTTCCCTTAGCAGTGTCCGAGGGTTGCCATAAAATGATCCCCTTTTTGAAGCAACTCTTCCCCTGTTGCTTGGAACAAATTGAAATGACTGAACATGTGTTGCTAAATTGAACAGTTTTAAAGGGATATTCGTGCTGCTTTTATTTTTCCAT
The DNA here is from genome assembly GCA_026170595.1 of Plestiodon gilberti rubricaudatus. Lineage (NCBI taxonomy): Eukaryota > Metazoa > Chordata > Lepidosauria > Squamata > Scincidae > Plestiodon > Plestiodon gilberti. The sequence continues at coordinate 27,409,240 of JANXHW010000009.1, forward strand.
TGTTGATTTGTTTCCTGGGTTGTACATGCCAGCAATATATCCATCTGCTTTTATCCGATTCTAACCTGGCAATCACAATTGTCTGTCTGGAAAAAGATGATGAAAGATTGTGGATTCATTTGTTTTGACTTAAGACATTGTATGGAAGTAGTGTATCAATCCTCAGCTTATGGTTTCTTGTGTAATAGCAGTTAAGTAGATTATTGTTCAATAAGAGTATTTGTAATCTTGGTTTGGAGATACTAGCTTGGTTCCCACAGAATTGGAACATGGACATAAGGGTTATTTTAATCTTAATTGTTTAATATTTTGATTTAACTGCTCTTTCTATCACCTCTGTACTTTCACCTACCAGTTAAGTTTCGTGAAACAGCTTCTTATTTTTACCAGCTGCTTGACCCAAGGGAAAGAAGAGCATTCTCGATGGCGAGATGCAACGCTGTACCCTCATCTCTGATGGAGGCCTTGGGAGGAAAGGAGAAGGGTTCTAAGGCAGGACCATAGTGAGACGTTTACTCTTGCTTGATTTGCAATATTTCAGGGGCAGAACATGCATCACAATTTCTCAACCGGCAGTCACGCATGCGGCTAAAAGTGGTTAGTGTACCGCCTGGGTGCTGACACGTTAGCGGGCCAAGTGCCACCAAACACTCCGTAATTGGATAGTTTTTGGAGGGGAAGGAAAACGCTTGGGACTCCCACACCGAGGCAACCATAAATGTCAGCTTGTCCCGAGATCTGCAGCCACATCTCGCCTCTGTGCAGCTCCTGCTCCATTTGGTAAGCCCGTTTCCTTTTGTAGCCATTCTGCCGGTTTGGAGTCCTGAACACAAAGGGTCTAGGTGTTACCTTTTTTAAAAATCTGGTTTCAGAATAGCACCTCTTGCTCCTTTCAGGCAACTACGGAAAGGGCGCTCAGAATCCACAAGCTTGTAGGATATGAAACATTTTCTTTATGTCAGGCCTGATTGTAGTTGCTCATTTGGCAGCACTTTGCAGTTGCTCAAAGGCACTGCATCTTTTACAGTGCAATCCTGCGCAAGAATCTGGTGGCGGTATGAGTAAAACACGTTCGCGATTACTTGGGAGTAAGGGTTTTCGCCTCCTAGGGGTATTGTTCTAGATAATCCCAATAAGGGGATCCAGTCCACCCTGAATGGTTGCATTCAGCATGTGGCTCCTGGGGTGGAAGATGTGCAGTTGATTGAGGATTGACCCGATATTCCTCCTTTAGAGGAAGTTAATGTCCCACCTAATACCTCTGTTAAAATCCTTTCCTGGAATGTAGCTGGTTCGAAAGGGAAGCTAAAGGATGGGGAATTCATTGCCTTTCTTAAGGGTTTTGATATCATCTTATTACAGGAAACATGGTCCCAAGAGCAAGTTCTTTTGGAAGGGTTTGAGTCATACTCCTTACCCGCCCCAAAAGCCAAGACCAAGGGTCGTGCTCTTGTGGGTTTAGCCACATTGGTTACTTCGCAGCTGAATTCAGAACTTTTGATGATGGCTAATAATTACTGTAAAGTTCAGGCCACTAAGGTGACCTTAAAAGGTAAAGTTTTGATTTTAATTAATGTGTATATCCCCACTTCTTTGAACAAGTCCCAACGTGATCAGCAATGGAGTTATCTGAGAAATGTCATGAAGGATCTAGAGAGACGGTTCCCGTGGGCGGATCTGATTTTATCTGGAGATCTAAATTCGAGAGTAGGGAATAGTGATTCGATTTTTTATAAGGCCCTGGATGTAGCAAGGGATGCATCCTTGCCTCCTTCTTGTTCCTTTAGCAGGCACTCTAAAGACAAACAATCTAATGCTGCAGGTCTCTCATTAGCTAGATTTAGTGTTTATTTCAATAGCATTTGGTTAAATGGTCTACTTGAATTCAAGGATGCTGGAGAATTCACGTTTGTATCTCGGCAAGGATCTAGTGTAATCGACTATGTCTTGGTTCCCTTGTCATTAAAATCTTGTGTGGATGAGTTTTATGTGGGGGAGTCTACTATTAGTGATCATCTTCCGCTAATATGCCATCTTGATCTTGAACGCCCTGTAAGAACCCACCCGGCGGTTATTGGAACGGGTCTTGAATCGATGCCAAAAATATCGAGGGATAATGTGTTGATACAAAAGTTCCAGCAATTAGCGAGGAGGAAACTCTCAGTGGAATCTAGGTCATTTGTGGCCTCTACCACTGAACCGTCTGAACAAATCAAAATGTATGACGGGCTCATGGAGTATATTCTCACCGAGCTAGGACAAAAGCCTAGCTCACTAAAAGGTGGGGTCGTTTCAGATAAGAGAACATGGTTTGACAGGGACTGTAGTATCATGAAAGAAGGTATTAGGAGGATTTATAGGCAGTATAGGGAGTCTAATTTGGCTGTGATCCCAGCTCAATATTTTATTTTAAAACAACAACTAAAAGATTCTATAAAAGAAAAAAGACAGAAATTTATTCAAGATCAATGGAATTTGTTATTTCAATCTATCTCTCTTAGAAACACCAAAAAATTCTGGGATATTGTGGCAGGCTCCCTACGTAAAGAAGCTCATGACCCTTCTGCCGTGCCATCCCAGATTTGGGTACAATACTTCTTGTCTACTTTCTATGAAAGGGGCAGAGTCTCTACATCCTTAGGCGATCTTACATCCTATGATCTTCCGGAATGGCCACCGGTCTCGATTGAGGAGATAAGGGAACTTATCGACCAATTGAAACCATGGAAGGCGCCCGGTCCCGATGCTATACCCCCTGATCTATTGAAAGCGGACCCGGTGTGGTGGGCCTCATTGCTTGCACACCTCTTTACCCTGGTAGATAGAACTGGCTTAATGCCTAAGATGTGGACCAGGGCTATAGTTATTCCAATTTATAAAAAGGGAAACCATAGATCTCCAAACAACTATAGGCCTATAAGCCTTTTGTCAGTTATTGGTAAGATGTATGCAAGGCATCTGTTGAATAAACTGACTGCCTGGATTAGAGAGAATGGAATCTTGGGGCTGGAACAAGCTGGGTTCAGGCAGGGTAAATCCACTTTAGATCACTGCCTGATATTGTCTCATCTCATTAACAAACAGCTAGTGAGGGCCAATTCTAAACTTTTTGCGGCTTTTCTTGATCTTAAGGGAGCTTTTGATTCTGTTGACAGATCCCTTTTGTGGGATAAACTTTTACATCTTGGGCTTGAAAAAAGACTCCTTTATCTTATTAGAAATTTATATTCTGATACCAGCTGTCAAGTTAAAGTCTCCTTGAGAGGGGAACTCTCTGAACAGTTTACAACTAACAGAGGAGTCAAACAGGGTTGTATCTTGGCCCCCTCTCTGTTTAATCTCTTCATTAATGATCTGGCTTCCTATTTAGAGGAAATAGAGGATCATAGTCCCAAACTTGGGTTATTACGTATACCTCTTCTTCTTTATGCAGACGATGCAGTCATTTTATCATGCACACGTCTGGGATTGAAACGTTTAATAAATAGATGTACAGAGTATCTATGTAAGAATAACCTGCAATTGAATTACTGTAAATCTAAAATTTTGGTTTTCGGCAAATCATGGAAGCCATCTAATTGGAACTTTATTGGCAACAAAATAGAGCAGGTAAAACAGTTTAAATACCTAGGGATCTATTTTCACTATAAACATTCGTGGATCCCTCCTCGTATAGCTGCCTTAAGTACTGCTAGGGTTACTGCCCAAGCTATTATACGTTTTCATTACACCAGAGGGAATTCTTATGTGCCAGCAGCTCTTGAGGTCTTCAGTGCTAAAATCATTCCTCAGGTCCTATATGGCATCCCTATATGGATGTGTGCTATGAACCGTTCTCTAGAGAGGATTCAGGCGTCATTTCTCCGGAAAATCTTTGGGTTGCCAGGTTGTGTGGCCTATGCCACTCTCTGTTTAGAAGCTGGTCAATCTCGGGTGGAGACTGTGGCATGGCTGAGATTTTTTAAATTTTGGTTAAGAGTTTTCTACGATCTAGACCAGGATAGTTTACTTACCCAACTTCTCTTGGACTCTGAGCCCCCTTTTGGGGCCACTTATTTTGAAAATAAAATACAATCTATAGGCCTTGCTTTAGATATAGTAGGTTCACTGACCCACGAACAAGCATTTAGAACAATTAGGGGCAGGCTCCTGGATATTGAACAGCAAGAACTTCAGCATGCTGCCAACACGACATGCTTACCACTTCATTATCATATTCCTATTAAGTATGGCCAACGGGCAGAGTATTTATACCACCTAAAATGCCCATCTGATTGTAGGGCCTTCTTATTGGCAAGGTGTAATATCATGCCATCAGAGTTACTTTATGGGAGATTTACAGGGTTTCCCTCTAGGGAGAGATGTTGTTCTTGTGCTGTGGGAAGTGTGGAATCTCTGCACCATATGTTATTTTATTGCCCCCTGTATAGTGATCTACGTGAGAAATATTTATATCCGATGTTGTCCAATAGGTGGAGTTGGGAGGATCAGGAAAAAATCCGGATTATTTTACAGGGTGTAGATGTTGTATTAACAGAAAAAGTTGCAACCTACTTAAAGCTAATTGTAAAGAGGCGCAGTGCGAGTCATATGGGTAGTGTATGCTAGGTTAGGACTCTTCACCCTTACTTGTTATATGTCTATGTTGTATGTTATGTATGTTTTAATTATGCCAATAAAGGTTCTGAATCTGATCTGTGGCCTGCGATGAACTCCTCTACGCAGTCCAGGGGATCCATACCTGTCCACCTAATCCAAGCTGGGTCCCAATTCCACAAGAAGATCCCCCTTTTTGCGCCTCAAAGGATTGAAAGACCACACGCAGCAACTAGCATGCACCAGAAACATAACCTATCCAGGACAGTGAGCATGCACCCCCGACATGTATCAAGACAGTGGGAATTAGTACGGGAATCCCCCCCAGGTGGGGGGGCGTAGGACACACCGTCCATCTGACCCACAACCTCCGTGTGGGTCCTTTCACTTCCAGATATATCACTTCCAGATATATCCCTTGTAGGCGGTTGACTGCCTATGTCCAATCCGCTGAATGACCTGCCCGGCCAAACTCAGCACTGCAGCACGGTGGCTGCCCCAATGTGCAAGGAATGCAGGGCCCGAAAGCGAAACTGAGTCAGCGGATCACCGTCCTGGTGCTGACATACTTTCACTGCCAATTTGAGGGATGCAGCCGTCATGGCTGCCCCACGCCCAGGAAAGTTGCATGCGGGCCCCTGAATAGCTAGGCGCAAGTCCCGTAGGAGCATTAAGATGCCAAGCGGGCCGCAATATACGAATGCAGGCCATAGTCCCTGGGCGGCAGCCCCCAAGCAGCAGTGAATGCAGGTTATAATTGCTAATCACAAGCCCCAAATGGAGCATTAGACCGCCGGCCATGGTAGCACGGCACCAGCCCCAAGGAGCATGTTTATGCAGGCCATAATAATTGCAGAATACAATGCAGGCCACAATATTTGAATGCAGGCCCCAGTCACTGAGCGCAAGCCCCAAAGTAATATATAAATGCAGGCCATAGTCGCTGGGCGCGAGCCCCCAGAGGAGCACCTGACTGTATGCCAAGAATAGCTGGGTGTAAGCCCAGCAGGAGCATTTTGAAGAGGGCCATAGTATGTAACTGTGGGTCATCGTCGCTGGGCGCAAGCCTCGAAACAGTTGACTGCAGGCCCATAGCAGCTAGGCGCCACCCCCTCATGAGCATTCCAGTGCAGGCTATAGTATTTGACTGCAGGCCAGCAGTGCTAGGCGCCAGCCGCCAAGAGGAGCATGCGCCCGGATCCGCAATACTAGCCAGGAGCAAGCCCTTCATACGCATTTTAAAGCAGGCATAGCGCTTGAATGCAGAGAAGCATATAATGCCGGCTGCACGGGGCAGAAGCCCCCAAAGGAACATGCACATCACCCAAAACAGGGGAATGTGGAGGTATAGCTGCACTAGGCAGAAGCAGACCTCAGCCAGTCAGGGGCATTTTAATCCGAATTAATAGCTAGGAGCAAGCCCCTCCACAATTTGGAGATCTGGGTCCAATGGGAAGAAGCTGTCCGCAGGCAATCAGGGGCATTGTAATAGAGGCCCTAAAGCACTGGGCACAGGCCCCCCAGAAACATTCATGTAAAGTGCAACGTAGCAATTTGGGGATATAGCTACGATAGCAGCAGCTGCTGTGCTATGAGGGAAGTCAGCAGCTCAGGGACTCAGCAGGGACTGCACCTGGCCATTCCCCCCCTGCCCCTTGCAGCCAGGCTAAGGAAAACAGCCCGTGGCTACAGAAAAGAAATTGCTAGGGGCCCACGACTCTAGTATCAGGAGGTGCTCTGGGGAAAAAGGGTACGCATGATGGAACTGGAATCCTCCGTACCCAACACCCCTCAAAACTACCAAACTGCCCGCATAACTTAAGTACGGGTTAATCGTAGCTTCGGAAAGATTGAGAGGGAACCATCTCAAAGTGCCACAGCACGAGTATTACTTTAGTGGATCCCCTGCCCTGGCTTCCCTTCTGCTGACAGGCATGTAATGCTGCGTCCTAGAGCATGAGACATGTCTCGAGGAATACCCCGTGCCCCCTCCCTACCACTCAACCTCCGCTGGATCAAAGTAAAGGTTGGCGACCATGGCGAAGCCCATTGCTCCTGTCGTCTCTCAGGCCTGCAGTCCAGTTGGAATGGGGCGCCTGACTCGTAGAAGGCTAGCGGGCTCGTCCTCCTAGAAGAGAAGAAGTTAGCCAAACATATCTCCAGACTGAAGGTTGAACCTAATCAACAATAAGGAGGCAGATGGTGAATGCCCACCGCCAGGCAAACTACCCCACACCGAAGGGAGAATGCGGGCATACGCGACCCCATCCATATCGGAAGAATAACAGTAATGAGTCAGATTGGGACCCCTCCTTGTCCAAATCCCGTGAGGGGGTTAACATAAAGCTGCCACAATCATAATCATTGCCCGGCTACTGGCTAGCGGTGAACCAGCGTGCACTGTGGTTAAGAAACACGCCATCTTTCTCATGAGAAATGGGCCAATAATAAATGTGCCATAGGCAGCGCGTGGTGCAGAAATGCCCAGGGCCACCCCACCCACGTCTGTCGCCTCTTCAAGAAATGGTAAAGGAGGTGAGCCTGGAACCCTGCTCACTGCACTTGTTGCCGGTTAGCCGGCCCCCAAGCCTCGTTCCGTGGAGGGAGGCTTCGCGGGCGGGGCTTGGAGTCAGCGTGTCCAAAATCAAATGAACATAAATATGACAAATAAAATCAGAAACCATGGGCGCTCCATTTTCCGCCCATTGCACGCCCTGCGGAATGCTGTAAAATATTCCTGCTGGGATTTAATGCATTTAGGAGAATTGAAGAGAGACCCTCCACCCGAGCCTCCGCCCCGCCTGCTCATCTAGGGGGTTTGACAGGTAAGAACCTAATCACTGAGGAGTCCCACAACAACAAACCAACTCCACCCCAAGCCAGCGGAAGCTGATCGGCCTGAATAACCGGCAGGCTGAGCAGGCTGCGATGCAATCCTGGCACAGCCCCCCGCTGGGCCGCCACTACCTGCTGCCAAGCCTGAAGGCCTTGAATGACAGTTGTCATAGGGAGAGAGAGGAGCCCCATCGGTCGCGGGCTCGACAGCCAACGACTCCTAGACATGACATCCTGCGGGAGCGGGACCTCCATAAGAGTCGGGAAAAAAGAACCTGTAAGACGACAAATCCAGACATGTTAACCAAGTAAGTGGAATCGATCCCCAGTGCTCCTTCTACCTCATAGCCTGTGAAAACAAAAGGTAATACGTGCTCGGTTTTCTAGAGCAAGCAGAGAACCCCCCACCATGAGGTGGAGAAATGTAAAACTCCATGTGATGTAGACCATCGCAGCCCCTGCTTAGTACCCTAAGTGAACAACTCACCACACCTCGGAGTAACAACCCAAGCTATTCAATACAGGATGTGGTGATGGCACCTGGCCTAGATGCCTTCAAAAGGGGTATGGACAGAGTCATGGAGGAAAAGACCTTAAGTCAACGAGTCACCACACCTCGGAGTAGGGGTACCCCAAGCTATTCACTACAGGATGTGGTGATGGCACCTGGCCTAGATGCCTTCAAAAGGTGTATGGACAGAGTCATGGAGGAAAAGACCTTAAGTCAACGAGTCACCACACCTCGGAGTAGGGGCACCCCAAGCTATTCACTACAGGATGTGGTGATGGCACCTGGCCTAGATGCCTTCAAAAGGGGTTTGGACAGATTCTTGAAGGAAAAGACCATCACAGGTTACCAGCCATAAGCAACCTCCTGGTTCTAGAAGTGGGTTTTCTCAGTGCCAGGTGCAAGGGAGTGACAACGGGAAACAGTTATCTTGTTGTCTTGTGCTCCCTGAGGCATCTGGTGGGGCCACTGTGTGATACAGGAAGCTGTACTAGATGGGCCTTTGGCCTGATCCAGCAGGGCTCTTCTTATGTTCTTATCATGTTAACAGCAGAATTGGAACCAATCCCCGCGGCCCCTCCGACACCATAGCCGGTTTTCTAGCGGACAGAGAACCCCCAATCATAAGTTGATTGGACCACAATGTGCGGACCATTGCAGCTCATTACATGTGGACCATTGCGGCTCCTCCATGGCTCCTTAGCGTCAACGAGTCAGCGCAGCTCGAGGAGGGGCAGCCCAAGCTAGTCACTACACATTACTTCCTTATAATAATTCATGAATGGTGCAATTTTATTCCTCCACTGAATCACTCCATCACAAATTAATTCCTTCACCTAGTCATGGAGTACACCCTAAAACATTTAAGTCCTCCATATATAATATAAATAGAATTCCCCGTTAATACATAATTATAATGAACTAATTCGATATTAATTAATATTAATTCATAATTATAATTCATCAGCCTCCTTCATGTAATCATCAACTTCGAATTTTAATAGCAACTCTACCCCCTTGTAAATTAACTCCTTAAATATAGATTAATTCATTTGTGTAATTCATTAATTTAAAATAAATAAATAAAATTAAACTACAAACCGGGGAGAGGCATAACTGAACGTCAACCCCCAAATCAAGCTGAACGCTTCTGTGGCCGTTTGGGCATAATTCCAGCTGAATCCAAATCAGCAGAATCAGAAAGCAAAGACCTGTCGAGAAGCCCGCAAAAGATAACAAGCAATTGCTCTAAACCACGACAGGCCCTTGAAACAAACCGTGCAATACCCTTAAAACGTCTGCTTGCATACTCGGAGGCACCGGGACCTAAGTGATGATGGTCCCCTTAAATCATTCAACCATAGTATAGCCTGCCTTCAATTTATTCAGACTGTATTATAATCAATCGCCCCCAGTTAAGATTAATAGTTAATACTTAGTTCAGATCAATCATCAATAAATAATAAGTACCGATAGGTTCCATATAAAACTATGCGCAGTTAATCCATTCGCCTACAGCTGTATAGGGGGCAATGCCCTTCACATGATTCGTTAACCTCCGCCAGCCCCCATTCCATAATTAAGTGCCCGTCCCTTTGAGATCAACTATTAATTAATTCAAACCCCAATTAATTGAAATGACAATTAATTAGCTGGCCAGTGATTCGTCACACAAGTGATTAGCAGACGTTATACTGCATTGCCCGCCTGATTAAGATCCCCGATAATTATTTTCATAACAGTGATTCGGACTAAATGTGATTAAATAACAGTATAATTAACTAACCACTCGATTGAGGTCCCCATATTTTTGAATTAAAAATCCGCATATTGCCGGGAAACTCCGTCGTTATGGATATAAAAATTTATTTCAAAAAATAAATTTCACAGGTGTTAAAACATACTTGACGTTTCGCACACGTAACATTCGTGGCATCATCAGAAATCCCCTATAGTGTTCCTAAGACAGCTTAAAAAAGGTAGTGCAGGATAAAACAGGAAGTGGGCACTCCCTATCTGACAAGAGAAACAATCAGTAACAGCTGATTGTAACCTCCAATCAGAGAAGGTGAAGCCACTGTCTTTAAAAAAGACTAATTTTAAACCAATTATGTGGATAAGATATGTAGATGGCGTTTTTGCTATTTGGGATCATGGGGAGTCAGAACTAAAATTATTTTTAAAATTCTTAAATGAACAGCATCACTCGATACAATTCACAATTGAGAAAGAAAAAGATGGGAAATTACCTTTTTTAGATGTCTTACTAACCAGGAGAGAAGATGGAAGTCTAGGTCATCAGGTATACCGCAAACCCACACACACTAATAGGTATCTACACAAAAGCTCAAATCATCACCCCAAACAAAAACACAGATTGATTAATACTTTATTACATAGGGCAGAGAATATTAGTGAAAAAGAAGAAATTGAGAAAGAGAAAAAATCTATAGGCCAAGTGTTGCAAGCCAATGGCTATAGTCAGAATGAAATAGATAAAATAGACAAAAATAGACATAGGAAGAAATTAAATAAGGAGACCTTAGTAGAAAGAGGGCGAGTGAATCTACCATATATTAAAGGAACAACTGAAAAAATAGGTAGAGTTCTGGGGAGATTTGACATTAAGACTAATTTTACCCCCACTACAAAAATAGGAAGTTTCCTAAGGAATCCAAAAGACCCGTTGCACCCTTGGACATACTCTGGGGTTTATAAAATACCATGTTCATGTGGGAAATGTTATATAGGTACAACAAAGAGAAGTCTTAATACCAGACTTAAAGAACATGAGAGATATTTTAGGCTGGGCCAAAAAGAGAAATCGGCGTTAGCTGAACATGCGATTAATCACAAACATAACATTGAATTTGATCAATCTAGACTAATAGTCAAAACAGATCAATATTTACCTAGACTTCATAGAGAGTCAATAGAAATTTATAAACACACAAATTCAGTAAATAAAAAGGAAGAATCACTAAAAGTCAGTGATAGTTGGTTACCGGTGTTAAAAAAGCTCCAAATAACAAATAATAGGTGACAGCAATCATGACAATAGGACATATGTCCTTTACAACAATTGCTATTAAGTACAATAGAACAACTAGTTCACTGTATGAAGCTTTACAATCAGGTTAGAACAATGTTTACTTTTCTTATTTTAAGTCTCAATTCCTGGGATTAATGTTGTTTTAGTATTAATGGTGGCTTCCTGGTTGCTGTTGCTGCTGTTCTCTTAATTAATCTTTTTAACTCTTTATTTTAATGCTGTTTCCCTCCTGTTTCCCTCTTTATTTGACATCTTTCTATTTTGCTTTTGTTAAGTTGGATGTTAGTTATGCTTTCATGTGTTTTGTACTTCAATCAGAAGTAAGTTTTAAATGGTACTGGCATTTATAGTGTTATTTTTTGATGTTTGGTCTTGAGTGGCTTCGCCTTCTCTGATTGGAGGTTACAATCAGCTGTTACTGATTGTTTCTCTTGTCAGATAGGGAGTGCCCACTTCCTGTTTTATCCTGCACTACCTTTTTTAAGCTGTCTTAGGAACACTATAGGGGATTTCTGATGATGCCACGAATGTTACGTGTGCGAAACGTCAAGTATGTTTTAACACCTGTGAAATTTATTTTTTGAAATAAATTTTTATATCCATAACGACGGAGTTTCCCGGCAATATGCGGATTTTTAATTCAAGGATATGGTCGCGTCGTGAAAATCTACAAAAATGTCCCCATATTTATTTATTTATTTAAGGAATTTGTAGCCCGCCTTTCTCTCGAGGGCACTCAAGGCGGCTTACAACATATTAAAATACACACGCAACCACTTCTGCATGCACACAATTCAAAGACATGGACTTTGTTGTTACTTTATTAAATCAGCAACGCCAGGGTAGCTGTGAAGCAATGCATCCAGTAACATGCCAGGAGAGCCGCTTCCTTTTGCCAGCGGTAGCGTCTCACAGCCCCGGCGCCGGACAGCCCCATTGAACGTCCTGCCCCAGCCCTGTACAAGCCACTCCGTGCCGATCGGAGGCGAGAGGCTATCGCCAGCTGCACTCCAACCATGGCCTTTCCAGCAGCCGCGCGGCTGCGGGTCCAGTGGGCTCTACTGCAAGAGGGAAGCGGCGGCGCCCGTGAAGGGGTGGCGAGATCCCTCTGAGGTACCACATAGCCGCGCCCGGAGGCCGCATGGCGGCCATGGGTGCCGCCATTTTGAGCCAAGCAACCGGGCCACGTGGCGTCTATGGGCGCTGCCATGTTGCCTAAAGGCCGGACCAGGCGGCGCCGCCATTTCGAGAAGGTCCACGAGGACCTAGCGCCGCCATTTGAATAAGGTCGCTGTGGCGAAACGACGAGCTGCGCGATCCCCCTCCCTCACTTCCCCCCAACCTCCCTCCCTCTCCGCGCGCTTCGTGAAGCACACGGCTCGGCGCCGCTCGGCACCCCTTCCCACCGCCCGCAGACCCACCCCCCGGTTAAAGGGAAAGAAGGGAGGAAACATAAAGAAAGGGAAAAGGAGAGAAAGAGAGTGCAAAAAGCCAAGAAAGTAGGAAAAGGCAAGTAAAGCAGGAAAGCAGAGTGACAGAAAGGGAAGGAAAGGAGGCAGAGAAGCCAGAGAAAACCAGAGAGCGCCCAACCACCCCATGCCCGGTCCAGTGGCCTTAAAGCTCATGGCCGAACGAACTCACCCAAACCTCTACGAACGATCCCGAACTTGTGACCCCGGAGTGCTGAGAACCAGGGGGGGACCTGAGGGCAGCAACGCTCAAGGGAGTCTTAACCATTGCTGCACTCAGGTGAGAATGAGAAGAGTGGGGCACGGAGCCAACCCAAAGGTACGGCTCCTCCCCCTCCCCCCATAGAAACATGATAGGGGGTGTCATCGCCCCTCCCCTCTCCTGTGTTTCCCGGGCAACCGGGTAAACAACGAGCATCTCCCGAGGGGATGCTCGGCCTACTCTGCAATAAGCTGTCCTGCCTTTCCACCCACAGCGTGACTGTATAGCATGTAACCAAAACCTCACTTTCCATCTGCAGATCTTCCCCCACCTCAAAGAACCTAAGAAGGGAAGCCCCTTATCCTGAAGGATACATGCCTTTCTGTGCACCTTAAAGCTTTTAGTCGCAGAAAAGGAACTCAATGTCTCTAGACACAGCTGAGAAAGGAAGTGTGGAGTACTGGTTAAAGGGCCAGATAGAACAAATGTTTCCTTACCTTGAGGAGGCCTCTGTGACTCTCCCCCCCAAGATGAAGTACACACCCCGTTGGCACAGCTACATCGGTGATGGAAAGTTAGGTAGGATTGGACCCTTAGTCTGGATGGAGCCAGCATGGTTGTGATGGAAGATGTGGGTGTTAAGGAGCGATCTGAAAGGTGCAAGGATGGAAACATCACAGAGGTGTTCCAGGAGCCAGGTGCAAGCTGAAGGGGCAACAAGGAAGAAAGGAAGGAGCTGTCCGAGGTACAACTCTCCTTTAGCCAGGTCACTCTCTCAGAACCTGCAGAGGAAGGTGAGGCCATTCCTTCAGTTTCCAAACACCCATGAAAATGACCAGGTAAGAGAGCATGTTCTAAGCACAGACTGTGATAATACTCAAGTGTCTATTAATTACCCTAATAGCTAATAGATAGGGGTGTTTGGTTTTGTTGATAACCACATAAAAACACAAAACACCACCGTGTCAACTTTTTCAAACCAAATCAAAACATAAAACACCCCATTTTCAAACAGATTTGGAACCCAATTACCAACTCTCGACTGGTTGTGGAACACATCTGGTTGAAACAGATTCCTTTTCCAGTTAGAAATAATTGAAAAAATTGTTGTTTTTGCATGGAAGACCTTTATTGCATGTATGTTTGTCTTTATGCCAATAAAGGTTTCATTCATTCATGTAATGATATTTACATTACATCAACGATATTGATGTTTAAGAATTCGCACCTGTGAATAAAAACACAGTAACCTCACACTTTGCATTAAAATTCAACATATTTTCAAAACAATAGCACCATTTTCAAACACCCCTACTAACAGAGCATCATGATCTCTGTTGCAAGCCATCTGGGCAAAGATACATCGCAAAGATTTCAGCTGGAACCTTGTGAACGTCAAACGTTATTTACGAGGATCATGTGACAAGCTTTTGGCGATTCTCTCCCTAAGAAACAAGCTCTTAGCAGGACCCCATTTGACATCTCTTATGCCGTTTCTACAGAAAAAACTTGGAATAGTTTCATGTGCACTCTGCCTAAAGAAGGAAACCCTGAGAAGATTTGTTTAAAGAGCCCTGGAACTGACTTTATGCTCAGTGTGTGTGAAATTTGAGGGTGCCAACCCTCCGAGAAATTGGAGACCGTCTGCACATTTTCAGTTTAGATTTGCAGCAAAATAAGGTAGGATGATGATGGGCAACATCGTTTCTGATCGAAGATTGATGCGTTACATTTTTGCATGCTTTTGGACGTGACAAGATGCCCTTCTCAAGTTGCTCGATTTTTCAGACAATCTTACTACCCTACCAAAATTGGAGAATGCTGCTTGCACCCCCTCCTTGGTGGTGGGAGAGCATTTTGCCCTGCTGTCTCACGAGCCAAGAGGGATGAGCTTTGCACCCCATCGGGTGGTGTGAGTGAAGAAGGGGCAGAGCTCCGTGGCTGTGACCCAGGCCCACCTTGGTCCGTCTTCTGCTTTGTGTCCTTCCCGTCAGCCACCCTTCCAGGGGGAAGTCCGAGATCTGCTCACAGCCTTTTGGAGCCAGGGAGGAATTTTTTCCCACCCACCTGCTTGGCCTCAGTTGAGGCTTTCTTCACCCACCCCAGACTGCTGCCTTTCGATTTGATTTTTCCCACTCAGGCAGGGTGGCCACATGGTACGGTGTGGGCCAAGGAGTAAGAGGAGGGATTTGGTGTGCACCTGAGAGAAGCAGGGTGAGAGGGAGGCCAGTGCCAATTCAGGCCTACTGCTGCCTGACTCACTCAGGGATGCAAGCTGGTGATCCCTCGGCCTCGGATTGCAAAACCGACGTCAAATGTTTTCATGCCGAGGCCAGAAAGTGCAGTTCAGCTTCTACACCTTTTGCGTTGGCATCGATAACTTGGGCCGATTGTCAGATGTGTCCAAGTTTGACGCCACACGCAAGTGACTGGGTGGATTTCCATCCAGCCAATAAACGTCTCCCTCAAGTGAAACAATCGCCACACGCAGATCGGCACAGCAGTTGGTTCAACCCACCAGCGGCCAGATATATAAAAAGAGCAGCTCTGAGCTACCCGTCAGCACAACCGCCTGGAAGAAGACAAGATGAACTGGAGTCTGCTGATCAGTTTGGTGAGTCTCTCTTTAGAATCCTTCCAATGTCTTCATGGCTTCACCGCCCTGATTTCTGCACTGGGGAGTTCCACTGCTCTACAATTCAGTCTCTCTCCCCAGGGAACTTGGCACCCATTTGTCTGTGGAGGGCCTGGTGGTGAGGAATGATGTTGCTCAGGTTATGGGTTAACCTCAGTGGCCACAGCACAAAATGGACTCAGTGGCCACAGCACAGAATGAAGCCTGCTGGTTACCTGGTTTATGACCAGTCCCAGGATGTGTGTGTGTGCATGTGAGCGCATGTGCATGACTCTTAAACACTATGATTTTAATATTCATATATTGTCAATGACTTCTTTTTAAGATTTTATGAATAAAATGGGAGAAACGCTGTCCAGTTCAACATCCTCTTCCTGGCATTAAGCGGAGATATTTCGACTCATTCCTTGGAAAGAGAGGTCTTCCTCCATGAGGATGTTTCAAAAGCAAATCTTCAAAGGGGACAAAGAAACCCACTTTGCTTCCAGGGAGTTGAAGGATTAAAGAGTCTGGATTCCTAGAGTGGCTGTATCATGCCCTGGAATACTCATGCACTTCCTGCCCAAAAATGGGGTGCAGCTGGGTAGGGGAGGTCTTTCATTTTCAACCTCAGAAGCCCAATCACTTTGAATTAGAGCTCCCTCACCCCCTGAACTGGTTGTTTCCTAACAGGGTCTGGCAGCCAACTCAAGATGCCTGAGACTCCAATGGAAGCTGCTCTGTCCTGTTTCGTAAGGCTGATCCGCAAACATTCAGAACGCGTAAATGGGACCTGTGCGCTCACACTGGACGGGCTGACTAAGCTGATGCGTGAGCAAATGCCAAACTGCTTCAAGGTGAGCCGGAGCCCCAAGGCTCTTTCTTCCTAGAGGTTTGGCTTCCCTTCTTAGGTGCTTTGAGGTGTGTGTGTGTGAGGGGGGGGGGATCTGCAGATGGAAAGTGAGTTTTCGTCTTTCCTCCCCTCGCAGCCTGAATCTGCAACATCCTAGGACCAATTTGGCACTCACACTGAACAATTATTTGACACAAAATAATTACAAGAGGAAACACAAGGGGGTGTTCCGAATAAATAATACAGCATGTCCTCACTTAAACTCGTTTCGTTATAAGACACTTCGTTTTAAAGTTGTTGAGAAAAAAATAATCAATTCCCGGCCGGGGCTAGTGTCTGTGTAGAGCTTGAATGTTCTCCCCATGTCTACATGGGCTCTCTCTGACCCGGAAAGCTCACATTTATTTCTGTGTTTAATATTAGAAGTGTTTTGAGTCATTATTTAGAAGTTTGGTGAAGTTTTTGTGACCAGAAATATGCTGTACACTCTTGTTTTTGTATATAAATTAGCCTATGGTAAAAATGGTTTCGTTATAAGTCGTTTTGCTTAAAGTTCTAGTTTCCAAGAACCTATCGACAACTCCAATAAGTGTATCGAGCAACTCCTGAAAGAAAATAGCTTTTAAAAAAGGGCTTCCCCCAATGTTTCTGGATGTTTTTTGGTGGAAATTAGACAGGTGAAACTATATTTTAAAACAATTTTCAGAGTTCTAGGGTCACCCCACTGACCCCTCCAGAAGAGCAAAGGTCACTGTTTTTAGGGAAAATGAGATGCAGGAATTGGTTGCAGGGTACCCCCTCCTCACTGAAATTAGAAATGAAACTTTGGCTTTTTTTTTTTCATGGCCAGTGCCCTGGCCTTTGAATCCACTTTGTTTTTATCACCTCACATGCAAGTAATCAGCTGTACACACCTGTAAGCAGGAGCAAAACCAGGCATTGCTCAAAGCACTCATTGGATTGCATGGTTTACAGAATAGACCTAAGGCAGTCATTTTCATCATATTGCTAAAGCTGCAGCACTTACAGGGTTTGAAGGGTCATAAAAACAAATCTCTTGTACTCAGGAACTTGTAACTTCATACACACTGTGCTGAAACATGCCCCTAAAGACCCCTAAAGCACAGAAGCTGTGCGTACAACACAACTATTTTTTTGAGATTTTTGTGCTGAACTCACAACTAATGCTGCAGCACTTACAGGGTTTGAAGGGTCATAAAAACAAATCTATTGTACTCAGGAATTTGTAACTTGGGGTGCACTGTGCTGAAACATGACCCTACACAACCCTAAAGCACAGATGTTGTGTGTAAAACACAAATACGTTTTTGTGCTGAACTCACAAATAAAGCTGCAACATTTCAAGGATTTGAAGGGTCATAAAAAAAAACCTGGGAGGAAGGGACTTGAAACTTGGGGTACACTTTGCTGAGACATACCCCTAAAGATCCATAAAGCATAGAAGTTCTGTGTACAACACAACTATGTTTTTTGAGCATTTTTGTGCTGAAGTCACAACTAAAGCTGCAGTATTTCAAGGATTTGAAGGGTCATAAAAAAAAACCCTGGCAGGAAAGGACTAGCAACCTGGAGTACACTGTGCTCAGACATACCGCTACAGACCCCTAAAGCACAGAAGCTGTGTGCACAACACAACTATGTGTTTGTTTGAGATCTTGTGTTGTCAGGACTATGCTTTACATAGGAATGAATGGACAAATTTGTTATGCCTTCAAACCAAATGAGTGGTGAATGCAACGCCTCTGCTACAGGTATCTGGAACACCTGGGATTTTTTTTTTTGCAGGTGGTTATATCTCTTTGGTGGTCCCTTAAACATGTTGAACACACTGACATTTGGGAATTCTGGGAAATCTGACCTCTGGGACAAATGGTTTTTAAGTGAGGAATTGCTGTATAAGATTTCTTGCAGTACTAAGAATAAAGCGAAGGTGGAAAAGAAAAGAAATAAGTATTTAATCTAAAGGGGCAAATATCTTTTAAGACTGGAATACAGAATCACCTCAAGGTATCAGTGCATTGATGCATTCCAAGGAACAGGATGGGGCTATAGATGGAGAATTTGAATCCCTTTGTCAAAATGAGAACAATAGGGATGGAAGAGAATGGATGTTTGAGTGAAAAAGAGGAAGCCCTCACAACACAAGAAGAATACAAAAGTGTGATAGGGCTCAATAAAACCTGATTGTTCAAGGACAGGCAGGAGGGATGGAGACTGAGGAAAAGTAAACTGGATTGAGACAAACAGCCCGGTCCAGCCCAAGGCAACTGCGGTACAATTCAGGCACAATTGCAGCCCAAGTGCTTTAGGCCCGAGTTGTGCCTGAATTGTGCCTGAGTTGGGCTGCAATTGTGACTGAATTGGGTTCAGGCACAATTCAGGCACAACTGCACAATTCAGGCACAATTGCAGCCTAAAAGTGGGCGTGTCGGGGGCGTGTCGGGGGTGTGACGGGGGCGGTTACGAAATTTGGTCCGGTTCCAGACGCTGGAGAGCCCCTGACACGCCCCCTTGAGCCCAACTCAGGCCCAAAATTTGGGCCAGCAAAAAGGGTGGACCAAAATGTGAGGAGACCCATAGGAGCCATTTTACCTTACCCACACCAGCCCTCTCCTGAAAAGTTCTAACACCCTGGGCCCGAGTTGGGCCTGAGTTAGGACCGAACAGTTGTGGCCTAACTCTGGACACGGACCCAAATAGTTACCCTATCAGCACCCAGCCCCACCCAGCCTCTTTCCCACAAAAGCCCAGCCCCAGCCCTCCACTCACTCTCTCTCTTTCTCTCTCTGAGCACGTGGCGTGGGGTTCTGTCCCCCAGCAGCCACAAAGTGGGACTTTGAAAACTTTTCTAACACTCCTCTTCTCTCCACCTCTCTCCTCTCTGCCCCCTCTAGGGCAGAGAGGGCTGTTCTGCCTGTGGCCAAACTGTTTACTCCTTGACCTGGGCAGCTCTCTCCATGCAAGTGTTTGCTAACCCATGTCTTTCTCCCAGCCCATCCCCCCCACAGGCAACAACACCAGCAGGTAAGTGCAGGTAAGAGCAGGGTTTGTGCTGACATGTGGTCTGACTTCTGCCTCTTAGCATAGAGAAATATAGGTAGGATACATGCCTCTATACCAATGTCTTGTCTCATAGCTGCCTGCATAGCCTGCCATGATATGCCTCTTTACCAATGTCTTGTCTCATGTCTGCATGCAATGCCTGCCATGATATGCCTCTTTACCAATGTCTGCCTGCAATGCCTGCCATGATATGCCTCTTTACCAATGTCTGCCTGCAATGCCTGCCATGATATGCCTCTTTAACAATGTCATGTCTCATAGCTGCCTGCAATGCCTGCCATGATATGCCTCTTTACCAATGTCTGCCTGCAATGCCTGCCATGATATGCCTCTTTACCAATGTCATGTCTCATAGCAGCCTGCAATGCCTGCCATGATATGCCTCTTTACCAATGTCATGTCTCATAGCTGCCTGCAATGCCTGCCATGATATGCCTCTATACCAATGTCTTGTCTCATAGCTGCCTGCATAGCCTGCCATGATATGCCTCTTTACCAATGTCATGTCTCATAGCTGCCTGCAATGCCTGTCATGAAATGTCTCTTTACCAATGTCTTGTCTCATAGCTGCCTGTATGAATGTGAGCACACAATGCCATGGGTGTGGAACTGTAACCCATATGTAGACACCAGCTGTTCCCCCCCCTTTTCTCCACAGGGTCTACTGACAGGTCAGTATTGCTAGGATTGCCATGGTTGTGACCCCCAAGTTGTGTTGTTGTCTCTCTCTTTGACCCCTTTCCCTTACAGGATCATGCTCACCTTACACTCAGGGAAGCAGCGCAGACCAGGCTCTGTGTCTCACACCACTCGGCTGTGTGTGATTACTCTCCCTGCAGGCCTTTGCAACCTGCACACTGGCATTCCTTCAATGGTGATTGCCACCACACAGCAGCTGCCATGGAACACCCCCAAGTTGTTCGTCCCCCCAGGAATGCCCACTACCACCAACCGTCCGGGGAGCACCCCTGGGCCCGCAGTCTGGTTGCCCCATGGTCGTCTGCCTCGACGCTGCCAGAGGTCTGGGAGCCTGCCCTGCAACCCTCCTCAGCTGCTGCTGCTGCTGCTACATTCTGAGTGGCTGCTGTGCCTACCCCTTGCAGCCTCGCCTGGCCATCCCTGCCAATGTTCCAGAACAATAAAGATGCCCCTTGGGTAAAGGCCCCTTGAACACCATGACCCCAATGTTACACAAGCACTGCCCCACACACAGAGAGACAGCGTCCAGCACACAAGGCCCTGCATGAATCCCAGCCAGGGCCTGCCACAGCCAGCCCAGGGAGAACACAGCAGGGGGGCTGCCAGACCCTCAGGGCTCAGAGGGGAGGGGGAGTTGGGGGGCCTCTCAGGCAGGCAAACAGTGACAGGCGACATGGCGCACGTCCGTGAAGAGCCCTTTCAGCAACCGGGGCTCTCACCCACCCTCGGTCCGCCCGTCAACGGCGTCCGTGTCCGCCCGTCAACGGTGTCCGTTTCCGCCCTCAGTCCGCCCGTCAATGGCGTCTGTTTCCGCCCTCAGTCTGCCCGTCAACAGCGTCCGTTTCCGCCCTCGGTCCGTCTGCATGAGAGGCGCCCGTTCCTTCATTGCCTCCATCTGCGAAGTGACCCCTGTGTCCCTATTGGTCTCTGCAGACCCCTCTCCCTGTATCCCTCTCCCACCAGCCTTGTTGTCTGTCTGTTTCTGACCCACCCGTGTCCCTCCCCAGCACCCCCTGTCCGCCTGCCTGTGTGCCTGCCTCCCCTCCCACTCCCTGATGATGGATGCTGGCACCCCCCACCCCGCCAGAGCGCCTGCCGCAAGGCGCCTACGTTGCCCCACATGGGGAGTGATGAGCTGCGTGAGCCCTTCCCGCTCACAGCAGACAAGCCCAAGGCATCTCTCGGTCTTGGCCGGGGCACGGAGCAGAAGGCATACTGGGATGCCTTCTTTGTGGGCATAGCCACGGCCCTGGTGGTCCAGGGCTTCAGGCAGCGCACGGGCATGTCATGGCGGAGGCGGTTCCAGACCTCATGAGACCCCCCTTGTGCGTGCCGTTCCCACCCCCTCCTTCCCTTCTCTCCTCCGCTCACGCCCCCATGACTCCCACGTGCAGCCTCACCGTGGCTTTGGGGTGGCATCGCAGTCTGCAGGAGGGAGGGCAGTGGCACTCCCCCCTGCGGCAGGTGGCTAATGCCCAGGGTGCCCTGGGGCAGCTGGCACTGGCACAACCTCTGCCCTTCAGCTGACTGTCGCACGCCCAGTGCCTGCAGGCCCACCTGTGGCTGCCCATCTGCTGCGACCGCTGCAGCAGCTGTGGTAGGTGCACGCAGACGGGCTGAGGAGGGGGCTCTTCGCTTCCACAAGACTGACAGCTCCCCACAGGGGCCTGCCTGCCTCTGCGGTAAGTTTTGCCTCGATCCTGGCCCACTGCTCTTGCCTCCTGCCTAACTCAGGCACAGTTGCAGCCTAACTCGGTCCTATTTTGGGCCCCAATTGTGTCACAATTGGGCCTCAACTGTGCCTGAGTTGGGCTGGACTGAGCCCTAAGGCATCAAGGACGGGCTCAAAATCAGAGAGAAGGGGTGACCAAGTGGAGCACCTTTGAGGAAGAGGAGGAGGAGAGGGGGAGGGAGGGAGGGAGGGAGGGGGAGGAAGACTGAGTTCTAGATAGGATGGTAGAGAGTGCTGGGGAGGAGGTAGCGGTTGTGGTGCATGTTGGCACCAACGACGTGGGGAAATGTAGCCGGGCGGTACTGGAGGCCAAATTTAGGTTGCTAGGTAGGAAGCTCAAATCCAGGACCCCAAAGGTAGCGTTCTCAGAAGCGCTACCTGTTCCACGTGCAGGGCCAGCTAGGCAGGCGGAGCTCAGGGGTCTCAATGCGTGGATGAGACGCTGGTGTCAGGAGGAGGGGTTTAGGTTTGTTAGGCACTGGGGAACGTTTTGGGACAAGCTGGGCCTGTAGAAGAGGGACGGGCTTCACTTGAACCAAAACGGAACTAGACTGCTGGCGCATAACATTAAGAAGGTGGCAGAGCAGCTTTTAAACTGACTCCTGGGGGAAAGCCGACAGGAGCCGAGGGGCATCCGGTTCGGGACTCCTCATCCCTAGGGAATGAGGGTGCAGAGGATGGGGAACAGTCAAGTAATAACAGAGTAAGAATTGGGAGTGATAGCATGATGGGACTTGACAGCCAGTCTAGCAGGATAGAAGGCTGCAGGAATAAAGGTGCAAACATGCAGCCCTTCTTGGGGGACCAGGTATATAAGTGTTTTTATGCAAATGCACAAAGTCTACAGGCAAAGATGGGAGAACTGGAATGTTTGGTGGCTAGGGAAAACATTGACATAGTAGGTATAACAGAAACCTGGTGGAATGCGGAGAACCAGTGGGATACTGCAATTCCAGGATATAAACTCTATAGGAGGGACAGAGAGGGGCATGTTGGAGGTGGGGTGGTCATCTATGTCAAAGAGGGGGTAGAATCCACCAGAGTAGAGCTGGAGGAGGGCTCTGACTCCTCCGTAGAATCACTGTGGGTTAGATTACCAGGCTCAAAGAGTGATGTAATAGTAGGGGCATGCTACCGTCCTCCAGATCAAAAACCTGAAGGGGATCTTGAAATGAGGAAGCAAATCAGGGAGGTTTCAAGGAGAGACAGGGTTGTAGTCATGGGGGACTTCAATTATCCTCACATCGACTGGGTCAATTCATGCTCAGGTCATGAGAGACTGGATTTCTGGATATGTTAAATGACTGTGCCTTAGAGCAGCTTGTCACAGAACCGACCAGAGGACAGGTGACTCTGGATTTGATATTTTGTGGCACTCAAGATCTGGTCAGGGAGGTAAATGTTACCGAACCATTGGGGAACAGTGACCATGCTGCGATCTGTTTCGCCATGCATGTCGGAGGGAGAGGGCTGAGCAAATCTGACATGAAAATGCTTGACTTCCGAAGCGCAGACTTCCCCAAAATGAGGAGACTAGTTAAAAAAAAACTGAAAGGGAAGGTAAAAAGAGTCCAATCGCTCCAGAGTGCATGGAGGCTGTTTAAAACAACAGTCATAGAGGCCCAGCGGGAGTGTATCCCACAAAGGAGGAAGGGCTCGACCAAGTCCAGGAGGGTGCCGGCATGGCTAAGAAGCACAGTTAAGGAGGCTATAAAAGGCAAGGAAGCTTCCTTCCGTAAATGGAAGTCTTGCCGTAATGAGGAAAATAAACAGGAGCACAAACTGTGGCAAAAGAAATGTAAAAAGATGATACGGGAGGCCAAGCAAGACTTTGAGGAACGTATGGCAGGCAACATAAAAGGGAATAATAAAAGCTTCTTCAAATATGTTAGAAGCAGGAAACCTGCCAGGGAAACGGTTGGTCCGCTGGATGGTGAGGGAGAGAAAGGGGTGATAAAAGGGGACTTGGAGACTGCAGAGAAATTAAATGAGTTCTTTGCATCTGTCTTCATGGCAGAAGACCTCGGGCAAATACCGCTGCCGGAACGGTCTCCCCTGACTAAAGAATTAAGTCAAATAGAGGTTAAAAGAGAAGACGTCTCAGACTTAATTGACAAAATAAAGATCAATAAATCACCAGGCCCGGATGGCATCCACGCAAGAGTTCTGAAGGAACTCAAGAATGAAGTTGCTGACCTATTAACCAAAATATGCAACTTGTCCTTTAAAATGGCCACTGTACCAGAGGATTGGAGGATAGCTAGTGTCACGCCAATCTTTAAAAAAGGAAGGAGGGGGGACCCGGGAAACTACAGGCCGGTCAGCCTAACATCTGTTCCAGGGAAGATGGTGGAAAGTCTCATTAAGGATAAAATCTTAAAATACATAGAAGAACAAGCTCTGCTGAGGGAGAGTCAGCATGGCTTCTGCAAGGGGAAGTCTTGCCTCACAAACCTGTTAGAATTTTTTGAAAAGGTCAACAGGCATGTGGATGCGAGCGAACCCGTGGATATTATATATCTGGATTTTCAGAAGGCGTTTGACACGGTCCCTCATGAAAGGCTCCTGAGAAAACTCCACAGTCAGGGAATAAGAGGGCAGGTCCTCTTGTGGATTAGGAACTGGTTGAAGACCAGGAAACAGCAAGAGGGAGTCAATGGGAAATTTTCACAATGGCGAGAGGTGAAAAGCGGTGTGCCCCAAGGATCGGTCTTGGGACCGGTGCTTTTCAACTTATTCATAAATGACCTGGAGTCGGGGTTAGGCAGTGAGGTGGCCAAGTTTGCAGATGACACTAAACTTTTCCGGGTGGTGAAGACCAGCAGGGATTGTGAAGAGCTCCAGAAGGATCTCTCCAAACTGGGACTATGGGCAGCAAAGTGGCAGATGCGCTTCAATGTAAGTAAGTGCAAAGTGATGCACATTGGGGCAAGAAACCAAAATTTCACATATACGCTAATGGGTTCTGAGTTATCTGTGACGGATCAAGAGAGAGATCTTGGGGTGCTGGTGGACAGGTTGATGAAAGTGTCGACCCAGTGTGCGGCGGCTGTGAAGAAGGACAATTCCATGCTCGGGATCATTAAAAAAGGGATTGAGAATAAAACGGCCAATATCATTATGCCTTTGTACAAATCGATGGTAAGGCCACATCTGGAGTATTGTGTCCAGTTCTGGTCACCACACCTCAAAAAGGATATAGTTGAATTGGAAAAGGTGCAGAAAAGAGCAACCAGAATGATTCGTGGGCTGGAGCACCTCCCTTATGAGGAAAGGCTACAGCGTCTGGGGCTTTTTAGCCTAGAAAAAAGGCACCTGAGGGAGGACATGATTGAGACGTATAAAATTATGCATGGGATGGAGAGAGTGGATAGAGGGAAATTCTTCTCCCTCTCGCACAACACCAGAACCAGAGGACATGCACTAAAATTGAGTGGAGGGAGAGTTAGAACAGATAAAAGAAAATATTTCTTTACCCAGCGTGTAATTCATCTGTGGAACTCCTTGCCACAGGATGTGGTGATGGCACCTGGCCTAGATGCCTTTAAAAGGGGTTTGGACAGATTCATGGAGGAAAAGACCATCACAGGTTTCAAGCCATAAGCAACCTCCTGGTTTTAGAAGTGGGTTTTCTCTGTGCCAGGTGCAAGGGAATGTCAACGGGAAACAGGTTATCTTGTTGTCTTGTGCTCCCTGAGGCATCTGGTGGGGCCACTGTGTGATACAGGAAG
Source organism: Plestiodon gilberti rubricaudatus (assembly GCA_026170595.1). Taxonomy (NCBI): domain Eukaryota; kingdom Metazoa; phylum Chordata; class Lepidosauria; order Squamata; family Scincidae; genus Plestiodon; species Plestiodon gilberti. Next base: position 27,434,615 of record JANXHW010000009.1, read on the forward strand.
CTGGACTAGATGGGCTCTTGGCCTGATCCAGCAGGGCTCTTCTTATGTTCTTATGTTCTTTTGAATTGCCCAGGGGAGGACAGAGTGAACCAAGCACAGATCTACTGTGGAGATAATCCCCAGATGCCACTGAAACACTCTTTAAATGCTCAAACTAAAAATGATTGTTTTCCACTCCAAAGGTTAGATGTATTGGTTGAAACTGTGGCTAAAGAAAAATTTATTTCTTGTTTAGATCTTGCTCGTGGTTACTGGCAGATAGACATGGATCCTGCCAGTACACATCTTACTGCTTCGCTAGAAATACCGGATTATATCATTTTTAAAAAATGCCATTTGGGCTCAAAACAGCACCCGCCTCCTTTCAAAAACTTATGAATTCTTTGTTAGCTAAACATCAACCATATTGTTCTGCTTATTTAGATGATGTGGCTTTTTTTTCAGAGAAGTGGGAGGAGCACTTGGTGCATGTTAAAAGTGTTCTTCAGACCTTAAGTGATGCTGGATTGATTCTACGTCCTACTAAATGTCAGTTTGGACATGCAAAGGTGCAGTATTTGGGACATATCATTGGTAGTGGTAAAATGCAACCTGGGCAAGCCAAAGTAGATTGTATTGTCAAATGGCCTACCCCTACCAAGAAAAGCAAATTCAGAGTTATCTGGGGGTGGTGAATTACTTTCGAAAGTTCATTCCACATTGTTCAAGTTTAACAGCCCCTTTGACCAATTTGTGTCGTAAGAACCTGCCTAATAAAGTTACCTGGACAGAAACATGTCAGAAAAGCTTTGATGCGTTAAAGGGAAGACTGGCAGAAGCTCCTGTCTTACATGAACCTGATTTTTCCAAGCAGTTTGTAATTCAGACTGATGCAAGTATTACTGGATTGGGAGCAGTGCTATTACAAAAATCTGATGAGGGACATTTGCACCCTATTGCCTATTTGAGTCGCAAATTGTTGCCAAGAGAGACTCGTTATGCTGTAATAGAGCTTGAAGCATTAGCTCTGGTGTGAGCTTTATCCCGTTTGAGACCTTACTTACTGGGTAATAAGATTTTGGTTCAAACAGATCATTCACCTTGGACCTTTATCCACAAGACTACCGAGAATCAACGTGTTCTACGTTGGGCTTTAAATATTCAGGATTTTGACTTCAAAATTGTTCATTTACATGGATCTCGAAATTTTTTGGCTGATTTCTTATCTAGGGTATGGGACAGCCCAGAAGGAGATTAACAGCCCGGTCCAGCCTAAGGCAACTGCGGTACAATTCAGGCACAATTGCAGCCCAAGTGCTTTAGGCCCGAGTTGTGCCTGAATTGTGCCTGAGTTGGGCTGCAATTGGGACTGAATTGGGTTCAGGCACAATTCAGGCACAACTGCACAATTCAGGCACAATTGCAGCCTAAAAGTGGGCGTGTCGGGGGCGTGTCGGGGGTGTGACGGGGGCGGTTACGAAATTTGGTCCGGTTCCAGACATTGGCAACCCCCTGACACGCCCCCTCGAGCCCAACTCAGGCCCAAAATTTGGGCCAGCAAAAAGGGTGGACCCAAATGTGAGGAGACCCATAGGATCCATTTTACCTTACCTACACCAGCCCTCTCTTGAAAAGTTCTAACACCCTGGGCCCGAGTTGGGACTGAGTTGGGACTGAACAGGTGTGGCCAAACTCTGGACATGGACCCAAATAGTTACCCTATCAGCACCCAGCCCCACCCAGCCTCTCTCCCACAAAAGCCCAGCCCCAGCCCTCCACTCTCTCTCTCTCTCTCTGAGCACGTGGCGTGGGGTTCTGTCCCCCAGCAGCCACAAAGTGGGACTTTGAAAATTTTCTAACACCTCTCTTCTCTTCTCCTCTCTGCCCCCCTCTAGGGCAGAGAGGGCTGTTCTGCCTGTGGCCAAACTGTTTACTCCTGTGCCTGGGCAGCTCTCTCCATGCAAGTGTTTGCTAACCCATGTCTTTCTCCCAGCCCCTCTCCCCCCCCACAGGCAACAACACCAGCAGGTAAGTGCAGGTAAGTGCAGGGGTTGTGCTGACATGTGGTCTGACTTCTGCCTCTTTGCATAGAGAAATATAGGTAGGATACATGCCTCTTTACCAATGTGTTGTCTCATAGCTGCCTGCAATGCCTGCCATGATATGCCTCTTTACCAATGTGTTGTCTCATAGCTGCCTGCAATGCCTGCCATGATATGCCTCTCTACCAATGTGTTGTCTCATAGCTGCCTGCAATGCCTGCCATGATATGCCTCTCTACCAATGTGTTGTCTCATAGCTGCCTGCAATGCCTGCCATGATATGCCTCTCTACCAATGTCTTGTCTCATAGCTGCCTGCAATGCCTGCCATGATATGCCTCTTTACCAATGTGTTGTCTCATAGCTGCCTGCAATGCCTGCCATGATATGCCTCTATACCAATGTCTTGTCTCATAGCTGCCTGCAATGCCTGCCATGATATGCCTCTTTACCAATGTCTTGTCTCATAGCTGCCTGTATTAATGTGAGCACACAATGCCATGAGTGTTGAACTGTAACCCTTATGTAGACACCAGCTGTCCCCCCCCCTCTTTTCTCCACAGGGTCTACTGACAGGTCAGTATTGCTAGGATTGCCATGGTTGTGACCCCCAAGTTGTGTTGTTGTCTCTCTCTGTGACCCCTTTCCCTACAGGATCATGCTCACCTTACACCCAGGGAAGGAGCGCAGACCAGGCTATGTGTGTCACACCACTCAGCTGTGTTTGATTTCTCTCCCTGCAGGCCTTTGCAACCGGCACACTGGCATTCCTTCAATGGGGAGTGCTACCACACACCAGCTGCCATGGAACACCCCCCAAGGTGGTCATCCCCCCAGGAATGCCCACTACCACTGACTGTCTGGGGAGCACCCCTCGGCCCGCAGTCTGGTTGCCCTATGGTCGTCTGCCTCGATGCTGCCAGAGGTCTGGGAGCCTGCCCTGCAACCCTCCTCAGCTGCTGCTGCTGCTCCACCTCCCTGGCTGCCTACTTGCTGTCCCTCCCCTTTCTATGGAGCAGGCTGTGGTTCCACAGGGGAAGAGCCTGCGTCTCCAGGCACGCCTGCTGCTGCTGCTGCTACGTTCTGAGTGGCTGCTGTGCCTACCCCCTGGCAGCCTCGCCTGGCCATCTCTGCCAATGTTCCAGAACAATAAAGATGCCCCTTGGGCAAAGGCCCCTTGAACAACATGACCCCAATGTTGCACAAGCACTGCCCCACGCACACAGAGACAGCGCCCAGCACACAAGGCCCTGCATGAATCCCAGCCAGGGCCTGCCACAGCCAGCCCAGGGAGAACACAGCAGGGGGGCTGCCAGACCCTCAGGGCTCAGAGGGGAGGGGGGAGTTGGGGGGCCTCTCAGGCAGGCAACCACTGACAGGCGACGTGGCACACGTCCGCCACGTCCGTGAAGAGCCCTTTCATCAACCGGGGCTCTCACCCACTCTCGGTCCACCCGTCAACGGCGTCTGTTTCCGCCCGTCAACGGCGTCCATTTCTGCCCTCGGTCTGCCCGTCAACGGCGTCCGTTTCCGCCCGTCAACGGCGTCCATTTCTGCCCTCGGTCCGCCCGTCAACGGCGTCCGTTTCCGCCCGTCAACGGCGTCTGTTTCCGCCCGTCAACGGCGTCCGTTTCCGCCCATCAACGGCGTCCGTTACCGCCGTCGGTCCATCTGCATGAGAGGCGCCCGTTCCTGCATTGCCTCCATCTGCGAAGTGACCCCTGTGTCCCTATTGGTCTCGGCAGACCCCTCTCCCTGTATCCCTCTCCCACCAGCCTTGTTGTCTGTCTGTTTCTGACCCACCCGTGCCCCTCCCCAGCACCCCCTGTCTGTGTGCCTGCCTCCCCTCCCACTCCCTGATGATGGACGCTGGCATCCCCCACCCCGCCAGAGCGCCTGCCGCGAGGCGCCGACGTTGCCCCATCTGGGGGTGTGATGAGCTGCGTGAGCCCTTCCCGCTCGCAGCAGACAAGCCCGAGGCATCTCTCGGTCTTGGCCGGGGCACGGAGCAGAAGGCATGCCGGGATGCCTTCTTTGTGGGCATAGCCACGGCCCTGGAGGCCCAGGGCTTCAGGCAGTGCACGGGCATGTCCTGGCAGAGGCGGTTCCAGACTTCATGAGACCCCCCTTGTGTGTGACGTTCCCCCCCTCCCCCCCATGACTCCCACGTGCAGCCTCAACATGGCTTGGGGGTGGCATCGCCTTCTGCAGGAGGGAGGGCAGTGGCACTCCCCCCTGCGGCAGGTGGCTAATGCCCAGGGTGCCCTGGGGCAGCTGGCACTGGCACAACCTCTGCCCTTCCGCTGACTGTCGCACGCCCAGTGCCTGCAGGCCCACCTGTGGCTGCCCCTCTGCTGCGAACGCTGCAGCAGCTGTGGTAGGTGCACACAGATGAGCTGAGGAGGGGGCTCTTTGCTTCCACAAGACTGACAGCTCCCCACAGGGGCCTGCCTGCCTCTGCGGTAAGTTTTGCCTCGATCCTGGCCCACTGCTGTAGCCTCCAGCCTAACTCAGGCACAGTTGCAGCCTAACTCGGTCCTAGTTTGGGCCCCAATTGGGCCACACTTGGGCCTCAACTGTGCCTGAGTTAGGCTGGACTGGGCCCTAAGAGAAACAACTGTATGTCAGTCACCAGTTCAGTTGAACTGGGGAGAGTTATAATACTCTGTATGTTAAAGTTTTCCTTTTTTCTGTGTGTAATCTTTGAATTGCTCTGATACTGTTATCACTTTACAGATGCTGCTATTTACACACCTACCTCTGTAGTCGTTTAGTTTGAACGGGTTATTTGGGAAATCTTATTTAAGTTTTAGTGGAACTTAGGATGAGTTATGATTTAAAGTTTTGCCCTCACCGGTATTGACTCTGTTTGTTTTCTAGTGTAAGAATAGTTGTTGGTGTGGACCAACTAACCATCTTCCCTGAAGGGGGGCGTGTGAAAGACAAGGCCTTTCTCCCTGACTCCATTTTAGTTGCCTGACTCCATCTTGCAGGCCTGAGTAGAAAATTTACAGCTCTGATGTCTTGAATCACTTGAACAGTTAGACAGCTGCTGGTAAGCTAGCTAATTAGTGCAAGCCTGAGAGCGGGACCCGTTATCTCGGACTGATAAGTCTGGCCAGTTTGTCATTCCGGGCTGGTGGATCCTGGTACTCGTCAAGGACATCTTAATTGCAAACTATGTGCACCTGAGATTTACGGTTGGGAGGGTGACTTTGGAGCACCATGATGTCAGGGCCTAGAAACTTCGATCCGTGGAAGCCTTTGATTGGCTATTCCCCAGTTACTGGGCAGAAGAGAACCAAAGTTTACTTAAGGGATGCCACCCTTTGTTTAGAGAGCAGAGCAGTTGTGCTGTTGACCGTTGAACATCTCCTGGAGAGGTCAGTTTGGACCTCCAGTATGGAGCCATGTCCTTTTCACGCTTATTGGGACGGATAGCTTAACATCTCTACCTTATCCGTGCTATGAGAGCCAATTGGTGAGTGTTAGGACCAGTAAGTTTTAGGAGATAGCTTTATTGTTTTATGTCTGTCTGTCTTGTATACTATGCCTTTAAAGCCTTACAAAGAATTGAATGCCTTCTAATATGTAACTTTAATTTACTTTAATAAAACCAAAAATATATTTTACAGGCTTGTGTGTCTGTGTTGAGTACAAGGGGAAACGGAATTCTACCCTGCCTGCCTAGCTGCTTGGTTCACTACTACCAGTGCTACCAGTACTTACCTTTTGAAGACTCTGAGGCTTGAGTCTGGTTCTCCTGTTGGACAGAGGGGCCAGCCTTGCAAGCACTGAGACTTGGCCTAGAGACCCCAGCTTTCCCGGGAGCTGTGGGCCTGGCGTACCAGGGTGGTGGCAGTTGATCTACCCTTGGGTTGTTGCCCAAGCTAAGGATATTCGGTCTCTCTGGTTTGGTTAATCTTGCTGGAGCTAAGCCAGACGTGACTGAGTAGGTAAACTTGTACTTGTCGATTTGGTTTGATTCGGTTAAGATCCAGGGATCTGATTCTTTGGAGTTGTTTGCCCTGAGAATCCGGACCCCCTGACAGTAGCAGTGGGGCCCTTCATTCATGCTTGAGCTGAAGCCAGCCTGGACGAAGCTCCCCTGGGTAAAACTCATCTAAGAACTACAGGCCTGCCTGTTGTGAGAGTATAAGGGCTCAGTCCAGCCCAACTCAGGCACAGTTGAGGCCCAATTGCGGCACAATTGGGGCCCAAAATAGGACCGAGTTAGGCTGCAACTGTGCCTGAGTTAGGCAGGAGGCAAGAGCAGTGGGCCAGGATCGAGGCAAAACTTACCGCAGAAGCAGGCAGGCCCCTGTGGGGAGCTGTCAGTCTTGTGGAAGCGAAGAGCCCCCTCCTCAGCCCGTCTGCGTGCACCTACCACAGCTGCTGCAGCGTTCGCAGCAGATGGGCAGCCACAGGTGGGCCTGCAGGCACTGGGCGTGCGACAGTCAGCTGAAGGGCAGAGGTTGTGCCAGTGCCAGCTGCCCCAGGGCACCCTGGGCATTAGCCACCTGCTGCAGGGGGGAGTGCCACTGCCCTCCCTCCTGCAGACTGCGATGCCACCCCCAAGCCACGGTGAGGCTGCACGTGGGAGTCATGGGGGGGTGAGCGGGGGAGAGAAGGGAAGGAGGGGGTGGGAACGGCACGCACAAGGGGGGTCTCATGAGGTCTGGAACCGCCTCCGCCAGGACATGCCCGTGCGCTGCCTGAAGCCCTGGGCCACCAGGGCCATGGCTATGCCCACAAAGAAGGCATCCCGGTATGCCTTCTGCTCCGTGCCCCGGCCAAGACCGAGAGATGCCTTGGGCTTGTCTGCTGTGAGCGGGAAGGGCTCACGCAGCTCATCACTCCCCAGATGGGGCAACGTAGGCGCCTCGAGGCAGGCGCTCTGGCGGGGTGGGGGGTGGCCAGCTTCCATCATCAGGGAGTGGGAGGGGAGGCAGGCACACAGGCAGGCGGACAGGGGGTGCTGGGGAGGGACACGGGTGGGTCAGAAACAGACAGACAACAAGGCTGGTGGGAGAGGAATACAGGGAGAGGGGTCTGCAGAGACCAATAGGGACACAGGGGTCACTTTGCAGATGGAGGCAATGCAGGAACGGGCGCCTCTCATGCAGACGGACCGAGGGCGGAAACGGACGCTGTTGACGGGCGGACTGAGGATGGAAACGGACGCCGTTGACGGGTGGACTGAGGGCGGAAACGGACACCATTGACGGGCGGACACGGACGCCGTTGACGGGCAGACCGAGGGTGGGTGAGAGCCCCGGTTGCTGAAAGGGCTCTTCACGGACGTGGGGGACGTGCGCCATGTCACCTGTCACTGTTTGCCTGCCTGAGAGGCCCCCCAACTCCCCCCTCCCCTCTGAGCCCTGAGGGTCTGGCAGCCCCCCTGCTGTGTTCTCCCTGGGCTGGCTGTGGCAGGCCCTGGCTGGGATTCATGCAGGGCCTTGTGTGGTGGGAGCTGTCTCTCTGTGTGTGGGGCAGTGCTTGTGTAACATTGGGGTCATGGTGTTCAAGGGGCCTTTGCCCAAGGGGCATCTTTATTGTTCTGGAACATTGGCAGGGATGGCCAGGCGAGGCTGCCAGGGGTAGGCACAGCAGCCACTCAATGTAGCAGCAGCAGCAGCAGCAGCAGCTAAGGAGGGTTGCAGGGCAGGCTCCCAGACCTCTGGCAGCATCGAGGCAGACGACCATGGGGCAACCAGACTGCGGGCCCAGGGGTGCTCCCCAGAAGGTAGGTGGTGGTGGACATTCCTGGGGAGACATAAATCACAGGAGTGTTCCATGGCAGCTGCTGTGTGGTAGCAATCCCCATTGAAGAAATGCCAGTGTGCCGGTTGCAAAGGCCTGCAGGGAGAGAAATCAAACACAGCTGAGTGGTGTGACACACATAGCCTGGTCTGCGCTCCTTCCCTGGGTGTAAGGTGAGCATGATCCTGTAAGGGAAAGGGGTCAAAGAGAGAGACAACAACACAACTTGGGGGTCACAGCCATGGCAATCCTAGCAATACTGACCTGTCAGTAGACCCTGTGGAGAAAAGGGGGGGGGAACAGCTGGTGTCTACATATGGGTTACAGTTCCACACTCATGGCATTGTGTGCTCACATTCATACAGGCAGCTATGAGACAAGACATTGGTAAAGAGGCATATCATGGCAGGCTATGCAGGCAGCTATGAGACAAGACATTGGTATAGAGGCATATCATGGCAGGCATTGCAGGCAGCAATGAGACAAGACATTGGTATAGAGGCATATCATGGCAGGCATTGCAGGCAGCTATGAGACAAGACATTGGTATAGAGGCATATCATGGCAGGCATTGCAGGCAGCAATGAGACAAGACATTGGTATAGAGGCATATCATGGCAGGCATTGCAGGCAGCTATGAGACAAGACGTTGGTATAGAGGCATGTATCCTATCTATATTTCTCTATGCAAAGAGGCAGATGTCAGACCACATGTCAGCATGAACCCTGCACTTACCTGCACTTACCTGCTGCTGTTGTTGCCTGTGGGGGGGGGAGAGGGGCTGGGAGAAAGACATGGGTTAGCAAACACTTGCATGGAGAGAGCTGCCCAGGCACAGGAGTACACAGTTTGGCCACAGGCAGAACAGCCCTCTCTGCCCTAGAGGGGGGCAGAGAGGAGAGAGGAGAAGAGAAGAGAGAAGTGGGGTGTTAGAAAAGTTTTCAAAGTCCCACTTTGTGGCTGCTGGGGGACAGAACCCCACGCCACGTGCTCAGAGAGAGAGAGAGAGAGAGAGTGAGTGGAGGGCTGGGGCTGGGCTTTTGTGGGAAAGAGGCTGGGTGGGGCTGGGTGCTGATAGGGTAACTATTTGGGTCCGTGTCCAGAGTTAGGCCACAACTGTTCGGTCCTAACTCAGGCCCAACTCGGGCCCAGGGTGTTAGAACTTTTCAGGAGAGGGCTGGTGTGGGTAAGGTAAAATGGCTCCTATGGGTCTCCTCACATTTGGGTCCACCCTTTTTGCTGGCCCAAATTTTGGGCCTGAGTTGGGCTCGAGGGGGTGTGTCAGGGGCTCTCCAGTGTCTGGAACCGGACCAAATTTCGTAACCGCCCCCGTCACACCCCCAACACGCCCCCGACACGCCCACTTTTAGGCTGCAATTGTGCCTGAATTGTGCAGTTGTGCCTGAATTGTGCCTGAACCCAATTCAGTCCCAATTGCAGCCCAACTCAGGCACAATTCAGGCACAACTCGGGCCTAAAGCACTTGGGCTGCAATTGTGCCTGAATTGTACCGCAGTTGCCTTGGGCTGGACCGGGCTGTTAATCTCTTAACAGGAGGGACTGTGTGGTAATCAGAGGGCTGACGCCACCTTGGTGCTCTGGTGGGCTGAAGTTGACCAGGGAGGGGTTTGGCCGGCACTACCCGAGTGGGGTTCAGGGGTGAGCCTCTGGCCCTCCCGGGTATCACACCAACCACTGGTAAAGTCTCAATTTTGGGACTCTGTTTGTGGTAAAATTCCTGCCCTGACATTGTCTTGATTTTCCTTTTGGAGTTAATGTGGGGAACTGAAAAGTTAAATCCTTCAGTGGGGGTGGAGTGGGAAAGGATGCATCCCCAACACACACACACACACACACACACACACACACACACACACACACACACACACGGCTTCAGGAGCGCCATGAATCAGGCAAAATTTGGGGTGAAGACGATGGGACAGCCAGGAAGGGCTTGTGGATTTCATTATGGGTCCCACTATGGGGAAGTATATGGGACAATAGATTCCATAGAGTAGCAGCTGTCACATCACCAGCATCTCAGAGATAAGGATCAGCAGATACCTTTCCCAAAGACATTACAGGGAGATCTTTTCAGGGGATGTGTTACGACACGTGGAAGGCGGCGCTTACATTCAGCTAAAAGTCAGAAAACCCCTGATCTAGATACATCAGTGTAGGAGTGTTTTCGGAAGTTCATCATTCAGAGTGTTGGGAAATTTTGACGGGCGCAAAACACAGTGGCCAGGTTATTACTAAATGGGGCAGGCAGATCCAGTCGCCTCTTGCCAGTGTGTAAAGTTTAATCAGTGCCTCGCAGGCTCCATCATTTTCACTTCTCTCACACACAAGTTATGCCTCTTCATTATTAATTATTATCATAGTTAATATTATACATAGTGAGTTTCAATGGCGTTGCCTGATATGGGGCAGGGGGGCGATGGGCCCCAGGGCATAGGGCGCTGAGGCCTCCTGGGGTGGCGCCTACCTCCTTAGGTTTCGTTTTCGAAACCTTTTTTAAACTTTTTTTCCTGTTTTCAGGGGTTTTTAAGTGTTATCGGGGCATGTGTTTCTGTATGTGTGCTTTTCCCCCACTTATCTTGAATATGGGACGCTTCCAGCGACAGTCTTCTTCCTGCGCCGGGCACATCTTCTCCCTGCGCCCGGGCGCTAACTCAGTAAAGCCCCCAGCAGCGCTTTCCACAGTTTGCGCAGGCGCAGAATGTCGACTGGAAACTTTGTCGTTCTGCGCTTGCGCGAACTGTGGAACACTTGCGCATGCGCGGAACGACGATGTTTCCAGTTGACGTTCTGCGCCTGCGCAAACTCTGGAAAGCTCTGCTGGGCACTTTACAGAGTTTGCACCGGGCGCAGGGAGAAGATGTGCCCGGGGCAGGAAGAAGATCGTCGCTGGAAGCATCCCATATTCAAGATAAGTGGGGGAAAAGCACACATACACAAACACATGCCCCGTTAACACTTAAAACCCCCTGAAAACAGGAAAAAACGTAAAAAAAAACCTTTTATTGGGGCACGTCGGGGGGCTGCCCCTACCTCGGGGGCACCTGGCGACACCACTGGTGAGTTTGTTGGGACTCGAGGGGGAGCAAACATTTCATAGGGGATGCTGTATCTAATGACCCAATCCTATCCAGCACTGGCTAAGAGCAGGTTGGAGGTCACCTCAAGGTAAGGGGACATTTTTCCCCTTAATCCAGGTAACCCCCCAGACTGTGCAATGGGGCTACTTGGATCTGCACCACCTCAATTGCTGACGCAGGACCAGGAAGTCCCCATGCAGTGGACTGGAAAGCAGAGCAGAGCAAGCCAAGGAAACAGAAAAAGGACCTGTACCGGGGACATCCTTTGTGCAATATTCAAGCTCTCGGCCACGCCTTGTCCTCAGTCTCCGTCTCCAATGAGTCAGTCCTGCCTAAATTCATCCTCAAGGACCTCTTAATATGCATTGGGAGATGTGTTGTGCATCAGGTGTTTTCAGGAAGCAAAACTGCTGCATCCTTCTTCATCTGGAAGCTCTAGATTGAGGAAGGATAAGCAGGTGGGTTCCTTGGAAAACCAGTTATGAAGCTCAGCATATCAGCAGGATGGGAGCTTTCCTTTCCTGGAAGTCCCATAATTTGCTTATATATATATATATATATATATATATATATATATATATATATATATATATATATATATATATATATATTACACACATACACACACAGTCCGACTAAAGGGCGTCTAACTTAAAGGCATTGCAATTGAAAGACAGCTGTCCCCTCTGGCATTTTTGCGCAGGAGAGAGAGAGAGAGAGAGAGAGAGCTTGTGAGAAGCTTGTGTGAAGCTTGTGAGAAGCTTCTGAGAAGCAGTGAGAAAAGGAGGGCCAGTACAGTAGAGAATAGAACTTGGCTCATCAATGTTCCTCTCCAGATAATAAAAATGCAAATTGTAACTTCTTGTAAAATGCAATTGTAAAACGCGACTCATACAAATGGCAACTTGTGACATGTAAAACACATGGTATAAAATTCAACTCATACAAACGCAAATTAAAATTTATTTTAAAATGTAAAATGCAAGTTGTTAGATGCAACTCATACAAATGTAAGGTAAAGGTAAAAGTATCCCCTGACAATTAAGTCCAGCCGTGTCAGACTCTAGGGTGTGGTGCTCATCCGCATTTCAAAGCCGAAGAGCCAGCGTTGTCCGAAGACGCCTCCGTGGTCATGTGGCCGGCGTGACTCTCCTTGCCGCAGCGCGTAGCATGCAGCTGGAACACGGAGCGCTGTTTACCTTCCCGCAAGCGGTACCTATTTATCTACTCGCATTGACATGCTTTGGAACTGCTAGGTTGGCAGGAGCTGGCCAAGCAACGAGCGCTCACCCCATTGCGGGAATTGAACTGCCGACCTTTCGATCGACAGTTTATGGTTCAGCGGTTTAACCCGCTGCGCCACCCGCTGGCCTCATACAAATGTAGCCCCCCCAAACTGCCCTAAGACCCATTTTGTACATTACACTTCCCTCCCCCCCAAAAAAAGGGCAGGGAGACAACAGAGTTTATATTCAGTAGGGATTGAATTGTCTACTACTTCATAGCTAATCCTGACTTTATAGAAACAAATACAGGTTGATTATCCCTTATCCAGACATCCGAAATCCAGACTATTCTAAAATCCAGACATTTTTAGATCTATGACTTAAGAAAAACCAACTTTTCCCAGCACCTGGCTGGCAAAGCGCAAGGCAAAGCACCTGGCTGGCAAAGCGTAAACCTAGGAATGTGGGCAGGTGTAGCTTGTTAAACTTTAGAGCAGAATCCTAGGCATGTCTACACAGATGTAAGTCCTACTGAGTTCAATGGGACATACTCCTGGGTAAGTGTGCATAGGATTGTGCTCTAAGAGTTTAACAAGCTACACCTGTCCACATTCCTTCTCCTAAAGGTCTAGCACTCTGTCCCGGTTGGAGATCTGGTAAGCCTACCTATATATCATAGCAGGCAAAGGAGGCAGCTATGAGACAACACATTGGTAAAGAGGCATATCATAGCAGGCTAAGCAGGCAGTTATCAGACAAGACACTGGTAAAGAGGCATATCATAGCAGGCTATGCAGGCAGCTATGAGACAACACATTGGTAGAGAGGCATATCATGGCAGGCTATGCAGGCAGCTATGAGACAAGACACTGGTAAAGAGGCATGTATCCTTCCTATATTTCTAAATGCAAAGAGGCAGAAGTCAGACCACATGTCAGCACAAACCCTGCTCTTACCTGCTGGTGTTGTTGCCTGTGGGGGGGGGGAAGAGGGGCTGGGAGAAAGACATGGGTTAGCAAACACTTGCATGAAGGCAGCTGCCCAAGCACAGCTGTAAACAGGTTGGCCACAGCCAGAACAGCCCTCTCTGCCCTAGAGGGAGGCAGAGAGGAGAAGAGAGAAGTGGGGTGTTTGTGAATTTTGCCCTCCACTGACAAAGTCCCACTTTGTGGCTGTGGGGGACAGAACCCCACGCCACGTGCTCAGAGAGAGAGAGAGAGACTGGAGGTTTGGGGCTGGGTTTTTGTAGGAATGAGGCTGGGTGGGGCTGGGTGCTGATAGGCTCCCTATCTTAGGCATAACTCTGTCAGTTTCCAGACCTAGCAGGCCCAACTCCATCCTAACTCTGACCTAACTCAGGAGTAGGGTGTTAGAAATTTTCAGGAGAGGGCTGGCTTGAGTAAGGTAAAATGGCTCCTATGGGTCTCCTCGAATTTGGGTCCACCTTTTTGGTCGACCTAAATTTTGTGTCAGCATTTGTGTTGGAGGGGGCGTGTCTGTGCTTGCCAGGGTCTGGAATCCAACGTTAATTGGTTGCCGCCCCCGTTACACCCACGGTCCGCCCATGTTCCGCCCACTTTTAGGTCAACTTTAGGTCTGATTTGTGCTGCTTAGCCCTTGGGTTGGAATGGGCTGTTCTTAGTCTGTCGGTCATAACTTCGACCTAACTTTGACCTAACTTCGCCCTAAATGGTTGCGTTCCAGACCTAACTTCGACCTAAACGACTTAGGCTGATTTTAGGTCTGACTTGGGCAGCTTAGCACTTGGGTTGGAATGGGCTGTCAGTCTCTCAGTTACACTCAATAGTTCTATAAACGTTTGAGTAAGTTGCCATGGGTCACGATAGCCTTTTTGGCACAACAGTACATGAACACATCTAGAACCTCTTACTCAGTTTCTGTCTTACTCTGTCTCAGGTCATAGTGACTTGACAAACCATATATGGGAGATCAGGAGATCTATGATATCAGGAGGAAAGGAATGTTGAAAAACATGTTATGAAACCACCTACTTCTATAAAATCCCTACCCACTTCTATTGGGGTAAACTATGATGCATCCCCTCTTTGCAACTTGGTACCCTTGTAATGACGGTAAATAACGCTAATTGCTTTGAGATTAAACCTTGGTCTCCGTGTCTTTGCTTAGGCTGATGACTCTCAACCTCTCAGACAAACTCAACCTGCCCAAGAACTCATTAGAGAGTATAACACCACCTAATATTCTCTCTAACAATTGCCTCAACACACTCTCATAGCCAGGGGAGCCCAATTCCCCACTTTCTCTGCCTCCTGGTTGTCTTCGAACAACGCTGACTCTTCGGCTTTGAAATGGGGATGAGCACCACACCCTAGAGTCGGACATGACTGGATTTAATTGTCAGGGGTCACCTTTACCTTTTTACCTATGATTTGGTAGGTGGGGTGGGAGCTCGTTCTGCTGGTCAGTATTTCAGGGAGCCAAAAAGGGAATTCTGCAGGAGGGCCCCCCAGAAGATCTTAGGGCCCAGGTAGATTCAACTATAGGGAATAGTTGAGGGGCAGCTGTTACCCACCGATCCCTGTGCAGCTCGTTTGCCCCATTTTCTGACTCGCTGGGCTCAGTCAGGCAGCTGAACGGATTCCATCCAGTCCACCAAGATGCCTCCAACTCAGCTGGAAGGAGCCACTGGGAGCAATGCTGAGGTTGCCCACAACAATTCAGAAGGAGCTGCAGGTCTCCTTGGAAAGGGAGGGGTAGTTATACCCCAGAACCAGACCACATTCCCACAGCCTCACCCAACTAACACAACGCAAAACCTCCCCCCACCCCCACAATTTTAAGATTTATTAGCTAACACCAGATTTTGCATGTCTGAAATGGAGACTGGAATGCTCGCCAGGTGTGGACTGAGGATGGTCTGCTCGTTGCACCGAGGGAAGGACAGATGTGGGTGTTTTTACAGGTTTAATTTCTAAATATTGAAAAACTCAGCACTGAGACAATCTCAGCAGGCCTTCTGTCTGAGGAGAGGCCAGTGGCGACTGTGGAAATTTGTGGAAATTTGTGGAAATTTCTAAGGAAAATTATGTGGAAAATTATGTGAAATATCTGAGGAAATTTCTGTGCAAATATCTGAGGAAATTTCTGTGGAAACATCTATGAAACGTCTCTGGAAATTTCTGTGAAACTTCTGTGGAAAATGTGACATATTTGTGGAATTTCGTTACAACGTTTTGTGGGAAATTCTGTGGAGAATTATCTTCCTTGTTGGTTTGTAGGTAGCTAAATTCCCAGAATGTGTACCTGTCTCCATCCCTCCTGCCCCCTATGGCCCTTTGGCTACTGAATAACCAGGCTCTATTTTAATCCTCTTCCACTGTTGATTCTCCTTGTGTTTAGACGGCTTCCTCTTCGCCACCTGAAAGTCCATTCTCTTCCCACCCACCCCTCCTCCTATCTTGACAAAGGGATTCAAACTCACCATCTATAGCCTCATCCTGTTCCTAGGATGTTCCTCATCCATCAGAAACACTGACATCCCAAGTAGTTTCTGTATTGCAAGTTGTTTGTTTTTTGGATTAAATAATACTTTGCTTTCTTATCCACCTCTACTGTGGCCCAGTCCCTTAATAAATCTTACATTTTATAAATGTAAATCTTGCATCATTTCCTCTGAAAACCTCCTCTTCTTGGGTGACCTCTTGTAACTATTTTGTGTCAAGTTTGGTGGGCATCTGGAGTCTGGACATTCCATTGCCTTCCAAAAGACTCGTGCGCTCTTCTCAGAACCTCAGCTTAAACAACGTTTAAATTTAGAAGCGATTTCAATCTCTCAGAGGAAATCTGGGACTTTGATGAATCGCCAACAGGAATTAACATTCATTAATCGTATTTGGTTTCCCTTTCTAAATAAATCCTACAAACAACGCTGCGCCTTTAAGAACTCACTGGGCTTCGAGGAAAGGTTACTTTCGGTCAGCCCAGAGAGCACAACTCCTGCTGTCAATGAAAGTGATTAAGCATTTCCCAGGCTTTCCAGAAGAGGTCTCTAATTTAAATGGTGGGTTTCTCTGCAAAGGCAGGATCATCTCTCAGTGGTTTCACTGCTGTTCCCTTTGCATCCGCTTTTGATAAAGTCCCGAGAATGGGAGGAAACATAAAGCTAGTCCAAGACATCAAGGAGCAAGACTTTAGTGCCTGCCTGATTTCAGGATAATCTCTCCAGGACGTCTGTACTTCCCACAGAGCAGTTCGTTTGGAAAAGAATTTCTTCAGGCTGGTTGGAGTTGGAGGTATTTTGACTGCTTGTCTGACTACAGAACAATTTTATCCAGACATCTGTGTCTTCAACGGGGATTTTTTCGTTTGAGAAAGAACTTACTCAGGCAAGTTAAAGTTGTAACATCTCTTTATTCTTGATTTCAAAAAATTGCAACATGGCTGAAAAACCCATAAATTTTACTTCTCTGTACATTGCAAAAAGCCATGAAAATCTACATGCTACATCTGGAGTCCATTGATTCGAGGTGCTGGGAAACATGAGTGTTGGCTGGAACCCAGTTAAAAGACTCTGATAGCCGGAGGAGGATTTACCAAACAGCTTTATTGTAGCGACGTCACGGCTCACAGCTCCGTGCTTCACAGCTAAAAAGCAGAACTGCGGCCCCGGGCAATGCCAGAGACCGTACTTTTATGCTTTGCAAAGTTGTCACAAAAAACAAGGAAATGTGTCACCATGTTCCTAAAGCATACATTGGTTACATCTTCATCTACAGGTATCATGTCATCTGTAGTTGTTCAGTCGTTAAGTCGTGTCCGACCCTTCGTGATCCCATGAACCATATCCCGCCAGGCCTTCCTGTCCTCCACTATCTTCCTGAGTTCGCTCATTTTCATGTTCATTGCATCGGTAATGCTGTCTAACCATCTCATCCTTTGCCTTCCCCTTCTCCTTTTGCCTTCAATCTTTCCCAGCATCAGAGTCTTCTCCAGAGACTCCTCTCTTCGCATTAGGTGGCCAAAATATTTGAGCTTCAGCCTCAGTACCTGTCCTTCCAGGGAACAGTCAGGGTTGATTTCCTTTAGGATTGACTGATTTGATCTCCTAGCACTCCAAGGGACTCTCAGGAGTCTTTTCCAGCACCACAGTTCGAAAGCATCTATTCTTCAGCGCTCAGCCTTCCTTATGGTCCAACTCTTGCAACCATACATTGCTACTGGGAACACCATGGCCCTGACTATATGAACTTTTGTTGGCATGGTGATATCTCTGCTTTTTATTATGCTGTCTAAGTTTGCCATAGCTTTCCTTCCAAGGAGTAAGCGTCTTTTAATTTCATGGCTGCTGTCTCCGTCTGCAGTGATGGAGACAGCAGCCATGAAATTAAAAGACGTTTACTCCTTGGAAGCATAATCATCATGTCATCTATCACTAGGCAAAAAAGTTAACGCAAGGCAGAAAACGTCTTCAAAGTTCTCTGTAAATTTCCACTAAGCTATAAGCATTTTAGCTTTTGTTTCTCCCTGTGTTACACGTCTCTGAGCTGTCTTAGGCAATAGGAAACGTGGGCTCTTGCGGTTTGGCTACATCCTCTTGCAAAAGCTGATACAGAAGCCAAATGCCAGTTAATATTTCAACTCAAAAAACAGGCTCTAAATAGATATGTTATGCAGCAAACTATAATAAAAAACACTATTAAGAAAGCACTCTTAACATGCTCAGGAGTATTGCAGAGTTGAAATTTTCCACTGCAGCCCACATGAGCGCCCCACATAAACGCTTTATCAATACAAGAATTAAATAACATGAGCGTGCGTGCCGGCTTGGGCAGACTGTGAAGTCTGCCCTAGCCCAGCACAAGGTGGATTCTGGTCACAACATTAGATTTGAAGACACCATGAAACTGTGCCATGAAAATAATTACAGGGCCAGATTGAGCTTGGAGGCCATTGAAATATTTAAACATGGGTCTCAGGTTTTGAACCGTAAGCAGGAACTTTCTTTTATTAATAGGATTTGGATCCCTGCAATAAACAAAAACAACACACAACAAAAATAGTTTTATTAAGGCTTTATTAACTGTATTCTCAGGTCTACCACCAGGGGCAGTATAATGAGGTCAAGTAAGGACAAGGTCCTATGAGTTTGTGGTTTCTGCTGTTAATTGCCTGAGCCAGTAAAAGCGCGCCAAAATCCTCTTTAAAAGTAGCAGGATTGCGATGTGTGTCTTCACCATCTTCCTGCCTACTTAGGCTTTGCATTTGAAAAAGTTCATAGCTGATGAACGAAAACGTCATGCCTGGAAAGTTTTGAAATGTTTTTATTGTATTTGGATGTGGATTTTAAAGCAAGTTTTAATCATTAACATGATTTTTAATTTGATTTGTAAAATCGCTAGCATTTTACAATTTTTACATTTATAAACATTTTATAACCCTGAATCCTGAAGATGTCTCGTTCTATTTGCATCACAGCAGGTTATAACAGTCTTCGATCTCTACAGAAGGATGTCCGTTATGGAACAGAATTTGGAAGATTTTCTTTGTGCGATTTCGACAGTGGGGCCTGTGGTAAAACTTAAACGCAGAGAGGCGACCAGAATAACCTGGGAGCACCACATATCACCCAGGGATGAGAGAGCTTCCCCTGATGGATTTTACCCAAGAAGTTGGAAGCCTAGTGAGAATAGGACTTTGTCTGGTGTGCCAGGAACTCCAACTACTGTAAATGTATCATCTACTGTAATTTCTGGCTCTTTGCAAGCAGCAGAAGGAGCAAACAGAGACTCTGATAATCCGAGAGTAGCTGCAGCTGTCCCAGTTGCCAAGGAGATAGGGCAATCAGTAGTAACTGGGAGTGGCACTGCCGAAGCTTATTGTGCTTTGGCTCTGAGAGCAAGTAACCCTTTCCTACCACTGAGTGAGTTGAGAGAAGCTCCAACTCAGCCAGGTTTGGCTAGGACTTCAGCTGGATATCGGAACCTGCCTGCAGGGGCAGGATGAGCAGGAGGAAAGCCTGTGCCTGCACCGAGGACTAGTATACCCCAAAATCCAACACATAAAGACTATGCAGAGTTCCTGTTGGCGCAGAATCAAGCCCTTTTGCAGCAGTTGAATAGACCTAGAGACCCAGTTCCTAAAAAGATTGACAGATCGCTTTTTCCAAAGTGCTTGAAAGATCAAGATCCTTTGGAATACAGTGGAATCTTGGATTGTGAGCATAATTGGTTCCAGAAACGTGCTTGTAATCCAAAGCCCTCATATATCAAAGCAAATTTTCCCATAAGAAATAATGGAAACTCAGATGGTTCGTTATTCTGCAAGAGATCTTTGTGTGTGTCTGCATTATCTCTTGGGCTCAGCTAATTAAGAAACTGCCCTGCTGAGTCCTCCTTTGGTTTTGCAAACTGTAGCTCACTTTGCAACATCTGATATGCAAAACCTGAGCTTTGTTCTGCAGAGTAAACCTTTGCTAGAGGCAGATGGGGGATGGGGAAACAGCTTGTTAATGAGGTCTGCAAGACTGAAGTTGCAAAGCAATGTCTGAGCTGCTATTCTGCACAAACGGAGTCTCTAGCAGAGGGAGAACGGAGTGTTAATGAGCAGTTAATGAGGGCAGTTTGTTGCCCAGGAGACACTATTGTTACTCTGCAAACACACAGAGAGATATCTTGGAGAACACAATGTACTCGTATTGCAAGACATTGCTCGTTTATCAAGTCAAAATTTAGAAAACAATTTTGCTCGTCTTGCAAAGCACTCGCAAACCAAGTTACTCGGAATCCAAGGTTTCACTGTATTTACAAAATTTTGAACAGATCTCTGTGTTGGAAGAAGTGGAGAAAAAGGACTGGGTGCGAATCCTGAGAACACAGGTCCAGGACTCATGTTTGCAGAAAATTCTTGCTGATTTACTTCCTGACCGTTTGGGAGATTATGATTTTTTAAATCAGATGGTGAGAGTCAGATTGGCCCTGACATCGTATACCTTGCAACAGAAGTTTCGGAGCCCAAATAAGCGGCCCAAAGAGACTTTTTCGGAGTATGTGAGCAGAGAGGCACAGACAGGTTAGCTTTGGTTGGATTCGGTTCGTTGTGTGAGCTATCACCATTTGGTCAATTTGATGTTTTGGACCTTTTCTTAATCAAAGTGTGCCTTCAGACCTGCTACAAGTGGTCCTGGAGCAAGAACCTGAGACTGTTCAGATTGCTGGGAGCCTTGTGGATGATCGTTTGGCTAGATTATCCTTTGGAGCGAAGGTATCACAGACTTCGGCTGCCGTGAGTACTGTCAAGCCACATGTGGGATCTCGGCAGCAGCAACAAGCAGCTGGAAATTCTTGAAGTCGGGAGGGAGAGAGGAGGGGCTGGCTGGCTGGGCAGAGAGATCATGTTTTACGGCCAGGAGGGAGTCGAGGCTTGCAGGCAAGATCCCCCATTATCCACCCCCCTTCGGCTCCTCAGGTGAGAGATGCTGCAAGCTTGAGATGTTATAATTGTGACCAACGAGGACATATTAGTAGGCAGTGAAGAAATCCTCCAAAGACTTTTGCTGTGGAGAAGAGAGCTAGTGGATATTGAGAAGGGCAGCTGAAGCCTGTATATGCTCCAAGCCAGTATCGGGGTGAAAGTGAAGTTCAAGTGGAGGATTGGGAGGAAGAGGAAGAAGAAGACACTCAGCAGGCAGCTCACAATACTCTGGAGAGGGATATAATTGTGGTTAACCATGTTCAAGGTGGGCATAATGACTCTGAGATGGTGCCGGTTCACTTAGCATGCCCCTCGGGGGGGCGAAGTCAGTCCTCCAGGGGAAGGATTTCCAAGGTAGAAGCAGGGACAGTTGGCACAGGCATTTTAGAGCATGGAAAGTTGGCTCCGCCTATATGCCCCCTTGCTACGGTGAAATTTGTGTGGCCACAATGGTCGAAACAACCTCTGAAGGGAACTGAGGTCCTGAAGTTGGGTGTGCTCATCCCGGAAGATCAACGCCAGAGGGTTAGTGAGTATCGAGACTGTACTATTACTATCTTGCAGGGTGGGCAGCTTTGGCAGACTCTGCAGGGCAGTCGAGATTCTGGTGCGGATGTTTCTGTAATTCCCACCCATGCGGTGCCCCAGAATGTGACTTTGATACAACATTGTTTCGGAGTAAAGGCCTTCGAAACCGCTACAAGGTTCTATCCGTGTGTTAAGCTTCCAGTACATTATAAAGATTTCTGTGGGGAACATATGTTTCTGATTTCTTCTGAGGAAGTGACTAAGAGAGTGCTTGTTGAGTTGGATTTGGAGATTCAAAATGATATCACAAAGGAGGGGAAGGAGTGTACAGCTCAAGCTACCCCCCCCAAGTCCAAGTGCTTACTAGGGCTCAAGCTAAGAGGATGAGAGAGGAGATGAAGGCTGAGCCCCAGCTGGAAAAAGGCAAAGAGTGGCTGTTTGATTTAAGTCAGTATGGTTTCAGTAAGCAAGTGCAAGCTGTGAGAGCCTGCAAGAACTGAGGGATACTGTTTCTTTGACAACAGCACCATCTAGTGACCAAAGTCATATGGCAACTGTCTTTACCAAAGAGCACGGATTGTATTATCGTAATTTGGTCAGGAAGGGGTTTCCAGGCTGGCGTAAACAACTGGTGGTTCACAAGGTTTTTCAAGAGACTGTGTTAAAGATCTCGCATGACAGCGCTTTTGCCGGACATGGGGGAGTGAAGAAGACATTGGCGAAAGTGACTGAGTTGTTTTGGTGGAAAAATGTGACTAAGTCATTGCAAGAGTTTGTAAAATCATGCCCAACATCCCAGA
Source organism: Plestiodon gilberti rubricaudatus (assembly GCA_026170595.1). Taxonomy (NCBI): domain Eukaryota; kingdom Metazoa; phylum Chordata; class Lepidosauria; order Squamata; family Scincidae; genus Plestiodon; species Plestiodon gilberti. The sequence goes on from JANXHW010000009.1 coordinate 27,456,505, forward strand.
TTGTGGGGAGGCCTCATGATGAGAATAAGGCAGCATTGCAGCCCCATGGTGGGGCCGATGGAGTTTCTAAGTGAGTGGACGTTGGATTTAATTGGACCTTTCAGGCAGACGGATGGTGGATTTCGCTTTGTCTTTATTGCTGTGGATCGTGGAACGAGGTTTGTCCAAGCTGTGCCTTTAAGATCCATAACAGCAACAGTAGTGGCCCAGGTTTTACTCCAGATGTTTGCAATGGTTGGGGTCCCTAAGAGAATCGTCTCGGACCAGGGCACGCAATTTCTGAGTCGTCTTATGACTAAGTTGTTTCAGATGAGTGGGGTGGAACACCGAGTCAGCACCCCATACCACCCCACTAGCCATGGGTTCGTGGAATGAGCAAATGTGATACTGGGGCAGCTTTTGCGGAAGTTTGTGTTGGAACATCCAGATTGGTGGGCATCTACGTTGAAATTTTTGGTCTTTGCCATGAATGAAGCCCCATCAGAAAGTTTGGGCTACAGCTCTCATGAAATGTTGTATGGACATAATTTAAGATCACCTGTGACCCTCTTTTGTGAGAGTGTGGAGGGAAATCTAGCTAAGGAAGAGTCGTGTGCTGTACCTGTTGGACAGTATGTTACCCAGTTGCAAGAGACACTGCAAAGCATCAGTCAGTTTGCGGCGGAGAACCTGCGAAAGGCTCAAGTAACCCAGAAACAGAAGTATGATTAAAACATAAAGCCTGTGCAGTTTGCCGTGGGATCCAAAGTGTGTCTTTTTGTGCCATACCAGGCCCACAAGTTGATGCCGAAGTGGGAGCCGGGCTATGTTGTACTTAAACAGCTACCAGACAACAACTATCTGCTGCAGGATGGGAAGGAGGAGAAATCCCCATTTGTTTTGCATGCTAATCGTTTAAAGTCTTTTACTGACAGGGCTGAGGCCAATGTGTTTTCTGTTTACAGTTTGGCAGAGGACACTGAGGTGGCCGCCCCGGAACAACACTGGTTGGATCAGGCCACTGGGCCTATGGAATCTATTCAAGATGTGGCGCTGTCAGAGGATCTGACACCCCAACAGCAGCAGGAGCTGATGTGTATATTTACCCAGTATTCTGCTTTGTTCACAGGGCGCCCTGGGGTGACTAATTTAGTACAGCAGTGTATTGTGCTGGAACCGGGGACTAAGCCGATTTCGGTTCCACCACGCCCCATTAAAGGGCCGCTAGAGACTGTGGTGAACCAGGAAGTTGAAGCTATGTTGGACTTGGGAGTGATTAGACCATCCCAGAGTCTGTGGTGTTCGCCTATTGTCATCGTGGAGAAGAAGAGACTAACACCTGAGTCACCAAAAGAGTATCGTTTTTGTGTGGACTATAGAAAACTTAATGCTGTGTCTGTTCCTGACAGGTACCCTATCGCCAACTTGGAGAAGATGGTGGAGACGGTGGCCAGAGCTAAGTTTCTGACAACCATGGACATGTGTAGGGGATATTGGCAGTTAGCAATGCACCCAGATAGTGCTCCTCTTACAGCGTTTGCAACACCAAAAGGATTTTTTGAGTTTACCAGAATGCCCTTTGGCTTGGCCTCTGCTCCTGCATTTTTTTCAGATCTGGTAAATGGGCTCCTAAGAGGTCATCTGGGTCATGAAATTGCTTACCTTGATGATGTGTGTATCTACAGCAATACTTGGGAAGAACATCTTGAGCATGTTAAGAGTGTATTCCAAACATTGTTAGATGCTGGTTTGACCTTAAGAGCAACCAAATGTCAGTTTGCTTGTGCTTCAGTGGGGTATTTGGGCCACATTGTGGGCGCTGGCACGATCAAACCGGTTCAAACTAAGAGTGGAGGCTATTTTGGATTGGCCGATTCCCAAGACGAAAAAACAAATTCAATCTTTCTTGGGGATAATCAATTGGTACCAAAGGTTTATACCTAACTGTAGTTACTTGACTTCCTGTTTATCAGATCTGTGTCGTAAACATCTTCCTTCACAGGTGAAGTGGACAGCCGACTGCCAGAGAGCGTTCGAGGCACTGAAGAAGAGCTTAGCTGAGACGCCTGTATTGATTGCTCCTGATTATTCTAAACCCTTTGTAGTACAGTCCGATGCATCTAAGGTGGGGTTAGGTGCGGTCTTTTTACAAGAAATGGAAGGGGTCTTACACCCAGTGGTTTATCTGAGTCGTAAGCTTTTGCCCAGAGAGAAGAACTATGGAATTAGTGAGCTGGAGTGTTTGGCAGTTGTTTTGCTCCCTTACTTGTTGGGGACCTGTTTCGAGGTCCAGACAGACCATAGCCCCCTGACCTTCCTAGAGCAAGCTAAGAGGAATCAAAGGTTGGTCAGATGGTCTCTAGCACTTCAGGATGATAATTTTACCATCAAATATTTGAGGAGGAAGCAGAACATTCTTGCTGATCTGTTGTCTAGGGTGTGGGAGCCTGAGGAGTGAGTCATGGAGGGGCTCTGATAGTGTTGTACCTGATCTCTGTATTAAACCTATGTAGTGCTTTGCTTGCTTGCTATTGGAAATGTAACCTCTACGTAATCAGGTATTTGGCTGCTATCTTTTTTATCTCTTTAGAGGATTACAAGTGTGCCCTCATCCAAATTTACTTTGTCGCAGGTTTGTAGAGCCCATTTGGGAGGTAGTCCAAGATGGCCTCTCCCCCCCCCCCCAACGGCATGTAGCGAACAAGCAAATTTGTGTTTCTCTACTTTGGGATCTGAGACAGTTTGGTTTAGTGCTTGTCCTTGTGCTGGAGCATTGCTCTGGTTTCAGGAGATAAACAGGTGTGGAATGTACAACAAAGGCTGTTATCAGCCTGAGACCAAGGCAACTAATCAACATCCTAATTGGCATCTGCTGAGTTGCTGTCTGTGAAAAAATTACTTACAAAATGCAAAGTCATTGCTCCCCGGATGTCCTGCCTTTCCCCCCCCCCTCTATTGAGCAATTCTGTACGTCCATCTTCTTAGACCCTAAAGGGTATAAGTAAGTGACCGTAAAGGGGTGGGGGCAGTTCTCTTGGTAGCCATCTCTTTGTGAGTGGCATCAGTGTGTGAGCTCCGTACTGCATGCCACCCTGTTGAAGACAGCATGCTTTAACCTCATGGTGTTAGCCTACTTGCTTGTGGGGCCTGGGCCTGGTTGGTTCAGCCTCAGAGTATATTTTGGGTGAGTGAGGGAAATAGTTAGCGGTAGGAGAATAGAGATTTATTATTTTAGAAGACTTAATGTTTGTGTCTGTCAATGTGATTTATATCTGCAATAATTCTGCCTTCTATTTTATGCTGGCATAGCTTAAATAAACACCTATACATTTTACACCTGGTGTGGTTATTGGACTGGGCGGACCTTACCCTTGCCGGACGCTTGGCTCGTTATCTGGACGTATTCAAACAGTTGGAGCTGTTTCACTAAGATTGCCTAGCCCAGGGTTGGTGCTGTGGAGCTAAGGCAGACTGGGCACACTGTTGGTGCAGTGTTGCCAACTTACCAAGGTTGGTTTTGCTGGACCTGTTGCTGCGGGGACCCCAAACAACACTCTAGGAGGCACGCTAGTCCTGGGGTGGCATGGCCTACCGTTAATTTCCCCAGGTGGTGGCAGCGAGACTACCGTCTCTTGTTGGGGACGTGTTTGGGGGTTCCGAAGGTGCGGAACTCAGAAGGTAACTGCCTTCCCTCGTGGTTGGAGCTACAGGGGTAAGGCGGCCCTTTGCCACAGGGGGCCCTTATCCGAGCTGGTCCAGGAGGGGGCGGGGGATGACTTCAGCCATATCCTGGCCCCCGCCAGGCAGCTGGCCCCCGCCAGGAGGACACAGCCTCCTCCTACTTCCAAGGAGGCCGGTCGGGCCGGCTGGCATTTACACTCGGGGAAGGGTATTTACACCCTTCCCCGAGTAGACCTCCTCCCTGGCGGCAAAATTGCCGCCGGATCCTTATGCAGGATTGCACCCTAGGAGTATTTAAAAATAACTGATTTTGTGATTGTAACATGGAGGCCACTGAACCTTTGATTCATATAGTGTTCCATTGCCCTTGGTACAAAGACCAACGCACTGACGTTTTGACTCCATTACTGACCCAGTGCCGTAGTCCTTGTGACAAGGCAATTCTGAGCCTTCTTCTGTCGTCTGTAGACAAGCATACCATCCTACAACTAGCAAAATATTTCTATGCAGTCTTGGTAAGACGTAAATTTATAATCTCTGGTTATCCTTGTGGAAATTCTAAATGATCTAATAGCTGTTTTTCTTTTATTTATACTTGTATTTTGGGGGTTTTCTTGTTGGAATATTTCATTTTATTGATTTTATTTCTTTGACCTGACATGGCCATGTTGGTTGCTATATTTGTACATGCCTAATAAAGGTGATTGGATTGGATTGGATTGGAAAAATAAGGAGAATGTGAAAGTGAATCCAGTAAGGGAGAGGAAGCCAGAACAAAGGAGGATGACGACCAGAAATGTGAACATGTTTTAGGCCCAAGAGAGAGAGGAGAAGCTGCTGCACGAAGAGAGATATCAGGATGTTATACTGAGTTGGGGAATAAGAAGAGCACGAATAGAATCAGAAAAAAAGCAGACCCACAACACGTTTGACGACCTTTGGTTCAAATCTTTATTGCCCAATAGTGGCCCCCGTCCCAGGGAAGTGGAGAAGAATCCCTTTTGTGAGTCTTAAGAACCTGGGATGGTTGACAGGGCATCTTGGCCTCCCGCTGGGTGCTAGGGGTGGGGGGCATCTCCAACACCAATCATCATCTGTATTTTCTTGTAAGGACCTCTCCAGCGATCGACAAGAACCTTTCCAGTGTGCACAAGACATCTGCAGGGTAATTCATCTCTTTCAACCATTTCTTCACATTATCCTGGTATGTTGCCTCCGTAGCTCCTGGAATTTGGGGGTCCTGGTGTTGAAAAACAAAAGTCAAGGAAAAGGGCTATAACAGTGATGATGCTGAATGTCAGGAAGGACAGCTCCAAATTGAACTTTGCAAATGGCAGCATCTGAGATGGCTATTCATGGCACTTGTTTCCCTATCGCTCTTCCTTCAGAGGAGCAGCCGAGGTCTTCCCCTCCCTCATTCTACCATCATCACACCCACTCTGCGAGGTTGGCAGGCTAAAAGGAAAGCAAGCTGCTGACAACCACCCAATGAGCTGCCTGGCTAAAGGCAGATTTCAATCGATTCCTAGGATCATACATAGGGAAGGTCTGTGTCCACACCTAGCATGTTACAGATTCTGGCTGCAAGGGGAGGGAAGAGGAAAACAAACTTTCCTTCCACTGAATTGATTTTCCTGGATGCCTCTGAATGGCTGGCAAAGCAAGAAGCCTTCATAGACCTCCACCCCACCCCCTATGAGGATAACCGTCCTATGTATCATTCCAGACCTTTTTTGCCCCTGGGTGATCTTATATCAGGTAACTATATCAGGTAGCCGCGCTATTTATTCTTTTTTTCGCTCATGCGCAGAACGGAAATGAGCAGCCCTTGCCTCAGAAATGTTCTGCGCATGCACGAAAAAAGAATAAATAGTGAGGCGACGCCGTGGTCCTTCTCAGAAGACCCCGGAAAGAGGGTCGCTGGGTGCCGCCCGGGAGTGTGAGGGGGTGATGCGCGTCTTCCTCCTCCAGCTCCCAGGTGACGCGTGTCCAGTGACGCTACTGCTAAGAGAATCTAGCAAAAGAAGTTGATTCAGCGAGAAGAAAGATGTCAGGCTCCTACTCACCTTGAAGTAGCTTGGCATTTGCTCACACAGCAGCTTAGTGAGCTGATCTGTTGTGAGCGCACAGGGCCATGTTTTTTGCGTTGAATATTTGCAGAACAGGCTTATGATAGAGGAAAAAGCTGCTTCCATTGGAGTCTCAGACATCGTGAATTGGCTGCCAGGCCCTATTAGGAAACAACCAGTTCAGCGGGTGAGGGGGTCTGCTTCAAAGGGATTGTGCTGCTGATGTAGAAAAAAAAAGAACTTCCCCTGCCTGGCTGAACCCCATTTCTGGTCAGGAAGTGAGTATTTCGAGGCACTATGCAGCCACTCTAGGAATCCAGACTCTCTAACCCTTCTGCTCCCAGGTAGCAAAGCACATTTGGGCTTTATTGGCCCCTTTGGGGGTTTTCTCTTAGAAAGTGCTACAATGAAGGAAGGCAACTCTTTCAAGGAATGAGTCACGATATCCCAGCTTGTCACCAGGACATTTTGGAACTGAACAGCGTTCATCCCTCCCAGTTCCTCTTTCGTTCATAGAAAAAGAACTTCAAAATCATTTTCAATATGTGAAGGATTATCTTTAGATGATAGATGTGCACTCATTTTAGAGTTGCAGACTCAACCCCAAATCCTGGAAATTGTAGCCTTGCAAAGATCTGATCTGAGATCCGAGGCAAGCGGTTGTGTCCATTAGAGAGTTTCCTTGTTGGCACCCCAAACCTGTGGGCATCATTGGCTCCTGGTGAACGTGGCTGTGCTGTGGGCACTGTGCCCATTCTGGCAGGGATAAAAACCCACCTGAGCAGCATCGTTCCTCACCACCAGCCCCTACACAGAAATACGGGGACCAGAGTTCCCTGTGGGGAGAGACTGAATATTGTAGCAGGTTAAGCTCCCCACTGTGAAACGCCATCAGGGATGTCAAATATACAAATATATGGCCGCTGACTCCAGGAGAACGTGGTTGTGCCCATTCTGGGAGAGATAAAACCCACTGGGCCACTGGGCCCATTCTGGGAGAGATAAAACCCAACCCAGCCCCACCATCAACAAATGGGTGCCAGCATTCCCTGGGGAAAGACACTGAATATGGAAGGAGTTGAACTCCCTGAGGTGGAAATGTCATCAGGGATGTCAAGGCATCTTCCATAATAAAGTGAAATGTCGAGGTTCATACATATTAACTCACCAAGGTGATCAGCAGAATCCTGTTGATTGTCTTCTTCCAGGTGGTTGTAATGACGGGAAGGTTTCAAGTGCAGTCTTTATACATCTCGCCGCTGGTGAGTTGAACCGGGGGCTGTGCCGCCGGGTCTGCATGTTACAAGCTGGTTGTTTCACTTTAGGGACGCTTCTATTGGCTGGACAGAAATCCACCCACAGACGCATGTTGAAACAGTTGAAATTCCACATGTTAAAAGGGTGGTGCCATGCCTCCACCCCTCCAACCATGGCTCCCACCAGTTCTTATGACAATCTGGCTGGCATTCCTTGTGTATTTATGATAATCATCTAGGCGTCTGGCCTAGATGCCTTGAAAAGTGCATTGGACAGATGGATGCAGGAAAAGTCCTGTATCTCACAATGGCCCACCAGAAGCCATGTTGCGGTTAAACACGCCACCGAAAGTGCCACAATCCTGCCTTTGGCCGAGCCTCTCAGGAACACTGAGAAGGGCTCTCCCACCCGCCCAGAGCCTAGTACCTGCATTTACTGGCCTCTGAAAACCCGGACATAACTGGTGATGATGTTAGCGCCAATCACTTCCAGTGGTACGCAGCAGGATTGTGACACCGGAGGTGGTACTTGGCCAGGAAGGAGTTGAGAACCCCTGTGTTAGACAAAGACGAGGCAACAGGTCGTGTCAGACAGCAAAAACGCTCACCAGTGTGAGGCTGAGCTACACTTCCTGGCCTCATTTATCAACTATCACAATGAGGACAATGAACGAGCACACGATTCAGCACATTTAAGCAGACAATTCTGTTTGCAAAAATAAGAGCCCTGCTGGATCAGGCCAAAGACCTATCTAGTCCAGCTTCCTGTACCTCACAGTGGCCCCACCAGATGCTTCAGGGAGCACACAAGACAACCAGAAGCATCTGAATGCCAGGGCAGGGGGGTGGTCCACCCCCGGGCAGCAAGCGGGGGGTGACAACCATGCCGCGGCAGCGATGAAAGAGGTGCGCGTGAGTGGGCGGCGGCGGCAAAAATGGTGCGAGCAGTTTGGCCCACCCACCCAGAGCCATGGTACCGGTTTGAGCAGAAGCAGCGATAACGTCACATCTGGCGGGGGGTAGCATTTTCGTTCACAGCCCCCCTCCCACAGGGCGTAAGTACGTCACTGAAGACAACAAGAGACCTGTATCCTGTTGCCACTCCCTTGCACCTGGCATACAGAGAAAACCTAATTCTAAAGCCAGGAGGCTGTTGCTCAAGGAAGGTAATCTTCATAGGCCTCCCTGTAGGCTCCACGGCCATGTGAGGTAAGGACCTTCTTAGCTCTGTGGCCCCAAACATTCACCCCAGGGAGGCCCATCTGGCACCCACACTTTGGTTTGTCATTTTGGCTTCCAGCAAAGATCATTCTATTCTTCCAGACCTCCCAACGCGTTTTCATTACTATTGTGCAATTATTACATGCCATAGCTCAAGTTGTCATTTTATTGTTGCCTTTTGCTCTTGTAAAAATGCCTAAAAGGTTTCGAGGAAAACGTTGCAATTACCCCCGTATTTCTTCCATTCTAAGGCACCATCGAGTCTAAGGCGCACCTTTAATTTTGGTACCACCAGCAAGGAAATAAAATCCTGGAACAAAAATTATGTTCATTTGTACCCCCAAAACGCCACCTTATTGCTTAGTACCAGGGCTTGTGGGGGCTTCGGGGAGGCCTGTGCGACCCTCTGCAGGCCTCCCCGATCTTCAGTTCGGCGAAAAACGGCTATTTTCTCAGATGGGAGGAAAATTATGTGAAATATTTGTGGAAGTTCTGAGGAAATATCTGAGGAAATTTCTGTGAAATTTCTGTGGAAACGTCTATGAAACATCTCTGGAAATTTCTGTGAAACTTCTGTGGAAAATTATGTGACATATTTGTGGAATTTCTGTGCAACGTTCTGTGGAAACTTCTTTGGAAAATTATCCTCCTTGTTGCTTTGTAGGTAGCTATATTCCCAGAATGTGTACCTGTCTCCATTCCTCCTGCCCTCTCCCCCTTGAACCATAGCCCATTCGCTCCTGAATAACCAGGCTTTATTTTAAACCTCTTCCACTGTTTATTCTTCTTGTGTTTTGAGGGCTTCCTCTTCGCCAACAGAAATCTATTCTCTTCCCACCCCACTCCTCCTATCTTGACAAAAGGATTCAAACTCACCATCTATAGCCTCATCCTGTTCCTAAAATGTTCCTTATCCATCAGAAACACCGACATCCCAAGTAGTTTCTGTATTGCAATCTTAAACGTTTTTTCTTCTTTTGGATTAAATAATTCTCTGCTTTCCTATCCACCTCCACTGTGGCCCAGTCCCTTAATAAATCTTACATTTACTAAATGTAAAACTTGAGAAATTTGAGACAATTTCAAATCTCATATTAGAGAAGGGCTGGGAAACTGGATAAGCCTTGACAGCTGCGAGGGAGAAAATCATGCTCTGGAGGCAGTGAGTTCCAAAGGCAAAGTACTGTCAATGAAGATTGATGGAAGTGGAACAACACAAACGCAATCTTTGGTCTAATTAAAACCTTGACACCAGAGGAGCACAGAGCTCTGAAAGGAGCATAAAGAGGATAGAGAAGACAAGGATAGAGTAGTTGTACTTAAAAATAAGGAGAATTTGAAAGTGAACACAACAAGAAGAAAAAGAAAGTCAGAACAAAGAGGGATGAAGAAGAGAAACATGAGCCTATGGGGGGGGGCGAGAGAGAAGAGAAGATGCAGCAGGGAAGCTCTCAGTTGGGAGGCCCCATCCTTGTGGAAGTTTCTGAGGAAATTTCTGTGGAAATATCTGACGAAGCCAGAACAAAGAGGGATGAAGAAGAGAACCATGAGCCTGTTTATTTATTTTTTGTGGGGGGGGGGAATGAGAGAGAAGAGAAGCTGCAGAGTGAAAAGGAGATATCAGAAGGTTCAGATGGGATGGGGAAGATAAACAAGAGCACGACTAGGACTAGAATCAGAAAAAAGCAGACCCACAACACATTTGAGGACATTTGGATCAAATTTGTATTGCCCAATGGTGGCCCCAGTTCCAGGGGAGTGGAGAAGAATCCCTTTTGTGGGTCTTAAGAACCTGGGTTGGCTGACAGGGCATCTTGGCCTCCCTTTGGGTGCTTGGGGGGGGGCATCTCCAACACCAATCATCAGTTGTATCGACTTACAAGGACCATTGCAACACACATCAGGAAATCATCCAGTGAGAGCATGACTTTTTTAGGATGGTCCTCTTGACGTGTTGCCTCCGTAGCTCCTGGATTTTGGGGGTCCTGGTGTTGAAAAACAAAAGTCAAGGGAAAGGGCTGTAACAGTGATGATGCTGAATGTCGGCTCCAAATTGAACTTCGCAAACTGCAGCGTCTGCATCTCACTTTTCCTCCAAGGGACTCAGCGGAGCAGATGAGGCCTTCCCCTTCCTCATTCTATCTTCACACCCACCCTGCGAGGTTGGTAGGCTGAGAGGAAGGCAGCTGCACAAGGCCACCCAATGAGCTGCCTGGCTAAGGGCAGATTTCAATCGATCCCTAGCATCTTACATAGGGAAGGTCTGTGTCCACACCTAGCATGTTACAGATTCAGACTGCAGGGGGAGGGAAGAGGAAAACAAACTTTCCTTCCACTGAATTGATTTTTCCTGGATGCCTCTGAATGGCTGGGAAACCAGGAGGCCTTCATAGACCCCCCCCACCCCACCCCCTATGAGGATAACCGTCCTATGTATCATTCCAGACCTTTTTTTGCCCCTGGGTGATCTTATATCAGGTAACTGAAAACTCACTTTCCAGCTGCAAATCGATCCCACCACATTTCTGGCCCCCACCTGCTCCATCTCAGCCCACAGGGTAGCTCTAAATGGCCGGGATGGTCATCCGGGCTGGAAGCAGGACCAAGAGGACTGGAGGCTGATAGAAGCTCACAGTCTATTATTCCAATGGCCTGTTTACAGTTTGCTTGTTGGCTCTCATACCCGGGTTTCCATTTCTTTCTCCCCTCCCTGTCCTAAAATGTCTTTCTCACAGTTGTAGTGTGTTTCTGTGCACCATTGTGTAACCAGCCAGTGGGGGGAACTTTGTACCCAGCTGTACAGCCTCTGGGTATGGCTGGGATTTCTAATACTGCTCTAGGGCAGTGTACACAGTACTACTGTGTATTATTAAAACTGGTTGTTGTTATTATTATTACTGTGCATCGTATTACACAATGTTACACAGTATTACACAGAGCTACTGTGTATTATTAAAACGGGTTGTTACTAATACTGTGTATTGTATTCTGGTGGGAAGGGCACCGTATCCTTGCCCCAAGGACCAGCCGTACCCAGGCAACAGAAGAAGCTCCAGGGAGCTTGTCTCGTTCCTCTCATCTTTTTGCTGTCCCTCCCTTCTTCCACTCCTCTGAAATCCCCATCTTCCTAAACCCTGCCCCTCCCAAGAGGGAGGCCAGTTAAGGACGTTTTCCAAGCCCTGCTTTTTTGTGTCGCCAGTCATGATGTCATCAAAGCAGTTATTGATCTGGGACTGTCTTTGCCCTGCTGGGATGCTGCAACATCACAAGACATTACACAACCTCAGAGACAGCGTCGTTGCTGGAGCGTGGCACATGGGGCGGGCTGCCGGGGGGTGACGGGGGCTGCGTGCACCCGCCCCGAGGCTCCAAGCCCCACGCCCGCGCGCCCACGACACCGTCCGGATGCTCCGAGCCCCCGGGAGAAGGCCTCGGAGTGTCCCGAGACATTCTCCCGGGCTCGGAGCCTCTGGACGGGCGACGCGGGCGGGCGTTCCGAGGCCTTCTGCTGGCCTCGGAGCCGGAGAAAGCCTCGGAGTGTCCACCACGACTAGCAGTGTCCGGGGCCTTCTGAAAAGGCCCACGGCATTGCCACACTATTTATTCTTTTTTCACGCATTCGCAGAACGGAAATGAACAGCCCTTGCCTCAGAAACGTTCTGCACATGCGTGAAAAAAGAATAAATACAGCAGCGACGCCGTGGGCCTTCTCAGAAGGCACAGGATGCCGGAAGAAGAGGGTCGCCTTCTCAGAAGGCCCTGAACACCGGAAAGAGGGTCGCAGGGCGCCACCCGGGGGCGCAGGGGGGTGACGCGCGTCTCCCCCCTCCAGCTCCCAGGTGATGCGCGTTCAGTGACGCTACTTCTCAGAGAATCTAGCAAAAGAAGTTGTTTCAGCGAGAAGAAAGATGTCAGTAGCTTGGCATTTGCTCACACAGCAGCTTAGTAAGCTGATCTGTCGTGAGCACATAGGGCCATTTTTTTTGCGTTGAATATTTGCAAAACAGGCTTATGATAGTGGAAAAAGCTGCTTCCATTGGAGTCTCAGGCATCTTGAATTGGCTGCCAGGCCCTATTAGGAAACAACCATTTCAGCGGGTGAGAGGGTCTGCTTCAAAGAGATTGTGCTGCTGATGTAGAAAAAAAAAAAAGAACTTCCCCTGCCTGGCTGAACCCAATTTCTGGTCAGGAAGTGAGTATTTCGAGGCACTATGCAGCCACTCTAGGAATCCAGACTGTCTAACCCAGGGGTGCACAACATACGGCCCGCGGTTCGCATGCGGACCGCCTGACGATTTCTCGTGGCCCGCGAAGAAATCGGGGGTCCCAGAGATCCCCAAGCTCTTCGCGGGCCACGGGAAATCATCCGTGCCCGCTCTTTCCTGTTTATCCCTGGCCGCTCTTTCTCTGCTCTGCTCTGCTCGCGCTCTCATTCGGCTCCTGGCCAAACGCCAGGAGCCTGCAGGCGGCGCTTTGATCGCCGCCAATCAGCTGTGTGCTCTGGCATTTAGCCAAGAGCGAATGAGCTCGCGCGCGCGTTGCTCCTGGGAGGCTGAAAAGGCGCAAAGTAAGGCTGCTGGCTCTTCGTCTTGCTTGCGGTTGCTGGATTGTTCGTGCTTGCTGGATTGCTGAGGAATCCCCTCTTCTGCTTGCTGGATCGCTCTTCAGAGGAAGCCCGTACTCGGAAGCCCCTCTTCGGCTTGCTGCTGGATCGCTCTTCAGAGGAAGCCCGCGCTCGCAATTTTCCACTCATGAATCCCTGCAAGCCCCGAGGGAGCCCCTCCAAAGGTACTCTTCTTTAAAAGGAGCCGCTCTTCTGCCTCTCTCTCCCTGGGGAAGCGCCTCGTGCAGAATCAACCCGCTCAGCTCCCGCGGGGTCGGCAGGTCCTGCTGTCAACTCTGCGCCTGCCTTTCCTGGGCTGCGACAGGAGCAGAATTTGGTGAGTTTTAAAGTGCTTTTGGGGGGTGGGGTGGGGAGGACTTGGGAGAGGTATTTGTTTTTTTTTAAGAGATCCTGGCATTTTTATGCCTTTTGTGCATGTGTCTTATTGCTGTGTTTTTTTTAAGAGATCCTGGCATTATTATGTTTTTAACGTGGGAAAAGTGCTTTTTTTGGGGTGGGGGGAGTTGGGAGAGGGATTTGTGTGTTTTTTTTTAAAAGAGATTTTTATGCCTTTTGTGCATTTTTATGCCTTTTGTGCATTTGCATGTATAAAGATACACACACACACACACAAGTGGCTTGCTGTGTATATTTTATTTTTATTTATTGTATATTTATTTATATATATTTATATTTATATTTTTGTAATGTGCTGCTTTTTGTAACTGTACTGTGCTTTTTGAGTTTTAACCAAATTTCTGGCTTGCAAAGTGCCTTGTGCTTTTCAAAATTTTAAATGGGGGCATGACTGGGGGGGTTGCTTGCAAAGGAATGAGGCTTGTTGTGATTTTTGTAATGTGCTGCTTTTTGTAACTGTACTGTGCTTTTTGAGTTTGAACCAAATTTCTGGCTTGCAAAATGCCTTGTGCTTTTCAAAATTTTAAAGGACGCCCCTTCTACGCTTCTGCGGTCTGTTATGTTTGTGTTTTTTGCTGCTTGATTCTCTGCTGTTGTTGCAAGAGGAAAGTCTGGCTTGTAGGTCTATAAGTGGGTCTCTGGTCGATTGTTTTACTCCTCGTGAGTTGATATGGTTTTAAAAAATAAAAAAGAGAATTTTTTTAAATATGTTGCTTTTCGTGATATTTTTCGGCCCATGGACACGCCCCCTGTGATGCCACTTCCTGAGGTGACATCACGGTTCCTGGACACGCCCCCTGTGTGGCCCCGGAGAAGTTTGGCCTGTTCATTTCGGCCCCCACATACTTCCAAGTTGTGCACCCCTGGTCTAATCCTTCAGCTCCCAGGTAGCAAAGCACATTTGGGCTTTTTTGGCCCCTTTGGGGGTTTTCTCTTAGAACGTGCTACATGAAGGAAGGCAACTCTTTCAAGGAATAAGTCACGATATCAATGCTTGTCCCCAGTACATTTTGGAACTGAACAGCGTTCATCCCTCCCAGTTCCTCTTTCGTTCATAGAAAAAGAACTTCAAAATCATTTTCAGTATGTGAAGGATTATCTCTAGATGATAAATGTGCACTCATTTTAGAGTTGCAGACTCAACCCCAAATCCTGGAAATTGTAGCCTTGTAAAGATCTGAACTGAGATTCGAGGCAAGCGGCACCTCAAACCTGTGGGCTTCCCTGGCTCCTGGTGAACGTGGCTGTGCTGTGGCCACTGTGCCCATTCTGGCAGGGATAAAACCCCACCTAAGCATCATCGTTCCTCAACACCAGCCCCCCCCCCGAAGAGTCAAATATGTCAAATATGCTCTATAGATAGATTTTTTTAATGTTCGTAAGTAGACACTCACCAAGTTGATCAGCAGAACCCCCTTGATCTTGTCTTCTTCCAGGTGGTTGTCCTGTGGGGAAGCTCAGAGCTGCTTTCTTTATACATCTCGCCGCAGGTGGGTTGAGCCAGCTGCAGTGCCGGTCTGTGTGTTGCAAGCTGATAGTATTGTTTTGGGGAGACTTCAATTCACTGGATGGACTTCCACTTAGTCACTCGTATCGTTGAGTCAAAACGTGACATATCTGAAATTTGGCCCATGTTATTGACACCTGACCAAGAGGTGGAGATGCTGAACTGTACTTTGTACCCAAAGGACGGAAACTGGTGAGCCGACATGTGAGGTCGGCTTTGCCAGCCAAGTCGGAGGGGGGACCAGCCAGCATCCCTGAGCCAGGCAGCACGTCGGGATTGCTGCTGGTCCCCCCCCCCGACACTGCTTACCTCACGGTATACCTCAAATCCCTACTTGTACTGCAAGGCACGTACCATTCCTGGTACGTGTCCCCCCCCCCCCCCGGATACGGGAAAAAGTCCAATCCAAACTCAGGAGTCTGGGTTAAGCGAAAAAACCTTCAACCAATTCCAAGCAGGTGAGCAGCCAAAAACGTCTACCTGTCTCCCAATGGCAATCAGTGAGCCTCCTTGACACTACTGCTCAGAGAATCTAGCAAAAGAAGTTGATTCAGCGAGAAGAAAGATGTCAGACTCACCTTGAAGTAGCTTGGCATTTGCTCACAGCAGCTTAGTAAGCTGATCTGTTGTGAGCACATAGGGTCTACCTGTCTCCCAACAGCAACCAGTGAGCCTCCTTGACAGGGTGTGTGGTGGAAGGAACACGGGGCACACTGAAGACAGACTCAGGTGAGCCTCAGGACAGCCACTAAACACCCCCCCCCCCTTACGGGACCCGATTGGACAGGAATTTTGATACGGTAGAAATATTTGCTGAAATGTAGATCATGTTGATAAGGCACTTTTCATGTCAAGAAGCATTCAAATAAGTGACTCATCAACATACATTCAGAAATGGGGTGGCTCCTCAATCCACCCCATTAACTGAAGGTGTAAATGGAAGGTGTGTGGATGGCCTCCAATTTCATTACGTGTTGGCGCCAGAATTTCACACAAAGCTCAGAATGTATCTCCACTTACCTGGTCTTTGATAGACGTGATGACAGCTGGAATACGTTGCTTATTAAAAAGTGTTTTAGTGGCATCTGGGGATGATCTCCACAGTAGATCTGTGCTTGGTTCACTCTGTCCTCCCCTGGGCAATTCATAAGAACATAAGAACATAAGCCCTGCTGGATCAGGCCAAAAGCCCATCTAGTCCAGCTTCCTGTATCACACAGTGGCCCCACCAGATTCCTCAGGGAGCACAAGACAACAAGATAACCTGTTTCCCGTTGACACTCCCTTGCACCTGGCACAGAGAAAACCCACTTCTAAAACCAGGAGGTTGCTTATGGCTTGTAACCTGTGATGGTCTTTTCCTCCATGAATCTGTCCAAACCCCTTTTAAAGGCATCTAGGCCAGATGCCATCACCACATCCTGTGGCAAGGAGTTCCACAGATGAATTACACGCTGGGTAAAGAAATATTTTCTTTTGTCTGTTCTAACTCTCCCTCCACTCAATTTTAGTGCATGTCCCCTGGTTCTGGTGTTGTGCGAGAGGGAGAAGAATTTCCCTCTATCCACTCTCTCCATCCCATGCATAATTTTATACGTCTCAATCATGTCCCCCCTCAGGCGCCTTTTTTCTAGGCTGAAAAGACCCAGACGCTGTAGCCTTTCCTCATAAGGGAGGTGCTCCAGCCCACGAATCATTCTGGTCGCTCTATTCTGAACCTTTTCCAATTCAACTATATCCTTTTTGAGATGTGGTGACCAGAACTGGACACAATACTCCAGATGTGGCCTTACCATCGATTTGTACAAAGGCAGAATGATATTGGCCGTTTTATTCTCAATCCCTTTTTTAATGATCCCGAGCATGGAATTGGCCTTCTTCACAGCCGACGTACACTGGGTCGACACTTTCATCGACCTGTCCACCAGCACCCCAAGATCTCTCTCTTGATCCGTCACAGATAACTCAGAACCCATTAGCGTATATGTGAAATTTTGGTTTCTTGCCCCAATGTGCATCACTTTGCACTTACTTACATTGAAGCGCATCTGCCATTTTGCTGCCCATTCTCCCAGTTTGGAGAGATCCTTCTGGAGCTCTTCACAATCCCTGCTGGTCTTCACCACCCGGAAAAGTTTAGTGTCATCTGCAAACTTGGCCACCTTACTGCCTATCCCCGACTCCAGGTCATTTATGAATAAGTTGAAAAGCACCGGTCCCAAGACTGATCCTTGGGGCACACCGCTTTTCACCTCTCGCCATTGTGAAAATTGCCCATTGACTCCCACTCGCTGTTTCCTGGTCTTCAACCAGTTCCTAATCCACAAGAGGACCTGCCCTCTTATTCCCTGACTGTGGAGTTTTCTCTGGAGCCTTTCATGAGGGACCATGTCAAACGCCTTCTGAAAATCCAGATATATAATATCCACGGGTTCGCTCGCATCCACATGCCTGTTGACCTTTTCAAAAAATTCGAACAGGTTTGTGAGGCAAGACTTCCCCTTGCAGAAGCCATGCTGACTCTCCCTCAGCAGAGCTTGTTCTTCTATGTATTTTAAGATTTTATCCTTAATGAGACTTTCCACCATCTTCCCTGGAACAGATGTTAGGCTGACCGGCCTGTAGTTTCCCGGGTCCCCCCTCCTTCCTTTTTTAAAGATTGGCGTGACATTAGCTATCCTCCAATCCTCTGGTACAGTGGCCATTTTAAGGGACAAGTTGCATATTTTGGTCAAGAGGTCAGCAACTTCATTCTTGAGTTCCTTCAGAACTCTTGGGTGGATGCCATCTGGGCCTGGTGATTTATTGATCTTTATTTTGTCAATTAAGTCTGGGACGTCTTCTCTTTTAACCTCTATTTGACTTAATTCTTTATTCAGGGGAGACCGTTCCGGCAGCGGTATTTGCCCGAGGTCTTCTGCCATGAAGACAGATGCAAAGAACTCATTTAATTTCTCTGCAGTCTCCAAGTCCGCTTTTATCACCCCTTTCTCTCCCTCACAATCCAGCGGACCCACCGCTTCCCTGGCAGGTTTCCTGCTTCTAACATATTTGAAGAAGCTTTTATTATTCCCTTTTATGTTGCCTGCCATACGTTCCTCAAAGTCTTGCTTGGCCTCCCGTATCATCTTTTTACATTTCTTTTGCCACAGTTTGTACTCCTGTTTATTTTCCTCATTACGGCAAGACTTCCATTTACGGAAGGAAGCTTCCTTGCCTTTTATAGCCTCCTTAACTGTGCTTCTTACCCATGCCGGCACCCTCCTGGACTTGGTCGAGCCCTTCCTCCTTTGTGGGATACACTCCCGCTGGGCCTCTATGACTGTTGTTTTAAACAGCCTCCATGCACTCTGGAGCGATTGGACTCTTTTTACCTTCCCTTTCAGCTTTTTTTTAACTAGTCTCATTTTGGGGAAGTCTGCCCTTCGGAAGTCAAGGGTTTTCGTGTCAGATTTGCTCAGCCCTCTCCCTCCAACATGCATGGCGAAACAGATCGCAGCATGGTCACTGTTCCCCAATGGTTCGGTAACGTTTACCTCCCTGACCAGATCTTGAGTGCCACACAATATCAAATCCAGAGTCACCTGTCCACTGGTCGGTTCCGTGACAAGCTGCTCTAAGGCACAGTCATTTAACATATCCAGAAATCCAGTCTCTTATGACCTGAGCATGAATTGACCCAGTCGAAGTGAGGATAATTGAATTCCCCCATGACTACAACCCTGTCTCTCCTTGAAACCTCCCTGATTTGCTTCCTCATTTCAAGATCCCCTTCAGGTTTTTGATCTGGAGGACGGTAGCATGCCCCTACTATTACATCACTCTTTGAGCCTGGTAATCTAACCCACAGTGATTCTACGGAGGAGTCAGAGCCCCCCTCCAGCTCTACTCTGGTGGATTCTACCCCCTCTTTGACATAGATGGCCACCCCACCTCCAACACGACCCTCTCTGTCCCTCCTATGGAGTTTATATCCTGGAATTGCAGTATCGCACGGGTTCTCCGCATTCCACCAGGTTTCTGTTATACCTACTATGTCAATGTTTTCCCTAGCCACCAAACATTCCAGTTCTCCCATCTTTGCCCGTAGACTTCGGGCATTTGCATAAAAGCACTTATATACCTGGTCCCCCAAGAAGGGCTGCATGTTTGCACCTTTATTCCTGCAGCCTTCTATCCTGCTAGACTGGCTGTCAAGTCCCATCACGCTACCACTCCCAATTCTTACTCTGTTATTACTTGACTGTTCCCCATCCTCTGCACCTTCATTCCCTAGGGATGAGGAGTCCCGAACCGAATGCCCCTCGGCTCCTGTCGGCTTTCCCCCATTCAGTTTAAAAGCTGCTCTGCCACCTTCTTAATGTTACGCGCCAGCAGTCTGGTTCCATTTTGTTTCAAGTGAAGCCCGTCCCTCTTGTACAGGCCCGGCTTGTCCAACATTCCCCAGTGCCTAACAAACCTAAACCCCTCCTCCTGACACCAGCGTCTCATCCACTCATTGAGACCCCTGAGCTCCGCCTGCCTAGCTGGCCCTGCACGTGGAACAGGTAGCACTTCTGAGAACGCTACCTTTGGGATCCTGAATTTGAGCTTCCTACCTAGCAACCTAAATTTGGCCTCCAGGACCGCCCGGCTACATTTCCCCACGTCGTTGGTGCCAACATGCACCACAACCGCTACCTCCTCCCCAGCACTCTCTACCAGCCTATCTAGACGAGAGGTGATGTCCGCAACCTTCGCACCAGGCAGGCAAGTCACCATGCGGTCCTCACATCCATCACAGACCCCCCTCTCTATGTTCCTGACTATAGAGTCACCCACGACAAGAAGCCCTCTTCGCCCCCTCCCCAGAGGAGTATCCATAGTGCGACTGGATACGGGCCCATCACTTGAAGAAGGGGTCCCCACTGTAGGATTGTTTCCCTCTTTTCCAGAGCGATGTCCTACAGCCCTGAGACTCCCTTTCCTGGCAGCTGAGGCGCTGGCCAACTGAGGGTGGGACGATGCCTCCACGTCCCTAGAAGTCTCACCCTGGTTCCTCTCTACCTGCCTCTGCTTCTCCAGATCAGCAACCGTGGCTTCAAGGGAGCGAACCCGTTCCCTGAGAGCCTGGAGCTCTTTGCACCGAGCACACACCCATGACTTGTGCCCACGAGGCAGATAGTCATACATGTGACACTCAGTGCAAAACACTGGATAGCCCACACCCCTCTGCTGGCTGTCTGACTGCATAGCTTTTGAGTGTAAGTTATGGATTTATCAAAGTTTGGGTACCTTAATGTTGTTGGAGCTCTCCTCTCTTCAAGGTTGTTGGAGCTCTCCTCTCTTCCTCTGTCCTCTCTTCAAGGGAAGTGCCGGGCAGAGTGTGGGGCCTGGCTTCCTCGCCCCGCTGCTGAACTCGCCCACCAGCTTAACTCACTGTGTCTTTTTTACCTTGCCACTTTGTCCCAGTGAGCCTCTTGGTCCCAGTGAGTCCACTCGCTGCTCCTCATGATGTTTGGAGGTCAACAGCACAGCTGTTTCCATGCTGTTTGGAGGCCAACGGCACAGTCACAACTTCCTGGTTTGAGAGACTCCTGCCCCATCCAGAACTCCAAAGAACTCTGCCTCCAGCCCCACATTTACACCCCCAGCCCCCCATCCTTGCTTGCTTCATTCAATTGAGGAGATCCAGCAGGAAATGCTGAGCAGGCAAAATGCCTGACCAGTCAGAGCAGCCCTTTCTGCCTTTCCCCACATGGAAGAAACATACAAATATTTCATGCACAGACCCCAATGTCTGAGGAAACCTACACTGGACTTTTCCTCCCTATGCAGCAGGTGAATGCACACTTCAGTGCATGACGGGAGAAGAGATTCATTGCCTTTGCTTTTCTCTACCTT
Source organism: Plestiodon gilberti rubricaudatus (assembly GCA_026170595.1). NCBI lineage: Eukaryota > Metazoa > Chordata > Lepidosauria > Squamata > Scincidae > Plestiodon > Plestiodon gilberti. Next base: position 27,477,121 of record JANXHW010000009.1, read on the forward strand.
TTCTCTCCCCCCCCATCCTCCTTTCATCAGAGCTGCTTGCTATGAAATTGACATCTTCTGGGTAAACAAACCTGTATGCCTATTTTGCTCTCAGAACTCAGTCTTCCTCCCCCTCCCTCCCTCCCTCCCTTCCTCCCCCTCTCCTCCTCCTCTTCCTCGAAGGTGCTCCACTTGGTCACCCCTTCTCTCTGATTTTGAGCCCGTCCTTGATGCCGTAGTCTCAATCCAGTTTACTTTTCCTCAGTCTCCATCCCTCCTGCCTGTCCTTGAACAATCAGGTTTTATTGAGCCCTATCACACTTTTGTATTCTTCTTGTGTTGTGAGGGCTTCCTCTTCTTCACTCAAAAGTCCATTCTCTTCCTTCCCTATTTTTCTCATTTTGACAAAGGGATTCAAATTCTCCATCTATAGCCCCATCCTGTTCCTTGGAATGCATCAATGCACTGATAACTTGAGGTGATTCTGTATTCCAGTCTTAAAAGATGTTTGCCCCTTTAGATTAAATACTTATTTCTTTTCTTTTCCACCTTCGCTTTATTCTTAGTACTGCAAGAAATCTTATACAGCAATTCCTCACTTAAAAACCATTTGTCCCAGAGGTCAGATTTCCCAGAATTCCCAAATGTCAGTGTGTTCAATATGTTTAAGGGACCACCAAAGAGATATAACCACCTGCAAAAAAAATCCCAGGTGTTCCAGATACCTGTAGCAGAGGCGTTGCATTCACCACTCATTTGGTTTGAAGGCATAACAAATTTGTCCATTCATTCCTATGTAAAGCATAGTCCTGACAACACAAGATCTCAAACAAACACATAGTTGTGTTGTGCACACAGCTTCTGTGCTTTAGGGATCTGTAGGGGTATGTCTCAGCACAGTGTACCCCAGGTTGCTAGTCCTTTCCTGCCAGGGTTTTTTTTAATGACCCTTCAAATCCTTGAAATACTGCAGCTTTAGTTGTGACTTCAGCACAAAAATGCTCAAAAAACATAGTTGTGTTGTACACAGAACTTCTATGCTTTATGGGTCTTTAGGGGTATGTATCAGCAAAGTGTACCCCACGTTTCAAGTCCCTTCCTCCCAGGGTTTTTTTATGACCCTTCAAATCCCAGCACAAAAACGTATTTGTGTTTTACACACAACATCTGTGCTTTAGGGTTGTGTAGGGTCATGTTTCAGCACAGTGCACCCCAAGTTACAAATTCCTGAGTACAATAGATTTGTTTTTATGACCCTTCAAACCCTGTAAGTGCTGCAGCATTAGTTGTGAGTTCAGCACAAAAATCTCAAAAAAAATAGTTGTGTTGTACGCACAGCTTCTGTGCTTTAGGGGTCTTTAGGGGCATGTTTCAGCACAGTGTGTATGAAGTTACAAGTTCCTGAGTACAAGAGATTTGTTTTTATGACCCTTCAAACCCTGTAAGTGCTGCAGCTTTAGCAATATGATGAAAATGACTGCCTTAGGTCTATTCTGTAAACCATGCAATCCAATGAGTGCTTTGAGCAATGCCTGGTTTTGCTCCTGCTTACAGGTGTGTACAGCTGATTACTTGCATGTGAGGTGATAAAAACAAAGTGGATTCAAAGGCCAGGGCACTGGCCATGAAAAAAAAAAAGCCAAAGTTTCATTTCTAATTTCAGTGAGGAGGGGGTACCCTGCAACCAATTCCTGCATCTCATTTTCCCTAAAAACAGTGACCTTTGCTCTTCTGGAGGGGTCAGTGGGGTGACCCTAGAACTCTGAAAATTGTTTTAAAATATAGTTTCACCTGTCTAATTTCCACCAAAAAACATCCAGAAACATTGGGGGAAGCCCTTTTTTAAAAGCTATTTTCTTTCAGGAGTTGCTCGATACACTTATTGGAGTTGTCGATAGGTTCTTGGAAACTAGAACTTTAAGCAAAACGACTTATAACGAAACCATTTTTACCATAGGCTAATTTATATACAAAAACAAGAGTGTACAGCATATTTCTGGTCACAAAAACTTCACCAAACTTCTAAATAATGACTCAAAACACTTCTAATATTAAACACAGAAATAAATGTGAGCTTTCCGGGTCAGAGAGAGCCCATGTAGACATGGGGAGAACATTCAAGCTCTACACAGACACTAGCCCCGGCCGGGAATTGATTATTTTTTTCTCAACAACTTTAAAACGAAGTGTCTTATAACGAAACGAGTTTAAGTGAGGACATGCTGTATTATTTATTCGGAACACCCCCTTGTGTTTCCTCTTGTAATTATTTTGTGTCAAATAATTGTTCAGTGTGAGTGCCAAATTGGTCCTAGGATGTTGCAGATTCAGGCTGCGAGGGGAGGAAACAGGAAAACTCACTTTCCATCTGCAGATCCCCCCCCCTCACACACACACACACACACACACACACACACACACACACACACACACACACACACACACACACACCTGAAAGCACCTAAGAAGGGAAGCCAAACCTCTAGGACATGGTGGTCCAACACGCGGCCCGCGGTCCGCCCGCCAGCAGCCCCCGGAGGCTTCCCTTGCGGCCCCTGGAGGCTTCTCCCTCCCTCCAGCAAAAGTCCTCAGCGCCGAGCGAAACTGACCTCGGAGAAGCGCTTTGCTCCCGAGTGCTTCTCTGAGCGTCAGCTAGGGCGCGCGGGGCATGCCAGGGAGTGTTCGTCGGCTGAAGCGCTTGCCCCGCGCTCCAGCTGATGATCGGAAAGGCACGGGGCAAGCGCTTCAGCCAACTCTCCCAGGCATGCTTTGCGCTCCCTCGCTGGCGCTTGAAGAAGCGCTCAGGAGCAAAGCGCTTCTCCGGGGTCAGTGGAGCGCGAGGGATGTTGGGGCCGACCTGTTCTGAGGGAGCCAGCCCGACCGGCTCTGAGTGAATCGGGCTGGCTGCCTCGGAACAGCTCGGCACTGAGCGCCTTTGCTGGGGGAAGGGAGGGGGGGAGGGAGAAGCATCCAGGGGCCGCAGGAGCCGACGGCAGGAGCCAAGCATCAGGGGAATGCACCGGTCAGTGAGTGCTTTTGTGGCTTGGTGGAGGGAGGGGGCTTCGAGAGCTGCTGAGCGCCGCAGAAGTCTGCGGGGGGAGTCCTAGGGTGAACTTGTGGGGTTTCGGCAGGTAGGGAGCCCCGAAAGTTTGTCTGGCAGTTTGCCTCTCGCTTGTTTGTGGAAGGCTGCAAGAGGAGAAGCCCCAAAGATCGTGGTCACTGTGACTGTTCTGTTGTTGCTGCTGCTGCCGCCTTTGTTCTATGGAGGTGTTTTTTTCTCCTGCCTTCTGCTAAGCCTGGCTTTTTAATGGGCTCTGTGGATTCGCTGCCCCTCCTCTTGTCCTCTGGAGTTCTTGTTGGCATCGCTGTCTTGTCTTGCCGAGGCTACACCTTTTAGGTGACATTTAACAATGAGCATCACTGTCTTAGATTGGCAGCAGACTTGACCCCAGGTGTTGGGGCCAAAGAAGGAGCATTTAGCTGTGTGCGAGAGATTTGGTTGTTCAGGTGGTTACATAGATTTAACTTTTAGCAATATTTGCTGCAGAATGAGGAATCTCTGGGTCAGAGTTGGGTTAGATTTGGTTTCCCTCTGCAGAGGGTTACAGTTTAAGGAAGGTGCCTCTCCCTCTCTCTCTCCCTTCTCCTGATGATGCAATGTTGGGACCAGCCTTTTGAGGGGCTGGGCCTTTCCGCGGTGGGGGAGTTAACCCAGTCCTCTTTCTTTTGTTGTTGTTTGTTTTCCTATCCATCTCCCTTTTCCTTTACAAGTCCCCCACCCCCAAGATTTCTGGCTTGAGTTTTAAGCCATGTCTGGACCAATTGAAAACGCACACCTGATTTGCCTGGGCAAGGGTTGCCTTTTAACCCACCCACCCCCACTTACTTGCCAACAGGGAGCCCACTTCCATTGTTTTTCCATGCCCTCTGTGCAGCACTCACCATAAGCAAAGGGAGCAGCGTGTCCTGCAAGATCATGACCTCTCTTGTTGCCCCTCCCTTGCCCCCCACCCCTGAAATACCCAGCTGTTCTTATTTCTTTCTCCACTTCTCCAAGAATTCCTCTGTGCTGTGGATGAGAAGGAATATTCTGTCTTGTTTTGTTAGTTTTGTTTGTTAGTTTTTTTGGGGGGGGAGGTGGGAGGGAAAGGAGTCTGGGTGTCAGTGAATCACTGTCGCTCCTAATTATATTGGGGGGAGGGTAGATGAGATGCATCGTGTGAAAGGAGTGTTGCATTGGAGAGGTTGTCTTTTTTAAAAAAAAAAAAAAAAGAACAGACCCTTTGGGGGGTGTCAAAGGGAGAATGGCGGGGACAACATCTTGCACTTCTGCTTTGAAGAGAATTATTTATATTTATATTATTAATTAATAAATAATTATTTATTAATTTAATTAATTGTGCGGCCCCCGGGTTTCGTGTCGAAGTCAGCATGCGGCCCTCGAGGTACGAGAAGTTGGACCACCCTGCTCTAGGAAGAAAGAGCCTTGGGGCTCCTGCTCACCTTGAAGCAGTTTGGCATTTGCTCACGCATCAGCTTAGTCAGCCCGTCCAGTGTGAGCGCACAGGTCCCATTTACGCGTTCTGAATGTTTGCGGATCAGCCTTACGAAACAGGACAGAGCAGCTTCCATTGGAGTCTCAGGCATCTTGAGTTGGCTGCCAGACCCTGTTAGGAAACAACCAGTTCAGGGGGTGAGGGAGCTCTAATTCAAAGTGATTGGGCTTCTGAGGTTGAAAATGAAAGACCTCCCCTACCCAGCTGCACCCCATTTTTGGGCAGGAAGTGCATGAGTATTCCAGGGCACGATACAGCCACTCTAGGAATCCAGACTCTCTAATCCTTCAGCTCCCTGGAAGCAAAATGGGTTTCTTTGTCCCCTTTGAAGATTTGCTTTTGAAACATCCTCATGGAGGAAGACCTCTCTTTCCAAGGAATGAGTCAAAATATCTCTGCTTAATGCCAGGACGAGGATGTGGAACTGGACAGCGTTTCTCCCATTTAATTCATACGCTCTTAAAAAAAAGTCATTGACAATATATGAATATTAAAATCATAGTGTTTAAGAGTCATGCACATGCACTCACACGCACACACACACACATCCTGAGACTGGTCATAAACCAGATAACCAGCAGGCTTCATTCTGTGCTGTGGCCACTGAGTCCATTTTGTGCTGTGGCCACTGAGGTTAACCCATAACCTGAGCAACATCATTCCTCACCACCAGGCCCACCATAGACAAATGGGTGCCAAGTTCCCTGGGGAGAGAGACTGAATTGTAGAGCAGTGGAACTCCCCAGTGCAGAAATCAGGGCGGTGAAGCCATGAAGACATTGGAAGGATTCTAAAGAGAGACTCACCAAACTGATCAGCAGACTCCAATTGATCTTGTCTTCTTCCAGGCGGTTGTGCTGACGGGTAGCTCAGAGCTGCTCTTTTTATATATCTGGCCGCTGGTGGGTTGAACCAACTGCTGTGCCGATCTGCGTGTAGCGATTGTTTCACTTGAGGGAGACGTTTATTGGCTGGATGGAAATCCACCCAGTCACTTGCGTGTGGCGTCAAACTTGGACACATTTGACAATCGGCCCAAATTATCGATGCCAACGCAAAAGGTGTAGAAGCTGAACTGCACTTTCTGGCCTCGGCATGAAAACATTTGACGTCGGTTTTGCAATCTGAGGCCAAGGGATCACCAGCTTGCATCCCTGAGTGAGTCAGGCAGCAGTAGGCCTGAATTGGCACTGGCCTCCCTCTCACCCTGCTTCTCTCAGGTGCACACCAAATCCCTCCTCTTACTCCTTGGCCCACACCGTACCATGTGGCCACCCTGCCTGAGGGGGAAAAATCAAATCGAAAGGCAGCAGTCTGGGGTGGGTGAAGAAAGCCTCAACTGAGGCCAAGCAGGTGGGTGGGAAAAAATTCCTCCCTGGCTCCAAAAGGCTGTGAGCAGATCTCGGACTTCCCCCTGGAAGGGTGGCTGACGGGAAGGACACAAAGCAGAAGATGGACCAAGGTGGGCCTGGGTCACTGCCACGGAGCTCTGCCCCTTCTTCACTCACACCACCCGATGGGGTGCAAAGCTCATCCCTCTTGGCTCGTGAGACAGCAGGGCAAAATGCTCTCCCACCACCAAGGAGGGGGTGCAAGCAGCATTCTCCAATTTTGGTAGGGTAGTAAGATTGTCTGAAAAATCGAGCAACTTGAGAAGGGCATCTTGTCACGTCCAAAAGCATTCAAAAATGTAACGCATCAATCTTCGATCAGAAACGATGTTGCCCATCATCATCCTACCTTATTTTGCTGCAAATCTAAACTGAAAATGTTCAGACGGTCTGCACATTTGTCGGAGGGTTGGCACCCTCAAATTTCACACACACTGAGCATAAAGTCAGTTCCAGGGCTCTTTAAACAAATCTTCTCAGGGTTTCCTTCTTTAGGCAGAATGCACATGAAACTATTCCAAGTTTCTTCTGTAGAAACGGCATAAGAGATGTCAAATGGGGTCCTGCTAAGAGCTTGTTTCTTAGGGAGAGAATCGCCAAAAGCTTGTCACATGATCCTCGTAAATAACGTTTGACGTTCAGAAGGTTCCAGCTGAAATCTTTGCGATGTATCTTTGCCCAGATGGCTTGCAACAGAGATCATGATGCTCTGTTAGTAGGGGTGTTTGAAAATGGTGCTATTGTTTTGAAAATATGTTGAATTTTAATGCAAAGTGTGAGGTTACTGTGTTTTTATTCACAGGTGCGAATTCTTAAACATCAATATCGTTGATGTAATGTAAATATCATTACATGAATGAATGAAACCTTTATTGGCATAAAGACAAATATACATGCAATAAAGGTCTTCCATGCAAAAACAACAAATTTTTCAATTATTTCTAACTGGAAAAGGAATCTGTTTCAACCAGATGTGTTCCACAACCAGTCGAGAGTTGGTAATTGGGTTCCAAATCTGTTTGAAAATGGGGTGTTTTATGTTTTGATTTGGTTTGAAAAAGTTGACACGGTGGTGTTTTGTGTTTTTATGTGGTTATCAACAAAACCAAACACCCCTATCTATTAGCTATTAGGGTAATTAATAGACACTTGAGTATTATCACAGTCTGTGCTTAGAACATGCTCTCTTACCTGGTCATTTTCATGGGTGTTTGGAAACTGAAGGAATGGCCTCACCTTCCTCTGCAGGTTCTGAGAGAGTGACCTGGCTAAAGGAGAGTTGTACCTCGGACAGCTCCTTCCTTTCTTCCTTGTTGCCCCTTCAGCTTGCACCTGGCTCCTGGAACACCTCTGTGATGTTTCCATCCTTGCACCTTTCAGATCGCTCCTTAACACCCACATCTTCCATCACAACCATGCTGGCTCCATCCAGACTAAGGGTCCAATCCTATCTAACTTTCCATCACCGATGTAGCTGTGCCAACGGGGTGTGTACTGTATCTTGAGGGGGGACAGTCACAGAGGCCTCCTCAAGGTAAGGAAACATTTGTTCTATCTGGCACTTTAACCAGTACTCCACACTTCCTTTCTCAGCTGTGTCTAGAGACATTGAGTTCCTTTTCTCCGACTAACAGCTTTAAGGTGCACAGAAAGGCATGTATCCTTCAGGGTAAGGGGCTTCCCTTCTTAGGTTCTTTGAGGTGGGGGAAGATCTGCAGATGGAAAGTGAGGTTTTGGTTACATGCTATACAGTCACGCTGTGGGTGGAAAGGCAGGACAGCTTATTGCAGAGTAGGCCGAGCATCCCCTCGGGCGATGCTCGTTGTTTACCCGGTTGCCCGGGAAACACAGGAGAGGGGAGGGCCCCCTATCATGTTTCTATGGGGGGAGGGGGAGGAGCCGTACCTTTGGGTTGGCTCCGTGCCCCACTCTTCCCATTTTCACCTGAGTGCAGCAACGGTTAAGACTCCCTTAAGCGTTGCTGCCCTCAGGTCCCCCCTGGTTCTCAGCACTCCGGGGTCACAAGTTCGGGATCGTTCGTAGAGGTTTGGGTGAGTTCCTTCGGCCACGAGCTTTAAGGCCACTGGACCGGGCATGGGGTGGTTGGGCGCTCTCTGGTTTTCTTTGGCTTCTCTGCCTCCTTTCCTTCCCTTTCTGTCACTCCGCTTTCCTGCTTTACTTGCCTTTTCCTGCTTTCTTGGCTTTTTGCACTCCTTTCTCTCCTTTCCCCTTTGTTTATGTTTCCTCCCTTCTTTCCCTTTAACCGGGGGTGGGTGGGTCTGCGAGCGGTGGGAAGGGGTGCCGAGCGGCGCCGAGCCGTGTGCTTCACGAAGCGCGCGGAGAGGGAGGGAGGGAGGTTGGGGGGAAGTGAGGGAGGGGGATCGTGCAGCTCGTCGTTTCGCCACAGCGACCTTACTCGAATGGCGGCGCTAGGTCCTCGTGGACCTTCTCGAAATGGCGGCGCCGCCTGGTCCGGCCTTTAGGCAACATGGCAGCGCCCATAGACGCCACGTGGCCCGGTTGCTTGGCTCAAAATGGCGGCACCCATGGCCGCCATGCGGCCTCCGGGCGCGGCTATGTGGTACCTCAGAGGGATCTCGCCGCCCCTTCACGGGCGCCGCCGCTTCCCTCTTGTAGTAGAGCCCACTGGACCCGCAGCCACGCGGCTGCTGGAAAGGCTGTGGTTGGAGTGCAGCTGGCAATAGCCTCTCACCTCCGATCGGCACGGAGCGGCTTGTACAGGGCTGGGGCAGGACGTTAGAGCATGTTCAATGGGGCTGTCCGGCGCCGGGGCTGCGAGACGCTACCGCTGGCAAAAGGAAGCGGCTCTCCTGGCATGTTACTGGATGCATTGCTTCACAGCTACCCTGGCCATGCTGATTTAATAAAGTAACAACAAAGTCCATGTCTTTGAATTGTGTGCATGCGGAAGTGGTTGCGTGTGTATTTTAATATGTTGTAAGCCGCCTTGAGTGCCCTCGAGAGAAAGGCGGGCTACAAATTCCTTAAATAAATAAATAAATAAATAAATATGGGGACCTCAATCGAGTGGTCAGTTAATTATACTGTTATTTAATCACATTTAGTCCGAATCACTGTTATGAAATTAATTATTGGGGATCTTAATCAGGCGGGCAATGCAGTATAACGTCAGCTAATCACTTGTGTGACGAATCACTGGCCAGCTAATTAATTGTCATTTCAATTAATTGGGGTTTGAATTAATTAATAGTTGATCTCAAAGGGACGGGCATTTAATTATGGAATGGGGGCTGGCGGAGGTTAACGAATCATGTGAAGGGCATTGCCCCCTATACAGCTGTAGGCGAATGGATTAACTGCGCATAGTTTTATATGGAACCTATCGGTACTTATTATTTATTGATGATTGATCTGAACTAAGTATTAACTATTAATCTTAACTGGGGGCGATTGATTATAATACAGTCTGAATGAATTGAAGGCGGGCTATACTATGGTCAAATGAATTAAGGGGACCATCATTACTTAGGTCCCGGTGCCTCCGAGTACGCAAGCAGACGTTTTAAGGGTATTGCACGGTTTGTTTCAAGGGCCTGTCGTGGTTTAGAGCAATTGCTTGTTATCTTTTGCGGGCTTCTCGACAGGTCTTTGCTTTCTGATTCTGCTGATTTGGATTCAGCTGGAATTATGCCCAAACGGCCACAGAAGCGTTCAGCTTGATTTGGGGGTTGACGTTCAGTTATGCCTCTCCCCGATTTGTAGTTGAATTTTATTTATTTATTTTAAATTAATGAATTACACAAATGAATTAATCTATATTTAAGGAGTTAACTTACAAGGGGGTAGAGTTGCTATTAAAATTCGAAGTTGATGATTACATGAAGGAGGCTGATGAATTATAATTATGAATTAATATTAATTAATATCAAATTAGTTCATTATAATTATGTATTAATGGGGAATTCTATTTATATTATATATGGAGGACTTAAATGTTTTAGGGTGTACTCCATGACTAGGTGAAGGAATTAATTTGTGATGGAGTGATTCAGTGGAGGAATAAAATTGCACCATTCATGAATTATTATAAGGAAGTAATGTGTAGTGACTAGCTTGGGCTGCCCCTCCTCGAGCTGCGCTGACTCATTGACGCTTAAGGAGCCATGGAGGAGCCGCAATGGTCCACATGTAATGAGCTGCAATGGTCTGCACGTTGTGGTCCAATCAACTTATGATTGGGGGTTCTCTGTCCGCTAGAAAACCGGCTATGGTGTCGGAGGGGCCGCGGGGATTGGTTCCAATTCTGCTGTTAACATAATAAGAACATCAGAAGAGCCCTGCTGGATTAGGCCAATGGGCCATCTAGTACAGCTTCCTGTATCACAGAGTGGCCCCACCAGATGCCTCAGGGAGCACAAGACAACAAGATAACTGTTTCCCGTTGTCACTCCCTTGCACCTGGCACTGAGAAAACCCACTTCTAGAACCAGGAGGTTGCTTATGGCTGGTAACCTGTGATGGTCTTTTCCTTCAAGAATCTGTCCAAACCCCTTTTGAAGGCATCTAGGCCAGGTGCCATCACCACATCCTGTAGTGAATAGCTTGGGGTGCCCCTACTCCGAGGTGTGGTGACTCGTTGACTTAAGGTCTTTTCCTCCATGACTCTATCCATACCCCTTTTGAAGGCATCTAGGCCAGGTGCCATCACCACATCCTGTAGTGAATAGCTTGGGGTGCTCCTACTCCGAGGTGTGGTGACTCGTTCACTTAGGGTACTAAGCAGGGGCTGCGATGGTCTACATCACATGGAGTTTTACATTTCTCCACCTCATGGTGGGGGGTTCTCTGCTTGCTCTAGAAAACTGAGCAGGTATTACCTTTTGTTTTCACAGGCTATGAGGTAGAAGGAGCACTGGGGATCGATTCCACTTACTTGGTTAACATGTCTGGATTTGTCGCCTTACAGGTTCTTTTTTCCCGACTCTTATGGGGGTCCCGCTCCCGCAGGATGTCATATCTAGGAGTTGCTGGCTGTCGAGCCCGCGACCGACGGGGCTCCTCTCTCTCCCTACGGCAACTGTCATTCAAGGCCTTCAGGCTTGGCAGCAGGTAGTGGCGGCCCAGCGGGGGGCTGTGCCAGGATTGCATCGCAGCCTGCTCAGCCTGCCGGTTATTCAGGCCGATCAGCTTCCGCTGGCTTGGGGTGGAGTTGGTTTGTTGTTGTGGGACTCCTCAGTGATTAGGTTCTTACCTGTCAAACCCCCTAGATGAGCAGGCGGGGCGGAGGCTCGGGTGGAGGGTCTCTCTTCAATTCTCCTAAATGCATTAAATCCCAGCGGGAATATTTTACGGCATTCCGCTGGGCGCGCAAAGGGGGGAAAACGGAGCGCCCATGGTTTCTGATTTTATTTGTCATATTTATGTTCGTTTGATTTCGGACACGCTGACTCCAAGCCCCGCCCGCGAAGCCTTCCTCCACGGAACGGAAGGATCTTGCTTTCCTGTATTTTCAATAAAGTGACCCTTTCTATCCAAATCATGTCTCATGTGTTTTATAGGGCGTACTCGGGTAAAGGGGCTACACAACCCCTCTTGCTTTGCCAGCCTTTCAAAGGCAAGGAGGAAAAATCAATTTGGTGGAAGAAAAGTTTGCTTTCCTCCTTCATCCCATTGAAGCAAGAATCTGCAACATTTTAGGACAGATTTGACTGATGCAAATCATCACTGTAAGAGGCAGGAGTTGCCACCATTTAGGTTTAATTACCTTCTGTGCCTCTTTTAAAGCTAAAGGGAGAAGAGATGCTCACTGTCCCTAAGCCATAGCTGGGAAAGGAAGTGTGGAGTATTGGTTAGAGTGCCAGGCTAGAACTGGGAGGTCCCAGGGTTGAAATCCCCCCTTAGCCAGGCAACTGCCTTCCTCTCAGCCTACCAACCTTGCAGGGCAGGTCTGAAGATAGAATTCGGGTGGGGAAGAACTTGTCTGCTCCCCTGAGTTCCTTGGAGGAAGAGTGAAATGCAAATAAGCGCCACCAGAAATTTCACTTTGCAGAGTTCAAATTTGAGCTTCTCGACATCCCAAAAAATCACAGTTACCACCCCTTTCTCTGCATTTTTTTTTTCAAATCCAGGATCCGAAAAGGATTCTTCCTTACCTGTTACTCCTGGTCTCTTTCTCCAATTTTTGTCCCTTTAGATGCTAACCCTGCAGACCCTCTTTTCCTCTTGACTGTTTCATATCATCCATTGTAGAGTTTTAAGCAAATAAGAATTAAGAAATACAAGACGGAGCCCCACAACAAACGGTTGCCATCTGCACATCTTCCTGAAAGTCACCATAGATCCCCTAAGGCAGCGGTGGGGAACATCCAGCCCCAGGGCCGGATCAGGCCCCCGAGGCCATCCGGTCCAGACCCAGGAAAGATTGCCGGGAGGCCGCCCAACCGACCCCTGGACGCTCCGCCGGGTCTGCGCATCACCTCCGGAGGCCGGGAGAGGGACTTTGCATGTCCTCCCTGGCCGCCACCTCGACCCCTTCTCACCAGGCCGTTGGCCATTTCACACATGCGTACCACGCCGATGAGGGCAAGGTCTTGCCCTCATCGGCATGGTATGCTGGAGATGACGCGCGGACCCGGTGGCGGCTTCGGACAGTGAGCGCGGAGCCTCCTGAGGCCGATGGGGGGCGGGGGCAAAAAATAATAAAATAAATAAAAATGGCGCCCGGCCTTACGGCTGGCCCTCAAGCAAATTTCTAATATTTAAAATGGCCCTTGCCAGGAAAAAGGTTCCCCACCCCTGCCCTAAGGTAAGTATAGGGAACTTTGTACATGTACTGGCACCCATGTTTGCTGGGACATGGATCAAATTGAGGTCAGGCACCCACCCAAAATTGACACAAAATTATTACAAGAGGAATCCCAAGAAGAGAGGGTGTTCCAAATAAATGATGTACGATTTATTATGGTACTAAGAGAAAAGCGAAGGTGGGGGAAAAAAATTACTATTGAATCCAAAAGGTCAAACATTTTTTAAGACTGGAATAAAGAAACACCTTGGGGTGCCTGTGTTTTGATGTATTCAAAGGAACAGGATGGGACTATAGATGGAGAATTTGAATCCCTTTGTCAAAATGAGAAAAATAGGGAAGGAAGAGAATGGACTTTTGAGTGAAGAAGAGGAAGCCCTCACAACACAAGAAGAATACAAAAGTGTGATAGGGCTCAATAAAACCTGATTGTTCAAGGACAGGACAGGACAGGCAGGAGGGTTTCAGACAGCAGTCTACCAACCGAAAAGGAGAAACCAGTGGAGTCAGGGAATTTGGTGAGGAAACGTAAACTGGATTGACAGGAAGGCATCAAGGACGGGCTCAAAATCAGAGAGGAGGGGTGGCCAAGTGGAGCACCTTTGAGGAAGAGGAGGAGGAGAGGGGGGAGAGAGGGAAGGAGGAGGAAGACTGAGTTCTGAGAGCAAAATAGGCACACGGGTTTGTTTACCCAGAAGATGTCAATTTAATAGCAACCCTGTAGGCAAGCCTATACTGTATACACTTTCCTGGGAGTAAGCTTGCTTAAACACAATGGTACTCGCTTCTGAGTAGACATGCATAGGATTGTGCTGGAAGGCAAGCCTCAGACCATGAAGAAACCTGCACAACCAGTTGTTCCAAATCTGACCAGATTCCTGAACTGCGACTGTGCAGGAGAAAAAGCACACAGACACACTGACACACACCCAAGCCCTGACAGGGCAACAGTGACTGACAGGGAGCTCTGGGGAAAGGAGGATAAAGGGGGGGAGCAAAAAGGGAGAAAAGGTAGAGAAAAGCAAAGGCAATGGATCTCTTTTCCCATCATGCACTGAAGCATGCATTCACCTGGTGCATGGGGATGAAAAAGCTAGTCTAGGTCTCCCCAGCCAACATTTTTCCAAGGATGTGAGAACGACATTGGAATTTTTGCACGAAATATTTGTATGTTTCTTACATGTGGGAGGAGAGGCAGAAAGCAGGGACACTCTGATTGGTCAGGCATTTTGCCTGCTCTGCAGTCCTGCTGGATTCCCCCCCCCCAATTTGTACGAAGCAAACAAGGAACGGGGGCTGAGGGTGTAAATGTGGGGCTGGAGGCAGAGTTCTTTGGAGTTCTGGAGGCGGCAGGAGTCTCTCTAACCAGGAAGGTGTGACTGTGCTGTTGGCCTCCAAACAGCACGGAATTGCCCAGGGGAGGACAGAGTGAACCAAGCACAGATCTACTGTGGGGATAATCCGAGGATACAAGCATGCTTTCAGAAGCAGAGTATTCCCGCTGTCATCACTTCTATCGAAAGCCAGCTAAAGGGAAATACATTCTGAACTTTGTGTGAGATGTTGGTGCCAACACACAATAACACTGGAGGCCATCCACACACCTTCCATTTCCAGATGCAGAGAATGAGGTGGGGACTGGGGTGATGGGCTTCACCTTTTCTGAATGTAGGCTGATGAGTCCATTTTTCGAATGCTTCTTGACATGAACAAGTGCCGATACCAACTTGAGCCGTTTTTCAGCAAATCTTCCTCACCTATCCACATTCCTGTTTTCATCTTTTAAATTAAATTGGCAAATGCTGCTCTCATCCGCTCCTTGGTGGATGGAAATTATTTTGCCGGTCCCGGTGTCATGCGATCTCTGCACCCAATCGGATCCTTTGCGTGAGGGGGAACGTTACCCTTGTACCCCCCCAATGAACACGCCAGACAGGTGCTTGGAATATAGGGTTGCTTTTATTAACTGACATTCGACCAATTGAAACCAGGGAAGGCGCCCGGTCCCGATGCTATACCCCCTGATCTATTGAAAGCGGACCCGGTGTGGTGGGCCCCATTGCTTGCACACCTCTTTACCCTGGTAGATAGAACTGGCTTGATGCCTAAGATGTGGACCAGGGCTATAGTTATTCCAATTTATAAAAAGGGAAACCATAGATCTCCAAACAACTATAGGCCTATAAGCCTTTTGTCAGTTATTGGTAAGATGTATGCAAGGCATCTTTTGAATAAACTGACTGCCTGGATTAGAGAGAATGGAATCTTGGGGCTGGAACAAGCTGGGTTCAGGCAGGGTAAATCCACTTTAGATCACTGCCTGATATTGTCTCATCTCATTAACAAACAGCTAGTGAGGGCCAATTCTAAACTTTTTGTGGCTTTTCTTGATCTTAAGGGAGCTTTTGATTCTGTTGACATATCCCTTTTGTGGGATAAACTTTTACATCTTGGGCTTGAAAAAAGACTCCTTTATCTTATTAGAAATTTATATTCTGATACCAGCTGTCAAGTTAAAGTTTCCTTGAGAGGGGAACTCTCTGAACAGTTTTCAACTAACAGAGGAGTCAAACAGGGTTGTATCTTGGCCCCCTCTTTGTTTAATCTCTTCATTAATGATCTGGCTTCCTATTTAGAGGAAATAGAGGGTCATAGTCCCAAACTTGGGTTATTACGTATACCTCTTCTTCTTTATGCAGACGATGCAGTCATTTTATCGTGCACACGTCTGGGATTGAAACGTTTAATAAATAGATGTACAGAGTATCTATGTAAGAATAACCTGCAATTGAATTACGGTAAATCTAAAATTGTGGTTTTCGGCAAATCATGGAAGCCATCTAATTGGACCTTTAGTGGCAACAAAATAGAGCAGGTAAAACAGTTTAAATACCTAGGGATCTATTTTCACTATAAACATTCGTGGATCCCTCATCGTAAAGCTGCCTTAAGTACTGCTAGGGTTGCTGCCCAAGCTATTATACGTTTTCATTACACCAGAGGGAATTCTTATGTGCCAGCAGCTCTTGAGGTCTTCAATGCTAAAATCATTCCTCAGGTCCTATATGGCGTCCCTATATGGATGTGTGCTATGAACCGTTCTCTAGAGAGGATTCAGGTGTCATTTCTCCGGAAAATCTTTGGGTTGCCAGGTTGTGTGGCCTATGCCACTCTCTGTTTAGAAGCTGGTCAATCTCGGGTGGAGACTGTGGCATGGCTGAGATTTTTTAAATTTTGGTTAAGAGTTTTCTACAATCTAGACCAGGATAGTTTACTTACCCGACTTCTCTTGGACTCTGAGCCCCCTTTTGGGGCCACTTATTTTGAAAATAAAATACAATCTATAGGCCTTGCTTTAGATATAGTAGGTTCACTGACCCACGAACAAGCATTTAGAACAATTAGGGGCAGGCTCCTGGATATTGAACAGCAAGAACTTCAGCATGCTGCCAACACGACATGCTCACCACTTCATTATCAGATTCCTATTAAGTATGGCCAATGGGCAGAGTATTTATACCACCTAAAATGCCCATCTGATTGTAGGGCCTTCTTATTGGCAAGGTGTAATGTCATGCCATCAGAGTTACTTTATGGGAGATTTAGAGGGATTCCCTCTAGGGAGAGATGTTGTTCTTGTGCTGTGGGAGGTGTGGAATCTCTGCACCATATGTTATTTTATTGCCCCCTGTATAATGATCTACGTGAGAAATATTTATATCCGATCTTGTCCAATAGGTGGGGTTGGGAGGATCAGGAAAAAATCCGGATTATTTTACAGGGTGTAGATGTTGTATTAACAGAAAAAGTTGCAACCTACTTAAAGCTAATTGTAAAGAGGCGCAGTGCGAGTCATATGGGTAGTGTATGCTAGGTTAGGACTCTTCACCCTTACTTGTTATATGTCTATGTTGTATGTTATGTATGTTTTAATTATGCCAATAAAGGTTCTGAATCTGAATCTGAATCTATTAACTGACATGAGACAAATGCAGCAGGGCTCTAACAATAAACCACCCACCGTTTGGCGTGCAGGCGGCTAGGCTGGGGAAAACGGTCCTAGCCGTCTGCCTCCCCCAAGATCTAAATGGGCATTGGCTCCAGGCGCATTCAGTCCATGACCGAGCTGCCTATCCCAGCCAACCCCACGAAGGGGCCGAGGCAGCTGAACAGCTCCGACCCACCTCAGGAAACTCCTTAAGGCGATCATTGCAAATCCAGCCTGGGGGTTGCCTGCCTGCCTCACCGACCCGGTTCGGCATCGTGTGAGCTGTACCGTCTCACCCAGACCTTGCTTACCTCAGGATGGATGCCAACTAAGCCCTCCCTAGCTACCCGTCCTGCAAGCCCCCTACCTTAAGCAACCAAGCTAAAGTCTAACACCCAGGAAGGCCTAGTTACTACCAACCCAACCCACAGGCTAGGGAAGGTGAAAAACCCACTAACCACAAGCCAATCTGGTTAATGAGAAAAAATTCCTACCCGGCTCCAGGAAAGAGGCAACCAGCTAGTCTTCAGCCTGAAAGGAGGGAGGGCGGGCGGGGCACGTCGTCCAGGGCGAGACTGAGGGAGACGAGCACGCTGCCTTGCTCGTACCCTCCCCAGTCCCACCCCCAAGACAAGGCAGCGAAGCAGCTGCCTCCACGCTCAACCCGGCACCAGCAGGCACGCGGGGCTGGGCAGGGTAACGGCTTTTACAGAAGCTGGTGCCTGGCAACTGGCCGTCTCTTAAACACTGGAGGATTGACGGAGTGGAGTTCTCTCCCTCAGCCAGCAAAGGCCAAACTTAACAGATAATGATGCTTATGGGCACGAGATGAGATCAGGTTTCCACAGCTGAACCCACAAGTTGACCACATGCTGTGAAGAGAATCGGTTGGCGATCGATTATCACAAAAGCAAGATTGTGGCATTTGCCAGGAGGCCAAAGATCTGTTTGTGGATGATTGACGAACATAAGATTGAGGAAGGGATACCTGGGTGTTCCATGCAAGCGGCTCTAGAAAAGCCCATGAAGAGCACGTAGTGTTAAACAATCACTCAGAGAAGCTCTTCTGCAATTATACAATTTATGCAAACAAAAAGAGGACAATTTGTAATGAAGCAGGCATTATGGGTTTTCTAGCCATGTTTATTATTTGAGAAATAAAACTAAAATCGTACTGTCTTCTTAAGAGATTTCTCTCACACACACACTCTGGAGATGTGCGTAGAGGCGAAGATGAGTCTTTATTTCTCCTACCAACGTTTCATCCCACACGAGGGACCTTGTCAAGGTAATTCAGCATAACACTGCTGGATGACACTGAGAACATGGAGCTCTTGCTAGCATATACCAGTAAAAGCCATGGCAACCGTTAACTGACAACGGAATCATCAACCTCTGCTCTATTCCTCCTAGGCTGCAAATATGCTCTTTTCAGGATAGGTAGCCAGATTTTATTGGCAAATGACAGCTCTTGCTGTCTATTCAGAAGACTTGCAGGTTTCCTTTGGGAGATTGAAATAGCCTCCAGATTTAGTCTTCGTTTTAGACTGGCTTCCGAAAACAACAAACGGACCTGCTCAAAAGCAATTTGGTGGCCAGATTCCAGGGTGTGCGCTGCCACAGCAGATTTTTCTCCTTGTGACAATTTTACCGCTCTCTGGTGTTCTTGTACTCTTACTTTAATAGGTCTCATTGTATTTCCAATGTAAGCACGACCACAACATTGGAAATACAATGAGACCTATTAAAGTAAGAGTACAAGAACACCAGAGAGCGGTGTTCTTGTACTCTTGTACACGAGAACACCAGAAATTGTCACAAGGAGAAAAATCTGCTGTGGCAGCGCACGCCCTGGAATCTGGCCACCAAATTGCTTTTGAGCAGGTCCGTTCGTTGTTTTCGGAAGCCAGTCTAAAACGAAGACTAAATCTGGAGGCTATTTCAATCTCCCAAAGGAAACCTGCAAGTCTTCTGAATAGACAGCAAGATCTGTCATTTGCCAATAAAATCTGGCTACCTATCCTGAAAAGAGCATATTTGCAGCCTAGGAGGAATAGAGCAGAGGTTGATGATTCCGTTGTCAGTTAACGGTTGCCATGGCTTTTACTGGTATATGCTAGCAAGAGCTCCATGTTCTCTGGAAGGGAGAAGTGGGGCATTCGGAGAGATGGGTAGCCCCTCCCATCCGGAAGGCAGGGTCGGACCTCGAAGCTTGCTTCCTCTCCTTGGGAGGGCGCTCTCTTCAACCCAGTCCGACTCTGCCTTTCGCAGCGCTCGGTCGTATCCTCGGAGCTCTTAGATTATTTTCTACAGAAGCCTTGAATTCCTTTTATTTTCCTCTCCTTTCGATACTTACTTGTCTCTCATGTGTTACCTGATCCTATTTCCCTGGCCTTTTCTTCTGCCCTCTGATTGTTATCCCTGTCGTCCTTAATCCCCTTTATTATTCGTCTCCTTTGTCCTCTTGTGTGGCTTTGGGGCACGATTTGTCATCGCTGGAGCTGCTTTCTGTTTCCAAGGCGATCACTGCCTGAGGCCCTGGGCCCAGACGGCTGATTGCAGCGCTTTTCTGGGCTTCAAAGCCTCAGCGCGGCACAGCGGAGGAGCGTTCCTGAGACAGGCCGCTGCCGCTTGTGCTGAAGACTGCCTCGGGCACGGAGAGCTTGCCACGTGTCTCCCAGCCCCCGCGATCGGCAGCGTTTTTCTGCAGCAGGCAGGGGGAGAGCGAGTGAACCTTCAGGCAGTTCGCTTCCCTAGCCGCACTGTGCCTTTTCACCTAGCATTTTCTGTCAGACGATCTTCCCGCCTTTTCTCCTCAGCGAGTGAGTACAAGGGCCTTCAGGCAGTTCGCTTCCCTAGCCGCACTGTGCCTTTTCACCTAGCATTTTCTGTCAGACGATCTTCCCGCCTTTTCTCCTCAGCGAGTGAGTACAAGGGGCGTCATGACAGAGCAGGCCACTGAGGGAAATGGCTCCAAGGCAACTAGGGAGACAGAGGGAGCTATGGTTTCCTCAGTGACAGCCAATATTACCCCCGAATTGAGGGCAGAATTGGGGAAGATGATTGAGTTGGCAATTAAAGGTCTCCCAGCCAGTATGCCGGTTCAGGGGGTTTCACGTAAAGGAACTGATAGGAAACGTGGTCCTCCCTCACCCTCCTCCTTCTCATCTTCGGATCACTATGGGGGCTCATCTGAGCGCTCCCCCTCACCCCCCCCTAAAAAGGCCAAGCGAAAGACAAAGCACATTGAGGTGCCTAACAAGATTACTTCTACACATAAAGGGCACAAGCGTGTGATGCAGGAATATGATTCTCCACTATTGTCTTCCTCTGATGCCTTGATTTCAGAGAGGGAGGAGGGAGAATTGTCAGCTGAAGGGGAAATCGAAGAGGAACACGGAGGGCAGGTTAATAGGCTGTTTCCAACCGAACTTTTTCCTCGCCTCCTGGCCAAAGTCATACATTCCCTGGGTTTGCCTAAGGAACAGCAGGTAGTGGCTCAACAGGTCAAGTCTGGGGTGCCAGCGGTTTTTCCACAGGGGCCCCCAAAAGCTAATCTAATCCCTTTTCCACCAGCATTTCAAGATGTGATTGACAGAGAATGGAAAGCACCAGCGGCTAATAGACAGCAAGGCCATTGGTTCAACAAGCTTTATTCCTTTACTGAACCTTTTATGTCATCTTTGAAGTCTCCCGTGGTAGACGCCCCAGTGGCGGCCCTCTCGTCTTCGGTGGTCATTCCCACCGAGCGAGAGGGGGGGCCGAAAGATGCTTGTGATAAGAGGGTGGAGTCCGCCCTGCGGCGAAACTTTGATGCCTCCTCTCAGGCACTCCGAGCATCGGTGGCATCCTCGGTGATGTCTCGGGCTGCCTACCTGTGGGCGGAGGAACTGGCTGCCACGGAACCGGGGCTGTCCAAAAATTCTAAAAATTGTTTAAAGAAAATAGCTTTGGCCTCCGCCTTCGCGGCCGATGCGACTTATGACGCTATACAATTAAATTCTAGGTCTATGGCGTCAGGAGTGGTGGCCCGACGAAACATTTGGCTTAGATCGTGGGAAGTGGACAGTGGGTCACAGGCTCGTTTGGTGGGTGTTCCCTTTCAGGGGAACAAATTATTTGGCCAGGCCTTGGACCCGATTCTTATTGAGAGTAAAGATAAAAGAAAAGTCCTGCCCTCTAGTAAGAAAGAACAACCAAAATCAAAACCCTCGCAGTCCTTTCGTCCCTTTCGTGGAGATAACAAATTCCGGGACACTGGTAGATTCAAAAGAGGCTGGAATAAACCCAGGGTGTTCCCAAAATCTAGACAACAGAACCGTAACACCCCCGGAGGAGCCAAGGGTGGTAGAGAGGCTAGACCACAATGACGACCACCTCCCCTTGCCTGCAGTTCCTGTTGGTGGTCGGCTTTCCAAATTTTCTTTCCGCTGGTCCGCAGTCACGAGCGATGCCTGGGTCCTGGAGCTGGTTTCAAAGGGCTATGCCCTGGAATTCGACCACAGGCCTCGAAACAAGTTGATTGGAGTTCCAAAATCAAACAACCCAATCAAACACCGCCTCAGACTTCAGGCTATCGCTCATCTTCTGCGTATAAAGGCAATAGAACCGGTGCCGCGGGACGAACGCGGCATCGGAGTCTACTCCATTTGGTTCCTGGTTCCAAAGAAGAATGGGGACTGGAGAGCCATCCTGGACTTGAAATGGCTCAACAGATTTCTGCGCAAACGACGGTTTCAGATGGAAACCTGGAGGTCAATAACTATGGCATTGGAAAAACAAGACTATTTGACATCAATAGATCTGACAGAAGCCTACCTCCACGTTCCCATCCGGAAGAGTCATCGCAGATTTCTGCGTTTCTCCTACGGGGGGCGCCATTTCCAGTACAGGGCTCTGCCCTTTGGCCTCACGGCTGCTCCGAGGGTCTTCACCAAGACCCTCGTAGCACCCGTGGCTTTCCTGAGGCAACAGGGCATCCATGTCTACCCTTATCTGGACGATATCTTAATCAGATCATCGTCCAGGGAACGGGCACTCCGGGACTTACAGGTGACCACGAACCTTCTGGAGTCATTGGGTTTTGTGATCAACAGGTCCAAGAGTGCCCTAGTTCCTTCTCAACGCATGGAACATTTGGGACTGATCCTGGACACCAAGGCGTTTCGGATCAGCATCTCTCAGGACCGTCAGGCAACGTTGCGCGCTTCCCTGGCACAGCTGCAGTTACGGCAGAGAGCGAGTGTGATGTCCTTGGCCTCGGCTCTGGGTATGATGGTTTCGTGCCAGGACCTGGTCCCGTGGGCCCGGTTTCACATGCGCCCGCTGCAGGGTCTCTTACACCCCTTCCAACAGGCAATAGAACACAAATTGCAGATTCAGATAGACATTCCACAAAAAATCAAAGACAGCTTCACCTGGTGGATGGACCCGGTCAGGTTGAGTCAGGGAGTCAGCCTGGAGGTGCCCAATCCAGTGGTGGTGACCACGGATGCCAGTCTCCTGGGGTGGGGAGCTCGTATGCAGGGACATCTGATTCAGGGCTCCTGGTCTCCGGAGGAGGCGAAGTTCTCCATCAATCGCCTAGAATTAAGAGCAATCAGACTGGCCCTGGAAAGGTTACAGGACACAGTGGGGGGTCACCACGTGACGGTACGCACGGACAACATCACGGCGAAAGCCTACGTGAACCGTCAGGGGGGACTCGATCTCACTCTCTGCTCAAGGAAGCCTCACGACTCATGGTGTGGGCGGAGCGGTATGTGCTCTCTTTACAGGCGGAGCACCTGGCGGGGCTGAGCAACGTCACGGCGGACTGGCTCAGCAGGAAGGCGCTGGTGGAGTCCGAGTGGCAGCTCAATCCGTCCGTGTTCCGGCTAGTGACACTCAAGTTCGGGATGCTGGTGATGGATCTTTTTGCGTCACGAACTTCGACTCAGTTAAGAAGGTACCTGGCTCTACCGCCAGACGACGGGGCAGAGGGGCTAGACGCCTTCAGGGTAAGATGGCCGGCGGGCCTTCTTTAGGCCTTTCCTCCCGTCCCTCTCATTCCCAAGGTCCTTCGAAGGGTCAGACAGCTTCGGGCGGAGGTGGTTCTGATAGCGCCACATTGGCCCAGGAGGGCTTGGTTCTCCACGCTTCTGGAACTGTCGGTTCGGGAACACTGGCGGTTACCCAGG